>OY856409.1:367876557-369084057 GCA_963693085.1 Alisma plantago-aquatica | reverse complement strand
AAAACTCACTTCTTTGAAACTTCTAACTAGTTGCTCTTGGATGGTGGTTGTGCAGCTCTTGGTCTTCACCACAAACAATGAACATGAACAACTTATGTAGCACTCCTATAGTCTCGCCACGGACTACACGCTGATCTTTCTCTCCAAGCAATAATCAAAGGACTCCTGCCTCTAGAGTAGTCCACACAGACCAACTAGAACTCCTGTCATTCAACTAGAATAGATAGGAAGGAGTTGTCCATCATGTTGGCATGCTCGTCACCAACGTGCTCTCCTACAACAACAACCCTCAGTTGTTCTCTCCCATACCTATCCCTCCCTAGTCGGGTAGAACTTTCTTGGGCTCTCTTGGTTACCACAACCAGAGAGGACAAAAATTGTCAAAGGAATTGATTCTCGGTTTCCTATGTTGTGTTCTAGGAAGCCTCTATTACTCCTCCTTTTATAAACAGGGTTTGAGATAGGGTTCTCAGTATGTACGGGATTGTGTGGGAGTGGAAGGGATCGGAAGATCTTGAATTTTCACAACCTACGATAGATGAAATGGCCGTATGGTGACCTAGACAGTCATCTGGTCACACAAGACAATCTTCTCACACTGCCAGATGTTCGTCTGGCAGTTTCCCAATCGCACACGAATTTGGTAATTTTGATTCCAATTAATATCACATATAAATTTACATGCACTCCAAGTTTGTGCAATCAAAACTATTCGAGAAACATACATAATATTTATTTGGCCCAACCAAGCCATCTCACTCAGGAGAGACACCCATCTCACTCACCCAAATGATTGTGTGGTGAGTTTGAGATGAGCCAGTTGGTTCAATCACATTAAATCGGTCAGTTCAGGGTAGAACTTATGTCAATTTGAACTCTGATTAGCCTGACAACCCAAACGGCCGTCTCAACACTTGAAATGCATGTGTGGCCACCCAAACGACTGTCTCAAATAGTGAGATGGTCATTTGGTAGACCTAGTTAACCAATTATTCGATCTTTTGTGTGAATGCAATACCTAAACTTTAGTAATCAGTCCAATCATCATTTAAGATAAACTCCTCTTCTAAATGAGTTCGTATGTGTGTGACCCTATAGGTCCGCAGTGAATGTCGATAACTAACTTATGACATCACAAGTAGAGAGTGGTGTTAGTCGCACATCAGTGCTACCCAAGTGAATGGAAAGTTGGAGAACAACTTCAACCTACAACCTATGTAAGGTGTTGTAGTGATTGTATAATTCCCTTATCTCTAATATCTAGAGTGAACTCAAGGCATGGAATCATCATCCTCTAAACATTCATCTAATGTTTCTTGAACTAAGAGCAGACCATCTGAGATAGTGTGACCTCAGTATCATATATTGATTCACATGTGCATGTTTATGCGTTTCTCAGTCTCGCTTATCAAGTAACCAGGATATCATACTCCAGAAGGAGGGGCAAATCCCATATCTATCACTCACAGTCTAACCCCTTGTGTCAAAGGAACCCAATCATTATCGTTATAACAACCCATGTTTTAGGACTGCATTTTATGATGTCAAATCATACCCAACAACATGTGACCAATGTAGTGATTTCAGGTCTAAGAATCACAATCACCACCCTCACTATGAGAGATGACTATGGCTTACCATATGATGGTTTCCATGTATCCCTCTCAAGGTGGGTTTATCTGATACATTGTTCCCTAACATATATCTGTATTCTTAGTTTGATATTTCCATATCATGACTTAGTGAGACTCAGTCATCCACCAAATCAGACTCCATTCTTATGTGTTATTAGTGTCTATCTACCTTCCACAGTAACAACCAACTAGGGACATAATGAGAATATGTATATGTACTCTTAACATATGTATGATCTCATTTCCACAAGGCTAATACTTGAAGACATGCGTCATTGAGTAATATTATTCTCTATACATTCATAGTGTTTCCTCATTATCTCATAACTAAATGAAATAGAATGAATTGGAAGCTTGCCTTTATGAGTATTAATAAAATCCTTTATGGTATATGCCATGCCAATCATCACACAATTTCCTCTATGGGCATACCTTACCAACAGACTCCCACTTGCACTTAGATCCAATCACCCACAAATATCATTCTTAGTGATCCAAACATATCCATCATTCTTTTTCTGCACAAGTTCTTAATCCATTGGGTTTAGTAATACTTTTGCTATTAATTCTGTATATTGCATATTTCTTATCTCTTCGCTCTGAGATGAAACCACTGTAATATGGTATCTGATATTCCTTGCCTAACATTTAGCTCCCTTGTTGTTCTCAATATCACTATTGAGTCATCAATGGTTGGAACATCTATAAGTTCATCATATAAACTTCTAGATCCATATATTATCACTCTGTGTTCACAACACAAGTATACTCGGATTCCACTATAGAATAGAATTAATGGCTATTATTTTGGAACCATTCCAACTAACAACATTTCTCCTTTTAAATCAAACATATTTTATTGCGATCTCTTTTTTCATTATGGAAGCTTGCATCAATGTTACTATTTATATCCAACTCTTGCTTTTATTGCTATTCTTATTGACTAGCAAACTATCCTTACATACTTCATAAGTATTGATGGATATATCTTTAGTGACATCCCAATAACCCTAATTGAAGTTTACTATCATCTTGTCATGTCCAGTACATATAATAGTATATGGGATAAGAACACTTGTAGGATCCATGTTAGATCCATCATATGGCATCTAATTCATCATATTTCCATTCTTCATAAGAATTGGAACATATGGTTCATGAGAGACTAATTCGTATTCTCTCTCATTGATATCCTTTTTGTGTTGAACTCCTTCAACACGTTGATATTGTATGTGTTCAAACTTCCATTGTGAAACATTCAAGAACAATATCATTGGTCTTGGTCCTTATCTCATAAGACCTTTCACCTTATCCTTCATTCCAAAAGGTTTTTTTCATACCAAATCTCATTATTCACAATATTGAAATGTTATTACACATCATATGTGAAATATTCATATATGCTCCCACTAAATCTTTTATAATCATAGATTTCATCTTTTATCTTGATTCAAGTCAAACTCTTAGACTATCTTATCAAATCAAAAGATCCCATATATGAGTTGCATGTTTCAATCCCAGATTGAACTTTATAGTTTATAGACTTTATTTGCATTCATGAAGTTATAAAACCATTTTAGGTTGTATCACATACACATCCTGTAATGTATTCCTTTTAAGGAATCCGGTTTTATTTTCATATGCCAAATCTCATAGTCTATTTTAACTACAACAACAATCATGGCAATTGGTAAAGGAATTTCTATCATGTTCAACAACTTGAACTACCTCGAAAACCTACTCAACCAATCTGTCCTTTTTTATGTTATCCATGTAGGTCTTTACCAAGAGACCCTATTTCACCTTTTAGGTATTACCCCTTAAGGTAGTGATATTAAGGTCCTACTTTTCTAGCTTACATGAATCTCATAATGGACTTAAGCCTTTACTCAAATTATGGTATTTAATAACTTCGAGTTGATTAATTGGCTCATCCTATTATGACCAACCCATGTGAGTTGTTGGATTCACAATCCTTCAATCTCAGACATGTTCTACTAGAACTATTTTGCTTTGCGTTATATGACAAACTTGAGATCCCACAATAACTTGTGATTCTCTTAGTTCTCATTGTACCTCTTTGTTGACCTTAAAATTTAGAGTTTGACTTTTACTCCCACTAATTCTTTTAGGAACTCAGTTATCATGTCAACAAAACACTTTTATCATTGGATTGGGATTAACAGTAATATTCAAGAATTATGGTTTTGTGGATAAATCTTTTCAAGAAACTACTTTCTCAATGTAGGTTTCAATCCTTTGTATATATTGGGACATTCCCAATTCATATCATATATGATGTCTTAAAAACCATTCATGTGGTACATCATTTAGTGATTGCTTTATATTCATGAGGATAAGAAGATTATATTAATTGATAATCATATCATGACTCATCATGGTATAATTCCTTCATTCTAACACATCATCATAATTAGATGGATTTGATTTGTAATATATTATCATAGTCCTTTTCTGAAGGTTCTCAAGATATTTATGTGAAGTATTTCAAAATTTGATCTCATCAAAGTTTCTTAAGACTTTCATCAAAGTCATACTTACCTTATAGTCTCCTTGAACACTTCAAGAGATTTATGTTTCTATTTCACTGAGTACATATCATTATATTACCAGTAATAGAAAAGAAGTATAAGAAATTATATATAACATTCATCCATAAGATCTTCATACATCACACGTATGAGGTCTAATGGAAATCGTATCCTCCCACTACATCTAGTGAAGGATGTTATGTCACATTGTGCATAAATAAGGCTTTGCATGTTTCATTAGGTTTGATAACCAAGGGAATCTAGATTAACATCAATATTTATTCAGACATGCATCGCTTATATGTACGTCCATGGTGACTGTTTCTAATGATAATCTTGAGTCATAAATTATAATCCTTTTGGGATTAACGTTATAAACATTCATCTCAAGGTCTTTTGTACAAATATCATAAGATGTTTGGGCATTTCCATGCAAGATCATATCTTTTGAAACAGAAACAGTAATCTCATACTTTATTGATATATCATCCTTGTCATACAAGAAGCTCTAAAGTAAATTGCTTCTTATGCAATAATTGAAATATCACTTCAACTAACTCTATTACATGCCCATTGGGCTAAGATAAATTTAATTATAGACCAAAGCTTCTGCAACTCTTGCTCTGCCTTGTTCACCTTTGTCCTTCATGAGGGCTTTTACTTCTTATCAGATCCTGCACATCAGTATGTCAAATCTATATTTGGTATCACATACCAAAATGAAGAAGTATCAATTTTATCTTATAACATGTATACCTAAAGTGGAGGCCTCAGTGCCTTCCTTCTTCTTCTTTAATTCCTCTAACCAGAGTAGGCAATTTCTTTTCTAGTGTCCAGGTTGGTGACAATGGTGAAAACCACCTCTTACTTTCTTCACACCACCTTTTGCCTTGAGATCTGAAGACTTGGGCTTATGGATAGATTTAGAACTCTTCTTAGCTTTGCATTTCCCTTTAGACTTCCCCTATGACTTTCTAATCATCATCATATACTTGGGCTTATCTATCTTCATTTGTCCCTAAGTTGTTCTCAACATGCCCAATAACTCTGTCAATGACTTGTCAAAGTCATTCATGTTGTAGTTCATGACAAACTGACTATATGACTCTAGCAGAGACTACATAATCACGTCAGTGGAAAACTCTTGACCCAAGGGGAATCCCAGTCTAGTAAGGTTCTCCACATACCCAATGATCATGAGCTCATGATGACCTACTGGATCTCCTTTGTCCATGCTACATTTGAACATCGCCTTGGGGACATCATATCTCTCTTATCTTGCCTGATCTTGGTACATGTTCTTGAGATGTGCGACCATCTCAATCACATCCATATTCTCATGTTGCCTCTACAACTCATAGTTCATGGAACATAGCATCAGACACTTGACATTCATGGCATCTTCAGTATGCTTCTTATAAGCATCCTTGTCAGCCCTTGGAGCATTCTAAGGTGGTTCATCTGGTTCTGGCATTTCCAGGACATAGAGCTTTCGCTCCTATGTGGAATGATTCTTAGCATCTTAAACTAGTCATGGAAGTTGGTCCCAATAAGTTTGTCCTTCTCAAGGAACGATTGTAGAGAAAATGATTGTTGTCCGTTGTCATTTGATTCTACAAAAGAATTTCCAATTTTGTCAAAACTCAATTTTGTTTTGATTTGATTTGATTAAATTGGGAAAAAATAATTACATCTTTAATTCATTATCGTTCTCATTATTTTGTTCAAATTGATAACCCCCAAGTATCAATTTAGAAAATTTCAGCGAATCCATTTTCTAGTGAGTAAAATTCAAGATAATTCACCTATGACCCGACCAACGCCACAAAACATAGTTAAATACCAAGGTAGGCAACTTTTTCTAATTGCATCATATGCAATTCTTGATAGATAATATGCTCAACTCCTTACCATAATTATCTGCATGCTTATGGGCCCAGACACTCTGAGAATCACTAGTTAAACCTGACCTAATATCCAATACAATAATAATGCACCTCGCTTTGGCGGAACCTACATTACTACCATCAAACTTCTACAAGGTAGATATCGCACCACGCTTTAGCGTAACCTATGCTTGGATGAACAAGTTTTTCATGTGTATTACTATTGGAAAGCATCTTAGACTTAATATGTTTGATTTTAGGGATTTTATATTTAACATATATATATATATACATATAGTGTATCAACACATATATAGTATATATCATATACATGGTATATCCCACAACGTGAACAAGCAATATAAAATAAAAAGTGATGGCTATGGCCATGTCTACTTGTAATTTCTTAGAGACACAACAAATTACTGCCACATAGGTCAATCATCACATCACATATATGAACCTATTATTGGTGTAGCATACCAGATCTTGGACCCCTACCCTAGAACTTTGAGCTTTTGGGTTTGACCAAACAAGGCTGAGGATAAAATCATCCTAATAATATAATGTATGAATAATGTGGTCTAATATGTCACATAATTCATTTAGTGATAATAAGATGATAAAGAATTTAATTGAATATGTATTTATGATAATGGGCCTCTAATGGGCCAAGTGTCATAACACATGTAAGAAAGTCTCAAAAGCAAAAATAGACTTCAAATTTGTAATCTACATATCAACATAAGCTTACATGTCAATTTTCATCTAATTTGGACAACCTTGAAATAATAAGGTAAGTTTTGGAGAGAGAAAGTTAATAAAAGGCATTAATGCTCAATAAAGTGAAATATAACTCTAAAAGATGGAAATAATGCCAAAGTCATGTTCAACACACTTAAGTTAACTTGTAGATGAAGTTTCACCTAATTTGGATAATCCTAATGTCATTAATGCATGAAGAAAGAGAAGCTAAGTTTTGAATAATAAATGAATTAAAAGTTCTCAAAAGGCAAATCTAATTGCAAAGTTAGAATCTACATGCTTTAATTCGTCTCTGTGTAAATTTTCATCCAATTTGGAGTTTGTTTGCACCCTCTTTGGAGGAGAGAGAAAAGGAGAAATAACTTAATATATCACCTTATATGATTTCCTATTTGAATAAGATTTTTTATCTTTTTGTCACGCTTGTTTTGTTTTCTATCTGGGTCAGATTTGGATTTAGGGTCTGTTTCTATGGTCGTCTTTCTGACCCGACCCTATCCGCCTGGGACGCTGCGGTCCCAACATTTTCCCTCTTCGATCCTCCCTCTTTTCTCCCGATCTTTCCTCGCATTTTTCTTTCCCTCTCCTTCCTTACCTATCCCCGCACCCAATGACCCTATAAAAGAAGGGTTTGGTTGCCCCTTCCCCACAACTGTTGGGTGCCCCTTTGCTCCTCTGTTTCGCACCGTGTTTCTCCCATGTCCTTCTTTCCCTTCTCATCTCCTCGCCTCTTTGCTTCATCGGACCATCACCCAGTGATCCCAAAACCTCCTTCTAGGTCCCTAGTATGGTTTCCCTTCTTCGGTTCAGCCTCCCTCCCTCTAGTTCCTCCTCCCAACACCCGACTAGTCATGCCAGTTTCATCTGCTTCGCCGACCGGTCAACTCCGTGGATCATGTTATCGGATGCTCCCCTGTGAGTTGAGGATGCTTCAATGTAGCCAGTGGAAGAAAATTGACCACCAACTCCTTTGAATTCATGGTATCCTCCTTTTTCCCCTTTTTGTTGATTAGTTCCCCAATCTGTTGCATTGAGTTGCAATGTTCACACTGCCACCTTGTTTCCCCCTCTCTTGAGTTTGGCTTGGCCTTCGAATGAGCCGCTGGCTTTTCCTGATGAATCAAGTTACGAATTGCGAGTGCCCTTCCTCAATTTAAGTCTTCTTCATCATCATTTGCTTATTTGCGTAAAGTTCAGATTCAAGAAAATGACAGGATGTGTTTTATCTAGTTTTCCCTCGCCCTATTTTCTTGGTTTGTTTTGTGGTAAGGGGTAATACAGTCTTTTCGCCCTCTCTTGATTTCTTTTCCCACACTACATTTTGCACCTCACTGGTGATGGGCCCTAACCCTTTATCCATCTATGATTGGTCCAACTCATCTGGGCCTGATCCCTCTCTCTGGTTGACTCACAAGTCAGTGCTGACTTGGTATTTTGGCTATTTCCGATTGGTAGATTTTATAAAATTGATAACTAATTATTCCTTGATCAGAAAAATACATATAAATAGTCAATAAAATGAGAAAAATGTAATCTATCCTTTGTTACTAGTTTTATCACATTAACTTAATATTTGTTGATAAGTGAATTTCATGTACCTAATTAATTAGATAATAATTTATAAAATTCATAACTAAATATCTGCAATTCAGAAAAATATAATAAAATATGTTTTGGAATCCTAATAACCTAATCTATAATGTGGCATGGTTTTCATAACTTGATTCACATCATGATAAAAAGGTGATTTCTAGGGTTTGAATAATGAAAATGAAATTGACACAAAATCTACCTCTATGCTTAATAGGTTACTTGGATGCCTTGGCTTGGACCTAGAAGTGACTTTGGATCTTTGGACTCTAATTTTGTTTGCAGACCCTATTATTCTTATTGATCAATGCACCTATATTTTCTTTCTCTTGGTCCTATGGAAAATACCATACACATGTCTTATCTTTTGATATCTTGGTTCATGTGAACTATCTTTCTTTTTTATTGATCTTGTGATCATGGATATTCTCTTGGACTCTTATCTTGTTGCCTTGGTGCAAGTTGTACTTTTGATAATATATACCCATTGTGATGTGGATGTCTACTTGGTGATATATGCCCACTATGATTTGTTTGATGGCAACATTTTATAATCTGACTATACTTTTCTACTTGCCTCTACATTAAACATGCTATGTGATTCAGTAGTACTAGAGTATTATAAATTGCATTGGTTTTTATTTATGGCAGATGTGTAAACTCTTGCCGAGAAGATGTGATATTTTCTGCTCTTTTGGGATAGAAAGGAACCTCATACCCAGGTCAAGATGTGTGTCTTGACCCATGTTTTATATATTTGGGAGTGTGGTGGTGAGACATACTCTATCAGGTTTTCAAGTATGTGAAGCCTTGGCCGCCTTTGTATTTATATTGTTCTAGGGCTATGTTTATCTCACATGCATGTAGGATACTAATGATGATTGTGGGGTGTGTACCCTACTTTCTTTTATTGTGCTTCATTTCCCACCATGGTAGTGGATGTATATAAATGGCACAATCTTTTATTTATTTTTATGGCAAGTATCATTCTTATTGTGACCTCTTCTCTTAATACCTGCTTGGGTGGTACTTTTCTCTTCTATGGGAAGCTTTTATATTTTATGTCCTTTATTCCATATATTGATCAATTTCATGTTTATTATGCATATACCAGCCTTTGTTGCTGTCTTCTTTTTTTCTCTTCTTGCTGGGGTATGCTTCCAACCCTAGGTGGAGGACTTGGATGACAAAGCATGTTGACATGGACTTTGTTTGAGAAGTTAAAGCTTGGAGACAATCTTGAGGTGGTTTGGATTTCCTCTACATGGATCCTTATGATGTAAGTTTAATATGTTTCCCTATTTAGAATTGAATATAGTCATGTTTTTATTCCGTTGTTATACTTTGGTCCTTTTTTTACAATTATATAAAGATTTGAAAATTTTACACCCACTCCAAACATACCCTTGAAGTGTGTTTGGACTGGAGGTTCTATTGTTTAAATTTTTAGTAAGGAGGTGGTTTCACTTCTTTACAGCGTGGTATCAGAGCCCATAGTTGTCAGAATCTGACTATTTCAATTTTGTCTCCCCATTAGAACCCTTGACTTTGCTAGTTACCTCTAAGTGATATGTTGACCCTAGATTTGTCCTATGATGATCTTTTTATCCAATAAGGTTTGGTTGAGGATGAGATTAGGTTATGTGTTTGTAGTAGGTCAAGAAGACCCTAATATGGAAATTTTGTGACTTGGTTCTCATATTTATTTTTAGCACGCATGTGGGTTTTACCTTGCAAAGTATTTCACTAAAAAAAATCATTATACTACTATATGTATAAAAAAATTCCTTGGTTTATCGATGTTTTTTTAACTAAGTCACAATGAAGAGAAACTCTAGAATTAGTTTATTAGAATCTAACCCTAGTTTTTGTGACTAGGATTGATATAAAGGTGTAGTTGACCTACCCTATGACTTTTGATGTTCATGTAGGGTTGACAGGTTAGAGACATAAGGACCTATAACTCAACCCTAGATGGTGACTTTAGTTGGATACATGAGAAATATAAATCTCAAAAACTTTCATAACTAAGAGATGTTGGTAGTTAGTTGTTGGTTCTCGGATCTATAGATTTCAAGGACAAAATCCTTTTAAGGGGTGGAGTGTTGTAACATACCAGATCTTGGAGCCTACCATTGAACTTTGACCTTTTGGGTTTGACCAAACAAGATTGAGGTTAGAATGATCCTAATAATATAATGTATGCATAATGTAATCTAATATGACACATAATTCATTTGGTGATAATAAGATTATAAATAATTTAATCAAATAAATATTTATGATAATGGGCCTCTAATGGGCTAAGTGTCATAGCACATGTAAGAAAGTCTTAAAAGTAAAAATAAACTTCAAATTCGTAATCTACATATCAAAATAAGCTTACATGTCAATTTTCATCTAATTTGGACAACCTTGAAATAATAAGGTAAGTTTTGGAGAGAGAAAGTTAAGAAAAGGCATTAATGCTCAATAAAGTGAAATATAACTCTAAAAGATAGAAATAATGCCAAAGTCATGTTCAACACACTTAAGTTAACTTGTGGATGAAGTTTCACCTAATTTGGATAATCCTAATGTCATTAATGCATGAAGAAAGAGAAACTAAGTTTTGAATAATAAATGTATTAAAAGTTCTTAAAGGCAAATCTAATTGAAAAATCAAAATCTACATGCTTTAATTAGTCTTTGTGCACATTTTCATCCAATTTGGAGTTTGTTTGCACCCTCTTTGGAGGAGAGATAAAAGGAGAAATAACTTAATATATCACCTTATATGATTTCCTATTTGAATAAGATTTTGTATCCTTTTGTCACGCATGTTTTGTTTTCTATCTAAGTCAGACTCAGATCCAGGGTCTGTTTCCATGGTCATCTTTCTAACCCGACCCTGTCTGACTGGGACGTTGTGGTCCCAACATTTTCTCTCTTTGATCCTCCCTCTTTTCTCCCGATCGTTCCTCCTATTTTCCTTTCCCTTGTCTTCCTTACCTTTTGCCGCACCCGATGACCATATAAAAGTAGGGTTTGGTCGCCCCTTCCCCACAACCGTTGGGCACTCCTTTGCTCCTCTGTTTCACACCCTATTTCTCCCATGTCCTTCTTTCCCTTCTCATCTCCTCACCTCTTTGCTTCATCGGACCATCACCCAGCGGTCCCAAAACCCCTGTCGAGGTCCCTAGTATGGTTTCCCTTCTTCGATTCAGCCTCCCTCCCTCTGGTCCTCCTCCCAACACTCGACTAGTCATGCCAATTTCATCTACTTCACCGATCGGTTGACTCCATGGATCATGTTGTCGGGTGCTCCCCTGCGAGTTGAGGATGCTTCAGCGGAGCAAGTGGAAGAAAATTGACCACCAACTCCTTTGAATTTGTGGTATCATCCTTTTTCCCCTTTTTGCTGATCAATTTCCCCAATCTGCTGTGTCGAGTTGCAATGTTCATATCGTCACCTTATTTCCCCCTCTCTCGAGTTCTGCTTGGCCTTCGAGTGAGCTGCTGGCTTTTCCTGATGAATCAGGTGACGAATTGCGAGTGCCCTTGCTCAATTTTAGTCTACTTCATCGTCATTTTCTTATTCATATGAAGTTCAAATTCAAGAAGATGACATGCGGTAGTTTATCCAGTTTGCCCTCACCCTATTTTCCTGGTTCGTTTTGTGGTAAGGGGTAATACGGTCTTTTTTCCCTCTCTTGATTTCTCTTCCCACGCTGAGTTTTGCACCTCGTTTGCAATGGGCCCTAACCTGTTGGCCATCTATGATTGGTCCAACTCATCTGGGCATGATCCCTCTCTCTAGTTGACTCGCAAGTCGGTGTTGACTTGGAATTTTGGGTATTTTCGATTGGTCAATTTTATAAAATTGATAACTAATTATTCCTTGATCAGAAAAATACATATGAATAGTCAATAAAATGATAAAAATGTAATATATCCTTTGGTACAAGTTTTATCACCTTAACTTAATGTTTGTTGATAAGTGAATTTAATGGACCTAATTAATTAGATAATAGCTTATAAAACTCATAACGAAATATTTACAAGTCAGAAAAATATAATAAAATATGTTTTAGAATACCAATAACCTAATATATAATGTGGCATGGTTTTCAATACCTAATTCACATCATGATAAAAAGGTGATTTCTAGGATTTGAATAATGAATACTGACACAAAATCTATCTATATGCTTAATAGGTTACTTGGATGCCTAGGCTTGGACCTAGAAGTGACTTTGGATCTTTGGACTCTGATTTTGAGGTATGTTTTCATACCCTATTATTCTTATTGAGAAATGCACCTATATTTTCTTTCCCTTGGTCCTATGGACAATAGCCTACAAATATGTTTTATCTTTTGATGTCTTGGTTCATGTGAACTATCTTGCTTTGTTATTAATCTTGTGATCATAGATATTCTCTTGGACTCTTATCTTATTGCTTTGGTGCAAGTTAGACTTTTGATGATATATACCCAATGTGATGTGGATGTCTACTTGGTGATATATGCCCACTATGATGTGGATGTTTCTATGTTTGTGTTGTTCATTGTATGATGGAAACATTATATAATCTGACTATACTTTTCTACTTGCCTCTACATTAAACATGCTATGTGATTCAGTAGCACTAGAGTAGTGTAAATTACATTGGTTTTTGTTTATGGAAGATGTGTAAACTCCTGTTGAGAAGATGTGATATTTCCTGCTCTTTTGGGACAGAAAGGAACCTCGTACCTAGGGCAAGATGTATATCTTGACCCATGTTTTATATATTTGGAAGTCTGGCAGTGAGTCATACTCTATCAGGTTTTCAAGGATGTGAAGCCTTGGTCGCCTTTGTATTTATATTGTTCTAGGGCTATGTTTATCTCACATGCATGTAGGATACTAACCATAATTGTGGTGTGTGTGCCCTACTTTCTCTTATTGTGCTTCATTTCCCACCATGGTAGTGGATGTATATATATGGCACAATCTTTTATTTATTTTTATGGAAAGTATCATTCTTATTGTGATCTTTTTTGTTGATACCCGCTTGTGTGGTACTTTTCTCTTCTATGAGAAGCTTTTATATTTGTTGTCCTTTATTCCATATATTGCCCAATTTCCTATTTATTATGCACATACCAGCCTTTGTTGATGGCTTCTATTTTTCTTTTCTTTCTGGGGTGCGCTTCCAGTCCTAGGTGGAGGACTTGGATGACAAAGCATGTTGACCTGGACTTAGTTTGAGAAGCTAAAGCTTAGAGACAATCTTGAGGTGGTTTAGATTTCCTCTACATGGATCCTTACGATGTAAGTTTCAGACGTTCCCTTGTTTATAATTGAATATAGTCATGTTTTTATTTTGTTGCTATACTTTGGTCTTTTTTTTACCATTATATAAAGATTTAAAAAATTTACACCCACTCCAAGCATACCCTTGAAATGTGTTTGGACTGGAGGTTCTATTGTTCAAATTTTTAGTAAGGAGGTGGTTTCACTTCTTTATAGTTGGTGTATATTTGTGCTTGCCAATCTGGATAGATCGGTTCAACCTTTAAAGTGGTTGTCTCACCTCTTGGCCAGTTGGTTGGACCTCTAGGATGGTCGTCTCGCCTCTTGGTCGGTTGGTTGGTCCTCCAGGATGGTCGTCTGACCTCCTTTCCAACTAATGTCTGGATTGACGGTCGCCTGATCTCCTTTCTAATAGATGTTTGGACTCCTTCCAGATGGTCGGTGGGGCTCACCTGGTGGTGGTCTGGTTCTATCATTCTGTCCTCCATGGTCCTCCAGGTGGTCGGATGGTCTCACGAACTTGTCATCTCAACCGGCAATGAACATCTTCCTCGTCATTGCATGAAAAATATTTATCCTATTGCTACTTTATTATATTAAATAAGAGAAACATTGAGTGACATTAGAGTGCAACAAAGGTAGGAAAAAATTAAGTTTACATTGGAAAGAGGGAGGCAGAGGCTCGGTAAATAGACCGAGATAAATAGAAACCAAACCATCCAACCACACACAGATATGGGTATTGTCCATAACTACACTACACATCCACCATCAAAACCACTTTTAGGGTGACATGTGTAAATTTCATATATATATATATATATATATATATATATATATATATATATATATATGTGTGTGTGTGTGTGTGTGTGTGTATATATATGTATATATATACTTATATATGTATATATATGTATGTATGTATATATATGTCTATATATATATATATATATATATATATATATATGTATATATATGTATATATATATGTATGTATATATATATATATGTATATGTATATATAAGTATACATATGTGTGTATATATATGTATACATATGTGTATATATATGTGTGTATATATATATAAGTTTGGGATTATGTGGTCTTTGATCGGATACACATATGGTATAGTTTAATTTACTCACATTGTATGTTATAAATAAATGATTAAACCAAAATTTAATCTTATCAATTATCCTAAATCATAATAAATTGGCGTGGCTCAGACACCACTATTAGGAGATATGGGCACAGAGTATAGTAGTGGAAATAAAAGTTTATCTATCTGTATTCCCATACCAGCAAGATCGCATCAACTACTATGAAATAGGAAGGATGGTTTTATCGAGTTATACATGGTCCTGGAGCAAGTCTAGCAAAAAAAATCACTTCTTTGCAACTGTTGACTAGTTTCTCTTGGATGGTGGTTGTGTAGCTCCTAGTCTTCACCACGAACAATGAACTCGAACAACTTCTGCATCACTCTTGTGGTCTCTCCATGGACTGCGGGCTAATCTTACTCTCCAAGCAGCAGCTAGAGGACTCCTTCCTCTAGAGTAGTCCACATGCACCAACTAGAACTCATGTCATTTAACTATAACAGACAGGAAGGAGTTGTCCCACTCTTTGACATACTAGTCACCAACGTTCTCTCCCACAACGACAACCCTCAATTATTCTATCTTGTAATATCCCTCCCTAGTCGGGTAGGACTTGCTTGGGATCTCTTGGTTATCACAACCAGAGAGGATAAAACTTTTTAAAGGAACCGATTCTCAGTTTTCTGTGTTGTGTTCAGGAAGCCCCCAGAACCCCTCCTTTTATAGGTGGGCTTTGGGCCAAGATTCCTAGTTTGTACAGGATTGTGCAGGAGTGGAAGGGACCAGAAGATCTTGAATTTTTTCAACCTACAATAGCTGAAACATCCTTCTGGTGACTCAGAGGTCATCTGGTCACACGAGACGGTCAACTTGCACACCAGAAGGCCATCTGGCAGTTTCTAATTAGCACACGAATTTGGCAATTTTGGTTCCAATTAATATCAAGATCAATTTACTTGCTCTCCAAGTATGTGCAATCAAAACTATTTGAGAAACATCTAGAATATGTTTTTGGCCCAACTGAGACATCTCACTCAGGCGAGACGCCCGTCTCACTCAGGCGAGATGCCCGTCTCACTCATTCAGACATTCATCTAGTGAGTCTAAGATGAGTTGGTCGGTTCAATCACATTGAACTGGATGGTTCAAGGGTAGAACTTAGCCAATTCGAACTCTGATTAGCTTGACAACCCAAACGGCCGTCTCAACACTTGAGATGCCCAATTGGCCACCCAAATGGCTGTCTCACATAGTGAGATGGTCATTTAGTAGATCTAGCTAGCCAATCATTTGATTTGTTGTATGAATTGAATATCTAAACACTTTAATAATTAATCAAATCACCATTCAAGATAAACTCCTCTTTTGATGAGATCTTATGTGTGTGACCCTATATATCCCATATCACATTGGCAATGACTGTCCATAATAACTTATGACATCACAAATAGAGAGTGGTGCCTAGTCACACATTAGTGCTACATAAGTGAATGGAAAGTTGGTGAACAACTTCAACCTACAATCTATGTAAGGTGTTGTTGTGATTGTATAATTCCTTTTCCTCGAATATCCATAGTGAACTCAAGGCATGGACTCATCATCCTCTCAACGTTCATATCATGTTTCTTGAACCAAGAGCAGACTGCCTGAGATAATGTGACCTCAATATCATATATTGATTCACATGTGCATGCACATGCGTTTCTCAATCTCGCTTATCAAGTGGCCAGGATATCATACTCCAGGAGGAGGGGCACATCCAATATCTATCACTTACAGTCTATTCCCATGTATCAAAGTCACCCAATCATTACCGTTATAACAACCCATGTTTCAAAATTGTGTTTGATGATGTCAAAGTGTACCCAATGACATGTGACTAGTGTAGTGATTTTAGGTCTAAGAACCACAATCACTGCCTACACTATGAGAGCTTACTATGAATTACCATATGATGGTTTCCATGTGTCCCTCTCAAGGTGTGTTTGTCTGATACATTGTTCTCTAACATGTATCTGTGTGCTTGGTTTGATATTTCCATATCATGACTTAATAAGACTTAATCATCAACCAACTCACACTCCAGTCTTATGTGTTACTAGTGTTTATCTACCTTCCACAACAACAAAGAAGTAGGGACATAATGACAATATGTATATGTATTCTTGACATATGTATGATCTCATTTCCACAAGGCTAAAACTTGAAGACATACATCATTGAGTAATATTATTCTCTAGACATTCATAGTGTTTCCTCATTATATCATAACTGAATGAAATTGAATGAATTGGAAGCTTGCCTTTATGAGTATTAATCAATTTTTTATGGTATTTTCCATGTCAATCATCACATGATTTGCTCTTTGGGCATACCTTACCAACACTTCCTAGACTTGTTTCCATTGTTTTGAAGTGAAATTTGGATCTCTGTCAGAAACATTAGAGGTAGGCACTCCGTGAAAACGTACAATCTCTCATAGCCATATCAAATATTGTAGTAGTAGTTTTTAAAGCCAAGACATAAGCACTATTGGCCAATCAATCGACGACTACACATATTGCATTATACCTTTCCATGCCTTTGAAAGACTTGTGACAAAGTCCATAGTTATTTTTTCCCATTTCCATTCAGGAATGTCTAACGGTTACAGCAAACCTCCAAGTCTCTGATGTTCTTCTTTCACCTGTTGACAAGTGAGGCACTTAGACACAAATTTTGATATGTCCCTCTTCATGTCCTCCCACTAGAAGGCCCTCTTCATGTCTTGATACATCTTCATAGAACTTGGATGAATAGTGTACTTTATCCCATGACCCTCTAACAAAATCTTTTACTGTAACTCAAATGTAGGTACCCATAACATATTCACCAAGAGCTCACCATCTTTGCCTTTAGACATATTAGCATCATCCTTATGTAGTTGTCCTAGCATACGAGGAAGATCTGGACTATCTTGTTGAGCTTGTAATACTACAGAAGCCCAGTCTGGATGAATTGTGAGATGTGGCATCTTCAAATCCACCTCTTTAAGCTATGGTCTCCATTCTTCTAAGTTCTACATTATATTCCATTCATCAACAATAGTTGTTTCATTGACTACTTCCTTCTTTCTTCTTAGGCATCAGTCATCACGTTGGCCTTGGCAGGATGATAGGAGATTATGGTCGTAGTGCTTCAAGAACTCGATCCACCGGCATTATCTCATGTTCAAATCTTTCTGACTCAGAATGTACTTGAGACTCTTATGGTCACAGAAAATCTTGAATGGTGTAATGTACATGTAATGCCTCCAGATCTTGTGACGCATCGTTCGAATAATATGTTATTAACTAAGAGGAAGCAATCAATAACATCGGATTACTGAAAATCATTAAAATGTTAAACCTTTTGCAAAGAGATCCATACACAGGAAAACTCTTTTATCAAGAACCAATGTATTTCATTTACATCCTAGTTCATGAGTACATATTATGTACCATTCCTTTTTTAGGATTACAAGCATCATCTTCTTTGTTAACTACTAAACACAGACATCATAAGAACCTCAAGGCATCAAGCCAAAATCTCAGATTAATTTATTAAAAACACCAACTATTAACTCTGAGGACCTGAGAGTACGGAGACGACACATAGGACTTCTATCTACAAGACACGACAGTCAGTACACTCAACCTGAGCTGTCATTGCTGTCCCTGCTACTGCTGAAGTTCTTCCTCTGCAATATGTTCTCAATCTCCTTCGTGCTCATCCACCTAAAAATGTTGGATCCCACGGGGGTGAGACAATTGTAAATTGCCCCAGCGAGAGATATAACTCTCTGACAGAAACATTATTATTGCAGTTTATAATATAAATCTGAGCAGAGGATAAGCAGTTTAGATCATTCTTATCTTTAAAGTATTGCAACTATCTATGTTAGAGCAATAAAACATCTATTCTCTTTATAAGGAATAGGAAGAACATGTATATCATTTACCTATCATACTATTTCAACATCTCAAGCTTTCTTATAATACTCATTATCCTGATATGTCACCCATGATTCATTCTTGTTTCTATCTATTGGCCTTGGCCAATCTGCTAAATAGATATCGAATTATACCAGTCATGTGAGTATTCATCATCATATTCTATCTAGGCATTGAACCAGGCCAATCCTTTGGTTATAGGCTTCATGCCTATGTTAATTATTGGATTTAACCAATCCCATGATTATAGGCTTAAAGCCTCTGCCAGGTATTGGACTTTAACCAATCCTGATTACACAGCCAGGCATTGGACTTTAGCCAATCCTGATTACAGGCTTAATGCCTCTGCCAGGTATTGGACTTTAACCAATCCTGATTACACAGCCAGACAGTGGACTCTAACCACTCTTGATTATAGGCTTCATGCCTCTGCCAGGTATTGGACTTTAACCAATCCTGATTACACATCCAGGCAGTGGACTCTAACCACTCCTGATTACAAGCTTCATGCCTCTGCCAGGTATTGGACTTTAACCAATCCTGATTACATAGCTAGGCATTGGACTTTAACCAATCCTGATTACACATCCAGGCATTAGACTTTAACCAATCCTGATTACATCCCATGTCTATTTACACAACACTGGGCACCTCATTCTTTTACTAGGATTAAACTTTGGCCATGCCAATCATACTCAACGCATTCTTTATGTAATACAAGTATTCCTCTTTTCTCCACACATGTATGATCCATGTTCCATTATTATAATTGTATCCTTTTTTTATTATTATTATGTTACTAAGTTTCCATTCCTTGGTTTATTATGAACATTATCATCCCTTACAAGAGACTTTTATAATCATCTTGATACCTTTCACTAGGTATCAACTTACCCATGTGATTCATAAAGCTCATCAAAATATCTTGTTACCTCTCACTAGGTAACAACTAATCTCATGGCTCACAAAGCCCATTAAAACATCTTGTTACCTCTCACTAGGCAACAACCATTCTCATGACTCATAAATCTCATTACATCTTAATGTAATGATTGACACAACACACACAGGTGTCACTCATCCAGACATATTAAATTTGAAGTGTACTAAGGTATATCAACTTTGAGGTGCTAAATGTGATAACTAGCATATCTTGATGTATCACTTCCCTCATCTCATTTAACCTTCATAAGTTCATCAAATTATTCTGTATTAGGGCATTTCCCATCCTAATACTTTATACACTAACCTATCACATTTATCATGTAGTGCATAGGTCATAGAACACACATTAGAATTGTCCAACTATCTTCAATGATATGGACTCATCTCAGGTTAAGGCATTGCTTGCTATAAGTTTACCTATAATCAATCACTTTAGGTATTTCCCTTATTAGTGTATTAGTCACCATTCCATTATTAGGATTAGGGTCTCCCATACCATCACCCTTTATTAGGGTTAGGGTTTCATATACCATCACTCTTCATTAGGATTAGGATTTCACATAGCATCACCCTTCATTAGGGTTTCTCATGGAATCACCCTCAATTAGGGTTCCTCATGGAATCACCCTCAACTAGGGTTTCTCATGGAATCATCCTCAACTAGGGTTTCTCATGGAATCACCCTCAATTAGGGTTTCTCATGGAATCACCCTCAATTAGGATTTCTCATGGAATCACCCTCAATTAGGGTTTCTCATGCCATCACCCTTTATTAGGGTTACATACTTACCCTAGATTAGGGTTACACCTAGAATTGCCCTAGATTAGGGTTAATGTTCATCAATCTTATTAATTAGGGTTTCATGATCACTTCATCAAAGATCATACCCTAAAATCTTAGTTTATTCATATTGAAGGTGTTTGAGGCTGTCCATTACATGATTATCCTACATGTATGGATTCCTCTCTCTCTCATCCTCTCTAGGATGTTGACTATGTCAAACTTGGATAAATTAGGTCAACCAACCCTTTAATTAAATACATTCAATTAGGGTTGACATAGTGTATTGAAATATTGTTTACTTAAGCTTCAGGGATTAACTCATCTAGGGTTACCAATTACTTAGTACCTTAAAGGTACAACCCTAGTGATTATCTTTGAGATAAATCATTAACAACCATAGGATCATTTTATCTTTCATCACCTTAGGTTTCCAATTGACTTAATCACATTGAAACATCCAAACATTCTTGACCATTGATGCTCCAAACGGTTTGAAACCAAACAGTCCTAAGACCGTTTGACCCCAAATGGTTTCAAGACCGTTTGGACTCAAATGGTCTCAAGACTATTTGGTCCAAACTTCCCTTGAAACCAAAAATCCAAAAGAGGTACTTCTTCAACTAAATCGATTAGGGTTTTGCATCAACAATTCCTTCATCAATTGGATCATTGAAGTCCACCAATGTATGATCCTTGGATCTTCAACCCTCAATTGCAACCATTAATCATCCAAACGGTTTTGGTTGACTTTGTCCAAACGGTTTGAAACTATTTAAGGCTCCAAACGGTTTTGACCTAACTGCCCAAATGGTTTGAAACCGTTTAAGACTCCAATCGGTTTTGAACTTACTTGACCAAATGGTCAACTCAACCCAAATGGTCAACTCAATATGTTCAAATAGTTTGAAACCATTTAAGGCTCCAAACGGTCAACCATATAAGCTATGGATAAATGAGCTTATATGCATTTTTATTAAAATCCATTTAAGAGATAGAAAGTAAGGGATAACTCTTCCACTTCCTTGCCACTTGCCCCCTCCTCTTCCTTGGATACGAGGCTATCTTCCGTGCCTCTTATTCCTCTCAATTATCCATGAATTAAAGGAAAACAAATTAAGCACCTTAACCCTTATACTAATAATATCCTAAAGTTAGTGGATAATTCTTTTCATTTTAATGATGTGAGTGAGTTATCCACATCCTTTAGATATTTCGTTGCCTTTGCAAGGCATGAGGACGTCCACGTATATGGATTTTCAACCAACATAATTTTGGTTGAAGGGCACTTCAATTAATATATTTATTTTTTCATTAAATTGAATTAGAATTTCAATTATGCTTAAATCTTGATTATTTAATATCAAGATTCTCTCTCCTTCAAAGTGATACTAATGAGATACAATCCCATTTTCTTTGCTCTACATGATGCCAAGAAATATTAGGGACTCTCTGGAAGAGGTAATTTGCATATTGAACGCTAAGTTTTGGGTAAATTGCACATTACACCAAAACTAGGTATTAATGCACAAGCACTGCTTAATCGGCTCTTTCTTGGTGCTCAGCTTCCACAAGTCATACATCTGCATCATTTTCATTCTCATGATGCTCAAGCACTTTGAGGAACATTTTATCATGTAACATTTGCAATTTAACCCCTCAACTTGGGTAATTTGCACTTTAGTCCAAAATAAGCAAACATTGCCTCAACATTATTAAAAAAGGACTAAAATTGAAATATTAGTTCCTATTGAGACTTAATTACTTTTCAAAAGATAAGAGCAAGCATATAATCCTCTTTATTAAGCAAAACATCTAGGGTTAAGGCTTAACCCAGGTTAGGGATGTTACAGATCTTCTATGCATACACAATAGCTACCAACTCAAGTTCATGAGTCAGGTAGTTTTCTGCATGTGGTTCACACTGACTGGATGCATAAGCTATGAATCTATCCTTTTTTTGCAAAACACAACCCAAATCTAACTTCAAAGTGTCACTTAAGATGATGAACCCATTGTTTCCTGAAGGAAGTATGAGCACTGATGCTAAAGTGAGTCTCTTCTTTAAGGTTTGGAAACTCTGCTCAAACTTTTCACTCCACACAAACTTTGCTTCTTTTTGTGTGAGTGCAGTCAGAGGCTTTTCCAAAATAGAGAGGTCATGAATAAAAAACCTATAATAATTGGATAACTCTAAAAAGCTTCTAATATCTAATGTAGTAGTAGGGGAATCCCAGTTCATCACTGAATCAACCTTTGTTGGATCAACAGAGATATGACCATTGAAAATTATATGCCCAAGAAACATAACTTCACGAAGCCATAACTCGCATTGAGAAAACTTCCCGTACAAATGATGTTTTCGAAGTGTCTCGAGGGTGATGCGAAGATGTTCCTCGTGCAACTGGTCATTATAAGAATAGATGAGAATATCATCTATGAAGACAATAATAAAAGAGTCCAGATACTGATGGAAGATGTGATTCATTAGGTCCATGAAGATAGTGGGGGCATTAGTGAGGCCAAAGGACATAACAAGAAACTCGAAGTGCCCATATATGGTACAGAAGGTTATCTTGTCTATATTGGAGGGTTTGATCTTCAACTGATGATATCTACTACACAAATCTATCTTTGAGAACACCTTGGATGTCTTATCTGATCGAACAGGTCATTAATGCATGGCAGAGGGTACCTATTCTTGATTGTCATCTGGTTCAACATATGATAGTTGACACACATACAAAGAGAACCATCCTTCGTTTTGACGAAGAGGATGAGTTCTCCCCAAGGAGATGCACTACAATGAATAAAACCCATATATAGGAGCTCATGCATCTACTTCTTCAGTTCAATGAGCTCTACATGCACCATCCAGTATGGAGCCTAAGAAATAGGTGCAGTTCCAGGAAGGAGATAAATGGAGAATTCAAGCTCTCAACCAAGAGGTAGGCCAGGAAAGGCCTCAAGAAAGATGTCAGGGAAATCACTAACTATAGGAATATCAGTAATAGATTTCTCCTCTTCAGCTAATATAGATACAAGATAGGCTTGACACCCTTTCGTCTTTAGCTTATCTACCTAAATTGTAGAACCAAAGGAGTATTTGCAATTCTTCTTCTTTCCTTTGATAACTAGAGAATTCTCATTATGATGAGATATGGTGACTAGTTTCTCTTGCAGTCAAGGAGCACATAGTATTCATGGAGCCAGCTCATTCTGAGAATAATATCAAAATTGGTCAAGGGCATAACCATAAGATATACAGGAAACACTCTCCCCTCCAAGGTAATCCCAACCCTAGAAATCATTCTCCCAGGTAGATTAACACATCTACTAGTTGTTCTATTCTTAAGATCATAATAAAGGTCCTCTTATGGTTCTTCTAGCATCGAGACTAATGCATGAAAGAAGGTGATGCACTAGAATCGAATAAGACTTTAATAGATAACTGGATGATATAAGCCATACCTTTAATGACATGGTCTTCAGTAGTCATGGAAAAGACCCTTACATGACATTTCTCTCTCTGATTATTTTGACCTTGCTTCTGATTGTTGTTGCCAAACTTCTACTGCATCTTTGGATAGTTGAGCTTGATGTGGCCTTCCTCACCATAGAAGTAGCATACACTTTGTAAGAGTCTGCACTCTCCAAAATGAGCTCACTAGCACTTGGGGGAAATCAGGGATGGTGGTCGATGTGCTCCTTTAGTCATGCTCCCTTCT
Organism: Alisma plantago-aquatica; assembly: GCA_963693085.1. Lineage (NCBI taxonomy): Eukaryota > Viridiplantae > Streptophyta > Magnoliopsida > Alismatales > Alismataceae > Alisma > Alisma plantago-aquatica. The sequence goes on along the minus strand of OY856409.1, from coordinate 369,059,821 downwards.
GCGTTGGTGACCTTTCGTGGGTCTTTCTGAGCTAGGGATCCTCCCCTTTGAGTTGGAACACCTCCTAGGGCCTTTTTCATGTTGTTCCATCCTCCATGATGGTTTTTGTGCCAATATCTACCTCTATATGATCCTCCATTCTTCCCCTTTCATCATGGGTGGTCCTCCAGCTCTAGGGATGATTCTAGTGCCTCCTACACTGTCCTGATACTACGACCAACCAGAGCATAGTTGACGTCAAGATTCAAGCCATGCATTAACTTCTTTTCTAGATGCACCTCGTCTTTAGTCTCGTATTTTTACAGCATACGGAACTTCATCGTATACTGGCTGACAGTGGAGTCGTACTGCTTGAGGTGCTTGAACTCCATCTCCTTCTTCTCGATCATAGCTTCTGAAATGTAGCAGTTCTAGAAGGCGGTCATAAACTCCTCCCAGGTCAGCAGTGCAACATTGGGTCCTCTGGCATTGGTGAAGTTCTCCCACTAGCTTTAAGCAGCACTCTTCAGTAGATGGGTCCCAAATTGGATCTTGGAATGATCAAGGCATCCCAGATCATAGAAGTAGTATTCAACGTTCAAGAACCACTCTTCGGCTTGAGTGACAACATATATCTCATCTTCTCTAGCGAAAGTCTCCAACTTGATCTTCAAGAAGTCGACCAGGGTCAGCTCCTAGTTTCTCTATTGTGGCTGCCTCATACGTGGGCCACTTAGGGTGTCACTTAAGGCCTTGATGAGCACATTAAGAGGAGGGTTGGATTTTCCTCCCCCAGACACCTCGCGATCATCTCCTACATTGTAGGAGCTTTCCTCTCCATCCACATGCTCTTTTCCCTTATCAGATTTCTTCTTGGGAGTCCTCTATAAAAAGGGCATCCATAAGAGGTCTATCTAATGATATCAATCGCTAATGGTTATTAAATTTTCATGATTGATGTCTGTCCAATTATTTATCACAAATACTATATGTGGAAGCATTGAATCTCATATATAACTAAAACATGGGCAAACATGTTTTATATATTTTGGAGATTGGTAGTATTCCTTTCTCTATTAGGTTTCAAGTTTATGATACTTGGCCACCTTTGTGTTTATATTGTTCTAGGGCTATGTTTATCTCACATGCATGTAGGTTGATGATATGGGGTGTGTGCCCTAATTCTTTACATGTGCTTGTGTGGAACAATCTTTATGTTTTATTAATGGCAAGTATTCTTTTGTTATCATATGATTTCAATTCATTTTCTCTTAATACCCATTTTGGGTGGTCCTTATCCTTTCTATGGGAATCCTTTTATTTTTTATTTCCTTTATTCCATATATTGCTCAATTTCCTATTTAGTATGTACATACTATAGGAATATCAGTAATAGATTTCTCCTCAAGAAAGATGTCAGGGAAATCACTAACTATAGGAATATCAGTAATAGATTTCTCCTCTTCAGCTAATATAGATACAAGATAGGCTTGACACCCTTTCGTCTTTAGCTTATCTACCTAAATTGTAGAAACAAAGGAGTATTTGCAATTCTTCTTCTTTCCTTTGATGACTAGATAATTCTCATTATGATGAGATATGGTGACTAGCTTTCTCTTGCAGTCAAGGAGCACATAGTATTCATGGAGCCAGCTCATTCTGAGAATAGTATCAAAATTGGTCAAGGGCATAACCATAAGATATACAGGAAACACTCTCCCCTCCAAGGTAATCCCAACCCTAGAAATCATTCTCCCAGGTAGATTAACACATCTACTAGTTGTTCTATTCTTAAGATCATAATAAAGGTCCTCTTCTGGTTCTTCTAGCATTGAGACTAATGCATGAAAGAAGGTGATGCACCAGAATCGAATAAGACTTTAATAGATAACTGGATGATATAATCCATACCTTTAATGACATGGTCTTCATTAGTCATGGAAAAGACCCTTACATGACATTTCTCTCTCTGATTATTTTGACCTTGCTTCTGATTGTTGTTGCCAAACTTCTACTGCATCTTTGGATAGTTGAGCTTGATGTGGCCTTCCTCACCATAGAAGTAGCATACACTTTGTAAGAGTCTGCACTCTCCAAAATGAGCTCACTAGCACTTGGGGGAAATCGGGGATGGTGGTCGATGTGCTCCTTTAGTCATGCTCCCTTCTGCGTTGGTGTCCCTTCATGGGTCTTTCTGAGCTAGGGATCCTCCCCTTTGAGTTGGAACACCTCCTAGGGCCTTTCTCATGTTGTTCCATCCTCCATGATGGTTTTTGTGCCAATATCTACCTCTATATGATCCTCCATTCTTCCCCTTTCATCCTGGGTGGTCCTCCAGCTCTAGGGCTGATTCTAATGCCTCCTACACTGTCCTGATACTACGACCAACCAGAGCGTAGTTGACGTCAAGATTCAAGCCATGCATTAACTTCTTTTCTAGATGCACCTCATCTTCAGTCCCGTATTTTTACAACATACGGAACTTCATCGTATACTGGCTGACAGTGGAGTCGTACTGCTTGAGGTGCTTGAACTCCATCTCCTTCTTCTCGATCATAGCTTCTGAAATGTAGCAGTTCTAGAAGGCGGTCATAAACTCCTCCCAGGTTAGCGGTGCAACATTGGGTCCTCTGGCATTGGTGAAGTTCTCCCACTAGCTTTAAGCAGCACTCTTCAGTAGATGGGTCCCAAAATGGATCTTGGAATGATCAAGGCATCCCAGATCATAGAAGCAGTATTCAACGTTCAAGAACCACTCTTCGGCTTGAGTAACAACATCTATCTCATCTTCTCTAGCGAAAGTCTCCAACTTAATCTTCAAGAAGTTGACCAGGGTCAGCTCCTAGTTTCTCTATTGTGATTGCCTCATACGTGGGCCACTTAGGGTGTCACTTAAGGCCTTGACGAGCACATCAAGAGGAGGGTTGGGTTTGCCTCCCCCAGACGCCTCGCGATCATCTCCTACATTGTAGGAGCTTTCCTCTCCATCCACATGCTCTTTTCCCTTATCAGATTTCTTCTTGGGAGTCATCTATAAAAAGGGCATCCATAAGAGGTCTATCTAATGATATCAATCACTAATGGTTATTAAATTGTCATGATTGATGTCTGTCCAATTATTTATCACAAATACTATATGCGGAAGCATTGAATCTCATATATAACTAAAACATGGGCAAACATCGCATATCTGGAATACTAAAGCATTCAAATAACCAAAGTAACTGAGTTCAAAAAAAAGTATGACATAAAGAAACTAAAGGTTTGGGATAGCAATCCCAACATGAACTAAAAAGCAAATGACTGAAAAGAAATCTCCAAGCTAGAATGATCGCGTAAAATAATGTCCCACTAGTGATAGATATCTTCTAAATCTATAGGTCCTCAAGCTACTCCTTGAACAACTATTCTCTATCTGCAGACGCCGCGTCCCCAGCCATGCACAAGAGAGGAAAGACTAGGGATTAGAGTAAGTGGAATGAATTCTATCACAAAGGATAAAACATGTGTATAACTGAAAGGGAAACTGTGAAGACTTAACAATATCTTTTAGTTATGAATTTTATCTGACTTGTGCCACCATTATACGATAAGTCCTCTTGAGTTGGCGTATATATGCCTGGAGTTGGTACCAAAGTAGCTTTGAATTGGCACTACATGCCATTGAATGACACTGAGGTGTCTCTGAGTTGGTACTAAGTACCTCTAAATAGGAGTAAACATTCCTCTGACTTGGCAATACATGCCTCTGAATTGACAACACATGCCTCTGAATCGTCCCCTGACTACTGAGTGAGGACTTATCATATAATTTCTTATGTGAAGGTTCTGACTACTTATCTTAATTAATTTTACTGATTTTTGAATATGAACTTATACTAAAATTGAATACTAATAACTAAGTTCTGAATATATATCTGAATCTGATTCTTATTTAAATATCTAAGAAGTTTGTATTACTTATTTAATGCACTGAAATTACTATATAGCAACTGAAATATTCAACTAAATTGAATTCTTATGCTCATGGTAGGTAACAAGTTACATAAACATTATAAGGCATAATATGCATGTAACATCATATCTACTAGAAAGCATGAATGCAGTCAACTACTGCATTAGGAGAACTTAATAGAACTTCCTAATTTAGTCTAACTATCTAAAGATAATAATTGAACAAGAATTCATACGACATGGCCCATCTACTTGAAGTAAACCAAACTCCTAACTCTGCTCCCAACATTGTTGATCTATTTCTCTCCTTAAACCCAATGGATTCTATCATATCACATTTTCCTTTTAGGTCACATAATTATGGTCATTAGAATACTTTTTGGATTATTGTCAAATTCACTTTACTTACAACAAGGTGAACGAGTATCAGGTCTTTTATATTCATTCAATGCACTATAGCTAGAGATTAGGGTATACATGCATTGAAATAATATAGTGTCTTGGTAATAATGTTAGGTGAACACGGTGGGGTTACTTTTAGGCTAAAATAGTAATTAGTGGATAAAATAATTTTACTATCATTATTGGCCTCTTGATTAACACATTAGTGGGTATATTTAGGTTTATAATAACATGCTTTAGTATCAAGTTGTTTAGTTATCACTTATGGCAATTATGATAATCAACATGTTGTTCATTCAAGACAAAATTGTTAAGCTTACGGATATATAAGAACAAGCCTATAAATGAGTGGTTCCAAATTGGTGAGGCTATAGTAGATTCACAACAATATCATAGACATAGCTTTGTCATACGAATATACTACATATATCGTTTCCCCTTAATCAAATTAACTATTGAGTAGGAGAACATGGTATAGGGTACATGAACTACAAGGTCGTGACTAGGAGAATGCTATGTATGGATGTATGTAAATTTGTGTTAAATTATGTAACCATACCATCAAAAGTAGCTATAGGTTCAAGGGACAAGAAGGAAACATACAAGTCTGCCATGGGTTATCATTCTTGAGCAAAGGTGGAGAGATCTCAATGACTATTCCTAGAGTGGAATATGATCCGGCAAGGCCAGGGTAGGCAGACAAATTAGGGGTTAAGAGTAGGTTGGGCCGTCCTCGAGAGCACGCCATGAATGGCCAGAGCAGCAAGCTCCTCGGGTCATGGTGTCGGGACTCAAGAGAAACATGGACTCACACGATCACAGTAAGAAGGGAGGACAAGGTTCGGATCGAAAACCAGACATAACTCATCCTGGGGTCAAGTTGGCGTTAGATGGTGGGTCACGCACCCAAAATCAGCAAGGACTCATGACGTCGACCAAAATTTGAATGAAATAGGGCATCTATAGGCGGAAGGGTAGATGTCAACATATTGTGTTGAAACAATGCGTACGAGGTTGAAGAAGACCTATGAATCCCTCTTGGACCTCCCTCAGATCTCTTCTCAAGCCAAGAGTGCCTAGAACACCTCCACCGTAGACATCAGTCAGACGACTGATGCAGTTTTGTTGATTGGCTGCCTCACAGGGTGGCGGTCAAAACGGCGCCTGGGGTCTTCTTCGCGGTGGCCTGGAGATTGTGTATCTCTGAGGAATTGAATGGTCGGGGAAGGAGGACTAAGAACGGTGATGGCACAGAAGGAAGGTGATGGTGAGGGTTGGGCGTTTTCTATTGGATGTGAATTAGGGTTTGTATGGGGGCTTATATGGTAAGCACCACACTCACGAATTTGTTGGTGAAGTCCGTTTTGAGATCGACCATCCACACTCACGAATTTGTTGGTGAAGTCCGTTATGAGATCGACCATCCACACAACCAGAAATCTATTGTTGATCGGTGAACCAGAGTCTCACTCCCGCCTAGACTGAGGTTGAAGATGGCGCGGATGGCTGGGATTACACTAGCGTCCCACTACTACATCCAACGGCCCAGAAAAAACATCAAAGAACAGAAATTCAGAAAAAGACAATTATCTTGCTTTATATACCATTATCTTGACAAATTAATTACCTAGTCAAATCAAGCCCGATTAAACCCCAACTTTAGGCAATTGGTTTATTTTGTCTCTTGAATATGCTAGTGGAGTTAGTGTCCGAGTTAGGGTATCAAATTAATTAATAAGATTAATCATAAACAAATTAATTAATATGATTAATAATAAATAAAGCTGTGATTTTGTATAACTAATTATTTAAAATGAATCAAATCTTGAAATTATGTGTCATTATATTATCACGTACGTTTTCTATTAATGAAAAATTTTCCAGTGCATTTTATAACAAAAATCAGTTAACATTGACCCTTTTTGTAATATGTGAACGTATAGGATATGATATTTGAAAAATTACAAACGAGTACTTGAAAATAAGGATGTTACGTGTTCATTTAATTTTGTATACACAAGAAGAAGAAGACGACGACGACTAATAACTGAAGCAAGAATAAGAAAGATAGTTGTAACCGACGAGAGGGGGAGGGGGGTTCACAAGGAAATTTATTTACTTTATCACCTCAGCAAATTTGACGATGAATATGACAAGGTGAGACACTCCAATTCCAAAGAGCACAAAAAGGCTACATACAATTATGATGTCAAACAATTTACGGGTCCAACTGTGTGCATGGATTGCAGGGTTGTTATCTTTCTTTTAGATACATATATTAGACTTTTGACGGAGTGCTGGGAGAAAGATCGACGACTCGATCTTCCAATTGTGATCTATCCAGATCCAGGTCGAATTCTTCCACCAACATGCTGCTGAGCGGTGCAGTCCAGCCCATGCTTCTAGCAGAAGAGGCTGACTCAAAACTTTTCGCGGCCACCATCAGACGAAATGGCATTTCATCAAACATCCGATGATCGATCATTGCACAGTGCGCACACAACTTGCAAAAATTCGGTTCATTGGTCACATCTGCAGGCTAGGACGCACAGCATACGGGGCATCTGATCAATCCATTCTCGTTGCATTCTGGACACCGCCTGAACGCCCCTCCCTCTTCATCTCCACCATCGGCATTACCATTATCGCCGACGAACAGCTTGCAGCTCCCGGAGCAGGCCTCACACGGCACGAATCGGGCATCCCCGCACCCGCCGCAGGGCAGCACGAGCACTGCACCTATATTCTCCGACGCCACTGTAGGCGCCGCGGGTGCGCACCCTTGGAGCAACCCCTTGAGCTTGCCATCCTCGTGCAACTGGCGCACGACCTCCGAACCCCCGATGTACCGGCCGTTGGCGAATACCCTCGGCAGCCCTCCACCCTGGTCGGGCCCAAGTAGCGCGGTGAGCTCGTCCTTGAACCCAGCGTGCATGGACACGTCGCGCTCGTCGACGCGGACCCCGTAGCCCTTGAGCACCAGTAGTGCGTCGGAGCAGTCCTCGTAGGTCTTCCGCACGCCACGGAGGCTCGTCAGGTAGAGCACGACCTTGTCTTCTCCGCTCGGCGGGCAGATGTTCTTGTAATGGGTAGTACTGGGCGGCGTCGATACCTGAGCTGTTGTTGGCGTAGCCGCCTGAGCCGCCCTTGCTGCCTTCCTGGCATTGATTTCTTCCTGGAAGGCCTTGATCCTATCCTGGACGACGCTAGGCCCATTGGCGTTGGTCTGCTTCTGCCGCGTCCGGGGAGCGTCCAAAGACAGGCGGTGCAGCTGTAGCTGGTTCCTGGATGGGGGATCCCACTTAGCGTTCGCGTGTTTGCTGGCGCTGTTCTGCCGTTCCTGGGCAGGAGTCGTTAGTTGTTGCTGACGCTCCTCGTCCTCTGTTTCGTCGTCGGTTTCGACCGGCGGGGGCAGCGCAACGTGGCAGGACAGGGATCTCAACGTGCGCCCAGGCTGGCGAATGGGGCTGAGATCGTGGAGTCCCTCCAGGATCTCCCAAGCGTCGATCGTCTCTGGCTCCTCCGGCGCCTGTTGCTGCGGCGGCGTGATCACCTCCTCACGCAGCGGTGTAATCCTCTTCTCCACGGCCTCCGACCGCGGCTTGGCCACCGGCACGGATTCCGCCTCTGCTACTACGGGCAAGGACATGGACCTGTCTATGAGGGTCTTCATCCTTATCTCCTCTCCGTCAGTGTGTACGGCGCTGGGGGAGTCCGGCGCGAGGCGGGCGGAGGAGGAGGAGGTGAGAGTTGTGGCTCGGCGTTGGCTGTAGTCAGCGCTGGCACGGCGCTTGGAGCGGGACCGTCGGAATGGGTCGGAGAAGGCGGCTTCAGCGGTGGTGCTGCTGCGCTGTAACTGCGGGATCCTGCCGCTGTCCAGCCGGGCCTGCTTTGAACTGGTGCAGCCCATTTTAATCCGGAGTTGTTTGTGGTTTTGATCCGGGGTTACTTGAAACGATTCAGAAGCAAAGCGGAAGGGGATGCCGGACGATAGGTGGACGTGGGCTACGAGTCTAGCTATAAACCAGCTCCTCCGGCCTCATGAACCGTCGTACAGGACGTTGGATCTGTTGTGAAATGTCGTGGAAGAAGGAGACACGAAAGGGGGAGGTTGATCGTGCGATGGTTATTGATTTCAGGTGGTGGCCAACTCCGACCCTGCTGCAATCTCGCTATCTCTATCTCATATTGTTCTCATATCGAGGAAAAAGGGATGTTTGGGATCGGGGATGCCGGAAAAGATGAGCCTCCAGCCGTTGGGAACGACAACCGTTGCTCCCGCCGTTGTTTGAGTCAATGAAACAGGGAAGAAACGCTACGCCCGCAGGCCGCAGTCAAGGAGGAATGGTGTAATCAATGTGGCATGGAAAACTTACACCTGAACGTAAGAAAACGGATGAAGAATGGCCTCAACTTTGGAGGACGGAGGAGAATCGAGACTCCGGAGGAGGTGTTGATATCCCCAAACATTCAGCACGACGACCGGAAAAGGTAAAAGGAGACCGCCGAGCGGGGGAAATGGGAGAGGAAAAGCAGAGGACCGGACCCCGAAGGTGAGCAGAAAAGGGTAGGAACAGCTTAAGGGAACGGCGGGTGACGAACGAGAGAAAAGAATGCAGAGGATGCAGTTACGCGGGAATTAGACTTTTCCAGATATCAGAAATGACGGGCGGGTGGGGGAGGAAAGGCAACGACCGCGGCCGCCGGCCGCCGGAACGGAAAAGATGACAGGATTTGAGGCGCGAATTCGGTGGTGGCGAGATTCCTGGGCTAAAAGAGGAGGGCCTCCTTTCGGACAGCCAACCATTTCGTGCAATCATCTCTTGTTCATTTCTTATTCAAAATCATACCATATAGATAAAAGAAAAGGTTAGCCTGCCGGGACCAATATCTTTCCGAAAAGCTTCCTTAGTCAGAAGTGCCTTTATGAACAAATTAACCCAATTGTTCTTTAGAGGAAACATATTTGCTAACAATATGTCCAACCACCACTTCCTCACATAGATAGTGGTAACTTAGTTCAATACATTTCTTATTCAAAATCATACCATACATAAAAGAAAAGGTTAGCCTCCGGGACCAATACCTTCCGAAAAGCCTCCTTACTCAGAAGTGCCTTTATGAACAAATTAACCAATTGTTCTTTACGCTCTGATTGTGGTTTGTCGTAACAATAAATTGGAGTCCTTTAAGCAGTTTTTAATGATTGATTTAAAGTACACTTCCGTGACTTCCGATGGATTGAACTTACATATGAAACACTTAAAAAGAACGAAAACGAATTCCGGGACAACTAACAACATTTTTCATACAATTATATTCTTCATTCGTCATAAGTGACACATGTAACATATTTATGACTACAATAATTAGCGATGTGGATATAGTATGTTGCTAAAATCAGAACATAATATGACAAAATATCATACATTATAATCACATTATGTAAAATATTTTACACTATAGCCACCATTATAAGTGTGATTTACAAAATAAAAAAATACAAACATCATGAAAAAATACACCGCACCATGTAAAAATAATATAATTTAGTTAATATATTTTTATTCTTCATGTTTAAACAATGTGATGTGAAAAATGACAATTAATTATAATCATGTACAAAAAATATAGTAAGAAATTTCTTTTAAAAATATAAAATTAATATTCTACATTGTGTTAAACAATGATGAACCAAAACTTATATTTACAAGCACATGAAATGTGAAAATCATTACAATACTTCATACATATAAAGTGAAATAAAAACAATGTGATGTGATTTGAATCATAATAATTTTATTAAGATTATCATTGTACCATAATAAAATATTTTTAAAGAAGAATAACCACTTGTTGAGGTTATTATGATTTAAGAATATTATGATTTTTTCACGGATGTGTTTCTTTTTTTTATGTCTTTGCCATCCTTATTAATATCACACACTAAAAATTAACTATATTTTGAATAATTTTCAAATTTACACTTACAACAAACCGACCACATGGAAGTGAATGGAATTCAAGTTCTGGAAACTGAATTAGAGTTCTCAGAAAATGAGTTCCACGGAACATATGACTTACATCAAACCAACAGGAGCCTTAGAGGAAACAAATTTGGTAAAAATATGTCCAACCACCACTTCTCACATAGATAGTGGTAACTAAGTTCAATACATTTCATGTGTACATGTAAAATAGGATTGAAGTGAGATATAATGCACTGAGATCATTACAACAAGGAGTTTAGAGTCTCAAGCACCCTCGGCAGATGAGAAAACCAAGTGAGTTCAGCAGTCGTGAGGGACAAACAACCATATCCCACCTCTTTGTTAGTTTTTGGATAGTAAGTTGTTTTCAATGCGGACTATGCTACACATGTCCTTCTAAGAAAAACATGAACCACATATACTACATCTTCTGAGAGGGGAACCATCCACACAACATCACAAAAACTGTTGATTGGTAGTGTGGAGTCATTTCAATGACAAGGAGCCTTTGACATATCTCAGTAGATGCTTTACATACACATGTGCATGGAGGTATGACTATGAAGAAATTAGCATGCTAAGTCAAAATCATAAGTTAGGCCAGGACGTCTCAGGGTAGGATATTGTAAATATCCCCTAATGTGAAGATGTTCACTCAAATCATGTAGAGGTAATCACATAGTCATGAAGAAATGAAAGATCAAAATGTATTGAGATAGGTTTACAATGCATCCTATTTTCTAATTGAAGAAAATCACATACATACTTCGTCTGATGGAGAAGAAGACATGCATTGTTGGGTTCTACCTCAATACCAAGGAAATTGTGACTTAACTCGACATTCCTCATCAAGAACTCAACTTCCAATTTGTGTATAAACTATAGGAACATAGAATCAATGTTTCTTGTAATCAATATGTCATCGACATTCAAAATAAGATACACCAATTCACTATTATGTGAAATAAACAAACAAAGAGAAATCAACATTGCTAGCACATAATCCAAGTTCAAGGAGATAGAAGATACAATTCTACCAAGATCTAGGAGCTTTTCTATTTTGATACAAGTTCCTCTATAATTTGCAAACATGTGTAGGTCGAAGTATACTAACAAAGGGCCAGGGGGGTTTGTTCCATATAGCCATCCTCTTTAATAGATCAAACATTGGGTGCTTCTACAGAAAAAACATCTTTGATATCGAGAGATTTGACATCATGACTGATGGTTTCAATATAATCAATCCCTTTCTCTTCATGAAAACATTTAGCAACTAATATTGCTTCTAGTTGTTCTACTTGTGCATCAACATTGCATTTAGATTTAGCACACATGCAACCTATTATGTACAATGTTGGATATCTTTCAACAAGTGCTCGTGTCCCATTTTCGTGTAGAGATGTTAGCTTCTCTGTCATTGTTCATTTCCATCCATCATTTTGCAGAGCACTTTTGACATTTTTGGCGATAGGTGGATTGATAGAGATAGATAAGGCATATACTAGATTTCACTTAGAAATATTAAGTTGACCCTTTGTAGCCATAGGATGGTTGTTTTTAGGTGCAATATCAGGTAGCTCAGTGGAGCAAGAAGTTAGAGGATGGGTTGGGATATGTAGGTATCTGCATTAGAATTTCTCTATGCATTGGGATTAGTTAAAATTAGATTGCATGTTGTAGAATGTTGTCTGACCTCATTGGAAGTGTCATCACTCTGTTAATTATACATAGTAGTATGAGAGTCAAGGAAACCATTAGAATTTAGAAGATCAATAAGTTTACCATGTATTTGATTGATATGTACCCGATCTAGTAAAAGTCAACAAGCTAGCTTCTCATGTCAATGACTCATTGTCCACATCATAGGGTTAACCACAAACCCTAAGATAAGTAACATACGATGGTCTTCTTAGAGTTTCAAAATATATACTAGGTAAGAGAAAAATGGCTCTCTACCTTACAAACCTCATCTCAAGTACATGAGATAGGAACATTGAGCCTGAAAATCATGTCTGACATACCAATGAAAGATATGCGTATTGATCCTTTTCAAGATTGTAATTATCATAATAGTGTTTCATATAAAATCCATTTCATTTACTTAGAAATAGATAATTTAGGTATAGAATCTCATCTTGAAACCTTTTGTAACATACTAGATCTCGGACCCTACCCTGAAAGTTGACATTTTGAACTTAGCTGAACAAGGTTGAAGGTTAGACCTAAATGGATGTTTAGTATAACCCCAATGAGCTAATGCATGTATATATCACCTTAATATAACCTAATGTTCTAACATTAATCTTAGGTTTATAATGGATACATAAAATATGCCACAACTCATTTTGGTGGTGATATGAAGATAAGGAACTTAATTGGATGAATAATTCAGATAATGGGCCGTTAATGGGCCATATGACATATCTCATAAAAAGAAGTCTTAAAAGTGGAAACAAACTTCAAATTAAAAATCTACATATCAAAATTAATATACATGTCAAATTTCATCTAATTTGGACAACCTTGAAATATTAGGATAAGTTTAGGAGAGAGAAAATGAGTAAAAGGCATAAGTAATGAATAATGTGATTATATAACTTCAAAATATGGAAATAATGGCAAATTCGTATACAAAACATCAAAGATAACTTGTGGATGAAGTTTGGTCTAATTTGGATGTTGTTTGTGCAAGTTATGTAATTTTAGGTACATTTTGGACTTTTCTGCAATTTACCCAATTGGGAGGTTTTCTGTACAAATTGTCACATGCATTATAATACTTATATATTCCCTTACCATTCTTGAGTTTTAACCATAGGGCACCTAGTCGCACCTTGGTTTGAAGGTGTTTCTTTCCAAGGGCATTTTAGGGATTACTCTCTTTGTAAATGAGCTTATCTTTAGAAGCTATCAACCAATGGGGTTATTTCTTTGATTGGAGGCCGGTCGGGATGGCCTACATGTGTACATAAACTGACATTTGATATTCAAGAAGCCTCTATGATCTGTCCTCTTGCATGGCCATGAAATCCCTAGGCTAAGGACACATGGAAAGCTCCATGGACACCTCATGCTTGACTTCTTCCTTATCCATAAAGGTTTGCATGTACATAGGCACCCTTAGAATTGGACAGATGGAAAGTAACTTGACACCTTGTGCTTGACTTCTTCCTTATACATAAAGTCTTACATGTCCATGGACACCCTTATACATGACACATGGAAAGTCTCATAGACACCTCATACTTGACCTCTTCCTTTATATAGCCATATCTACCCCTTCCCAACTCCCAATTCTAAAACTCTTGCTCACCTTTATTTCCTCTAGCTTAGAGCATTGTTCCTACTTTATTTTTCCACAAAGGTGTTGTCCCAAGGTAAAAGGAGGTGCCTACCTTGGTGAAGAAGGCTCATAGGGTTCCAAATTTTCTCTATTTAGGGTTTCTAAAGCTCCTCCTTGGTTATTTCAACCAAAACTAGTAAGTATCCTCCTTTCCTTCCCTATTTTCATTTTGTTAGTCTTCCACCTTCCTCCATGGCATAACCATGTCCTTCGATGGGGAAACCCCACCTAGAAACACCTCATCTCCATGTTCTTTTGTTAGGATTTTTCACCTTTAAAGTGGAGCAGGTGCTTCTTGCTCGAGATAGGAGCTTTGTTGGAGAAACCAGCCTCTCTAAGCTTGGGAACCTTACTTATTGGACCTTTCAACCTTCACTAGAGGTTTATTGGAGGTCTAGTCTTGACTTGGACTGTTTAGACTCTGAAGTTGAGGTATGTTGTATCCCCTATTCTTCTATGTTGAGCAATTCGCCCATGCTTATTCATTCTCTTTGTCCTATGGACATTAGCCTATACACAACGTCTTTTCTTTTGAAAATCACAGTTCATGTGAACTACATTATTTGATATTGATCATGTGATCATGTATATTGTTTTGAACTCTTATCTTATGCTTTTGTTCATAATGGAACTCTACAAGATGACATGTGATGTCTTTTGCCCACTTATGAGGTGGATGTATATGCTGGTTACTTATGTGTGACTAGTTTATATATTCTGACTATACTGTCTACTTGCCTCTACATTTAACATGCTATGTGATTCAGTAGCACTAGAGTAGTGTAATTGCATTGATTTTTATGGTAAATGTGGTATTTCCTACCGAGCAGATGTGATATTTCCTACTCTTTTGGGATAGAAAGGAACCTCATGCCCAGGGCAAGATGTGTGATTCTTGGCCCATGTTTTATATATTTTGGATATTGGCAATATTCCTTTCTCTACCAGGTTTCAAGTTTATGAGACATGGCCACCTTTGTGTTTATATTGTTCTAGGGCTATGTTTATCTCACATGCATGGATGTTGATGATATGGGGTGTGTGCCTTAATTATTTACATGTGCTTATGTGGAACAATCTTTATGTTTTATTAATGGCAAGTATTCTTTTGTTATCATATGATTTCAATTGCTTTTCTCTTGATACCCATTTTGGTGTTCCTTATCCTTTCTATGGAAAGCCTTTTATTTTTGATGTCCTTTATTTCATATATTGCTCAATTTCCTATTTAGTATGCACATACCGGCCTTTTCTAATGTCATATATTTTCTCTTCTTGTTGGGGTATGCTTCCAACCCTAGGTGGAGGACAATGAGGACATGGCATGATGATGTGGATATAGCTTAAGAAGTTAAAGCTTGGAGACAAAGTTGTTATGGTTTAGATTTCCCTCTACATAGATCTTTATATTGTATCATATATGTAAACCTTTATGGGATATTATGATGTACTTTTGTAATAACCTTGTGATATATTGAATATAGTCAACATTTTTATTCCACTGCTATACTTTGGTTGTTTTCAATACCATTTATTGAAATTTGAAAATGTTACACCTATTCCAGCATACCTTTGAGTGTGTTTGGAATGGATGTTTTATTCTTCAATTTTTCTTTAGTAAGGGGGTGATCCCGCCTCCTTACAACATGGTATTAGAGCCCATGGTAGTCAGAATCTGACTATTTCAATTTTTTCTCCCTAGCTAAAATACTTGCCTTACCTTGAAGTGACATGTTTTCCCTAGAGTTGATCAATACATGATGAAGGGTTGATTTAGGATCCTATAGTTTCACATTAGAATAATGATGAATAGATCCGTAAAATATTTACAACTAAAAGATGCATTAAGTAACCATAGTAACTTGAGGTGGCTTAGCTTGGCCTATAGGAAGCTACTAGGACATGAAGTTGAAAAAAAAGGTGTCTAGATAGGATCAGGATTCGAGGGATGGCAAGATTTTCCTTTGCATCACTAGCTTGGTTTACGAGGACTCCCAAATCCATATGATACCGGTGTGGCCTGATCTGATATGAATTGTTCAAAATAGGATTCTTTTAGGCAATAGTAGCCTTAGACATCTATATGATTTATCTTTAGGGACCCTAATATGTTGAACTAGTCTCCTAGGTGTAAAGACTTGTTTGAGGATGGACAAGAGAAAGTTAACCCATAGTTTATAGTCAGTCTTTACAAGTTATGTTTTTTTTGCATGATGCTTATGTAGTTGTATGTAAGGAAATGTAGTTGAACCTTTTGTACCTTAAGAATAGTTTTGACTTAATAAGATGAATCTATTAAGGGGTGGTGAATAAATTGTTTTCTTATATGTGGATGTTTTGATTTTGAGAATGAAATCCCTTTAAGGAGTGGTGTGCTATAACATACTAGATCTCGGACCCTACCCTAGAAGTTGACATTTTGGACTTAGCTAAACAAGGATGAAGGTTAGACCTAAATAGATGTTTAGTATAACCCCAATGAGATAATGCATGTATATATCACCATAATATAACCTAATGTTCTAACATTAATCTTAGGTTTATAATGGATACATAAAATATGCCACAGCTATTTTGGTGGTGATATGAAGATAAGGAACTTAATTGGATGAATAATTTAGATAATGGGCCGTTAATGGGCCATATGAAATATCTCATAAAAAGTATCAAAAGTGGAAGAAAACTTCAAATTCGAAATCTACATATCAAAATTAGCATAAATGTCACATTTCATCTAATTTGAACATCCTTGAAATATTAGGATAAGTTTAGGAGAGAGAAAATGAGTAAAAGGCATAAGTAAGGAATAATGTGATTATATAACTTTAAAATATGGAAATAATAGAAAATCCATATTCAAAACATCAAATATAACTTGTGGATGAAGTTTGGTCCAATTTGGATGTTGTTTGTGCAAGTTATGCAATTTTAGGTACAATATGGATTTTTCTGCAATTTACCCAATTGGGAGGTTTTCTTTGCAAATTGTCACATGCATTATAATACTTATATATTCCCTTACCATTCTCGAGTTTTTAAACCATAGGGAGCCTAGTTGCACCTTGGTTTGAAGGTGTTTCTTTCCAAGGGCATTTTAGGGATTACTCTCTTTATAAATGAGCTTATCTTTAGAAGTTATCAACCAATGGGGTTATTTATTTGATTGGAGGCCGGTTGGGATGGCCTATAGGTGTCCATAAACTAACATTTGATATTCAAGAAGCCTCTATGAGCTGTCCTCTTGCATGGTCATGAAATCCCTAGGCTATGGAAAGCTCCATGGACACCTCATGCTTGACTTCTTCCTTATCCATAAAGGTTTGCATGTCCATAGGCACCCTTAGCATTGGACACATGGAAAGTAACTTGACACCTCATGATTGACTTCTTCCTTATCCATAAAGGTTTGCATTTCCATGGACACCCTTATACATGACACATGGAAAGTCTCATAGACACCTCATGCTTGACCTCTTCCTTTATATAGCCATATCTACTCCTTCCCAACTCCCAATTCTAAAACTCTTGCTCTCCTTTATTTCCTCTAGCTTAGGGCATCGTTCCTACTCTATTTTTCCATGAAGGTTCTGTAACAAGGTAAAAGGAGGTGCCTACCTTAGTGAAGAAGGCTCATAGGGTTCCAAATTTTCTCTATTTAGGGTTTCTAAAGCTCCTCCTTAGTTATTTCGACCAAAACTAGTAAGTATCCTCCTTTCCTTCCCTATTTTCATGTTGTTAGTCATCCTTCCACCTTCCTCCAGGTCGTAACCATGGTTGTCCATGGTGAAACCCCACCTAGAACCCATAAACACCTCATCTCCATGTTCTTTTGTTAGGGTTTTTCACCTCTAAAGTGGAGAAGGTGCTTCTTGCTCGAGATAGGAGCTTTGTTGGAGAAACCAGCCTCTCTAAGCTTGGTAACCTTACTTATTGGACCTGTCCACCTTCCCTAGAGGTTCTATGGTGGCCTAGTCTTGACTTGGACTATTTAAACTCTGAAGTTGAGGTATGATGTATCCCCTATTCGTCTATGTTGAGCAATTCACCTATGCTTATTCATTCTCTTTGTCCTATGAACATTAGCCTATACACAATGTCTTTTCTTTTGAAAATCATCATTCATGTAAACTACCTTATTTGATATTGATCATGTGATCATGGATATTCTTTTGAACTCTTATCTTATGCTTTGTTCATGATATAACTCTACAAGATGACATGTGATGTCTTTTGCCCACTTATGAGGTGGATGTATATGTGGGTCACTTATGTGGTGACTAGTTTATATATTTTGACTATACTTTCTACTTGCCTCTACATTTAACATGCTATGTTATTCAATAGCACCAGAGTAGTGTAATTGCATTGGCTTTTATGGCAGATGTGTTATTTCCTGCCGAGCAGATGTGATATTTCCTGCTCTTTTGGGATGGAAAGGAACCTGATACCCAGGGCAAGATGTGTGATTCTGGGCCCATGTTTTATATATTTGGGAGGTTGGTAGTATTCCTTTCTCTATCAGGTTTCAAGTTTATGATACTTGGCTGCCTTTGCATTTATATTGGTCTAGGGCTATGTTTATCTCACATGCATGCAGGTTGATGATATGGGGTGTGTGCCCTAATTCTTTACATGTGTTTGTGTGGAATAACCTTTATGTTTTATTAATGGTAAGTATTCTTTTGTTATCATATGATTTCAATTCCTTTTCTCTTGATATCCATTTGGGTGGTCCTTATCCTTTATATGGGAAGCCTTTTATTTTTGATGTCCTTTATTCTATATATTGCTCAATTTTCTATTATGTCATAATTAATATTACAATTATCCTAAATATCCATTTCCATCACATAAATTCAAGTTACCCAATTACAACTCAAGAATTCACAAAACCATGCATAACACTTCATGTTGAATCAATCTGTGACAATTGTGATGTATAGATAGTGAGAATGTCTAAACTTAATTACACATATTCATATTAATGATAACTAATACAATTTAACACTAGTTTGATTGATTTACTTAGGATTTGGGAAAGATTCATATCTAAGAACAACTAAGCAAAATAGTCTAAAACGTGTTTAAGCCACTCAATTTCCACCTATTCAAGTTTAGTGAGTAAAATTGAGGTTACCATTCAATGATTGTTCCAAATGAATCCACACCACTCACCTCATGTGTGAAGCACCTGAAGCTCATAGCACAATCTAATAATTAACTCAAATGTAATTCAAGTTTCAAATGATCAACCTTTTTCTAGCTCCTGTTAGCTCAACAACTCTAAATAAGAGGAAAGGAAGGAAAAGAATGAGAAAAGAGAAGGATTTGGGATGTTTTTATCCAAATATATAACATGAAGAATTGTATACATAATTCAAAACAAAGTAAAAAAACCTAGAAAAAATTAATTTAATATAATGAATTCACGAACCTCGGGAATTGAAAACCCCAAATTTGCACTTCAAACTTCAAATTCTTTGAACCCTAGAAATCTCCTTCTCTCTCAAGAAAACTGAAGCTAGGGATTAGGTGTAAATGAGAGATTCATGGGCCATGTTATTATTATATATATCGATTAGGTGCATGGGATAACTAGTCTATAACGTTTTTTACCCTTTCTTTCTCCAGAATGATTGGTCATCCTAATTTGTCCACATAAAGCTGGACTGATTAAATAATATGATGTCACTAAAATATACTTTAAAAATTACCAGAATACAATATGTTATCTAACATTTACTATCCAAGCTACAACTAAAATTGTAACTAATAAGGTTTACTAATAGAAGAGTAAAAATGAAATAGAACACTGTTATACTATGATCTATATAGCATGGTCGACTGAGAGTTTATTCTTGAGAAACTCAGATGACTAACATGTCCAAAGAACTGCAAATTTTTTGAAATTTTTTGATAACACTTATTTTCTAGTTGACTAAACTATATACAAATATGTACTTAATTAGAGTTAAGGATGAAGTACTAAAATGTATATACAATATTACTATACTTATCGCTAAATTTGTCATCACATTTTTTGTTCACAACTTCATGCGCCCAAGATTTTTGATCTAAATCTACAAACCTAATACTCTTAAGAAATAAACTAAAAATTAAAATTAAGAGTTTCAACTATAATTCAACATAAGTAAGAGAAAACTTAACTAATATATGATGACTCTTAGGAAAGATAAAAACAAGTATTTCATGTAATTTAGGAATGGGTCCTTACAAATGTGAGATGTAAATACAAAATTGGGAATAACCCGCACACTCTTATCACTACCATCATCATTTCATTTATATTTAAAATCATTTTCTATTTAGTTACATTGTATTGGGATTAGGCAAAAGAGTATAAGCCCATTTAGGACAAGATAGATGCCCATCATTAGAACCTCATAAAAAGAAATACATTCTAATAGTATGTAAATCTAGAACCTTGATACCATTTCATTTTTAATAGTTTTGGTATTTTTATACCAAGGAGTAAGATGAATAGACTATCTCTTTCTTTATTTTAAATTACTCAATATTTTTGACCTAGTTTGGAAAGTGAGAAGACCTCCAATTCGAACTCAAATTGTTTCAATTCTAAATTGTATGTTTCTAAAATGAGGTAACAAATAGACTCCTCACTTTTTAAAGGAAACTAATATTAATGAATAATACAATATTTGTGAATCCTTTAAGTTCAAGAAACTCCTTATGCGAGATACAACCCAAATGCACACAAGGGAAAAGAACAACAATTCTATTGATAGAGCCAATAAACACCAATAAAATATCTAAATATAGAATACTAACAAATAGACACCAGTAATAGTTCTTCAGATCGAAGAAATACTTCTTCTTATAATTGTAAGACATTTTGGTGGTAGTTGTTTGCAGGCTAGATAGTTACCAATGCATACCATGGCTCTTCAGGATTGGTCATTTGGGCCTTATAGATTGCTTCATCTGCATTTTCATTGATCAGTAGCGGGTGGTCATCCCCCACCCTAATCCTTGAAAGGTGGTCAGCGACCACGTTCTCAGAACCTTTCTTGTCTATTATCTCATGATCAAACTCCTGTAGTAGCAATGCCCAACGTAACAACCTAGGCTTAACATCTTTTTTTTTCATCAAATACTTGATAGCCCTGTGGTCAGTATGAACAACCACTTTAGAACCCACAAGGTAAGATAAAAACTTATCAAATGCATAGACAATTGCTAGAATTTATTTCTCGATGGTGGTGTAATTCATCTACGCTTCATCTAGCATCTTACTGGCATAGAAGATCACATAATGCTTCTTATATTTCTTTTGCCCAAGGACTGCGCCTATGGCAAAATCACTAGCATCACACATTAGCTCAAAGGGAAGATTCTAATCGGGGGACTGGAGAATGGGTGCAGAGACCAAAGAATCCTTCAAAGTGGAAAACATTGTCAGGAATTCATCTGTGAAATCAAATTTCACATCCTTCATCAGTAGATTTGACAGGGGTTTCGCAATCTTCAAGAAGTCCTTGATAAACCTCCAATAGTAACCGACATGTCCTAAGAAACTTCTAACTCCTATTACAGATGAGGGTGGAGGAAACTTTGATATCGCCTCCACCTTAGATTGGTCAACTTCAATGCCTTTACTGGATACCTTATGTCCCAGAACTATCCTTTCCTGTACCATAAAATGGCACTTCTCCCAATGAAGGGTGAGACTCTGTTCTTCACATCTCCTCATTACCAAAGATAGGTTATTTAAGCAATCTTCAAAAGAACTGCCACAAACACTGAAGTCATCCATAAAGACTTCCATCTTATCTTCCAGGAAGTCTACAAAAATGGCATTCATGCATCGCTGAAAAGTTGTAGGTGCAT
This sequence comes from Alisma plantago-aquatica, assembly GCA_963693085.1. Taxonomy (NCBI): domain Eukaryota; kingdom Viridiplantae; phylum Streptophyta; class Magnoliopsida; order Alismatales; family Alismataceae; genus Alisma; species Alisma plantago-aquatica. The sequence goes on along the minus strand of OY856409.1, from coordinate 369,038,284 downwards.
TACAGAGCTCAAATGGCATTCTTCTAAATGCAAACGTTCCATAGATGCATGTGAAGGCAGTCTTATCCTGGTCATCCAGATGAATGGGGATTTGATAGAACCCCGAATAACCATCCAACCAGTAAAAGTAAGAGTGGTGGGCCAGGCGTTAAAGCATCTGGTCAATAAATAGGAGAGGGAAGTGGTCCTTGCAAGTGGCGGTGTTGAGCTTTCGATAATCTATACACATTCACCAACCGGTGACGGTCTTAGTGGCCACCTCGACTCCATTATCTCCCTTAATTAACATTATGGATCCCTTCTTTGGGACTACCTAAATGGGACTCACCCATGTGCTGTCGCTAATGGTGTATATGATTCTCGCATCATGGAGTTTCACAACCTCCTTGCTGACCATCTCTCTTAGCTTCTTGTTCAACTTCTGTTGCAACTGGGCATAAGGATTGGAATTTTCTTCCAGGTGGATCATGTGCATACACATAGAAGGGATGATCCCCCTTAGGTCTCCAATTGAGAAACCTAGGGCTTTTCTCCATAGCTTCAGTTCCTCAGGCAGCTGTTCTTTCTGACTGTCAGTCAGCTCTGAGTTGATGATGACTAGATTCATCCAGAAAGAGGGACTCCAAACCTCTCGGAAGAACCTTCAAATCGGGAGGGGTATTCTCTTCTTGTTCTTTAGTAGGATCACATCATAGGGCAACATACATCACTATCTCCACTTGGTCTTCTACTTTGGACAAATCTTCAGCTTCCAGAAACGCCAGTAGTTCCTTCACCTCCAGGTCCTCGACCACCTATGCCTTGCCAGCTAGGGTGCGCATCAGTGGGTTTATTATAGCTTTTTCTTCCCTTACCTCATTACAGAGCTGCTGATAGCTTTCGACAAAATAGGAGGACTCAAAGAATGAGGGGGCTTTCATACAATCACATATGTTGAAGTCGATGTGTTCTCCAACTCTGATTGTTATCATTCCCGCCTCCACGTCAATGAGCACTCTATTGGTTGCAAGGAAGGGTCACCCGAAGATAATGGGGCAGCTAAGATCTTCCATGGTGTCGATCAAAATGATATCACAAGGTATAAAGAACCACCCAACTCTAATGGACACGTCTTTGACCACTCCCACTGGTCTGGTGAAGGTGTGATCCGCAAGCTGAATTCTCATATTGGTGCTCACCATATCGGTGAGTCCTAACCTCCTTGCAAGGGACACGAGCATTAAGCTGATACTTGCTCCCAGGTCTGCCAGACCTTTGTGGGTTATGTTGTCCCCAACCTGAAAGGGGATGACAAAAGCCCCATGATCTTTCTTCTTAGAAGGCATACTCGCCTTGACAAGAACTGGACATTTGTGCTAGTTTCACAGTTTCAACATCTTCGCCTCTTTTCTTTCTCGAGATTAGGTCTTTCAAGAACTTTTCATATGTGGGCATCTTCTCGATAGCATCTAAGAACGGGATGCCAAGGTGCAACTTCTTTACTACAGCCATGAACTTCTCGTACCTCTTATTCAACTGTGCCTTTACCAACTTGTGCAGGAAAGGTAGGTGAGGTGCATATTTGTCCAGACACTCCTCGAAAGGGACATCGTCGACACTTTATTTCGTCACTTTCTTTGACTTTGTGGGTATTTCTCCCGATTCCTTGGGGTTAACATCCTCAGTTGGTGTTGTCTCCGTTGTTGCTTTCTTTTCAATAGCTGGCTGCATGACTGTTCCTGACCTTAAAACAACCATCTTTGCGGTTTCGTTCCCACACAGATTTGCCTCGGTACTGGAGGGGAAACGCCCTACTTGGTGATCAATACTCTGGGTTAGGCTTGCCAGATGTTGGTCAATCTTCTTATTGTGCTACTGGAACTCTCTTATCTAAGCAGAAAACCCTCCCATATGTTATTGCATCAATTTGAGCAAGGTCGTGCTATCCACAAAGTTGATGAGAATTTTTGGCCGCACTGGTGTTCCCATATGAAAAAATAGGTTGATCGAGGCGCCGATACTAGACATAGCTTACATTCTCTGTGTTGTCTTCATCAGGTTTGCCTTGATCGGCCGTGTGTGGACAAAAGTCAGACAGGTTATTTGGCTCCCCACAAGTGACGTAGCTTCTTACTACCTCCTTTCATACTTTTCCTTTATATCCCTGCTCCTTCAAGGTTTGGACATCAGTTACTATCTTGTCCAACTTAGCCACTAATGCTTCCATCGCCTTCAATTCCCCAGGAGTGGTGTGGCTCATTGACTCTCTATCGTACTCAATATCTTGCTGGTCCATAGCCATATTGTCTATAATCTCTCTAGCCCTTTGAGCACTTAGTCCCAAGAAATTGCTGCCAACTACAACATTCAGGGATTTCCTTTCTCTGGCACACAACCCATTATAGAAAGTAGTGATCATCTTAGGATAAGAAAAACCATGGTAGGGGCACTCCCTCTGATATCCTTGGAACCTCTCCCAGGTCTCATGCAGGTTCTCTGAGACTTTCTACGAGTACCTTGTTATCTTGTTCTGACATTTAATCGTTCTCTCTATAGGGAAGAACTTGGCGATAAATGCATTGGCTAGATGTTCCCAATCAGGGAGGCTTCCATCATGTAGACTTGTATACCACTCCAAGGATTTGTCTCTTAGAGATAAGGGGAAGCACTGGGTATAGATGTGAGATATTGGGACCCCATTGATCTTAAAAGTCTTACAAGTTCTCTTGAACGTTGTAAGGTGGTTGTATGAGTTCTCTTCAATGGTATTCCCTCCAAACCGGTTGTACTGCAGCAATTGGAGGAAAGAAGGCTTCAACTCGAAGTTGGCAACATTGAGTGGTTGCTCAACTACCGGATTCCTTTCTTCGTTTGACCTGACTTGGACAAAAGAACGCAGGGACCAAGCTTTGGGTGCCTGCTCATCCATGGCTTGTCAGACACAAGGATGGCTCAAGAAGGTGAAGAAGTACCTGGAAAGAAGAAGTGTGAAAGTGTAAGTGTGCTGTATAAACTATGTGTAGTAAATATTTGCAATATTATATGCATATGTATAAGGTTTTTGGCAAAGTGAAAGTAAAGCTTGAGTTCGTAGAATGGTATTTGTTGCCTATCCCCGACAACGGAGTCAAAAATTTGGCAAGCCTTAAATGTGGGTCCAAAAATGGAGACATGTCTAGGTCATCGGACTTTTAGAAATTTATAGTACCCAAATGTTTAAGACTCCTGCAACTAGCACATGGTTGAAGTAGTCTGGGGTCGAATACAGGGATTGGAAGAATAGCGCTTTGGAACTCAAGTTTTACTTGTCTATGCACATCAAAAAGTCAAAGAATAAGGTTTTGATGCAACGAGAAAGAATCATAAAGAATCAAACCAAAAACCTATCTCCAAAGGGAATTACCAGAAGGATTACGATTTAGGGGTTTAGTAGTTTTTACGGAAGTTTTTAAATAAAGGAAAGACAAGGATATAAAAATGTTCTCGACGTACAACACGAAGGAAGAAAACTTAATCATAACAAGAAGTTGTGGCGTACATCCTGCACCCTCTTTTCTCAAAGAAGGTGCCACTAGCCATGCACTAAATTCCCTCTCTCAAGGGTACCAGGCATAGACTGGAGCGGAAAGATAGGCCAGGGCAGCCCTGATTCTGGGTACTCTCATGCACCTGAATCAGACCAAGCTCTAGAGTTTATGACATTCCTCTCTCAAAGGAATCAAAACAAGAAACACAATTTGATAGCTAGTCAAAAGAGTGATCCAGACAGAAGAGACTAGAGCTCAGATGCTATAAAGAAATCATCCAACAAAAAGGATCCATACACAAAACAACATGAGATAAACTCCACAGATTCCAATAATCATAAAGAGATAAAAGGGTTTAGTTACAATGCAGTAGTAAATGAAAGCAAAGTGTTGTAAAAGGGAAGATAGGTATCAGTCTCCTTAATTTAGGAGATCGATATACATAGCAGTAGACACCTAAGATAACGTTAACCCACTATCGAGCAGGAGCCCTATCGGGATACGATGGTGTCGAGTTCTTTACCATGTCAGGTCGTGAACTGTGATGGGTAAGGGGCATATCGGGAAAGGACTCCCAAGCCGATATGGTCATGTCGGGCTGTCGGCCCTATTGGACTGTAGATGTAATAGGTATAGACAATATCGGGTTGGGTACCATGTCAGGTTAAGAAACATATCCAATTAACATTATCTTAGGGTTCTCGGATTCCTCATGTCGGGTATAGATGGGTGAGCTATCTCAGGTTGAAGCCCAGGTAGGGACCTGACATGTTGAAGTAGCCTTGAGGGTCATGTCGCGCTGGTTACTACTATCGAGTCGGGTTCTAAGTGAACTCCTCCCATCCCTCTCAGGTTGGGGGTGTGCTCACCTAGTATCACCCGACAGACTCTAGAACTCGACGCACTAGCTCTTGTGCTCTAATAGTTAGCTCTCGTAGGTTTCGACCCATCCCATCATAGGCTTGTAGATACTATTTATAGGCAGCGGGCTGGTAGGAGTTGCAACTCTTATTGGGCCATGTGTCCTCCACCTGGAATCGTTCACATGGCTTCGAAGGGACCGATACGTCTGTCGCCCGACACGCATGTTGGACCATTAGTCGTGCCGCATAGGAATCTTGGTGGGCTGCTGCACCGAGGGGTAGCCATATCGTGTAATCAATGTTGTCGGCTGGGAGAACCATGATGGGTAAGGCACCCTGTCAGGTAAAGAGCTGCAGTGGTCAAGGCTCCCACACGTCACACCTGCGTTGGGTTGCTGTCGTATCGGGCAATGACCGTGACGGGTAAAAGGGGTGTGTCACCTCATGCGCTACCGGTCTGGGACGAGTGCTTCATTGCTAATGGGCCTGAAGGGCCCATTAACACTCTTTTTGTGGAAAAATAAGAGAAACTCTGCAAAAGATAGGAAATGTTATCAGGCGCATAGTGGGCATTATTTCTTTTCAACAAAATAAGATAAAATGTAGAGGAAGTTAGGTTTGGAGGCTATTTTGATAGTAAAATATAAACTCTAGCAGCCATAAAATGGGTGTTATCACTCTTGATGGCTCAATATGTTGTACTAATTTCCATATAATGTTTCACCACTTATAGTGATTGTTATAGTATCAGATACATACATACATACACACACACACACACACACACATATATATATATATATATATATATATATATATATATATATATATATATAATGGTGATTGGATACATATGAATAAAAAATACCAAGTTCCTCAATATTAAGTTTAAGATGCCTACGGTTGTGTAATACACATGAAAATTATGTGCATGAACGGTAAAGCACGGTGCATTGTCTATCCATTATCTTAATAAGTTTGTAGCTCTACAAAATTAGGGTGCATAGCTTATTGTATTGCCCTTTGAAATTGACTTAACTACAACGATCTTAGTAGGAATAAGAAAATGATAATCTTAATAGAATAAAGCAACTAGAGGCATTAATATGGCATATAGTTCACAAGAAGGAGTTTTACAAGATTTTCATTATATGAAATTGGTAATTGTTACCTAGCATAATAATTAAGTTGTGAGAATTCAGCCACAGTTGACTGATGACTTAATGTATTATAAATCTTGGCTTACTAGAAGATTGATCAATGTAATCTTCCAAATTAATAATGAGGGAAAATAAATTGATCAAAATAGTAGAAGTGTCATAATTAAAGACCAAAGTATTGTCACTGATCCTTTTTCCAAATCAAATGGTTTATTTGCATAAATATTTTCTTTAAAGATCTAGTCACAAACAAACATAACAATTTCTTATTGTGATTGGTACTTGAGAAAGAAAAGTTGAATGGGAATAACTTCAATGATTGGTATAGGACAGTGAGAAAATTGTTCTCATTCATGAGTGCAATCTCTAAGTCATGGAAACAACAGAACCAGAGAAACCAACTCCAGATGCACCTAGAGTATGAAGGGAAGCTTATCAAAAGCATACTGATGACACTATTGAGATAAAATGCCTCATTCTACGCTCCATGTACCTGAGCTTCAGAGGCAACATGAGAACATGGGACTTCTAGAGATGGCCACATATCTTAGGAATATATTCCAACTGTAGGATTTTTTAGAAGGGGGCATATTGGAATAACAAAAATGTTCTTTCCCATTTTACCCTAGCCATTGACTCCATCGTAGCTATAAAACATTGATGAACAAAAGAAGTATAAATGATAGAAATTATAATTTAGACACACTACTTGTCCAACAACTAGACACATGTATTTCAATGAAGAACTCAAACTTTTAGATCTAGATCTGAAATTTTCACCAGGAAATCCAGATTGTCTACCAAGAAATCCAGACCAGCCATTAGGCACGATTGTCTTCTTTGCATCACCTTGTTGTTGTCTTGTGAAATAGCTTCTCTGAGCCTCTACATGTGTTCCCTGGCCTCTACTTTTTCCATATGTGTTAGACACAATGTCGTTCACTGCCTTGGCCATTAAGTTGAACTAGAACAAGAGTTGTCGATGTGCTAGCCATCCCATAATTCCCTTTCTTCTCCTATCTTGGGCATACATCCTTATGACAACTTCTTCTCTCTTCAAGAGAAAGATATGACATACAACTTGGCTCAAAAATTGTGTCTTATGTGTATGTAACCCTAATGGGATGAACCTCATTTATGTAGGAGAGTCATGGGCTTGGAATTTCCTAATTTCAATCCCTTTCCTAATTGCAATCTCAAAAAGTGGTGTTAGAACTTAAACTCAGACTACCATTCCAATCGGCCGATTGAGACTCCCAATATACCGACTGGGTTAGTCCAAATCTAGATTCAAATTAGTTTCCTAATTGAAACATTCTCTATTGGATTCTAGTCTCCTGACTCACTTAGTCAGTCACTCGATTGATCACCATCTAAAAAGAAAGTCAATTGACTAATTGACAATCAATTGATCTGTTGACCCGACCAATCCAATCGATCAAATGGACATTCCAATCACCCGAATGGGCAAGGAATCATCTTAATTATGATTGCAAGTCATTCTAGACATATGTTGGATTGTGAAATTAAATTACCTTATGCATCCTTATGTGTGTGACCCAATAGGTTCATACATGCATTGATGTTGATGTTTAAAACCTCATAAAAATATTAGTGTCTAGTCACACATCATTGTCAACCAAGTAATATGAATAAGTTGAAGGACAACTTAAAATTGTAAAGTTATCAATATTAACATGACCATATAATATTTTTATCATGGATATCTAGATTGAAATAGATGCATGGAATGTCATCCTCTTATCATTAAATCTATGTTCCTTGAACTAGAGTAGAGTATTAGAGATATTCTGAGCTTGATATCATATATTGATTTACATGAGAATGGACATGTATTTTGATAGTATCACTTATCAATTAGATTGGATATCACTCCAAAGGGGGGACAAATTTCATCTACATCGCTGACAATCATTCCCATGTGTCAAAGTGCACTACTTAGTAACCTTTTGGCAACCCTTATTCAAAGCACATAGGGCTGGTAGCCAAAGCAGATTGAAAAACATGTGATTATTGTAGTGACTTTAGGGATAAGGATCACATTCACCTCTATCATATTGATATATGACTCTAACATATCATTACTTGACTTCCATGTATCATTCTCAAGGTGGGTCTATTCACTACAACTTGTTCTCTAACAAGTGCCCATGTAACTGAGTTGATACCCAATATCATGACTAAGGAGACTAAGTCATCACAAACTATACATTCTAGTCTTGCATATTATTGTTGTCCTATAATATCCACAATAACAACTGACTAGGCACACAATAATAATGAATACTCTAAGTATACATATGATCTCATGTTCAGGCCCTCAACCCAAACTATAACATCCCTGACCTGGGTTATGCTTTAACCCTAGGTGTTTTAATAAATAAAGATGATTATATGCTTAATCTTATCTTGTGAAAAGTAATTAGGGTTCATGAGGAGCTTATGTTTCAATTTTGGTCCTGTTTGAACAATGTTGAAGCAATGTTTGCTTATTTTGGACTAAAGTGCAAATTACCCAAGTTAAGGGGATAACTTACAAATGTTACATAATAATATGTTACTATGATGTTGAGACATCATAAGAATGAATATGATGTAGTGGTATGGTTTCCATAAGCCTAGACACCAAGATAGAGCTTGTTGGACAATGTCTGTGCATTAAAACCTAGTTTTGGTGTAAAGTGCAATTTACCCAAAACCTAAGGTTCAATATGAAAATTACTACTTCAATAAGGTCCCTAATGTTTCTTGACATCATTTAGAGCAAATAAAATGAGAGGGGCGCCTCATTTGAATTAAGTTGGAGGAGAGAGAATCTTGATATTAAAATAATCAAGATTTAAGCCTAATTGGAACCCTAATTCAATTTCATGCAAAAATAAATAAAATAATTGAAGGGGCCTTCAAAAAAAATTAAAATGGTTGGATTCAGATGTGTGTGGTCGATCTTAAGCCTTGCAAAGGCACGAGCATATCCTAAGGAGGTGAAATTCCACTCACCATTATTATAAGAAAAAGAAATTCCACTAAAAAATGAATATTAATATTATAAGGGTTAAGGTGCTTAATTTCTTTTCCCTTTATTCTTGGATAATGAAGATGTTTTGCAAGAACATGAAGATGGCTTCGTGGCCAAGAAATAGAGGGGGATTTGGTGGAAATTATTTTGGGAATTAAAGGAAATAATCCCATTTTCTCTCTCCTTGGGATTTCCTTATACATATCCCTTTTTCCACTCACTTAAGGACTTCTTTTCGGATTTCCTTTCTTTCTTTGCCTTAGCTGACCCCAAGGGAAGCTCAGGAACAGGAGGAGGACGACCCCAACCTGTTGGTAAGGTTCTTGACCTCTTTTCCCCTTGATTCCATGGTGGAAATGGAAAGTAAATCATTGATTTCTTCTTAATTCAATCTCCTCTTCAACCCTAGACAAACTTTTCAACCAAAAGCTTGATGACGAGCCTAGGGGTAGTTGCAAGAGCTTCATCCACCATTGTTGCCATGAGCTTGGAGCTTTGGATCTCAATTGGAGGCGGATTTTATAACTTGAACCCTTAATATTGTTATTTCAATTAATTCCTTATCACTTGGTGATCCTTTTTACATTCCCAAAATTTGTTTTGGTTGATTGATGCAATCACCATGGAAACCACAGAAGGTTTCATGAGTTCAGATCTTGAAGATGATAAGCACACAACTCTCCACAATATCCATAGCAAACGGATTCCCAAACCGTTTGGGAGAAAACGGTTTCAAACCGTTTAGAAGCAAACCGTTTCGCCAAACCGCATGAGACCAAACCGTTTCAGACCGTTTGGTGGTGTTGAACAGGGTTGACCATTTTGAGATCTGTAGAAAATGATCTAGGTTATTTACCCATCAATTATGATTAATTAGTTCCAATTGGATCATGAGTTGAAGGTCCATCAATCACCAAAATCCTAATCGGGTTAAGTGCTGATTTGTAATTTGATTAAGTTGGAAACTTGGGTTGATTGACCCAAATGGTTTCAAAACCATTTGGGGATCACCCAAACTGTCTCAACAACGTTTGGGGGTCACCTAAGACTGTTTGGAGGTCTAGGGTTGAGTATGGTTAAGTGTTTGTGTGGGCTCTGATCTCCAAACCATGACATAAACACGATCAAAACTTAGCGGAAGCGAATCGGTAATCAGCGGAAGACAAAAATCACGGGAAATTAAAACTTTTCGAGATAAGAACTTGTATCCATAAAAACTCCTTTCATAAAGAGAGGTAATTGTTTACATCTCAGGATAATTACTTCTTGAGTAATTATATACATCAAGATACAAAATCTCAAGATCACATAACACAAGACTCCAAGACCTGAGAGTACAGAGGACACATAGGACTGACTCTAACTACACCACATGGCAGAACAAATCTCCACCTGAGATTACTGCTGCCCCTGGTGCTGCTGCTGCTGAGACTGATCACCTGTAGGCTGGTTTCTTCGTCTCCGACGTCCACCTAAAAAGTTGAAGTCTACGGGGTGAGACAATTATACATAATTGTCCCAGCGAGAGTTATAACTCTTCTCCAGAAGCTTTATTATAACATCAAAGATTATTTTAAACAGTAAAGCCTTCAAAGCATTCTATAACAGTTGCAGATATAACAAGATCTCTACAAATTAGGAGATATGGAGAATATCAACATTATTGCAATGTAACATCAATCAACTAACTTGGAGTCATCTCTAACAAGTTATACTACATGGTTGATTATGTTTTACAAACAACATTATGCCCTGTGGAGATGAGGCTTACCACTCATACTCCAACTGATCGCTGAGAAGCCGCATCAGTATCATACATAGGTCATTAAGAGAGCCGGATTCTCATGACCTTCACCTTCCTCATTCAGTAAGAGGATCACTCGTAGGACATCTCGTGTCTCTACTATTATAGCTCACCAGGGTAAACTGGTCCTTCGCTATTCTAGAGTCACAGTGGCGTTCTGTACTCTCTTCGTCATCAGGAGGTTTCATATTTACCTACCACTGATACGGATATCTGTGCTGTCTTCGTCATCAGGAGGTTTCATGTTTACCTACCACTGATACGGTATGGAACTATAGTGAAGGATGGATGGATTACACATCTACATCACTTTCCTACACCAGGATGTAAGGTTCTACACATCCATGTACCCCACATACTCAAAAGTATGTGCTCCAGGAGTTCCCTAAGGAAAACCTGTTTCACCATCACTTAATTTCTGACAATGATGGATCTATGATCAGGGCTCTACATTATACTTGATTAGTTAGGTACATTCAGTATTCTTTAACAGCATACATTGTCCTTCAAACAATAACAATAGCATAGCAGCTATAAAAGAAGAATACTAAATGTAACAAGCCTAACTCATATCAATCATCATTTCTCATTATCCTCATCACAAGTCATCTCTAAGGCATGACCTTGATGGTATTCATGGCTCTCATAGCCCATTATCAGCATAGGATGCCATTGGCAAGGCATCAGATTACTTTACTTATTCATAAGGCTAACAGCATGCCTTTAATGAATATAACATCAACATCCATACCTGGATATGATTACCTTCATATCAGAACCTGCATGGTTAATACATCTGATAAAGGTAATGCAACAATAAGGAATGTACTTCCTACTCTTGTGATAAGAGTTAAATCTTTAATTCAAGTCAAATAGAGTTTAATACTCAAAAGCATGCCATTACCCTTGAATTAGGGTTTACTATTCACATCGAGGTGAATTAAACTCATAACATCATCATGTATGAGTAACATCTTCATTGATGCTCTTGGATTAGTTAAAGGTTCATCATTTATCATAATTAGGGTTTCTATGATCTCACACAGGTGGATCATACCCTAAGTATGCTCATTTCTGTGTATTGGGGATGCTTCAATTGAGTTTCCATTTAAAAAGGGTACTTTCTCTCTCTAGAAGTACTTTCTCTCTCTAGAAGTACTTTCTCTCTCATCATAAGGTTAGGTGATGTCAACATCACTCTAAATCAGGTTGGGTTGAGTCATCATAGGCTAACATAGCCAAAAACATCACCATTAAGTGATTAGAGTTACTTTCTCTCTCTAGGGTACTTTCTCTCTCTAGAGTACTCTCTCTTTCATCATACTAATGGTTGATGATAACATTAGACTAGATCAAGTTGGATAGAATCATTATGACTAAAAACATCATTTCTCATGTAATTAGAGTTTGAATTGAGCAAGGTATAACTCAATTGACCCTTCAGGGGTATTTTGGTAATTCACCCCATTGATCATCATCATAGTCAAAAACCTTGGTCCAATAACCCCTTACTATCCTAGATTATCATTAGGGTTTGATTTGGGCAACATTGAACCATTTACATTATCAAATGATTGAATGTGGTCAACCTTGAGTCACATTGATTAATTCCAATCATTAATCAATAATTGAATTGAGATCGGTTGAAAGTGTTGACCGTTTGCCCACTTTGACCCTCCAAGACCGCGAGCCTCTTTCTAGCTCCAAGACCGCGAGCCCCCTTATGCTTCAAGACCGTGAGCCTCTTCAAGGGTTCAGGACCGCGAAGCCTCCAATTGGTTCAAATTAAAGTCGAGACCGCGAAGACTAAATTGAGTTGAGTCCGCGAAGAGGTGTTGACCGTTTAGCTAATTTGACCTCAGGACCGCGAGGCCCTTCGCGGTCTTGAGACCGCGAGCCTCCTCTCGGTCTTGAGACCGTGAGCCCCCTCACGGTCTTGAGACCGCGAGCCCTCTCACGGTCTTGAGACCGCGAGGCTCTCATGGTCTCAGCCGCTTGGTCCTTCAACAAGGCTCAAAAGTGCAACCGATAAAGTCAACCCATGTTGAAGCCCTCAAATGGTCAAAGCTATGTTGACCATTGATGGATTTAGTCAATTAAGATAATGCTTGATCACTTGGTCATTCAATTGACCCATAATGGTTAACCAATTATGGTTGAAATCGATTCAATTAGGGTCTATTAATGTTCACCCATCAACACTCAACAATGTGCATCAACACAAGGTTGAACCCTTCAATTGAGCTCCAATTGGGCCCAAACTTAGCCCAAACGGTCTTGAGGTCATGTGGGTGGACCCCACATGGTCTTGAGACCGTTTGCCCAAGATTTCATCAAAATCTAAGGTGATTTGATAGGGGTTGAACCATGATTGAGTCACAAAACAGAATTTTGATTAAATTAATAACTTATTTGCAATTGGGTCCTCAATTGGTTAAAATACTCAACCCTAGACCTTCAAACGGTCTTGGGTGATTGTCCTCTCGGTCTTGAGACCGTTTGGATGAGTTCCAAACGGTCTTGAGACCGTTTGCCCATCCAAAATTTTGGATTCTAGTGCAAATTCATCAAGGTCTGACCCATTGAGTTGATAATCATGTCAATATTTAATTGCAATGTAATTTGGTGTAATTGTACCTTCAAATGGTCAACAAATCTTGACCCCAGACCTCCAAACGGTCTTGGTTGATTGCCCTCACGGTCTTGAGACCGTTTGGTGACCCCCAAACGGTCTTGAGACCGTTTAGGTCAATCAACCCTAAAAACCCTAATTAGGTCACCATAATTTCAGTACTGATTTTATCTAGGGTTAGCCCTAGTATTCACCCTTCAACTCTTAGCCCGTTTGGAATTAGACCATCAAACTTGGTGAGTTGTTAATTAACATAATTTTGAACAGTAATCTCATACGGTCAACGCTTAGTCAACGACCTTACACGGTCTTGAGACCGTTTGCCCAAAAAGGCAATTTCAGACCGTTTGAAAATCAGCAATTAATTCATTTAAAGTTGTGACTTAAAAAGGTCATATCTCCCGATTCCTTTGGAGTTAGTCTCCCAACGTTTGAGGGTAATTAGCCTATATAATTAGGAACAGGTTTCTTATACGGTCCACGCTCGGTCAACGGGGACAAACGGTCTTGAGACCGCGAGCCCTCTCACGGTATCGGGACCGTTTGCTCACCTCGCGGTCTTGAGTCCGAGAGAGCAAACTGTTAGGACCGTTTAAGGAAAAGAAAAGCGGTGGGTTTTTCTTGGAAATCACGCCTTCATCTTCTAGCTCAAGAACAGCACAGATATCCCACGGGTTTGATTGCAAAATAGCAGGGAAAAGTAGGGAAATACTAAGAGCTATCATCAAATCACATATAAAGATGCACATAGTAAAGCATAGGTTTAGAGTTATAAAACCCGCCTAAAGCTTGCTTCTTGAGCTCCAAGCTTTCAAGCTCCAATCTCTAATGGCGTCCTTGAGTTCCCACAGGTTGGCCAAGGTGAAAACTCCAAGGAAGGATGAAAAGAGACGGCTAGAAAGATAGGGTTTCGAGAATTAGCCATGAAGATGACCTTGAATTCGAATTCTAACCATGGAATTAGGCAAGAAGAGGGGTTTAAACCTACCTTGCACCCCTTGTTCGTCCTCCTTAGCTCCAAGGAAGTCCTTGGTCGTCTTTGGTGAAATGAAACAGTAAGGGAACGAAGGTTAAGTTCCCTTGCAACTAAGGGAAGGAGGGCTTATATACATGGGGTAGGATTTTCAACATTAGTTCATAAGTTTCCCTTAATTCCAACTAAGTCCTTCCTTTATTACTTGCTCGTCCCTTCCTCTTTATTCTAAGGACAAACCTTATCTTAATGTTATAGAAAAGAACGCAAGGAAGAACAATCTAATAATAAAGTTCATACTTAAAGGGATATTGCACATATACCCTGATTATTCAATCACAAAGCCTATTTCTTAACTTGATAACTCAATTGAGGTGAATTCCTCATCATTTCTTCTATAAATGATGGAAAAAGTCTAAAAAGATACATTAGATGACATTCTTTACAAATTGCATCCCATCATTTGGGTAAATTGCATTTTACCCCAAATTAGGGTTTCAAGCCCTGGGATTGCTTCCACAGCTGCACCTTGGTGCTCTAGCTTGGGAAATCCCTCAAACTTTGCCAAAGAGATTCTCATGATGTCTCAACATCAGAGGAACATCTCATCATGTGCAAATTGCAAGCTAACCCTTTCAACTGGGTAAATTGCACATAGGTCCCTGTATATCAAAACAATGCTACAACTTTAAATAAAAAGGGGCAAATACTGAAATATACGTTTCTGAGAAGCTTAATTACATGCTCAGAGTTAATCACAAAGATTTAATTACATATTTAGGCAAAACACCTAGGGTTAACTCATAACCCAGGTCAGGGATGTTACAAATTATCCACCCCTTACAAGGATTTCGTCCCCGAAATCGATAAAACATATTACGAGAAAAGGGCAGGATACTTCCTTCTCATCTCATCCTCTAACTCCCAAGTGGCTTCTTCAATACCACGATGGTTCCAGAGGACTTTCACAAGACTTATATCTTTCTTCTTTAACTTTTTAATTCGTTTATCAAGGATTGACACTGGTCCCTCCTCATAGGATATGTCATCATTCAATTCTACTTCCATAGGTTGTAGAACTGACTCGGTGTCTGGGTGACATTTCTTCAACATAGAAATGTGAAACACAGGATGTAACCTCTGTAATTCTGGGGGAAGCTCTAGTTTATATGCTACCTTTCCAATCCGTTCAATGATTGGATAAGGCCCCATATATCTAGGAGCTAACTTCCCCTTCCTTCCAAAACGAAGGACCCCTTTCCAAGGTGAGACCTTAAGATACACTTTGTCTCCAACCTGGAACTCTAAGGGTCTACGACGTTTGTCGGCATAAGATTTCTGCCTATCCTGAGCAGTCTTAATCTTATGTTGTATAACTTTAATCTTTTCCGTGGTTTGCTGCACCAGGTCAGGACCTAACAACTGGTGCTCACCAGCCTCAAACCAACACAAGGGTGATCTACAAGGTCTACCATATAAGGCTTCATAAGGTGCCATATCAATACTATGTTGATAGCTATTGTTATAGGCAAACTCTATTAAGCTTAGGTGTAGATCCCAACTTCCGGTGAACTGGAGAACACATGCTCGCAACAGGTCTTCTAAGGTTTGTATGGTCCTTTCCGACTGTCCATCAGTCTGTGGATGAAAGGCCGTACTAAACCTCAGCTTAGTGCCTAAGGAACTGTGCAACTGTTCCCAAAAACGACTTGTAAACTGAGGACCTCTGTCTGAAACTATTGTGACAGGAACTCCGTGCAAACGCACTATTTCTTGAACATACAACTCTGATAACCTTTCAGCAGAATAGGTTGTTTTGACAGGTAAGAAATGTGCTGTCTTAGTCAACCTATCAACAATTACCCAAATGGAATCATGTCCTTTGCTTGTCCTGGGTAGGCCAACAACAAAGTCCATGGTCACATGGTCCCACTTCCATTGTGATATGGGTAAAGGTTGCATTGTCCCTACAGGCTTCTGGTGTTCAGCTTTAACTTGCTGACACACAGGACACCTCAGAACAAACTCTGCAACGTCCTTCTTCATCCCAGGCCACCAATACATATCCTTCAAATTCCGATACATCTTGGTGCTCCCTGGATGCATAGCATACATGGAAGAATGGGCTTCTTTCAGGACTAACTTCCTTAAGTTGTCCACATCCGGCACTATCATTCTTCCATTATAACAAGCTACTTGATCTTTTGAGTCATGAAACCCATCTTGCTTCTCATTTCCATACTCAGATCTTATATGTTGAACTGCAGCATCATCTAGCTGTGCTTCTTTAATCTGCTCTCTTAGGGTAGGTTTAATATGCATCTCAGCTAACAAACCGGCTAGCAATGACACCTTCAACTGTACATTGTCTTGCCTTAAAGAGATAAGCATATCTCTTCTAGAGCATACTAAAGAGTTTCGTTGTGCTCTATTCATGGTTGATGTTGCTGATTTCCTACTCAAGGCATCTGCAACAACATTGGCCTTACCTGGATGGTAATCAATTGTACAGTCGTAGTCCTTGATTAACTCCATCCAGCGACGTTGCCTCATGTTGAGCTCATGCTGAGAGAAGATATACTTAAGGTTTTTGTGGTCTGTGAAAATCTGGAATGTTTCTCTGTAGAGATAATGCCTCCAGATCTTCAAGGCATGAACCACAGCAGCTAACTCCAGATCGTGTGTTGGATAATTCTCCTCGTGTTTCTTAAGCTGTCGGGAAGCAAAAGAAATCACTTGTTTATCCTGCATCAACACACATCCTAGTCCATTTTTGGAAGCATCACAGAAAACTACATATCCTTTTCCTTGTTCAGGTAGCACTAATACAGGTGCACTTGTCAACCTCTCCTTCAGCAACTGGAAAGATTGTTGACACTTATCACTCCAAGAAAAAGGAACATCTTTCCGGGTTAACTTGGTCAAAGGTAAAGCTATAGAACTAAAGTTCTTAATGAACCTTCGATAATAGCCAGCTAACCCCAAGAAAATTCAAATTTCCGTCGGTGTCTTTGGTTGTTCCCATTGTAGAACAGATTCTACCTTTGTAGGGTCAACACGAATTCCCGAGGCGGATATTACATGTCCAAGAAAAGATACCTCCGGCAGCCAGAACTCACACTTGCTAAACTTAGCATACAACTTATGTTCTCTTAGCAAGGTCAAAGCTTGGCGAAGATGCTGCTCATGCTGCTGAGCATCTTTACTATAAATCAGTATGTCATCTATGAAGACGACAACACACTGATCAAGGAAAGGTCAAAAAACTCTATTCATGAGTTCCATAAATGCAGCTAGTGCATTGGTTAGTCCAAACGACATAACCGTGAACTCATAGTGACCATATCTTGTCCTAAAGGCAGACTTGGATATGTCACTATCCTTAATACGAAGTTGATGATATCCAGACCTCAAGTCTATCTTTGAAAAGACTGTTGCACCACGCAACTGGTCAAAGAGATCATCAATCCTCGGCAGAGGATACTTATTCTTTATTGTCACTTTATTGAGTTGTCTATAGTCGATGCACAACCGCATTGACCCATCTTTCTTTTTAACAAACAAGACCGGAGCACCCCAAGGTGAAGTACTCGGTCGGATAAAACCTCTCTCAAGTAACTCTTGAAGCTGTTTCTTGAGTTCTGCCATCTCGGTAGGAGCCATTCTATACGGAGTTTGAGCTATGGGTTTCGTATCTGGAATCAGATTAATTTCAAAATCAATCTCCCGAGGTGGTGGTATACCAGGAAGTTCTTCAGGAAACACATCTTCGAATTCCCTGACTATGGGAACTTCGGCAGGATTGGAACTTTCCTTGGTAACATCTACCACATGGGCTAAGAATGCATAACATCCTTGCCTCAACAGCTTATCAGCAACCATAGCTGATACAAGACAGGTGGGCAGAATCTTTCTTTCACCTTGAAAGATCCATGTGTTGCTTTCATCAGCAAACACAGCCAACTTGGACTCACAATCCAAGACAACTCTATACCTTTCTAAGGTATCCATCCCGAGGATTATATCAAATCCCTGCATATCAAGTGGTATAAGATCCACTTGAATGCGATGGTCAGAAAAGAAAAGGATGCAGGGAGAACATACCTCCTGCAAAACGGCAGACCCACTCAACGGAGTCTCTAACAACAAACTATCTGCTCTATGACTAACAGTCACATTACAGTTACGAATCACTTCGCGAGTGATGAAGGAGTGCGTAGCACCCGGATCAATCAGAACAGATACATCACAGGATATAGACATATCAGAATATAAAAGTTTCATCTGACCTGCCACTACCCGTGGATTGACCACTGCCTCAGGTGGGTTCATAGCATAGAACCTCGCAGTCGCCTGGTGTTGAGGTGGTGCTGATGATCCAGCTTGAGACGCTTGTCCACGTCCTCGAGCTGCTCCTTGATGTTGTCTATTCTGAGATCCCTGTTGATTCTGTCTCGGAGGTTGTTGTGTCACACCGATAGGCCTAGAACGGCAATCCTTCATCAAGTGTCCCACCTTACCACAGTTGTAGCAACTCTTCTCCTGTTGCTGTGGTCTGGGTGGTCCAGTAACTGACACTGATGCAGAACTGTGTGTCCCTTGAAGCGGTTGACTCCGCCCTCTACCTCTGCTTGGTGTCCATTGAGTTTGAAAACTTGATCTGGGTGGTGGAGGGTTAGGTGCAGAGAATCTAGGTTTCTTGGAATCCCTAGATGAAGAACCCTGGAACTGTGGATATCTTTTATGGGTTTGTCTTTTCTCAACCACAGATCTCTCTATCCTTCAGACTGACTCAACGAAGGTAGAGAATCTCTCTCTGTTTTCTAAGGCAGACACAGGGGTTGACATATCAGAATTCAAACCCTTCTCGAATCTTCTTATTCTTTCCTCATCCGTAGCAGCCATGTGCGGACAGAACCGCAACAACTCCATAAACTTAGCTTCATACTCACTAATGTTCATCATACCCTGCCTTAGTTTCTCAAACTGAGAGATCTTCTCATCTAGGAAGGTCTTTGGAAAATATCTATTGATGAATTCTCGACGAAACTCTTCCCATGAGAACTCTACTCTAGGTCTCTTCTGCTCTTCCATGTTCCACCAGTGACCAGCACTGCCTTTGAGAAGATAAACAGCATGTCTAACCTTCTCAGCTTCCGGAATCATAAGAATCCTGAAAGCCTTCTCCAACTCTGTCAACCATAAGTCAGCATCTGCAGGGTCGGCAGTTCCGAAGTACTCGGTAGCTCCGACACGACGAAGTCGTTCGAATGTCTTACCAATACCTTGTACTTCAGGCTGGACAGGTGCCCTAGGTGCAGGAATGGGAATCCTATCGGTTATATGTGTCATGGCAGTCATAAACTGCCCAAACAGCGTCTGTACAGCTGGATCACTCATGTCAGCTGGGTCGAACTGGGGTGGCTCTCTTGGCGACTCAGGTGCAGGTTGTTCTATTCTCGGAACTCTTGCACCGCCTCGAGGTGCACTAGCACTACTCTCTGCCACGTGCTCATCGCGATGTTCTGACATTCTTATGTATCTTCTTCTCCTGAGGAGCAGAAGATTCTATTAGATAAGGAAGGAGTACTAAAGGTAGACTCGACATCCTAAGTCCTATGCCTCTGTAGACTCAACTGAACCTGGAGCTCTGATACCACTAATTGTGGGCTCTGATCTCCAAACCATGACATAAACACGATCAAAACTTAGCGGAAGCGAATCGGTAATCAGCGGAAGACAAAAATCACGGGAAATTAAAACTTTTCGAGATAAGAACTTGTATCCATAAAAACTCCTTTCATAAAGAGAGGTAACTGTTTACATCTCAGGATAATTACTTCTTGAGTAATTATATACATCAAGATACAAAATCTCAAGATCACATAACACAAGACTCCAAGACCTGAGAGTACAGAGGACACATAGGACTGACTCTAACTACACCACATGGCAGAACAAATCTCCACCTGAGATTACTGCTGCCCCTGGTGCTGCTGCTGCTGAGACTGATCACCTGTAGGCTGGTTTCTTCGTCTCCGACGTCCACCTAAAAAGTTGAAGTCTACGGGGTGAGACAATTATACATAATTGTCCCAGCGAGAGTTATAACTCTTTGCCAGAAGCTTTATTATAACATCAAAGATTATTTTAAACAGTAAAGCCTTCAAAGCATTCTATAACAGTTGCAGATATAACAAGATCTCTACAAATTAGGAGATATGGAGAATATCAACATTATTGCAATGTAACATCAATCAACTAACTTGGAGTCATCTCTAACAAGTTATACTACATGGTTGATTATGTTTTACAAACAACATTATGCCCTGTGGAGATGAGGCTTACCACTCATACTCCAACTGATCGCTGAGAAGCCGCATCAGTATCATACATAGGTCATTAAGAGAGCCGGATTCTCATGACCTTCACCTTCCTCATTCAGTAAGAGGATCACTCGTAGGACATCTCGTGTCTCTACTATTATAGCTCACCAGGGTAAACTGGTCCTTCGCTATTCTAGAGTCACAGTGGCGTTCTGTACTCTCTTCGTCATCAGGAGGTTTCATATTTACCTACCACTGATACGGATATCTGTGCTGTCTTCGTCATCAGGAGGTTTCATGTTTACCTACCACTGATACGGTATGGAACTATAGTGAAGGATGGATGGATTACACATCTACATCACTTTCCTACACCAGGATGTAAGGTTCTACACATCCATGTACCCCACATACTCAAAAGTATGTGCTCCAGGAGTTCCCTAAGGAAAACCTGTTTCACCATCACTTAATTTCTGACAATGATGGATCTATGATCAGGGCTCTACATTATACTTGATTAGTTAGGTACATTCAGTATTCTTTAACAGCATACATTGTCCTTCAAACAATAACAATAGCATATCAGCTATAAAAGAAGAATACTAAATGTAACAAGCCTAACTCATATCAATCATCATTTCTCATTATCCTCATCACAAGTCATCTCTAAGGCATGACCTTGATGGTATTCATGGCTCTCATAGCCCATTATCAGCATAGGATGCCATTGGCAAGGCATCAGATTACTTTACTTATTCATAAGGCTAACAGCATGCCTTTAATGAATATAACATCAACATCCATACCTGGATATGATTACCTTCATATCAGAACCTGCATGGTTAATACATCTGATAAAGGTAATGCAACAATTAGGAATGTACTTCCTACTCTTATGATAAGAGTTAAATCTTTAATTCAAGTCAAATAGAGTTTAATACTCAAAAGCATGCCATTGCCCTTGAATTAGGGTTTACTATTCACATCGAGGTGAATTAAACTCATAACATCATCATGTATGAGTAACATCTTCATTGATGCTCTTGGATTAGTTAAAGGTTCATCATTTATCATAATTAGGGTTTCTATGATCTCACACAGGTGGATCATACCCTAAGTATGCTCATTTCTGTGTATTGGGGATGCTTCAATTGAGTTTCCATTTAAAAAGGGTACTTTCTCTCTCTAGAAGTACTTTCTCTCTCTAGAAGTACTTTCTCTCTCATCATAAGGTTAGGTGATGTCAACATCACTCTAAATCAGGTTGGGTTGAGTCATCATAGGCTAACATAGCCAAAAACATCACCATTAAGTGATTAGAGTTACTTTCTCTCTCTAGGGTACTTTCTCTCTCTAGAGTACTCTCTCTTTCATCATACTAATGGTTGATGATAACATTAGACTAGATCAAGTTGGATAGAATCATTATGACTAAAAACATCATTTCTCATGTAATTAGAGTTTGAATTGAGCAAGGTATAACTCAATTGACCCTTCAGGGGTATTTTGGTAATTCACCCCATTGATCATCATCATAGTCAAAAACCTTGGTCCAATAACCCCTTACTATCCTATATTATCATTAGGGTTTGATTTGGGCAACATTGAACCATTTACATTATCAAATGATTGAATGTGGTCAACCTTGAGTCACATTGATTAATTCCAATCATTAATCAATAATTGAATTGAGATCGGTTGAAAGTGTTGACCGTTTGCCCACTTTGACCCTCCAAGACCGCGAGCCTCTTTCTAGCTCCAAGACCGCGAGCCCCCTTATGCTTCAAGACCGTGAGCCTCTTCAAGGGTTCAGGACCGCGAAGCCTCCAATTGGTTCAAATTAAAGTCGAGACCGCGAAGACTAAATTGAGTTGAGTCCGCGAAGAGGTGTTGACCGTTTAGCTAATTTGACCTCAGGACCGCGAGGCCCTTCGCGGTCTTGAGACCGCGAGCCTCCTCTCGGTCTTGAGACCGTGAGCCCCCTCATGGTCTTGAGACCGCGAGCCCTCTCACGGTCTTGAGACCGCGAGGCTCTCATGGTCTCAGCCGCTTGGTCCTTCAACAAGGCTCAAAAGTGCAACCGATAAAGTCAACCCATGTTGAAGCCCTCAAATGGTCAAAGCTATGTTGACCATTGATGGATTTAGTCAATTAAGATAATGCTTGATCACTTGGTCATTCAATTGACCCATAATGGTTAACCAATTATGGTTGAAATCGATTCAATTAGGGTCTATTAATGTTCACCCATCAACACTCAACAATGTGCATCAACACAAGGTTGAACCCTTCAATTGAGCTCCAATTGGGCCCAAACTTAGCCCAAACGGTCTTGAGGTCATGTGGGTGGACCCCACATGGTCTTTAGACCGTTTGCCCAAGATTTCATCAAAATCTAAGGTGATTTGATAGGGGTTGAACCATGATTGAGTCACAAAACAGAATTTTGATTAAATTAATAACTTATTTGCAATTGGGTCCTCAATTGGTTAAAATACTCAACCCTAGACCTTCAAACGGTCTTGGGTGATTGTCCTCTCGGTCTTGAGACCGTTTGGATGAGTTCCAAACGGTCTTGAGACCGTTTGCCCATCCAAAATTTTGGATTCTAGTGCAAATTCATCAAGGTCTGACCCATTGAGTTGATAATCATGTCAATATTTAATTGCAATGTAATTTGGTGTAATTGTACCTTCAAATGGTCAACAAATCTTGACCCCAGACCTCCAAACGGTCTTGGTTGATTGCCCTCACGGTCTTGAGACCGTTTGGTGACCCCCAAATGGTCTTGAGACCGTTTAGGTCAATCAACCCTAAAAACCCTAATTAGGTCACCATAATTTCAGTACTGATTTTATCTAGGGTTAGCCCTAGTATTCACCCTTCAACTCTTAGCCCGTTTGGAATTAGACCATCAAACTTGGTGAGTTGTTAATTAACATAATTTTGAACAGTAATCTCATACGGTCAACGCTTAGTCAACGACCTTACACGGTCTTGAGACCGTTTTCCCAAAAAGGCAATTTCAGACCGTTTGAAAATCAGCAATTAATTCATTTAAAGTTGTGACTTAAAAAGGTCATATCTCCCGATTCCTTTGGAGTTAGTCTCCCAAAATTTGAGGGTAATTAGCCTATATAATTTAGAACAGGTTTCTTATACGGTCCACGCTCGGTCAACGGGGACAAACGGTCTTGAGACCGCGAGCCCTCTCACGGTCTCGGGACCGTTTGCTCACCTCGCGGTCTTGAGTCCGAGAGAGCAAACTGTTAGGACCATTTAAGGAAAAGAAAAGCGGTGGGTTTTTCTTGGAAATAACGCCTTCATCTTCTAGCTCAAGAACAGCACAGATATCCCACGGGTTTGCTTGCAAAATAGCAGGGAAAAGTAGGGAAATACTAAGAGCTATCATCAAATCGCATATAAAGATGCACATAGTAAAGCATAGGTTTAGAGTTATAAAACCCGCCTAAAGCTTGCTTCTTGAGCTCCAAGCTTTCAAGCTCCAAGCTATAATGGCTTCCTTGAGTTCCCACAGGTTGGCCAAGGTGAAAACTCCAAGGAAGGATGAAAAGAGACGGCTAGAAAGATAGGGTTTCGAGAATTAGCCATGAAGATGACCTTGAATTCGAATTCTAACCATGGAATTAGGCAAGAAGAGGGGTTTAAACCTACCTTGCACCCCTTGTTCGTCCTCCTTAGCTCCAAGGAAGTCCTTGGTCGTCTTTGGTGAAATGAAACAGTAAGGGAACGAAGGTTAAGTTCCCTTGCAACTAAGGGAAGGAGGGCTTATATACATGGGGTAGGATTTTCAACATTAGTTCATAAGTTTCCCTTAATTCCAACTAAGTCCTTCCTTTATTACTTGCTCGTCCCTTCCTCTTTATTCTAAGGACAAACCTTATCTTAATGTTATAGAAAAGAAGGCAAGGAAGAACAATCTAATAATAAAGTTCATACTTAAAGGGATATTGCACATATACCCTGATTATTCAATCACAAAGCCTATTTCTTAACTTGATAACTCAATTGAGGTGAATTCCTCATCATTTCTTCTATAAATGATGGCAAAAGTCTAAAAAGATACATTAGATGACATTCTTTACAAAATTGCATCCCATCATTTGGGTAAATTGCATTTTACCCCAAATTAGGGTTTCAAGCCCTGGGATTGCTTCCACAGCTGCACCTTGGTGCTCTAGCTTGGGAAATCCCTCAAACTTTGCCAAAGAGATTCTCATGATGTCTCAACATCAGAGGAACATCTCATCATGTGCAAATTGCAAGCTAACCCTTTCAACTGGGTAAATTGCACATAGGTCCCTGTATATCAAAACAATGCTACAACTTTAAATAAAAAGGGGCAAATACTGAAATATACGTTTCTGAGAAGCTTAATTACATGCTCAGAGTTAATCACAAAGATTTAATTACATATTTAGGCAAAACACCTAGGGTTAACTCATAACCCAGGTCAGGGATGTTACAGTTTGAAGATCCAAAGATATGGTATGAACCCTAATCGGCTAAGTGCTGATTTTGCAAGTGATTGAGATGATGTTTTGGGTTGATTGACCCAAACGGTTTCAAAACTATTTGACCAAATGGTCCCAAGACTGTTTGGTGATCACCCAAGACCGTTTTTAGGTCTAGGGTTAAGTATGGTAGAGCAATTGAAGGTCCAAAGATATTAAGTTGATGTACAATCAATTGCTGATTTGGTGACCAATCCTAGGATCCAAACTTTAATTGAATGACATGGTTAATGATGATGTGATGGGAAAATGGTCTCAAGACCGTTTGGAGGTCATCCAAACAATCCCAAGACCGTTTGGGGGTCACCCAAGACCGTTTGGAGGTCTAAGGTTTACTATGGTTAGGTGTTTGAAGATCTAATGATACTAAGTTGAAGTGCAATCAAATGCTGGTTTGGTGATCAATCCAATGATCCAAACCCTAATTGGATGACTTGGATTTGAGTGATGAGATGGGAAAACGGTCTCAAGACCATTAGGAGGTCATCCAAACGAACTCAAGACCGTTTGGGGTCAGGTCATGTTCAATTTGGATGATGGTCCACTAGTTTTAAAGTAACTAGTTACACATTGATTAAAGTTGAAGGATCATCGATTCTAAACCCTAATCCAATTGATTCAAACCCTAATTGATGACCAATTGAGGGTCAATTGAGGGTCAAATCAGTTGAAGGATGATCTATTTAACTTAGTCAAAGTATGGTGATAGGTCCAATTGATGATTGGTTACATGAATACAATGGTTGATGGAATCAACATTGAGAACCCTAAACCGATTGGAGTAGTTGAGACCATCTTTGGTCCATGCAGTTTTGAGGAGGTTTGGACCAAATGGTCTCAAGACCGTTTGGGACCAAACGATCCCAAACCGGTTGAGTTCATGCAGTTTCAAAAAGGTATTTTAGCAAACGATCTTGAAGGTCACCTTTACCAAACGGTTACAAACCGTTTGAACTTTGAAAGACCAAGAGCGTTTGAGGCCCAAGTAATCAAAATTATTTGAGGATCAATATGGTTAATCCACTTGGATACCTATTGTAATTAAAGATCCAATTGGTAAATTCATTCGGATACCTCATGTAATAGAGGTCCATTGTGATTGAATCTCTTGAGAATTAAGATGATGATTGATCCATTGTTCCAATGATGATTATTAAGGTTAGGTACAAAGGTTGAAACCCTAAAAGTACCTAGATGACCAATACCTTTAGATTAATTAACCCTAAAAGGTTATGAGAGTAATGTCTTAGCACACTATATTAACCATAGTTGTATGTACTAGATTAAAGGGTTGATGTGACCTAATCAAGTTGGGAGGATGATAGAAAGGAATTCATATATGAGTATTGATCATGTGATGATTAGGTTATGATACTTAATAAAGAGATCATGAAACCCTAATCTAGAAGGTTAATGAATCTTAACCCTAGTTCAGGGTAACATAATGTAAAACCCCAATTTTGGGAATAAAGAGTGAAACCCTAATTGGGATAAGTATCCCCAATTGATAGGAAAGGAGAAACCCTAACTGATGGTGATGCCATGAGAAACCCTAATTGATGGTGATGCCATGAGAAACCCTAATTGATGGTGATGCCATGAAAAACCCTAATTGAGGGTGATGTCATGAGAAACCCTAGTTGGGATGAATAGTAAGTGAAACCCCAAAGCCCTAATAAAGGGTAAAGGTAGGTGAAATTCTAAATGGAGTTATAATATTTAAAGCCCTAACCTTGTGCAATATGATGACAAAACAGAACCCTGATAATAAAGTAGAGGGTGAAATCTTATAAAGGTGAAATACCTTAAAGGATTGAGTATAGGAAAACTTATTGTAGGCAATGCCTTAACCTAAAATGAGTCTATATCATTAAAGGTAGTTGCACCATTCTTGTGTGTGACCTATGCACTTCAAGATGAGAGTGATAGGTCAATGTATGAAAGTATTAATATGGGAAGTGCCTTAATACAAGATAAGTGGATAACTCAAGGAAGATAGAGGTGATGAGGAAAGTGATATACCTTGATGCATTTAAAATCCAATATGTTTGAGTAAGAAACGTATGAAGTGTGTTATGTAAATTGTTACAATAAAATGTAATGAGTTTGATATACCTTGACAAGCATAGGCTAATATACCTTGAGAATAAGGGTAAGCCAAACTAATGAGTATGATGTAATCATACCATGATAAGGATGAGGAATGAACTCATACCTTGTACTAAGAATAATTTAATGATAAATGTTAAGAGTAATGAACATGCCTGAATTCTAAAGATGTGTAATGGCCTCATGAGCCATATGGTTAGATGTTGCCTAGTGATAGGTGACAAGGTGTTTTATGGGCCTTATGAGCTATGAGGATGGTTGTTGCCTAGTGAGAGGTAACAAAATGTTTTAAAGGTTACACAAGATTGACATAGTTCAATACCTGGAATACTGTCACAGGATTGGTAATAACCCAATACCTGGAATAATAACACAGGATTGGTTAAATCCCAATACCTAGAATAATGTCACATGATTGACATAGTTCAATACCTGGAATGATAACACAGGATTGGTAATAACCCAATACCTGGAATAATAACACATGATTGGTTAAATCCCAATACCTAGAATACTGTCACATGATTGACATAGTTCAATACCTGGAATGATAACACAGGATTGGTAATAACCCAATACCTAGTATAATAACACATGATTGGTTAAATCCCATTACCTGGAATAATGTCACAGGATTGACATAGTTCAATACTTGGAATAATAACACAAGATTGGTAATAACCCAATACCTGGAATAATAACACATGATTGGTAATAACCCAATACCTAGAATAGTTGCACAAGATTGACATACTTCAATACTTAGAATGGTTACACAAGATTGACATAGTTCAATATTTAGAATGGTTACACAAGATTGACATAGTTCAATACTTGGAATGGTTACACAAGATTGACATAGTTCATATTTGGAATGGTTACACAAGATTGACATAGTTCAATACTTAGAATGGTTACACAGGATTGACATAGTTCAATATTTGGAATGGATACACGGGAATAATACAAGTCTAATGCTTGTACTAGTTGCACATGATTGGTATAGACCAATGCCTGAATAAGACATGATGATGTACACTCTCATGTCCAATATAACCAATAATCTGTTTAGCAGATTGGCCAAGGCCAATAAGTTGAATTAAGAATGTCTCATGGACATATCAAGATAATGAGTGTCACAAGAGAAGTTTGACATGATGGTATGATACGACGAATAAATGATATACATGTTCTTCCTATTCCTTATTAAGTGAATAGTTGATCTATTATTCTATCATAAATAGTTACAATGCTTTAAGATGAGAATGCTTTAAACTGCATATCCTCTGTCCAGTTTTATATATTTAATTGCAATAAGAATGGTTTGGCGGAGGGTTATATCTCCCGCTGGGATAATTTACAATTGTCTCACCCCCTTGGGATCCAATGTTTCTAGGTGGATGTGGACAAGGAGGCAGGAAAAATTTAGCAGAGAAAGAACAGTAGCAGCATCGAGGACAACAGTAATGTCTCAGGTGGAGATACTTCCTGTCTAGTCGTATAGTTAGAAAGTCCTACGTGTCGTCTCTGTACGCTCAGGTCCTCGGAGTCAGTAGTCAGTGTTTTTATTTAATTGATCTTAGATTTTGGCTTGATGCCTTGAGGTTTTTATGTTGTCTGTATATAATGTTGAATAGGACAACTGATGTTGTAATCCTCAAGAAGAGATAGTACAGGTTGTGTATTTATGGAACAAAATGTAAATATTATACTTTGGATCTTGATGAAAAAGATTTCCTATGTGTGGATCTCTTTGCAAAAAGTTTTAAATTTTAGTGATTTTCAATAATTCCGCTGCTAAGTATCCACTTCCGCATCAGTTAGTTGAGTTAATCTTGTTTTCACGAGACAATCGTCACAATTTAGTGGTATCAGAGCTCTAGGTTCGCTGAGTCTACAGAGACATAGGACTAAGGTATCGAGTCTATTCTAAGTGTACTTCAGTGTATTTTATAGTGTCTTCTGCTTATGTAGAAGAAGATATATAACTTAAAGATGTCTGAAGGACATGAAGAATATGTTGCTGAGAGCAATGTTGCTGCACCAGTGGGAGTTGCAAGGGATCATGCAAGGGAGGAACCAGTGCTTGAAAATCCTCATGTTGATGAAATCATGAGAGGAAACCCAAATGTTCATAATCTTTTTGGGCAACTCATGACTACGATGAGGTATATAGCATACCGGATGCCAGCACTGGCACCTAGGGCACCAGTTCCCAATGAGGGATATGGGTCTGGTAAGACCTTTGAACGACTATGTCGTGTAGGAGCCATAGAATATGCTGGAACATATGACCCAGCAGATGCTGATCTCTGGCTCACTGAGTTAGAAAAAGCCTTTAAGATCCTTAGTATCCCAGAGGCTGGCAAAGTTAATCATGCAGTGTATCTTTTGAAAGGTAGTGTTGGACACTGGTGGGCTATAGAAGAAATAAAAAGGAATGATGAAGAGGTTGGCTGGGAGGAATTCCGTCGAGAATTCATCAATAAGTATTTTCCAAAGACTTATTTAGATGAAAAGATCTCACAGTTTGAGAAAATATGACAGGGAGCCATGTCAATAAGTGAATATGAGGTTAAGTTCATG
Organism: Alisma plantago-aquatica; assembly: GCA_963693085.1. Lineage (NCBI taxonomy): Eukaryota > Viridiplantae > Streptophyta > Magnoliopsida > Alismatales > Alismataceae > Alisma > Alisma plantago-aquatica. The sequence goes on along the minus strand of OY856409.1, from coordinate 369,008,750 downwards.
GAACTTTTATGATTTTGCCCCCAGATGGCTGCTACTGAGGAGGAAAAGATTCGACGTTTTGAGAAAGGATTGAATGCTGAGATGTCCATTCCGGAGTTTGCCCTAGAAAGTAGGGAGAGGTTTGCCACATTTTTGGAGTCTATACGAAGGATAGAAAGATCTACGATAAAGAAACATGAGACAAACATCAAAAGAAAATCTACACAGTCACAGGGACTAATGAGTAGTGGCAGCAGACAACCAAAATCTTCACCAGTCCAACCACAATATAGTACACCTATGCAGGGGTCATCAAGTTGGGGTCGAGCTTGTCATAAATGTGGACAACTAGGACATTTTAGACAACAATGTCCAAGGAGAAACAGTGAAATGACGTAGCAGTCAAGGCATAATCTGCAAAACCCACAAGGACCTCAGTCCAGTGGAGCATATGATAGAGGAAAAAGACAAGTGTCACAGTTTAGTCCATATACTTCTGGTAGTAAAGGCCAAAGGCAATAACAAATAACAACTAAGTCCATGTTCTGGGTTAGATAAGATGCTAGTTATCTTGTAAAAGGTAGACTTGTCAAGATAGAACTTTCTATTTTGAGTTACCTTCTGTTTCCTACTATAAGAAAAGTAGTTGTTGTTTAGTAGTATGAAATTTGTGTTCAGTTTAATATTCTTTTATATGTTTTGAAGTTTCTCTTTCTCCATCAAGAAAGGGAAGAGATGAAAAAGGAACTCAGAAGAAATCTGAGATATTAAATATAATAAATCTAAAGAGATGAATAACATAAAATAAAGTAAGTGCCTACTAATTGATCTCAGTATTTATATACCCTGGCCAGGTATACAACTATTGATGATAAAGTGAGTATGGAGACTCTTAGATTGTTATCTTTTTGATTGCCCTGATCAAGCAGTCATTCTGATACAATCTAATGAGTATCATGAAATAAGAAGTATGGAATGAATAAATGTGTCCTGTCCTAAGCATAAGAAAGAGAAATCTGAGATAACCTCAGATGAGCATGTTTGTATACGGAATTAAAAGTATACTCCTCATAAGATAAGAATGAAAATAAGGGAGATGAATCTTATCCAATAAAGTTGTAAGTATTATAAAGATCCCTTCCATGATGTGGGAATGGAAAATGTGATGAGATCCTAAGATGATCATAAACATGTTAAATAATAATAAAGAAAAGAATAATGTAATGTGATCATCCTTATATATTCCTAAGTTTAGGGCAAGGAACTTAGGATGAGATGAAGAGTAAATGGTCCATGAATAGTTGAAAACACATGAATAAATACAAGGAATGTGAATCCTTGTTTCCTTTCCTTTCAAGGACATGGCAATCAAGTGGGTCATAGGACACTTGATGTGCATAATACAAAGATGTTTATGTGATGGATACTTAGAAAGGTATCAGTTTATCTTGGTCTTTGGCTCCAAGATGAAGATATATGTAATAAGTAATGTTCCAATATGAAAGGAAGATAAAGATGTCATGTGTCTTCAACACATGTAATAGGTACCAAGGTAAGAAATCCTGGTATCTAAAGATATATCAGATGATTCATGTTGACTACTTGGAATGGTCAACCATGAAATCAAATTAAATATGTAAAATAATATGAACATCACATGTTAGGGGTTTATGTTTTTCATAAACATAACAATTGAAGACATCCTTGAGAAAAGTTCTTAGTTGATATGTAACCTCTTCTTATGGTAAGAAAATGCAAAACTAATGAGATAGTTAGTGCATGTAATAAGGAAAGCTTGTGTTGTGTCATCAGGTAAGGTGACACAATTAAAGCATAAAAAGACTTATAGTCCCAAGTGGATGACAAAATATAATGGTGAATCTTGTATGAGAAAGGCTGAATTAATTAAGGAACATGGGAGTATATGTTCCATGTGAATTATTCCATGATAAACTTGTATGGAATAACTTTGTATTGATCAAAATCTATGGTGTATCCATAATAATTAGGTGTTATGTGAGTACATGATGATATGATGCATGAATAATAACTGTTTTCCTTTATTTGGGATTTCGGGGACGAAATTCTTATGAGGGGTGGATAATTTGTAACATCCCTGACTTGGGTTATGCTTTAACCCTAGGTGTTTTAATAAATAAATATGATTATATGCTTAATCTTATCTTGTGAAAAGTAATTAGGGCTCATGAGGAACTTATGTTTCAATTTTAGTCATGTTTGAACAATGTTGAAGCAATGTTTGCTTATTTTGGACTAAAGTGCAAATTACCCAAGTTAAGGGGCTAACTTACAAATGTTACATAATGATATGTTCCTATGATGTTGAGACATCATAATAATTAATATGATGTAGTGGTATGGTTTCCACAAGCCTGGACACCAAGATAGAGCTTGTTGGACAAAGTTTGTGCATTAAAACCTAGTTTTGGTGTAAAGTGCAATTTACCCAAAACCTAAGGTTCAATATGCAAATTACCACTTCAATAAGGTCCCTAATGTTTCTTGACATCATTTAGAGCAAATAAAATGAGAGGGGCGCCTCATTTGAATTAAGTTGGTGGAGAGAGAATCTTGATATTAAAATAATCAAGATTTAAGCCTAATTGGAACCCTAATTCAATTTAATGCAAAAATAAATAAAATAATTGAAGGGGCCTTCAACCAAAATTAAAATGGTTGGATTCAGATGTGTGTAGACGAGCTTAATCCTTGCAAAGGCACGAGCATATCCTAAGGAGGTGAAATTCCACTCACCATTATTATAAGAAAAAGAAATTGCACTCAAAAATGGATATTAATATTATAAGGGTTAAGGTGCTTAATTTCTTTTCCCTTTATTCTTGTATAATGAAGAGGTTTTGCAGGAATATGAATATGGATTCGTGGCCAAGAAATGGAGGGGGATTTGGTGGAAATTATTTTGGGAATTAAAGGAAATAATTCCATTTTCTCTCTCCTTGGGATTTCCTTATACATATCCCTTTTTCCACTCACTTAAGGACTTCTTTTCGAATTTCCTTTCTTTCTTTGCCTTGGACGACCCCAAAAGAAGCTCAGAAACAGGAGGAGGACGACCCCAACCTGTTGGTAAGGTTCTTGAGCTCTTTTCCCCTTGATTCCATGGTGGAAATTGAAAGTAAATCATTGATTTCTTCTTAATTCGATCTCCTCTTCAACCCTAGCCAAACTTTTCAACCAAAAGCTTGAGGATGAGCCTAGGGGGAGTTGCAAGAGTTTCATCCACCATTTTTTCCGTGAGATTGGAGCTTTGGAGCTCAATTGGAGGTGGGTTTTATAACTTGAACCCTTGATATTGTTATTTCAATTAATTCCTTATCACTTGGTGATCCTTTTTACATTCCCAAAATTTGTTTTGGTTGATTGATGCAATCACCATGGAAACCACACCAGGTTTCGTGAGTTCAGAGCTTGAATATGATAAGCACACAGCTCTCCAAAATATCCAAAGCAAACATTTTACTATTGTTGCTCAAACGGTTTCACAAACCGTTTGGGAGCAAACAGTTTCAAACCGTTTAGAAGCAAACAGTTTCACCAAACCGCATGAGACCAAACGGTTTCAGACCGTTTGGTGGTGTTGAACATTTGGAGATCTGTTGAAAATTATCCAGGTTAATGACCCATCAATTATGATTAATTAGTTCCAATTGGATCATGAGTTGAAGGTCCATCAATCACCAAAACCCTAATTGGGTTAAGTGTTGATTTGTAATTTGATTAAGTTGGAAACTTGGGTTGATTGACCCAAACGGTTTCAAAACCATTTGGGGATCACCCAAACGGTCTCAAGACCGTTTGGGGGTCACCCAAGAACGTTGTTAGGTCTAGGGTTGAGTATGTTTAAGTGTTTGAAGATCCAAAGATATGGTATGAACCCTAATCGGCGAAGTGCTGATTTTGCAAGTGATTGAGATGATGTTTTGGGTTGATTGACCTAAACGGTTTCAAAACCATTTGGGGATCACCCAAATGGTCCCAAGACAATTTGGTGATCACCCAAGACCATTTGGAGGTCTAGGGTTAAGTATGGTTGAGCAATTGAAGCTCCAAAGATATTAAGTTGATGTACAATCAATTTCTGATTTGGTGACCAATCCTAGGATCCAAACCTTAATTGAATGACATGGTTAATGATGATATGATGGGAAAACGGTCTCAAGACCGTTTGGAGGTCATCTAAACGATCCCAAGACCGTTCGGGGGTCACCCAAGACTGTTTGGAGGTCTAGGGTTGACTATGGTTAGGTGTTTGAAGATCTAAAGATACTAAGTTGAAGTGCAATCAAATGTTGGTTTGGTGATCAATCCAATGATCCAAACCCTAATTTGATGACTTGGATTTGAGTGATGAGATGGGAAAACAGTCTCAAGACCATTTGGAGGCCATCCAAACGACCTCAAGACCGTTTGGGGTCAGGTCATGTTCAATTTGGATGATGGTCCAATAGTTTTAAAGTAACTAGTTACACATTGATTAAAGTTGAAGGATCATCGATTCTAAACCCTAATCCAATTGATTCAAACCATAATTGATGAACAATTGAGGGTCAATTGAGGGTCAAATTAGTTGAAGGATGATCTATTTAACTCAATCAATGTATGGTGATAGGTCCAATTGATGATTGGTTACATGAATAAAGTGGTTGAGACCATCTTTGGTTCATGCGGTTTTGAGGAGGTTTGGACGAAACGATCTCAAGACCGTTTGAGTCCAAATGGTCTCAAGACCGTTTGGGACCAAATGGTATCAAGACCATTTGGGACCAAACGATCCCAAACCGGTTGAGTTCATGCAGTTTCAAAAATGTACTTTAGCAAACGATCTTGAAGGTCACCTTTACCAAACGGTTACAAACTGTTTGAACTTTGAAAGACTAAGACCGTTTGAGGCCCAAGTAATCAAAATTGTTTGAGGATCAATATGGTTAATCCACTTGGATACCTATTGTAATTAAAGATCCAATTGGTCAATTCATTCGGATACCTCATGTAATAGAGGTCCAATGTGATTGAATCTCTTGAGAATTAAGATGATGATTGATCCATTGTTCCAATGATGATTATTAAGGTTAGGTACAAAGGTTGAAACCCTAAAAGTACCTATATGATCAATACATTTAGATTAATTAACCCTAAAAGGTTATGAGAGTAATGTCTTAGCACACTATATTAACCATAGTTGTACGTACTTGATTAAAGGGTTGATGTGACCTAATCAAGTTGGGAGGATGATAGAAAGGAATTCATATATGAGTATTGATCATGTGATGATTAGGTTATGATCCTTAATAAAGATATCATGAAACCCTAATCCAGAAGGTTAATGAATCTTAACCCTAGTTCAGGGTAACATAATGTAAAACCCCAATTTTGGGAATAAAGAGTGAAACCCTAATTGGGATAAGTATCCCCAATTGATAGGAAAGGAGAAACCCTAACTGATGGTGATGCCATGAGAAACCCTAATTGATGGTGATGCCATGAGAAACCCTAATTGATGGTGATGCCATGAAAAACCCTAATTGAGGGTGATGTCATGAGAAACCCTAGTTGGGATGAATAGTAAGTGAAACCCCAAAGCCCTAACACTACTACAAAAACATCATTCAGTGGCGCTTTTAGTGGTGTCGGTTATTTAGGAAAACCGACTCCTATTTTACATAGGCGTCGGTTATTTATACTCGCCGACGTCTATATTCGAAGACCAGCCAGACACGGGTACCGCTTTGTATTCAGCGTCGGCCATTTATAACAGACCGACGTCTAAAAGTAGCCCGCGAAAATCAATTTTCGAGCGAACTTTTTTCGTCTCCTACAGCGTCGGTTTGGTAACTATTAACCGACTCCTATGTAAATGAAAATTTGCGCGAAAAATTAGGGTAAAGGTTGCATTGTTGGGCGTCGGTGTATTACTATCAACCGGCGCCTTTAGCAACCTAATAGACCCGCGCGACGCCCGTTAGGCACCTACCTGTTCCATTGTCTTCATCGCTAGCTGCCGCGCTGCTCGATCGCCCGCCTGCCGGTTCTCGCCGTTGCCGACGCTGCCCGTGCTTCCTTGCCTCGCCGTCGCCGCCGACATTGCTGCTGCTGTGCGTCGCCGCCGACCTTGCTACTGCTGCTGCTGTTCGTCGCCGGCGCCGCCCACCTAGCTTCTTCCAATAGAGCCGCCGCCCTAGCTTCTTCTCTGGCGCCCTTCTTCTCTGGCGCCCTTCTTCTCCGGCGCCATTCTTCTCCGCCGCCCCTGCTGCTGCTGCTGTCCGCTCGTCGCCGCCCTGCTGCTCCAGCCACCTGCTGCCCGCGTGCGCGCCCTGCTGCTCCATCCGCTGCGCCGCCGCCACGCCTGAGAACCGGCGCCGCCGCCACGCCTGGTGCTCTCCTGCTTGCCCACCTTCCTGCCCTAGCTCCTTCCTTTCTTCCTGCTGACACCCGGCGTCCTGTTTCTACAACACTGGTTAGTTTTACTGATTTCCTTGCTGTTAGTTTTACTGATTGCTGTTTTACTACTTTTGTTGATTAGATATGTATAGAAGTTCCTTATAAATATATTTTTTTATATACACATACATGTAATTTTGTATAAAATTCATGATGTAGTGTGATCTTAAATCCTAGAGTGTACCCCTTTTGTCTACTATTTGATATCCTTGATTTTATCTTCTATCCTAAATAAAATTAAGGGACCCATGATTAGAAAACAATTCCAAACATGGCACCCACACTAATTGGAAGGAAATAAAATATGATTATTGAAATGCACATTTGTGATGTGATACCTTTTTTAGGATGCATATATTAGATTCAACCTTTGAGACATCCTTTTATGAGTTCCAATACAATTAGGGTTTCATTTCATTGCCATTGTATGTATTATAATATTACATCTTTCACATAAAAATTAATTAAATTGAATCCTATTGGAACCCTAATTTAAATCCTAATTTGATTTAAACTTGTCCATTCTAGCATCATTTGATTTGATTAAACCCTAACATTGTTTAAACCCTAACATCAATTGTGATGAAACCCTAACATGTACATATCTATTATTGTGTTTGTTGGCCTAGAAACCCGTCCAAGATTTACTCATTAGGAGTAAATCTTGGATAGTCCCCGGTTTGGGACTGTTCTTGAACACCTAATCTCACTTAGGATGTAAGTGTATAATGTGTATTGAGTTTTCGAGAAAATTTTGGTAGCATTTCCCCGTTTGTTCTCTAAGTACATATGTACTTAGAGAACAGCGGGGAAATGCTGCCGAAATTTTCTTGAAAATCCAATACACATTATACACTTACTAGTGAGATTAGGTGTTAAAGGATGGGATAGGTGGTACACATTTATTATATATAAGAATGACATCACATGTGTTTGTTGGCCTAGAATGTGAACAATCATTGTTTTTTATATTACTTGTACATTGATATAAATTAGAATGAACAATCACTAAATTATATATTGTTTGTATGGAGTCCGGCTTCATTGTAGATATCTATTATTGTGTTTGTTGGCCTAGAAACCCGTCCATGATTTACTCATTAGGAGTAAATCTTGGATAGTCCCCGGTTTGGGACTGTTCTTGAACACCTAATCTCACTTAGGATGTAAGTGTATAATGTGTATTGAGTTTTCGAGAAAATTTTGGTAGCATTTCCCCATTTGTTCTCTAAGTACATATGTACTTAGAGAACAGCGGGGAAATGCTGCCGAAATTTTCTTGAAAACCCAATACACATTATACACTTACTAGTGAGATTAGGTGTTCAAGGATGGGATAGGTGGTACACATTTATTATATATAAGAATGACATCACATGTGTTTGTTGGCCTAGAATGTGAACAATCATTGTTTTTTATATTACTTGTACATTGAAGGATTGCTAATTGATAAAAGATCACAATTTTAGAGACATGTATGTTTATACAAATGCTAAATGTTTTCCTTATTCTAGTTGATACAAATGCTAAATGTTTTCCTTTTTAATGAAATTTTCAGATGGCTCACCATGATGAGAATGATGTCCATGATGAGCATGAAGTCCATGATGAGCATGCTGTCCATGACGAGCATGGCGAGGATACCAACGTAAGTTCTAAAAACATATCCCGTATTTCTATAAAATTCATTATCTTCTAGTTATGTCATATATCCTGTATTTCTATATTGGCTTAATTCGGTGTGTTTATTTTTGTCAAATTTTAGGTTGATGATGCACAACTACCCACTGAAGCAATTGAGCAACTTGATGCGCAGCAACAAAAATTTAACAAGAAAAGGGGTATCACTCTGTTGAAAAAGTTACTTGCGCTGAGTGGCAGTGGATCCAAATTGGTTGTGGAGTTTGATAATGGAGGGAATGCAATTGGAGTGAACCGCAATAATTTTATAAACTATCTTGGGGTTGTCACTCGAAGCCATTGTGGTGTTAAGTATGATAATTGGCATAAAGTTCCTCAGGCGAAGAAAGACTTGATATGGAAAGATTTATGCGTGAGTTATTATTATTTGCAATTCTATTTTGTATATTACAAATTCTATTATTTGCAATTATATTTTTGGTACTAGTTAATAACATTTCTATTTTACAGAATCTGTTTGCATTGGATGAGATGTTGCATCGTAAAAGTGTGATGCAACGCGCTGGAAAGATGCTTAGGAATTACAGGACAAATCTGAACAGAGAATACATAAGACAGGGTGATAAGAAGAAGAAGTCATCCCTTGAACAATGGAACTTCTTGGACAAAGAAGATTGGGACAATTTTGTTGCTTCAAGAAAATCTGAAGAATTCAAGGTATTAGGCGTCACTCCCATTTTAATTAATATACATTGTATTCACCTATTCAAGATTAACATTTAGTGCTACTAACCTAATTATAAATGTGCATACTAACTAGGCCCTCAGTGACGCACAAAAAGCAAGGCGTGCACTGAATGTACATGACCATACTATGGGTCCAAAAGGCTATGCAAGCGTTCGCCAAAGACTACAGGCGGAGTCTGCGGCTACTCAGGAGTCTGCGGCTACTCAGGAGTCTGCGGCCACACCCTTGCCTCGCCATGATATCTGGATAGCTGGCAGGAAAAACAAGAAGGGTGAAATAAAGAAGCCCGAAACTGCTGAGGCGGCTGCAAAAATGGTAAAATACAACTCTTAGAGCAATCATTTGAATATTGATTATTTGTGGTGTTAACTTACCAATTTTTGTTTATGGTGATTAGCGGGAGCTGCACGAGCAGAGGAAACAAGGCACGTTCATCCCTCAGGGCACAAGGGATGAATTGACAGTTGCTCTGGGTAACCCAGAGCATCCTGGACGTGTTAGAGGTGCCGGCGCTGGTGTGGGCATCAAAGCATTCTTTGGGCCATCCCAGCGCAAACCCAGAGCGGGACTTTCTCAAGAAGAGGTAACATATTCTATTTTTAGAATGTTACTGCAAAAGGAAATTCATTAATAAAAAGCTAATATTTATTTTATCCATGTATAGGAGAATAAGAGAGTCGAGGATATAGTTGCTAAGAAGCTCAACGATGTGGTTGCTGAGAAGGTCAAGGAAGGATTGCTGTGGTGGCAGGCATCTCAGGCTTCCAATCAGCCTATGCCGACCCACTCTTCTCCTGGTGTACAGACTGCAAGTAATCCTGGAGACCCATCGCCTAACACGTCTGCTGTAAGTATTGTTTATGACATTGTAGCTAGTCTTTTCAAGATGATATGTTTTCAAGATGATATGTATATATGTATAACATTCTTTACGTAAATTTGTAGGCATTGAAGCCATGCCGCTTAAGAATGGAAAACTATGTTGTTGCAGAGGCGCAAGCTTACCAGTCCCTTCCTGGGGCAACGTTTCATGGGACTCCAATGCCGTAGGGCTACATTCGTGTGAGCCCGATACATGTATTACCCGATTGGAGGAAAGTTGAGTTGCCATATGCCCACCCAGATATTGATACACTTGGTGAGGCAGAAAGTGGGGTCATATTGTGGCCCAAAGCAGATGTCCTCTACACGACTGAAATTGTAAGATAAATTTACATTGATTTAGACTGTTAATGTGTATATATGATGTCAACTGATCTGAAATTATATATACAGGTTAAAAAGAAGACACCAGGAGCACCTAGGCCTCCACCTCCAATTCCCGCATTACCAACTTGGGTTCCAACTGACCTACCATACCCGTTAGGTCCTGCTTGTAGGGGAATGGCATGTTGGCTACGGGCACATAATATACTTTAGCCTATAATTGTTTCTTTAGATGCAGATTATGCAGGTCAATCATACGACAGCTCTTTATTTATACAAGATATTATTGAGCTGTTTATGTATGATTGGTTGAATACATCAATGATAGAGACATGGATAAGGTGAGATCTTGTTTATACATCCATATACCTTGTGTAAGATCCGGTGATCTAGTTTCTTATATATTAATGCATACGTCTATATGTTTTGCAGCTACTTAATCGAAGATCATTGCAAACAATTTGCATATGATCATGTGGGATTTTTGATTCCATCATTGATTAGTATGGTAGCTAAAGACCCTGATAGTGTTCAACAATACTGTATAGATGCTTTTACAATTTTTGGTCATCAAATGAAGACGATAATAATAGCTCCATTCAATGTCAAGTAAGTTTGCTTTATTTATAATTTGGACTTAAGAAAATTCCATTATTATTTTGCATTTTGAGTTATTAATTGTTAACTTTTTACCTCTAGTGGTAGACATTGGGAGTTACTAGTTATTGTCCCCGGGACGTTCACTGTTTATTATCTAGATCCCGCAGGAAGTACATTAAACACTAAAATTGGACACGTAATGAGAATGGCATTATTCTGGTGAGAAATATTTCATTTTTTATATCCGTTAACATCTTTTATTACATTACTATTTACTTATGCAACTTAGTGTGTTATATTAACATGTAGGGGTTTAGATGCATTCAAAAATGCTGGAGGAAAGGTCCCAAGGAAAAAGAACCAGCCATTGTCTTGGGAGAACGTAAAAGTAAGTTCCCGACTCCCCGACTCCAATGTATATATTATTGATGTGAATTGTGCTTAGTTGTATTATTTTGTATGTTTCAATTTATAGTGCGCTACACAAGACAATGGCTGGGCATGCGCATACTATGTGATGCGATTTATGCAGATGATTATCAAACATGCCGCATTGGACATCGATACCATACATGAGGTATTATATATAGTCTCATTAGTTAGTATGAAATATATCAATCTTATTTTTATATTATTACTTATATATATACATCATTCTCTTTGTAGGTGTTTAAAACTGACCACACTATAGGCAAACGCTTAAAAAATGTACATGCTCCATATACGAGGGAAGCATTAGATGAAGTAAGAGAAGAATGGGCAATAGCTGTACAAACAGTGGCAACTGTAAGATATAATTGGGATGTTGATAGTGATGATGAATGATACTTTGTAAATGAATGTTTCTGAATGTTAAAACATGTATTTGAATGATTCTATATGTGTGAACGTGAAAATTGAATTGATGTCTGAATGTATCTACTTGTGTGAATCTTTTTATGTTAATTTTGCAGGTTTGTGGCCTGTTTGTAGGCTGATATCAATGGATGTCGTAAACCTGCAGTTTAGAAAACTGAACTGTAGGTTCTCATCCTGCTGACCAGCCACAGCAGGCCTGCAAAAAGATTTATAAAAAAAAAACAGATATAGGCGTCGGTTATTTACAGATAACCGTCAGCACAGACTTACAGCGTCGGTTTTTTGTTGAACACTGACGCCAAAAGTGTTCGCGCTACAGGAAATGGGAGTCATCTAGGACACTTTTCTGCGTTGGTCCTTTAGTATATAACCGACGCAGAAAGCATCCTAGATGACGCCGTTTTCTGTGGCGCGAACCCTTTTGGAGTCGGTGTTTTATAATAAACCGACGCCTTTATGTTAAATAGGCGTCGGTTTTTTAACCGACGCTGAAGTGTCCAACCTTTTAGCGGCGCCCACATAGGCGTCGTTCAGAAACCGACGCCAAAGGGGGTTAAACAACCGACACTAAAAGGCACTTCTGTAGTAGTGTAATAAATGGTAAAGGTAGGTGAAATTCTAAATGGAGTTATAATATTTAAAGCCCTAACCTTGTGCAATATGATGAAAAACCAGAACCCTGATAATAAAGTAGAGGGTGAAACCTTATAAAGGTGAAATACCTTAAAGGATTGAGTATAGGCAACCTTATTGTAGGCAATGCCTTAACCTAAAATGAGTCCATATCATTAAAGGTAGTTGGACCATTCTTGTATATGACCTATGCACTTCAAGATGAGAGTGATAGGTCATTGGATGAAAGTATTAAGATGGGAATTGCCTTAATACAAGATGAGCTAATAACTCACTGAAGATAGAGGTGATGAGGAAAGTGATATACCTTTATGCATTTCAAATCCAATCTGTTTGAGTAAGAAACGTATGAAGTGTGTTATGTAAATTGTTACAATAAAATGTAATGAGTTTGATATACCTTGACAAGCATAGGCTAATATACCTTGAGAATAAGGGTAAGCCAAACTAATGAGTATGATGTAATCATACCATGATAAGGATGAGGAATGAACTCATACATTGTACTGAGAATCATTTAATGATAAATGTTAAGAGTAATGAACATGCCTGAATTCTAAAGATTTGTAATGGCCTCATGAGCCATATGGTTAGATGTTGCCTAGTGAGAGGTGACAAGGTGTTTTATGGGCCTTATGAGCTATGAGGATGGTTGTTGCCTAGTGATAGGTAACAAAATATTTTAAAGGTTACACAGGATTGACATAGTTCAATACCTGGAATACTATCACAGGATTGTTAATAACCCAATACCTGGAATAATAACACATGATTGGTTAAATCCCTATACCTGGAATAATGTCATAGGATTGACATAGTTCAATACCTAGAATGATAACACAGGATTGGTAATAACCCAATACCAAGAATAATAACACAGGATTGGTTAAATCCCAATACCTGGAATAATGTCACATGATTGACATAGTTCAATACCTGGAATGATAACACAGGATTGGTAATAACCCAATACCTGGAATAATAACACAGGATTGGTTAAATCCCAATACCAAGAATAATGTCACAGGATTGACATAGTTCAATACCTGGAATAATAACACATGATTGGTAATAACCCAATACCTGGAATAATAACACATGACTGGTAATAACCCAATACCTGGAATAGTTGCACAAGATTGACATATTTCAATACTTGGAATGGTTACATAAGATTGACATAGTACAATATTTGGAATGGTTACACAAGATTGACATAGTTCAATACTTGGAATGGTTACACAAGATTGACATAGTTCAATATTTGGAATGGTTACACAAGATTGACATAGTTCAATACTTAGAATGGTTACATAGGATTGACATAGTTTAATATTTGGAATGGATACACAGGAATAATACAAGTCTAATATGAGATGGAAACACCTAAGAATGTGCTTGGAAGACTGATGGGATCTAGGGTCCTTAGATTGTACAATGGCTCCATTATATCACACTACCACATCTTCAATGGTTGGAACCATTCCATGTTCACAATTGGACTTGATCCATATTGCTTCCTTTGCTTTATTGGATGCTCATGTTCTATTGTAGAATCATCCACTATCTCTTGCTTGGAACTCTTCAGCCTACAACTCCACTATTTAGACAAAGCACAAATTTTGATTGCGATTGGTAATCGTCCTTGTTGGTTTGGAATCTTGCATCAATGTAACCTTTTACAACCAACTCCTTGTCACCACAATAAATAGGAATTGATCCTTAGTCCCTCTCAAGTACTATATATGTTCTTTACTACTATCAAGTGACCATCACTGGGATCCGACTAGCACATGCTCATCATGTACAAAGCATAACAACAATATGAGTGTGTACATAGTAGTGCATACATAATAGATCCAACTGTTGAATATCATATGGAATCTTACTCATATGTGTCCTATCTTCCAAAGAGATATGGCATTAGGTTTTATGGGACTTAATCCAGAAACATGATTAAATTTCATCTCTTATAATCATACATAACAAACCTCTTCAGCACTTTCTCAATGTATGTACTTTGCTTTAGGTCAAGAAGACTTCTATATTTATCTCTATAGATCTTGGTTCCTAATATATAGGATTCTTCTCCTAAGCCCTTCTTGGGAAAAAATTTCTCAACCATGTTTTAACTAATTGTAGAATAGCCATCTCATTTCTCAACAATAGCATGTTATTTACATACAATATATGAAATACAATTAAACATATATGGACTTAATGTTGATGAACCTAACCCATTCCCCGCGGTGACCTACATTGTTCTATGGTGACTAGGGTTTCGTGGTCATGAATGACCTTCCTACCCACTAGGGTTTCTCTCTCTTGTAGGTCCAAGGTTTGCTGATTGGTTCTGGTCTGGGTTCTACAATGGCAACAGATTTGGCAGATAGGTACGCACGGCTGAGACTGGTGGAGGTGGAAGACCGTCCGATTGAGATTCAGCCGGAGGAAGAGGATGAAGGCCATACGCACATGGAGTTGGCGCTGGTAGCGTGACTATTGACAGATAGAAATTACAACTTTTGGGCAATGCAGAAGACAATGATTTAGTCGTGGGGGCTAAAGGATAAGGTCCTATTCAAGAAGATCAAATCTGACATATTCATCATTCACTTCTTTGATTGGAGGGATAAGCGCAAGGTGATTGATGGGGCTCCTTGGAACTTCGACAATCGGTTCCTATTCAAAGAGGTTTAACAGGAGGAGCAACCGGCTAAGGTGAAGCTTACATCTAGTACGTTCTGGGTCAGGTTATATGGCCTACCGCTGGGCTACAGGGGTGAGAAGGCTATTCATGATATATCGTCAAGGATAGGAGATGTTATTGCGATGGATCGCTATGAAGTGGGTTGGGAGACGTCAACTAGAATTCAAGTTCTAATCGACATCAACAAGCCCATGCTAAGATCGTTAAGAATCCGAACCAGGAAGGGAGATATCATCAACATTGAAATCAAATATGAAAGACTACCCATGTTGTGTTATGCCTGCGGTAGGCTAGGGCATGGGGAGAACGAATGCCCAGAGGTTGAAGAAGAAGAGAGGGAAGGGGGTCAATGGGGGCCCAGGTTGAAGGATTCACCGTGTAAACCTAGGGTGAACGTGTATGAAGAGGTGTTTGGGGTGGGCTCTATAAGGAAGATGCTCAATTTCCAAAGGCAGCCAACACCCATGAACTCCCAGGGAGAGAAGAGGAGCGAGGTGGAGGGTTCGACAACATAGGAAGGGTGATGGTGAGGAGGAGGGGATGATGGCGGGAATACGAGTCAGGCCCATAGACATTCATCGTCAGTGGAGATGAGGGGGGAGGATGAGGATGATAGTGTCCAGGGAGAGAAGGCAGGCCAGATGGGTCATGGCGGCCGAGCAAGGGGGAGTGCGTCCGACGAGGGGTTCGGGAGGTAGGTGGATGGAGCAACATGATTAATGGAGGGAACTGGGGAGTCTGAGGGATGAATTCAGTTCTCTTTGGAGGAGCTGTTTGTGCTCAGGGGTGAGATTATCATCCCGGAGGAAGAACCAGAGGTGGAGGAGGGGAGGAGGGGGACTTTGACAGGAGCGGTAGATCTACCTAATGAGAAGGTGATTAAGAAGGGAACTCACAGCACGCCAGTACCTCATAGGGATGAGCCGATCATCACCAGGGCGTAAGGCAGATCTACCAAACTTGGACGGAGCAAACAATAGACAAGAAGAAAGGATTCTAAGGCAAAAAAGAGGCATACTCTCTAGGTCTACAAAATGAGCAGGGGTGCAAGACTAGGCATCTCGGACAGTGAGGTTGAATGGGAATTAGTAGTAGGCAAAAGGAACATAGACATGGAAAGATTTGACATGGAGCTAGATGATCAAGATATGCAAATTGATACCGGAAAAAGAGCAAGATAGTAAGAAGAAGGGAGCACGACAGTAGATAGGGATGGAATAGTCCAAATAACAGAGGTTGGTGTGGACCAACCCCGCGAAGGACAATGAAAATCATAAGTTCGATTTGTTAGGGGATGGGCGACCCTGACAAGGCGATATCCCTCCGGTCATGGTGCTGGAGGGAGAGCCCGAACATAGTTTTTTTTATGGAAACTATGGTAGCAGATTCAAAGTTGGAAGAGGTGAAAAGAAGCTACGGTTTTCTTAATGGAGTTTGTTTATCCAGTGTAGGGAGAGCGGGGGAGTGGGATGTTGGTGGAAAAATATTGAGGTGGAGGTTGTTAGCTACTCACAAAGGCATGTGGAATGCATGGTGGATGAGGGCAGAGCTGGGAAATGGAAGGCCGTTGGCATTTATGGATGAGTAGACCAACCAAACAAATACAAGACTTGGGACCTGATGCGTAGGCTGAAAAGTGAGTCAGAGGTACCAGTTCTTTTATTTGGGGACTTCAATGGGATTGTGTCCAACTCGAAAACACTAGGAGGCCCACCAAAAGAGGAAAGAGTCATGTAGGGATTCAGAGATGCTATTGATGACTGTACTCTAGTTGATCTGGGATATACATGCAGTATATACACCTGGAGACATGGCCTTTCTATGGAGACACTGATTCAGGAGAGACTTGATAGAGCCTTGGTGGATTTAGACTGGAGAGGGTGATACACGTACTGCAAGGTGATCCATCTTCCCATTTATGATTCAAACCATGCCCCCATTGTCATTACAACGGACAAAAGATAGGTGGATAAAAAGAAAAAGAGACAAGAATTTTTTGCATTTGAGCCAGCTTGGGATGTTGAGGAGGAGTGTTAAAACACTATCAAAAAAGTATGGAGTCACAGTATGACGGAAGACCTGATCAGGAAACTAAATAGATGCAGAGTAAATTTGAAGGATTGGGCTGATAAAAAATTTAAAGCCAGGAGGAAAAAGGTGAGAGAGCTGGAAAATGAACGTATGGAAGTGTAAGCTCAACCACCAGACAATAGAATGCTAAGGAGGGCAGAACAACTCACACAAGAACTTCAGTACTAACTGAGACATGAGGAATCCTACTGGCATGCTAGAGCAAGGGCTAATGAGATGAGGGATGGTGACAAGAACACAACATATTTTCATCAGAAGGTTTCTAGCAGGAGGTAGAGAAACAAAATAGAAGGACTAAAGATAGTGTGGGGATCTGGAGGTTGGAGGAGGAGGATATCCAAAACGTTATTATGGACTTTTTTGCAGATCTCTTCAAAATAAGCAACCCTACAGGCTTTGGGGTAGCAACAAGGGGATTGGGAAGGAAAGTAGACAGTGAGGTCGCTAAGAAACTAGAGGTGGATATCTCAGAAGATGAAATCCTACAAGCTCTAAAGTAGATGCACCCGAACAAAGCACCGAGATCGGATGGTATGAAAGCTCTATTTTTTCAAAAATACTGGCATATCATTGGGAAGGAGGTGGCAAGCTACATTAAGGGCTGGTGACATGGACAAAGGAGTCTTGGGGAAGTAAATGATACCCTAGTTGTCCTTATTCCTAAGGTAGGGAAACCAATAGAGATGGGGGACTTCAGACCCATCAGCATGTGCAATATCATCTACAAAATTGCCTCCAAGTTGGTTACAAGCAGACTTAAACCTCACATGGATAGTATAGTTTCTGAGAACTAGAGTTCCTTCATCCTGGGGAGAATGTTCACAGAAAATGGCCTCATAGCATATGAATTATTCCATAAGATGAAGAAGAAGAAAGTAGGAGGAAGGGGCAACATTGCACCGAAGCTAGATATGTCCAAGGCCTATGACAGAGTGGAATGGGATTTCTTGATGCATGTGATGAAGTGTCTAGGGTTCGGTAAAAAATGGAGAGATCGGGTATACGATTTCTTATCAACTATTAGCTATGCCTTTGCCATCAATGGAGACCAGACAAGGATGATCAAACCAACCCTAGGACTCAGATAGGGAGACCCTCTCTCACCTTATCTCTTTATTCTTTGTGCAGATGCTTTCTCTACATCTTTGCTCAGAGCTTCTAATGATAATCTCTTGCACGGGATTAAAGTTAGTAGATCAGTGTCGAGTATTTCTCACCTCTTTTTTGTAGATGATAACATTCTATTTTCCAGAGCAACCACCATGGAATGTCTAAAAGTTGCTGAAATTATCAGTCAGTATGAACAGACATCCGAGCAAAAACTGAACTACTCTAAGACAGAGGTTGTTTTCAGCAAAGGAATGAGTTATCAGAAGAGGGAGGAAATCAAGGAGCTATTGTAGGTAAAATAAGTGGAGTGACATGCTCGTTATTTTGGGTTACCAACAACAATAGGGAGGTTGAAGAAATATATTTTTAGCTACATCATAGAGAGGGTTTGGTGCAAACTACAAGGCTGGGCGGAAAAGCTTCTTTCCAAGCTTGGCAAGGAGGTTCTTATCAAAGCTGTGGCACAATCCATACCGACGTATGTCATGAGTATTTTCCAGTTATCAGTAGGGATGGCGGATGAGATGCATAGCATGGTGGCAAGATGGTGGTGGGGGGCGAAGGGGAATGAGAGGAAACTTGCATGGATGCACTAGTACAGAATTGGTCTCTCGGGTCGGTTTTTTGAAGCCTGCAGCGTCACTTTTTAGGCGACGCCTAGGTGGGTGTCGCTACAGTACTAGCGACGCTATAGAGGTAAAAAAACCGACCCTAGAGAGGTAAAAAAACCGACCCTAGAGAGGTAGAAAAACCGACCCTAGAGAGGTAAAAAAAACCGACCCTAGAGCGAACAAAAACCGACCCAAGAGAGGTAAAAAACCGACCCAAAAGAGCAACAAAAACCGACCTTCTTTAAACAGCTGTAAAAACACCTACTGGGTCGGTTTTTCATAATAACCGACCCAACAAGTATCTATTGGGTCGGTTTTTCTCCATAAGCGACCCTAAAAGTTTTCAAATAGCTGTAAAAAATACCTATTGGGTCGGTTTTTCTTAATAACTGACCCAAAAAGTCTTCATACGCGACCCTAGAAGTCTTCATATAACTGTATTTATAGGGTCGGTTTTCTAAATAACCGACCCAAGAAGTATTTATAGGGACGATTTTTTAAATAACCGACCCGAGAAGTTATTCAATTTGCTGTAGATTTTGGGATTCAACCTACTGGGTCGGTTTTCTAAATAACCGACCCAAGAAGTATTTATAGGGACAATTTTTTAAATAACCGACCCGAAAAGTCATTCAATTTGCTGTAGATTTTGGGATACAACCTACTGGGTCGGTTTTCTAAATAACCGACCCAAGAAGTATTTATAGGGACGGTTTTTTAAATAACCGACCCGAGAAGTTAAATTTTTTTTTTTAAAAAAAATGTGCAGAACCAGAAATCTTCAGTACAGCAACCTGCAAAACAGAATTGCTTTACGCAAGTCAAAACCTGCAATAGAAATAGATTTGCAAATGCAATGATGCAAGCCAAAAATGCATTCCAAAGCCATTTGCAAACTTTTAAATGTCCAATCCTTTTTGAATTGATGTTTCATAACAAATTTATTCACATATATTGAGTAGAGTTTTCATACACAACACTTACTAACATTCTTGCAAGTCTAAGATAGATTCATTCAAATGAGACATATAACACATACTAACATTCATACACATAGCACATACTAACAACAATGATAGATTGCAAGTTTAAAAGTGATATTAAATTTTTAATGTCATACTACAAAAAGTAAATTTTGACAGAGTTTCAAATCTACATACACAACTGAAGTTATGCTTTTTCAATCCAATGCTATAGTGACTTCATTAATAATAGCATCTGACCATTCTTCTCGGAATTCATTTAACCCATCAAGTGTGTAAGGATGAGTTACAAAGATCTGCAAAAAAAAGCACATGCTCATATATTTATAAAACGATGCAAATATCACTTGGAAATTTATGATGTTATTCTTTATTAATTACCTTATCTATACTCTGAATGTCTACTGATGCTTCTTTCAAAATAGTTTGCATATACTTCATTACGTAGTAGCCACAAGCCCAGTCATTATTTTGTATATGACACTACAAATAAAGAATTATAAATTAATATTAGTAAACTGCTACAAACAGAGTTGTACAAATAAAGAAATAAGACTATAAGATAGTTAACATATAAAATTTAATACATTATTATAAGAGTTGTACATATATATGACTAATCAGTCAAAGTAGTTACCTTGACATTTTTCAAAGTCAGTGTCTTTAATTTTGTGGGTATTATTCCTCCACCTTCACGATAAGCCTTTATTCCCCTATCAATCAATTTGATTACGATAGTTGTCAAAATAGAAATTCTAAGTATAAATATCATGTTGAAGCATAACAATTGATGTTATAGAAACTAAAATTTATGCTTACTCCATAGCAGGCAATCTCAGTTTGTGACCCCTTGTTGTTTTTCCCATTGGGTCAAGATAATAGAAAGTCATCAATTTTGGGACAACCACCACTAGTTCCCAATGTCTAGATCTGAGTAAATTTATATTGAAAACAAAAATTAGAATTAGAATTTAGTGAATATTAGAATTCTATTAAATTATAATACTTACTCGACGTTAAAAGGAATTAGAATAATTTCCTTTCCAACACTACCAAAATATTTGAATGCAGTATTGAAGTACTCATTCACATCATCCATTTGTGTCTGCACTTGACTAGTGAGTGAAGGAACTAAGAATGCAACATTCTTTATATCATAGTTTGTCGTCTCAGTATATAAATGGCTGTAAAACATTTGTAAAAATTTGATATGTTACAAATAAGCTAAAAATGTATATATTCGAGCAATCTATATTGATTAATTCTTACCTTATCCATACTTCTAATATCGAAGTATTTAGCCAATCATACCGGAACAACTCTATAATATCCTGAATAAAAATAAAATTCTCAAAGTCCCTCCCAACTGCATCTTCTGTTAAATTGACCATCATATGTGATCCTGGGCTTTGGTTGGCTAAGTATCGAGCCAAACCTTTACTTTTATTTCCCAATTCATCGAATGTGGCTTCTGGAATGAAAGAAGGTTTGGGCATAGGAGGACGACTACTAGGATTTTTACTTTTTGGTTTACAAACCTGTAATTAAATACATACTTATATTAAACGAGTTCATATATGTAGCTAGTCAAATATAAAAACAACATGTAGATATACCTTGTCAATGATAACCAAGTGTTTAGGCCATCCCACCATAGCACCCTCTGCTTCATCAACTGTACCATATTCAGAAGAGGGTATGGGTAGTGGTTTGTCCCCCATTCCGTCATACACAAGATGGATGGACACACGACAAATGTCATCAGAAACTGATTGACAATGCAATGTACCACCGATGTTGTATACCTTACCCGCTGCCACAATATTATACTCTGGAACCTCCACTGCAAGTTTACAGTTCATACCAACCTAGTTGAAATAATATAAGTTATTATATACAAACTGGTAAACTAGATACCTACATATATACTCATATATATACAAACTTACTGCAGATTGTTTTGGTGGTTCATTGGGAGTGCTCCCATGACCTTCTACAATTGGAGAACGAGCTTGTACCTCATCATCTGAGAGACGCACAGTTTGATGAGGTTGAGAAGGTTGATAAGGTTGAATAGGTTGATATGAAGACAATATTTGTTGCACTTTTTGTGATACTAATGCTTCAACCTCGTCATGCGTAACTGTACGACCTCTTCTAGCATTTGAAGGCCCATAATAAGTCTTGAATCCTATGCCAGCTCCTAATCCCCTAACACGGCCAGGATGCTCTTTCGTACCAAGAGCAACTGATAGTTCATCCATGCGTCCAATTGGTATGAACTTTCCTTGTTTTCTTTGCTCATAGAGATCATCCTATTCATATTTAATGAAAATATTAAATCACAAACAATTAGAGATCATCCTATTCATATTTAATGAAAATATTAAATCACAAACAATTAGAGATCATCCTATTCATATTTAATAAAAATATTAAATCACAAACAATTAGAGATCATCATATTCATATTTAATGAAAATATTAAATCACAAACAATTAGAGATCATCATATTCATATTTAATTGTGATGAACTTACCATCTTTTGTGCCACCTCCTTAGTTGCAGGGTTGGTAATTTCACCTGCTTTATTTTTTCTAGCATCAAGCCAAACTTTATAACGGGGTGGACACTCAACTTGAGTTGTGCTAGACCCTTCTCCAGAAGAGATTTGCTTCTCCATTTGTTCTCGGCGCTGGGCATAACTAAGGGATCCCATGTGATGGTTATGCACATTTTTGGCCCATCTTTCCTCTTGGGCCTCGTGAATAGCCTGATCATTTAAAATGAGGTATTGCAATTTACAAACTTGGCAAACATATACATATATAAAAACATTAATTGTATACCTGAAACTCTTCTGAATTCCTTTGTGCAACAAATCTGTCCCACACCCCAGGATCTATGAAAATATATACGTCTGTTGCTTTCTTCTTTTGATTAGGATTATCTATATAATCCCTTTTGAGATAGGTCTTAAATTCCCTCCATCGTACACCACAACGCTGCAACACTCTTTTCCTATGTTCTTTTTCATTTAAATGAAAAACACCCTATATACAAATGAAGCAATAATCTTATTTCAAAAAGTATATGTCAAAATAAAAAACTGGAATCAATAAACAAAAAACAAGATAATATAGTATCAAAATTCAACTCACAGATATATCTTTCCAAATGAGGTCTTTCAAGCCAATAGGAACACCATGCCGGTTTTCTATATCTATTGGCACCTTACTGCGTGTGATTGTCCCTACATAATGCTTAAAAGTACTAGCGTGTTCCCCAATAGGTGCTCCTCCACTTTCAAACTGGATTGACAATTTCTCCCCTTTTTCCCTAAGCTCTTGCATCCGACGCATCACTGTGGGACCTCTGCTATTCTTAGCATCACCACTAGCATCCTCATGCTCATGATCAAAATGTTCATCTTCACTTTTCATTTTAGAACAACCTGCAAATATACATGATAAAAGAAAACATAAGTGATAATAAAAGAACAAGTGGTGATATATAATAAAATGTATACATGATACAAGAAAATGTGTGCATGAATGATAATACATGCCTCTCGTTTTGGTTGAGTTGTTAGTCAACTAAAATTCCTTCAGCATGGTCTTGACGTGTATATAAGTCATCGGTGTTAACTTCAACATTGACACTTGGCAAACCAACTGAAAATGGGTTGGAATCATCATACTTTTCGTAGTATTCTTCTTCATTTATAGGATCCACAGTAAACTGTCTTTTTCCATGAAGAACGACAGACCAATTTTTATTTGCTGGGTCATCAATATAGAATACTTGTTTTGCTTGGTCTGCCATGATGAATGGTTCATCTTTCTCTCCAATTTTTTCAAAATTCACCAATGTGAAACCCAACTCATCAACTAAAACGCCTTTGTTGTTATCAACCCAATTACATCTAAAGATAGGAACTCTGAAATTTGTATAATCCATTTCCCATATGTCCTCAATGATGCCGAAATGGGACATCTCAGCTTCGCGTGGTCTTTTATCTTTGGCACTAGCAAAATACAACGAACAAGCTTTAACAGTGACCCCACTATTTTGGACTACACTACTTTCATCTTGACGTTTAGTGTAATATAAAAATCCGTTTATGTCATAACCTTCATATGACATGACATCCATTTTTGGCTTAAAGGCGAGCCATTTTATGTTCTCAGAAACATTATTTGGTGATTCAGATAGTTGCTTAAAGACTTTCTCTTCAAACCACCTAATAAATGTTCGATTATGCTCTCTTGCAAGCCACATTGAACTGGATCGCGGATGATTTTTCTTGATAAGATCATTGTGTTCTGTGATGTAGCTACTAACTTCATCGATGTTGTGTAAAATATACAAATGTGCTTGTTCCCACAACTCATGACTAATTCCTTTCACTCGTGCTCCCAGAGTTCCTTTGCCACAATAAGACTCAGTAACAAGATCATTTTTTAGATCGCTAGAAGTTTCATTGGAATTCAAAAAATCGTTGCAAAAGTCCATCACTTCTCTAGCCACATAACCCTCAATAATACTCCCTTCAGGACGATAACGATTCCGAACATCACCTTTAAAAACACTCATGTAGTGTTCAAATGGATACATCCAATGTAAAAAAATTGGACCCAACATCTTCACCTCCCTTGTAATATGTACTACAAGATGAACCATGATATCAAAAAATGAAGGAGGAAAGTACATTTCGAGCTGACACATGGTAACAATTACATCATTTTGTAATTTATCGAGAGTATCAGGATGTATCACTTTGTTGCATATTTCATTGAAGAAGAAATAGAGTCTTGTAATTGCAAACCTTACATGCTTCGGCAATATAGATCGAATAGCCACAGGTAAAATTTGTTGCATTAAGGTGTGACAATCATGAGATTTGAGACCTATCAACTTCAAATCCTTCTTTGATACCAATCTACGAATATTAGAAGAGTATCTTTGTGGAACCTTAATATTATACAAGCACTCACAGAAAGTCTTTTTCTCCTTCTTGGACAAAGTGTAACAAGCTGGTGGTAAATATGTGCGGCGATCCCTGATCTCAACTGATAATTCTTTTCTTATACCCATTAATTCTAAATCTTTTCTAGAGTTGATGTCGTCTTTAGTCTTTCCTGGTATGTTCAATAACGTACCGATGATGCTATCACAAACATTTTTTTCAACATGCATGACATCAATGCAATGTCTAATTGTCAAAAATCTCCAATAAGGAAGATCCCAGAATATTGACCTCTTCTTGTATAGAGATTTGTCACATGCAAGCGTACGACTACTTGAACTCTTTCCAAATTCATTAACAATATGTTTCACCCTATCATATAAAGCATTTCCTGGTATAGGTTTAGGAGCACTTCGTTCCTCAGTTGACCCATTAAAGGTTTTGCATTGCCTTCGATAAGGATGCACTGGTGGGAGAAACCTCCGATGACCAAGATATACGATTTTACCACCATGTTTCAGTCGAATTGAATCAGTATTTTCCTCACAAACAGGACATGCTTTGTATCCTTTTATGCTATATCCAGACAAATTTCCATAAGCTGGGAAGTCATTAATCGTGCAAAACAACATAGCACGCAAAGTAAAGATCTCTTTACGTGAAGCATCATATGTCATAACACCTTCTTCCCATAATTTCGTTAGGTCATCAATTAGAGGTTGAAGGTAAACATCAATATCATTTCCAGGTTGCTTGGGCCCTGATATCAATATTGACAACATGACATACTTATTTTTCATACACAACCAAGGAGGAAGATTGTATATAACAATCATAACAGGCCACGTGCTATGTTGGCTGCTTAATGTACCATATGGATTCATTCCATCTGTACACAGTCCAAGTCTTAAGTTCCTTGTTTCTTTACCAAATTGAGGGTATAATAAATCAATTTTCTTCCATTGTGGTGAATCAGATGCATGTCGTAGGATGCCATCATCATTGACCTTTAACTCCCCATGCCAAGACAAATTTTGTGCATCTTTTGTATTAGCAAATAAGCGTTGAAAGCGTGGTATTATTGGTAGATACCACATCACCTTGGCAGGAGAGCCATTTTTAGCCTTAGCTGAATTTGTAGTCTTGTACCTTGACACACCACATTTTGGACAATTTATCAAATCACTATAGTCCTTCTGAAATAACACACAATCATTTGGACATGCATGAATCTTCTTAGCCTCCATTCCCATTGGGCACATTATTTTCTTTGCTTGATATGTAGAAATTGGAAGCTTGTTGCCTTCAGGAAGAATTTCCTTTAACAAAGACAACAATGAAGTAAAACTCTTATTGCTCCACCGGTTTTGAGCTTTAAGAGTATATAATCACATCACAGCACTCAACCTCATGAACTTAGTACAACCCTTATATAATGGTTTTTCAGCATCATGGACAATGTTTGCAAATAAAGAAGGTGGATCAATGACATTGTCCTGACAGCTACGTAGCATCTCATCAACCATATCATCCTGAATCGGGTCATCCTGAATTGGTTCATCATTGTTAACATCACTATCTATATCTTCTATGTCACCACTATTAATATCGACATTTTCTGATCCATAATTAGGTTTCTCTCCATGCCAATACCATTCATTATAACCTTGTATGATCCCATTGCATATGACATGATTCTTAATTTCCTCAACAGTATCAACTTTCAAATTGTTACCACAATTTCTACATGGACAATAGAACCTATCTGTAGGTAGTTTCCTATGTTCCTCAGCAAATTTGATAAATTCATCAACACCTTTGGTAAACTCTGGACTACAACGGTTCTTGATAGACATCCAACTTCGATCCATTTTCTAGATCACATTAAAATTAATTATCAAACTGGGCATTTAATATTGATACTATAAGTTGTAAGGTGTTTTTGATAGGAAATTCATTACTTTTATACTAAAGTGTACCACCTATCCCATTTTTGAATATTTAACCTCACTAGTAATTGTATAATGTATCGTTTAGTTTTCAATAAAATTTCAGCAGCATTTCCCCTTAGTTCTCCAAGTACATCAATGTAAATGGCAAATAACCACTCACATATGTACCCAGAGAACAAATGAAGACATACTACTAAAATTTTATTCAAAACTAAACATACATTACACAGTTACATCCTAAGTGAGATTAAATATCCAAAAATAGTCCCATATCGGGGACTATCCAAAATTTACTCCTAATGAATAAATTTTGAACGGGTTTCTAATTTTATATATAAATGTAATATTGTCATATTTATGCATCAATGGTCTCATTTATAAACCCTCAATCTGAAACTACACAATGTCTACCCTCGTATTTCTAGATTGTATACAATGATTACATATGTGATTGATAATAAAATAAAAGATTACATGTTTTTATTATTGGTTGGTTTACTAGTCAAATAAAATGAATTATGTGTTCTTGACAAATCAAGAGTTCCATAGATAAACTAGTCGAAGTATCTAACATGCATAAATAGAGTGGAAAGTTACATCTTTCACAAACATGTGGCATGATTTAAGCACAAAAGCAGACGGGGTCATTAACCCAATTCAACACGATAGTAATTTCAAAAGAATAATAATAAACCAACTGAAAGTATATGAATTGTCCAACAAAATGGGATAAGAGCAAGTATTTCAAAAGATGCCTAATTATGGGAAAATTTAGTCATATAGATGCCCAAAAAAAATAGGGAGGAGTACATACCTCCAGTCACCCAGCTAATAGAGTCACCCACACAGGTGAGCGGCCCCTTTCAGATCTCCCTGCTCCGTTCAGTGCCGTGGTTCTTTCCTGGAACAGAAAGTGAGGGAACCCATTACGGATGGATGAAGGTAGAACGAATTTGCCGTTAAAGTCAGAGCTACCAAACACAGAGACAATGCTCGGACAGCGCACAACGTTGGTCTTCCCAGTGATCAAACTGGGCGTCCAAGCATGGCCATAGACTCCAACATTAGGTAGAAGAGTGAAACGGAAAATGAACTTACGGCGTTGAAAGCCTTGGCGGCGGCAAAATTGTTCAGAGAGAGTAGGTGGCGGCGGCAAAACTTGGCTGCGTAGGCGAGACCTTGCGGCGTCAGAGAAACCTTTGGCGGCGGCAGGGTCGTCTTTGGCGGCGGCAGGGTCGTCTCGGCGGCGTCGGAGAAACCAAAGGTTGAAAAGACCTTTGGCAGCGCGGAGAGGTCCGAAATGTCGGGCGGCGAGATGAGAGAGCTCTGAAGGTCGGGCGCCGAGGTGAGAGCTTCAAGCACCGGGCGGCGAGGTGAGAGCTGTGGGAAATAGGGCTGTGCGAGCTGCGGCAACTTTGTGACGATGTGGGAGAGAGGGCAGGGTTTTAGTTTTTGTTTTGACTTCTGCGGTCGGTTAACTCAATAACCGACCCAACATGTCCCATATAGGGACGGCTATTAGAGAATAAGCGACCCGAGAAATAACCGGTGCCCGAACAAACCGACCTATAGGGACGGTTATTCTAAAAACTGACCCGAGAAGTCTGCAGACCTATAGGGACGGTTATTCTAAAAACCGACCCGAGAAGTCGACCTATGCGGACGGTTATTTAAAAAACCGACCGGAAAAGTCGGCCTAGCGGCAGACCTATGCGGACGGTTATTTACAAAACCGACTGGAGAAATCACCAAGCGGTACCCGAACAATTACTAGGGTCGTTTATTTAAAAAACCGACCCCATAGCTCAGCACGCGAAGGCCGAAAAACCAATTTTCTACGCGGGAAGTATGTTGGGTCGGTTTTCTATTTTTGCGAATCTTTTCTAGCGTCGATTACTTTAACATAACCGACCCAATAGCTATAAGCGGTACCCGGATTTTTTTCTAATGACTTTTTGCTTTGGTTTTAGCTTATTAGGTCGGTTTTTCTAATATAAGTGATGCCAGCGGAAGCGATGTTAGAGGCCAAAAATGTACTAGTGATGGGTTCAGATAAGTTGTGCAAGCCAAAGAAACAAGGGGAATGGGGTTTAGATATCTACATGTCTTCAACCAAGCGCTATTGGAAAAACAACTATGGGGAATCTACACCAAATCAAAAGCGATGGTATCCAAAGTTCTCGAAGTATAGTACTTTCTAGGGACAGATCTATGAGAGGCTAGAAGGGGATATAACCCGAGTTACACATGGAGAAGCATGTGGGGGGCAAAAGCATTTCTGTTGGAGGGGGTGGAGTGGAGGGTTGGGAAAGAGGCTGATATTAAGGTATGGGGGGATAGGTGGGTGCCGAAGAGGGTGGATAAACTGGAGAACTACAAGGGTGGGTCGGGGGAGAAACTAGTATATGTAAATGATCTCATGCATGATGGAAGGATGGAGTGGAATGCGAACCTTGTACATGATCAGTTTTCGGACAACATTGCTAGAGACAGCATTGCTATACCTATTAGGCTTAGACGAACAATTAACGTTAGGTATTGGTGTCTGACCCGTGATGGTGATTTCACGGTGAGATCGACATACTAGCTGGGGACACTTGGGAGGCAGAACACTATAGCACATATATCCCAACTGGGCAAACGCCTATGGAGTTAGATATGGAGAAGGGGGCTAGCACCGAAGGCTGCACACTTCATGTGGAGGGTGGCAGTTGGAGGCCTAGCAACTATGGGCAGGCTATATGACAGACATTGCAGCACAGATGGGCTTTGCCCACTTTGCTTTACAGAGCTTGAATCTATCCCCCACATGCTATTCAGATGCCCGGGTGCAGTCGAGTTATGGGAGCAGGCTTCATTCCATGCAAGAGACATGGTGGAGCAAATGAAAGACCTCACCGCCATAGAGGCAGTAGACACCATCATGGACACCGACGATAACGGTAAGAGGGAGGAGCTAGTCACCACATCATGGGTGGTGTGGACACTGTAGAACAGCAAGGTCTTCCGAAAGCCAAAACCATGCGGAATAGCAATCAAAGGAGCCTTGCACGCTTTGCTATGTGACCACAACAGGATGACGGTGCAATCAGGAAGGGGAGTGGATGTAGGTTTGGGTCGAAGCAGCGAGGAGGGATGGACTACGCCAGGAGAGGGGAGGTTTAAACTTAACGTTGACACATCTGTGGGGGAGGATGGGATGGTAGCGGCGGGCATGGTTATCTGAGACGGTGTGGGGAAGATTCATGGGATAAGAGGTAGAAGATGGGAAGGTATGAAAGACATTGCTATTGTGGAAGCCTTGAGCTTGCGGGAAGCTATACAATGGACGATGGAACATGGTTGGGTTAGTGTGGAGATTGAAATAGACTCACATGTGGTGGCAACAACTTTCAAGAAACTAGGCAAGAGAAGAGATTATTTGGGAGGCATCTTGGAGGATATCAGGCTTCTTCAAGCCAACTTTACCTTTTTCTCTATTTTGTTTAAGAGTCGCAATAGTAATAGAATAGCTAATGCTATAGCTAGTGATGGTCATAGAGGGTTTGCACCTTCTTTTGATTTCTTCTCATCTTTCCCTTATGTGTACTTGAACTTTGCTTAGGCCGATTGGCCAGTTTAAGGAGATATGGCACGACACCTTAAAAAAAATGAAATACAATTATGATCCCACTAACCTTCTTGTAAACACAAGGTTCATCTTCATTTTGAATAAAGCTAAACCATTTGATCGTATCATCAAAACAAAAATTCTATCTTCTAGATGCTTAATCCAATCTATAGATTGACCATTGTAGCTTATAGACTTTGTTGGTTGGAGTGATAAAACCTTTAGTTTGGGCCATGTACACATCCTCTAGAAGATTCCCACTTAAGAAAAGCAATTTTAACATCCATTTGAAACATCTCATTGTCATCATAAGTTGTAATGGAAGCATGATCTTGATTGATTCAACCATGAAAATTGGTGAAAAAGTTCCATCATAGTCAATACCATGAACCTATTTGAAACATTTTGCTACCAATCAACCATTGTAGGTTTGTACATTACCATCCATGAAAGTCTTCTACTTAAAGACCCATTTGTACCCTATGGTTTTTATCACTTCATATGGATCCACCAAGGTCAGTACCTTGTTAGTATACATGCAGTTCATATAAAATCTCATGGCTTCAAGATATGTCTCAAAATATGATCCCTCAATGGCCTCAATGTAGGTTGTTGTCTCATCATCCTCAATGACCAACACATCATCTTCTTGAGTCACAAGATATCCATATCTCTCTCGTTAATGATGTGCCCTACTACACCTTTGAGGATCTTGTGCTATAATAGAGACTTGCAATTCTACAATAGAATGTGGGTCCTCTTATTCCTTATTTACCTCTCTAATTTTAGTGTTATCTTGTTGATCTTCAACTTCTTTGAGTTTGATATTCCTCCCACTGGTTTCTCTAGAAATAAATTCCCTTTTGAGGAATACTATAGATTTGGCAACAAACACTTTGTTGTCAGATGGAATGTAGAAGTAATAACCCTTACTTTCCTTAGGGTATCCAACAAAGAAAGATTTATACAATTTGGGTCTAAGCTTTTCACAAAACTATTTCTTGCCATAAGATTCACACCCCAAACATTCATGAAATACATATTTAGACATTTCTTGTAAGAACCCATTACACTAAATGATATTACTCAAAATAGAAAACACAATCAATCACTAATTAATCACATATCCAAAAATATGGGTAAATTAAAACTGATTTCAACGTCAACACCCACTCAAAAACATTTGCATAAGAGCTCAACATTTTTCTTATATCCATACTATGCCAAGAATTTGATACAAATTATTCTATCGTCTTAGCCACCACATATATACACAGGAGAACAATATTAAAATATGCCACACAAAAAAGTATTAATATGCTAACAAAAGTCAGATTCATTTGAAACACCATATACAAACTTTTTGTCACTCAAACTTGAGAGTACAAGGATGACTCTAGGACACACTAGACATCTAATCAACTTTATCAAAGATTTATTACTATATCTCCTCTTTGCTACCACATGTTTGTTTTTATCACTTCCGATTTCCTAAAAAAATTTGGTTAACCACAAGGGTGAGACCCATATCCCAGCAAGAGATATAACCTCCAACAATGTTTATTGATTACCAAATTTTTAAGCAATTAAACAGTTAAGCAGTTTAATTAGAGATAACAAATAAGATCAGCAATATTGATGATTAACAAAATACATAAAGGAGTAGATAATATCTATCATCATTTACCAGACTATCATCCTTTATCTTGTTGACAATATAACCAATTCAGTAGCATATGTAGTTCTAGCATCATGAGCAAGTCTAGAAACATAGCATAGCTAACAACATGAACATGTATAATTGGTTGAACATATAAACATCATAAGAAGAGCTAACAACATAAGCAAAACTACTTGGATAAGTATAATTAGCAGTATATGCATCTCTAGTTACAAAGGCATGGCTAGCATGCTAAACATAACTAACAACATGAGATAGCTAACATCATGATTATACTTAGCAGTAGCAGTATAGTTATCAACATAAGCATGGCTAATGTATGTATGCATCTATAATCTTAAGCATATCCACAACGTAAGTATATCTACTATCTCTTAATTTCACTAAGCATCATCTTTATGTAAAGATAACAAACAAGGGTTATCATCCAATGTGAAATATTGTATATAACCCTAAACAAATATGCTACACAGCTATCTTACATCTTTTATTATTCCCTGAGGAAATTGAGGATACCCTTCAAAATCCAACTGACCACTGCATAGTCGAAATCAGTGCCATACAAGATCTAGGAAGAGCCAGTCTCCTAACATCTTCTCTGCTCCCAGTCAGTATGGGTCCGCCACAATGACACATAAGGTCAAGCTACTAATAGCCTAGTCCGTCTTTGGTACAGGTCACTGCACTAGTGAAAGGAGATGGGTACGCATACCCTACCATCTGAGGTACAACCACAATTGTCCTCCAATATCATCACATATATAATCACTGAGACACGACCGTAGCCGTTCTCAAACTGAGGGCTAGGTATGACCGCAGTCATCCTCCCTAAACACTTGAATTCAGGAT
This sequence comes from Alisma plantago-aquatica, assembly GCA_963693085.1. Taxonomy (NCBI): domain Eukaryota; kingdom Viridiplantae; phylum Streptophyta; class Magnoliopsida; order Alismatales; family Alismataceae; genus Alisma; species Alisma plantago-aquatica. Next base: position 368,976,038 of record OY856409.1, on the reverse strand, counting down.
GACAAGCACCCCACATACTTGTCAATATGTGCTCCGAGTTCCCTTAGGAATATTCATTTCACCATCTAGCAAGTTCTGACACTCAGATGGATCTATGGCACAGGGCCCTACATGATTAGAGTTTCACTTGATGATTTATGCCAATTGGGTGAATTAAGGTTGCATCAAACAAGTGGACATACAAACCCTAATTCACTTCTAACAAGCATATAAATATCACAACTTCAAAAGATATAAAATGTGTGAAACATAATTTCTCATCTCATCATCACATGGTACTATTCACTTTCCATTCATGAGACCACACTAGTCATCATACTACCACAAAATATATATCCTTTCCACTATGTCACATGGTATCAATCCTTATCAACACAAGAGGATTACACCTCATTCAGGGCTCAACCATGCCCAAACATCATTAAGAACATCATATTATTCCCTGTAAGATCATCATTATCTTTCCATGCCTTATAACAAGGCTCAACAACATCACTTACATATAATATACTAGATCAGCACAATATTGCATTAATGAGCTAGGAGATATTCATAAACAATCATAGAAGGGTTATATTAACATTAACAACATTCCTTTATTACATCAACATGCAAGGAATCTAGATATGATTAACTCTCATCATATTCATTATGCACATGTTTAGCATAAGAAAATATCAATCATGTGGCTATGATAACCACCAATTAACATATCAAGGTTATGATCATAGTAAGGAGGTTATTCCACCATCATTCCATCATATAAGAATGTTAAATGTGAATACTCATCTTTATATATTTGCATTAGAGTTAGGTTCACAAGATAAATTATATTAATGTTACTAATCAACACTTATACCCAAACCCTAACTCACGACATCCCCATTGGATCATGGATGCATAAGTTGAAGCATCACCATCACATTCCATACTATTCTCAAGTATGAGCCCACACATAAATCAAGGTGCAACCATCAGGTTATAGCATACTAGGGCTTCAACAACAATAAGAGAGTACTCCATGATTGTATTAATCATTCAAGGACTATTCTTACCCAATTACTATCATTTAGTTATATTAAAGCTAGGTACAACAAGCTATACCTCATTAGGGTTACATATCAACAAAATATGATTATCATCCCTTCTATTCATATGAGTGAATAGGTAAGACTACTTTATTAAGGGTAACCCTCCATTTGTCCCATCATCATTCAACCCATATCATTGTACCACAATGTCACCCAGAATTAAGAGATTTAAAAGGTAAGACCATTGATTGCTTACATAAGTAAACACCTTGGATAAAACACCTACGAAGTCCTTGATTTGTTTTCTAGAAAGAGTCACCATCTAACCCTAGACATCCCTTGATTAACAACACAAAAAGTTCCATTTAGAGTAGGGTAAAACCCACAATCGATTGTTCATTTAAAACAAGCCATCCATTGTCAACAATTAAGCTCCTTAATTTGATCATATAAAAGAAACCATCTAAATAACATTATTAGGACCAACATATTACATTAGCCATTATTCCACTTTATTGGAGGAATAAAAAATAGATCTTGACCATTGGGTCAAGTTCATATATTAAAACCATCAATTACAACATAGGTCTGGCCATTGCATCAAATGACCGAAGAAACCATTGGTCTAAGGCTTAATTGATGATACAACTACAATGCTTGAATCAAAATAGGTTTTAGAGACCTAATACACCATCATTAGTGACCATTAAATCACCATAGGTTGTTATATAAAAACTATATTCATTAATCAACATCAAATATTAAGCTAATGTCGTCATTGATTGATAACATCAATAGGGCACTTAATGGTTGATAATTAAACTTCTAATTGGTCAAAAACCTGACCTAAGGGGGTGACCATAGGTTGTAACCATAATTTGATATCCTTGATCATGACCATCAGTTATTATGAAGACAATACCATAAAGTTGTTGCAATGGTACCATCATCGGGTCATGGTTTATAGAAGAAATCAGTTTTAAACCCTAAAATTGACTATTGTTTGATAGGTGCTTAGCACCGTAGGTTGTCAAAACAACCTGATCCAAGTCAAATTATACCTTACGAATAAAGTACACATGATCACAGGTTCATCTAGAACTGAAATCATAACAGGGAACATTATAAAAATCGAAATCTAAGTCAAGCATAGCTTTTTAGTGCATAAATCATCATTTTCAAGCAAGAACATGAGCTAGTAAGCTTATGGTAAGCAATAAACGTGGATAAAGTTATAAAAATGGTCTCTAATGAGAAGATGAAACCCCACACAGAAGAAATATCGAGCATGTAGGGTAGAAAATCCAAGAATAAGCTATGAATTCGTCCATCTAGCACCTTTCTTCATCAAATGAGCAAACCCTAAACATAAGGAGCAAGAAAGGTAGGGTTTTAGAGCTTTAGAGAAAATTCTACCATGGAACAGCAAGGTTCCGACCTGTAGTAAGGTATAAGGAAGGAGAATATCAAGAAAAACGAAGAAGGAAGGAAGCAAACAACTTTCCTTGGTCGAATTCCCTAGAAGATGACCTTGGAAACCCTAGGTAGGGCTAGATGGAGCCCTAGGAGACCTTCTTCTCCAAAATGGGGTTGTTTTCTACCTTAGAGCAGTTTGTTCCAGAGAAACACAGAGTGAATTAGTTGCTCCAGGTTAGAGTAAAGATAAAGCAAGCATAGTTTCGTATTTGGGAAAGGAAGAGGCAAATATAGCCCATGGATAAGGGTAGAAGCAAGCATGAGCTGTATAAGTAGCTTCCCCATGTGTTTATGGCCTTAAAATATTGATAATATACAAGCACACACACAAGAAGCTCCCCCACAGTAACTATTAACCTTCTTAGATTTCCTTTGTCTAAATTCCCATACAATCACATAATTCATTAGTTGATAGCTACTAAAAGTAGCTCATCCGTGAAGGGGTAAACCCTAAAACACCCTTGATGAAAACACCTTCAAACCATGGCTCAACTAGGAGCCCCATGGCTCAAAAATCTCAATAATGATAATATAAAATCTAGGTAACATAATGTATGTGACAAATTTCAATGAAACCCCCTCAATTGGGTAAATTGCAAAAAAACATCCAAAATGTACAGAAAATTGCATAACTTGCTCAAACAGTGTCCAAATCGGACCAAATTTGAAACTTAAGCTTGTATTATTATTTCAAAACATATGAAAAGGTTATATTAGTGTTATAATCATTAAATTATGATAATTAATCTCATTAAGAAAGTTTAGGGGCCTTACAACTATAAACCCCTAATAGGGATTTTGCCCCCGAAATCCAAGGTAAACAAACATGGTTACTTCCTTTGCACCTCATCCTATTACCTTCGCATGGTTACTTGCATATTATGGTGATGTCATATCATTCATACATATATCCTCTTGGGTCAGCACAAAAATCCCCACCTAAGAAGAAATTCTCATTATTGAATGTAGAAACTTGTTGTGTCATCTGTACAAATCTAGTAGTAATGTTCAACTTTAAATTCTAGATATCATCCTAAAATTATATCTATTGTATCAACACATTACTCACAAGTCATTTTTTCTAGCTTTTTACCAATCATGGCATGTATCCCACACCATTCCTTGAAGCATAAAAAAAGGCAATGTATCCATTTTTTTATATACTAACACTAGAACTCTTGTCAGTTCTTTTTTCAGCATCAAATGAAATGCTGACGCTGGCAGCTTTCATTCCATACAAGGAAACATCATTCCTAGTCAACCTTGTTAGGAGTGAAACAACAACACTATCTTCACCTTACTAGGATTTACACAACCTACTTAGAAGACATATCATGATCCCATAAAGAAATTTAATCAACCCCATCTCACTCTTGTTCAACTTGTACTCATAGCTATTGCTGCTTCGGCAACCCTAAGGTTTTTGAAGAAATATTGATCATATTTTTGACCATATTTGAAATACTTTGACATGTCATAATTCAAATCTTGCTACAACTTGTAAGACATTGCTTGAACACTCTGTTCCTCCTATTCATAAATTCTATTGGTACATAGTTAGTCTAAAGGATATAACTCTAAACTCATCATGGTCATGTGAATTATGTCATCCAATCTAACTCTTATGCATTGATATTTGATCATAGGTTTATCTTAAAGGAACACAATATCACATATCTATTAACCAACAAAGCATCTATCCTTGATAGTGGTCTTGCCCGGCTATCACTGAACCATACACAACATTATAGAATCACTTTTGTTTTTCCTTCCAAACAACATTTAGAGGGCCATCATCAACTCTCTCACCCTCTCTCTCTACAAAAGAGGAATGCTTGGAATGTTCATTTAATAAACATCTCCAACCTTCACATATTTCTCATATTATTAATACATATTGGATACTAGGATTCATTACCTTGGTATCCACCTCATGTGCTATAAGCAACTCACATCCTTATATCGTCTACTTTTACCAACATAACAAATATCAAGACATATAAGAGGAGTCTTCCTAATTATTGGAAGGCTCAAAAGCAAAATCATCACAAACTTTATGATCTTGGAACCATAGTCCAAACAACCTTATGCTATAATAAGCTATCCACCCTCATGTTTACAATGAATCCACACATACCAAGCGGCAATGATCCACTTAAAAGTTGTTCACTAGAAAGGAAAGACATAAAGGGAAACACACTTTCCACGTCATAGCAACATCATTCAACGGTCACTAGCAAAAAGGTAACCAATTCTATTTTCATTATGCAGGTTACAACTTCTTATGTATCATTTTACCTTTTTCATTTCGGGTTCCTTGCCATTAGCATAGGAATCATCATGATTAACGTATCTCATTACTCCTTACTTTATGACTATTTATCCCACTTGGGTATTTTCTCTTATTTTATTATGTTTTTCAACCACTTATCAATAGGTAAATCATCATATTCCACATTTTCTTCATTAAACATGGTTCATCTATCTTAATTTCTTTCAAACGCCATGCTTATTTTACATTAGCACTTTCTTACACACATAGGTTGGCCTGAGATTGACTCAGGTTCCACCTTATTCCTTTGTCAATGTTCTCATTTATCTTCTCATTATATACTTATCATTGGAGTTCTCTACATATTATGTGTATTTCATACCTTGAATTACTTTATAAGCATAGACTTATCTATCTTTTACTTTATTTTCTTCTTGAATCACATCTTCAAGAACTCCTCTTTTCCTTATTTGTATTTAGATTTAGATTTCATGGTGTTGTATCTTTCTCTTATAGTTACCAAACATTCAAGTTTTGATAGATTATGATGCAATTCCCATCTTCTTTAAGATAGGATTGAGATATTCACACCATGATTTGTTATTCGTTATGCTCTTAAGATTGTATCAAAATGAATAATTGATCAAAGTAATCAGAAAGATAACAATCTAAGAGTTCCATACTTACCTTTTCTTCAATAATTGAATACTAGGCCAGGGCACCCAAATACTGAGATTAGGTAGTATGCACCATATTTGTAGGTCATATTGCTAACTTAGACATCATCCTAGTCCTAAGTCCTAGTGTCCCTGTAGACTCAGTGAACCTAAAGCTCTGATAACAACTTGTAAGAACCCGTTACACTAAATGAGATTACTCAAAATATAAAACACAAGCAATCACTAATTAATCACATACCCAAAAATATGGGTAAATTAAAACCGATTTCAACGTCAACACCCACTTAGAAACATTAGCATAAGAGCCCAACATCTTTCTTATATCCATACTATGCCAATAATTTGATACAAATCGTTCTATCATCTTAGCTACCACATATATACACAAGAGAACAATATTCATCTATGCCACACAAACAAGTATTAATATGCTAACAAAAGTCTGATTCATTTGAAACACCATATACAAACTTTTCTCGCCCAGACCTGAGAGTACAAGGACGACTCTAGGACACACTAGAAATCTACTCAACTTTATCAAAGATTCATTACTATAGCTCCTCTTTGCTGCCACATGTTTGTTTTTATCAATTCTGATTACCTAAAAATGGGGCGAACCACAAGGGTGAGACCCATATCCCAGCAAGAGATATAACCTCCAACAACATTTATTGATTACAACATTTTAAAGCAATTAAACAGTTAAGCAATTTAATCGGAGATAACAAATAAGATCAACAATATTGATGATTGACAAAATACATAAAGGAGTAGATAATAACTATCATCATTAGCCAGACTATCATCCTTTATCTTGTCGACAATATAAGCAATTCAGTAGCATATGCAATTCTAGCATCATGAGCAAGTCTAGTAACATAGCATAGCTAACAACATGAGCATGTCTAATTGGTTGAACATATCAACATCATAAGAAGAGATAACAACATAAGCACAACTACCTAGATAAGCATAATTAGCAGTATATGCATCTCTAGTTACAAAGGCATGGCTAGCATGCTAAACATAACTAACAATATGAGATAGTTAACATCATGATTATAATCAGCAGTAGAAGTATAGTTATCGACATAAGCATGGCTATTGTATGTATGCATCTACAATCTTAAGCATATCCACAACATAAGTATATCTACTATCTCCTAATTGTACTAAGCATCATCTTTATGTAAAGATAACAAACAAGGGTTATCATCCAAAGTGAAACATTATGTATAACCCTAAACAAATATGCTAAGATCTTCTCCGCCCCTGGTCAGTACGTGTCCTCCATAGTGACACATAAGGTCAAGCTACTAACATCCTAGTCCGTCCTTGGTACATGTCATATCACTAGTGAAAGGAGGTGGGTACGCATACCCTACCATCTGAGGTACAATTGCAGTTGTCCTCCAATATCATCACATATATAATCACTGAGACATGACCACAACCGTTCTCAAACCGAGGCTACGTATGACCGTAGTTATCCTACCTAAACACTTGAATTCAGGATAAGAAGCACCCCGCATACTCATTAGTATGCACTCTGAGTTTCCCTTAGGAATACTCATTTCATCATCTAGCAAGTTCTGACACACAGATGGATCTATGGAACATGGCACTACATGATTAGATTTTCACTATATTAGTTATGCCAATTGGGTGAATTAAGGTTGCATCAAACAAGTGGACATACAAACCCTAATTCACTTCTAACAAGCATATAAATATCACAACTTCAAAAGATATAAAATGTGTGAAACATAATTTCTCATCTCATCATCACATGGTACTATTCACTTGCCATTCATGAGACCACACTAGTCATCATACTACCAAAAGATATAAATCCTTTCCACTATGTCACAGGGTATCAACCCTTATCAACATAAGAGGATTACACCTCATTCAGGGCTCAACCATGCCCAAAGGTCATTAAGACCATCATACTATTCCCTACAAGATCATCATTATCTTTCCATGCCTTATAACAAGGCTCAACAACATCACTTACATATAATACACTAGATCAGCACAATATTGCATTAATGAGTTAGGAGATATTCATAAACAATCATAGCAGGGTTATATTAACATTAAGAACATTCCATTATTACATCAACATGCAAGGAATCAAGATATGATTAACTCTCATCATATTCATTATGCACATGTTTAGCATAAGAAAGTATCAACCATGTGGCTATGATAACCACAAATTAACATATCAAGGTTATGATCATAGTAAGGAGGTCATTCCACCATCATTCCATAATATAAGAATGTTAAGCATTAAAGCTCATCTTTATCTATTTGAATTAGAATTAGGTTCAAAAGATAAATTATATTAATGTTACTAATCATCACTTATACCCAAACCCTAACTCACGACATCCTCATTGGATCATGGATGCATAAGGTGAAGCATCACCATCATATTCCATACTATTCTCAAGTATAAGCCCACACATAAAGCAAACCATCAGGTTACAACATACTAGGGCTTCAAAAACAATAAGAGAGTACTCCATGATTATATTAATCATTCAAGGACTATTCTTACCCAATTACCATCATTTAGTTATATTAAAGCTAGGTATAGCAAGCTATACCTAATTAGGGTTACATATCAACAAAATATGATTATCATCCCTTCTATCCATATGAGTGAATAGGTAATACTACCTTATTAAGGGTAACCCTCCATTTGTTCCATCATCATTCAACCCATATCACCATACCACAATGTCACCCAGAACCATTAAATGTTTAAAAGGTAAGACCATTGATTGTTTACATAAGTAAACACCTTGGATAAACCACCTATGAAGTCCTTGATTTGTGCTCTAGAAATAGTCACCATCTAAACCTAGACATCCCTTTATTAACAACACAAAAAGTTCAATTGAGAGTAGGGTAAAACCTACAATCGACTGTTCATTTAAAACAAGCCATCCATTGTCAACAATTAAGCTCCTTAAGTTGATCATATAAAGGAAACCATATAAATCACATTATTATGACCAAAATATTACATTAGTCATAATTTCACTTTATTGAAGGAATAAACAGTATATCTTGACCATCGGGTCAAGCTCATATATTAAAACCATCAATAATAGTATAGGTCCGACCATTGCATCAAATGACCCAAGAAACCATTGGTATAAGGCTTAATTGATGATATAACTACAATGATTGACTCAACATAGGTTTTAGAAACCTGATCCACCATCATTAGTGACCATTAAATCACCATAGGTTGTTATATAAACACTATATTCATTAATCAACATCAAATATTAAGCTAATGTCATCATTGATTGATAACATCAGTAGGGTACTTAATGGTTGATCATTAAACTTCTAATTGGTCCAAAACATGAACTAAGATGGTGAAAATAGGTTTTCACCGTAATTTGAAACCCTTGGTCATGACCATCAGTTGTTATGAAGACAACACCATAGGGTTGTTGCAATGGTACCATCATCGGGTCATGGTTTATAGAAGAAATCAGCTTTAAGCCCTAAAATTGACCATTGTTTGATAGGTGCTTAACACCATAGGTGGTCAAAACAACCTGATCAAAGTCATATTATAGCTTATGAATAATGTACACATGATCACAGGTTCATCTAGAACTGAAATCAGAACATGGAACATTATAAAAATTGAAATCGAAGTCAAGCATAGCTTTTTAGTGCATAAATCATCATTTTCAAGCAAGAACATGAGCTAGTAAGCTTATGGTAAGCAATAAACGTGGAGAAAGTTATAAAACTTGATGCTAATGAGAAGATGAAACCCCACACAGAAGAAATTTCGAGCAGATAGGGTAGAAAATACAAGAATAAGCTACGAATTCGTCCATCTGGCACCTTTCTTCATCAAATGAGCAAACCCTAAACATAAGGAGCAAGAAAGGTAGGGTTTTAGAGCTTTAGAGAAAATTGTACCATGGAAAAGCAAGGTTCCGACCTGGAGGAAGGTCTAAGGAAGGAGAAGAGCAATAAAAACGAAAAAGGAAGGAAGAAAACAACTTGCCTTGGTCGAATTCCCTAGAAGATGACCTTGGAAACCCTAGGTAGGGCTAGATGGAGCCCTAGGAGACCTTCTTCTCCAAAAAGGGGTTGTCTTCTACCTTAGAGCAGTTGGTTCCACAGAAAAACAGAGTGAATTCGTTGCTCCAGGTTAGAGGAAAGAGAAAGCAAGCATAGTTTTGTATTTGGGCAAGGAAGAGGCAAATATAGCCCATGGAAAAGGATAGAAGCAAGAACGAGGTGTAAAAGTAGCTTCCCCATGTGTTTATGGCCTTAAACTATTGAGAATATACAAGAACACACACAAGAAGCTACCCCATCGTTCCTATTAACCTTCTTATATTTCCTTTGTCGAAATTCCCAGCCAATCACATAATTCATTAGTTGATATCTACTAAAAGTAGCTCATCTGTGAAGGGTAAACCCTAAAATACCCTTGATGAAAACACCTTCAAACCATGGCTCAAATAGGAACCCCATGGCTCAAAAATATCAAAAATGATAATATAAAATATAAGTAACATAATATATGTGAAAAATTGCAAATAAAACCCCTCAATTGGGTAAATTGTAGAAAAGTCCAAAATGTACATAAAATTGCATAACTTGCTCAAATAGTGTCCAAATTGGACCAAATTTGAAACTTAAGCTTGTATTATGATTTCAAAACATATCCAAAGGTTATATTATGGTTATAAGCATTCAATTGTGGTAATTAAGCTCATTCAAATCATTAAGCAAGTTCATGGGCCTTACATTTCTCATTCCATATCTCATATGACGTCATTTCAACAGATTTGGAAGGTACCCGATTACATGTAAACACAACGGTTTCAAGATCATGTCCCCGTAAAAAAATAAAAAAAATTATCCAATCTCATCATTGATTTTATCATGTCTAACAAGGTGTGAATCCTTCTTTCTTACACACCAATATGTTGTGATGTTCTAGGTGGAGTCAGTTGTGATACAATACCACAATCTCTCAGAAGGGCCCAGGCTCTTGTCTAAGACATTATCCACTATAATATTATCATAGTTTTTTTTCAAAAGATTTGGAAGGTACTCGGTTAAGTGTAAATACAATGGTTTCAAGGGCATGTCCCCCTAAGGAAATTAGAAAGTTATCCAATCTCATCATTGATCGTATCATGTCTAACAAGGTATGATTCCTTCTTTTTGACACACCTATATGTTGTAATGTTCTAGGTGGAGTCAGTTGTGATACAATACCACAATCTCTTATAAGGGCCTCAAACTCTTGGCTAAGACATTTTTTTGACGACTAAAAAATATTCTTATTAAATTGGTTTTGTACTTCATTCATGAATTCCTTGAACTTTTCAAATGATTTTGATCTGTGTTTCATAAGATACACATATAAAAATCTACTAAACTCATCAGTAAATGTAATGAAGTACTGATATCCACATCTAGCACTTGTACTAACAGGTCTCCACAACAATATGTATGAGCCCCAACAAGTCTCTAGCTCTCTCACTATATTCAGTTAAATGTGCTTTTCTTGCCCAATAAACAAGGCTGACATGTCTGTATTAATTTTTAGAATTCAAAGTGTCCGCATAACCATCTTTATAGAGTTTAGAAACATGCTTCTCATATATGTGCCCTAGAGATAGTCCCAACAATAGTTTTGTTTAAGTCATGGAGTTTTAACTTATTGGTTTTTCTATTATATATGCGTGCCTCAAGATCTAATAATTAAAGACCATAAGACATAGGGGAACTTCCATAAAGGATATCATAATTAGGTGGAAATTTGACCATTCTTTTTTATAAGTTCAAAAACTTTCTTGTCCAGACAAGATATGGAAATAATGTTTCTATTTATGGTAGGTACATAAAAGAAGTCATCAAACTCTATTACAATCCCATTAGACAAAGATAAACGATACATTCCTACAGTAGTGATAGAAACTCTTGATCCATTTGTAATGCATATTTACACCTCCTTTTTTTCAAGGGTCTGCTTATTTTTAGATCCTACATATTTGAGCATATGTGAGATCATCATCCAATATCTAAAACCCATGTTGAAGTAGTAGATATTTTTGTTTTGATAACATATATACCTAAAGTGGGTATCTCTATCCGCTTTTCTTGTTCTTCAATCTCTCAAGGTAGAGAGGGCAATTTTTATTCCAATGTCCACCCACCTGACAAATTGTCTCCCTTAGACACTCTTTCGTTTGCCTTAAGTTCAAAATTCTTTGGCCAGTGTTAGAATCTTTCTTATTTTTCCCTTTTCCTTGGAATTTCCATTTCCTTTTGAACCAAAAACATGGATTTGTGCTTGTCTTTCATTCGATCCTTAGTTGTTTTGATCATGTCGAGTATCTTTTTCAATGATTTAACAAAAAATTTCATGTTGTTTCATTACAAATTGTTTTTATGAACCTGACAATGATTGTAGGATGACATATCTGGACAATTATTATCCTAAGGGAAATCTCAGTCTTCCTAGACTTTATACATACCCAAATAACTTGAGTACATAGGGTCTATTTGGATTTCCTACCCCCATCTTGCCCTTGAACAATGCCTTAGAAACATCACACCTCTCATACCTTTCTTATTCTTGATACATGTTGTGTTAACATCTTTAATACCATCCATATTCTCATGTTGCATATGAAGCTCATAATTCATGAAGCATATCATAAGGAACTTAAAGTCAATCGAGTCATTGTATGCTTATTATGAGATTCTATTTCCTCCCTATGTGCATTTGGAGTTGGTTCACATGGTATTGGTGTGTCAATGACATAGAGTTCACATGCATGTGTGATAACAATTCTCAACATCCTGAAATAGTTGTTGAAGGTATTCCCAACATTTTTGATGATCGATCCTAGTGAAAAAGGATTATTGTTTGTCTTTTCTATTGATCTACATAGAAGATATTTTCACGAGTCAACAAATGGATTTGAAAATTAGTTATGATATCAAAAATATTATTCAAAAAAATGAATTTTTCATTTAATTAATGAAATTCCCACTACTTTATTCATATCAATAGCCCTCACTATTAATTCAACATATTAAAATGAGCAATCTTCTATTGAGCCAAGATCTAATAAAAATTAAGTCATGAGTCAAGTATGGCTAACCACTCACAACTTAATTATTTAGGTTGGTAACAATTACCAATTGCATCATATGTAGTTCTTGGATATATAGTTTCACACCTCCATGTCAAATCATCCTATGACGTATACACCAATTTATATTTCTAGGCACTTAATCCTATTAAGATCACCAAGTCAAGTCTAACCCAAAGGCCAATACACTAAGATATGCACCCCACTGACCAAATCCACATACTTATTACACACTTCCCCAAGGTAGATGGTGCACCTCACTGAGTGTGTCCACACTTCATAGAACCAGGTTTTCATGTGTCAAGGTATCTTTGACGTTGATATTATATATATATATATATATATATATATATATATATAAGGCTCATCTTTAATACCCGCCCCCCATTTTGGTTACTTTTTTTCAAGTTTCTTACTTTTGACATATAGAGGGTTACTTTACCTTGCAAACTATTAAGTTTCATGCATAGATAGTTATGTTTGCATCAACAGATTTCAAAACACGATTATATATATATATATCTACTTTGTATTTTGTATTGATTTACTTTTTTAGTCATATAGTTACTTTCTTATCAACATAGTTACTTTTTTTATAGCAATATTACTTTTCTGGCTAGAGCAGTTACTTTTTTGGCTACCGAGTAGCAAACTCCAGGCTACCCGCACGGGTATTGAATGAACGACCATATATATATATATATATATATATATATATATATATATATGTATATATGTATGTATCTATCCAATCATCATTATATATACAATATTATATGTATCATATACTATAACAATCACCATACATGTTACAACATGATTTATTATCTAGTACAACATCTTGATCCAACAAGTGATGTTGAAAAACAACCAAGAGATTCACACTAGTGTAACCCTAAATTTGGCCTTTATAGAATTTCTAGTCGCCCAATTGGTGGTCCCTATTTTGAGTAGTTCTTGTGTTGTTGATTGATTCATTATATGGACTTGATCACAACCTTCCTAGGACCATCCGCTTTGACATGGTATTATGATTATGTAACACCACACCTACACAAACATACATGACATACATCATAAGAATAAATTGCATTTACTTCAAGGGGGATGTCAGAATCATTATATTAATTGTTTAAAAATAGAGTTCATATATAAACCATCATAAGATAAAGATAACCATTATCATACTTAAGTCCTCAAATAACTCACATATAAACCAATATAAACATTATTTACATTTAAACACCATATACTTCCACAAAAATAGGAAAAGAAATCTAAACTACGTATAGTTGGCACCCTACCAGGTCTTTTTTTTTTACAATCCTTGAGCTAGTCCTTGCATGTTAGATGGTTTTGCTCCTCTATGCTAGCTCCTTACCTGCAGGCATCACACCCCCAGCCATGATCAAACAATTTGTAAGTGGAATTGAACATTTATATCTTAAGAGAACACGTAGAATGAAAATAATCCTTGAACATTGAACATCAAGAAAAGGAAACTATTACTTTAAGATCATTTATTTTATCTTGATCTATATAAGAACCATGACTTTTCACATAAGTTCCTCTTCTCTTATGCACCAAATGGACTCTTAGATTGCACTGAAGTGCCTCTTTTCTTATGCACCAAAGTTCCTCTTACTTTTCTCCAAGGAGCCTCTAAGTGAGGATCTTACATAAGTTATTTTTTCTCATTATCCTTCTCTTGAAAACTCTTAACTTTCTCTTAGATCTTATTCTTTACTCTTCATTTGCAAGAGAGTTAATACAATATATATTGATAATAAACATGACATTCGATTTATAGATCCATTGACTCTTATCTTTATAAGAAATGAAACATTAGATAATTCATTCATATATTCATGCACATACATAAATACACACAACCAATATTCATGTTCAAAGTGAATGGAGCACTTATCTCTCTCTTAGAGAAGATACTAGATAGTCATCTTAGGTTGAAGAAATCCTAATCATGTTCCTTGGGGTTGGAGAACCCTAATTACCATGTTTAAAGCATTTAATACTCATTAATGATTAATACCTAACTCAATTTCTAGGATTTTAGAGTTCCTTAATGTTTTAGGGAAATCCTACGTCAAACTAGGATTCAAAACCATCTTAGGATTATTCCTTGTTTTATCTTTCCAATGATAATTACTTGAATTTTTCTAACTAGTAGACAAATTATTATATATTTCTAAGTATTGAGCCAATCAAATGAAATGAAAAAGCCATGTGGACCCCATGATTCAAAAAATAGAACATCACTGGTTGGGTTTGCATTGTTGTGGCCCAACCAGAGCTGACCTTGGCCTTAACTTGCTTATAAGGACATGCACAGTCAAAATAAAAAGAGGCGGCTAAAATCTCTTCTTTTCCCTTGCATCTTAAATGGTTTGATTAAAACCATGGGGGCAAAGAAGGGATTAGGACTCACATTACAAACATAGTAGAAAGACTGAATGAGGTTATCAAAAGAACAACAAATCCTCACAACCTATATTACTTAACTTGTATTTTTTGCAGAAATGAAACTGGAACCAAAACCATCAAGGTGCAACCAAGATAGACAAGGTAAAAACATAAAAATGACAATTGGGAGAGCTGAAATGTTTGAGGAACTTGGGAATTATAAAAAAGAGGGAAATATATGAATTTCCTTTTAGTACAAAATTGAGGTGATGAATAGCTTCTTGGGTATGCATAGAGGCGAACCTGACCCTCTGTGGTTGTTGTTGATGTCTCAAACCATGAGATGACCCTCGAGTAGGAGTGAAGGGTAGATGGACTTACATCAGCAAGTGCTGGGGAAATAGAGGGCAATGTGACTGGGGCTTTCTATTCCTAGATGAACTGTAAAAGCTTTTAGGGGGTCCTAGATTTATATTTTGTGGTTTGTGGATGAGGAGAACTTGTGGAGTTTGGAACATGGGAGGGTCATGGTGGCTCTAAGAGTTTGGGAGATATAGGGAACAGAGCCCTACAAATATGGGATGGTCCTTTTCAAAAGGAAGAGGGATAGTCAGGGAGATATCCATTGGTACTAAGAATAAATAGAGATGGAGACTAAAGGAGGAGACGAGCAAAACTACTATGAAGTCCTTGCAAGAGCGGGAGTTGGGTAAGGGAGATAGATTCCCATCTTGCAGATGACTCATCCTAGCAGAGTCCAACCTAAACTTGGGATTCTCATAATTGAACCATGTCGTGTGACAATATTTAATTGTGTGCCAATTAAACCCAAAACTTATACAAAATGATTAATTAATGATATATTTAGGTGTATTAGAGCTTTAAACTATATAAGAACTTTCCTAAGTTGTTTAGGTGGACAAAAAAGTCAATTTGATCTCAGATTTTGGCCATCAACGTATGTTAGGGTGTAGAACATTCTTAACTTTTCAATTTTGATGGTCAATTAGTGAATAATGTACATTTGATTAATTAATGTACTTTATATTAGATAATGGGTCTTCAAATCAATTTATGACCATTAAATTTATATCTAGTTAATATTTCAAAGTAAGTCTCCGTTAATTTGGGTTTCCTTTATATTTGATGATTGTGGAGTTATGGAGGAGAGTGAAAGTTATTTCTTTTGTATATATTGAACTCATTTATGCATAAAGAAATAAAAGAAGGAATACCTTTCTCTCTCTCTATTTATATCATATTTTATATGAAGTCTTTACTATTTGGTTTAATTGCATCAAGGTCCAGGGTTTGTAATCAACTAGTGGAAAATTGCTATTAAACCCTGATCTTACTTTACAAAATTTTGGGATGTTATATTGTATCCTCCTATCCACCATGGTCCACCAATGATGTCAACACATCCTATTGTAATTGAATAATTAGTATTTATGTGTAGAATGTATAGAGAAAGGCATGGCATGCAACCAATATACATGTTACATAGCTTTTGATCAAAATAAAAATGATATTACAATTTTTATATTATAACATAATGACCTAATGTTTATATCCACAGACACCAAACAAAATGATTTTCAAAGCATTTCTTTGGTTTATGCAATATATATATATATATATATATATATACCTCATATCATATACAATATTAGGTAATTAACATGGATACATGTTTGCAAATAATTCATCCAATGAATCACTTGAGTTTATTAACCCAATTCAACGCTAAAAGTGTACGATGTTGGATATGTACCATTGTAGGGTTTGGGGAAGGCACACAAGAGAATTACAAAAAGTTCTTTCCTGATTTAGCCTAACAGACGGATGCATCACAGTTACAAAATGTTGGTAAAAAAAGACATAGAAATGATAAAGATTATGTCTGAGCATACTAGTTGTCAAACAACTGGACAACTCTATTTCTATGAAGAAATCAAACTTTGGATCTAGATCTAGTTTGGCCACCAAGAAATTTAGACCATCTCTAAGAAATCTAGATCATCCACCAAACTATTATATGGTTGTCTTCTTTGTAGCATCTTGTTGTTGTTTTATGGAACAACTTCTCCAAGACTTTGCACATGTGCCTCAGCCTATAGTTCATCCACTTCGACATACATCCTTAGGGAAACGTGTTCTCTATTCAAGAGAGAAATATGTCAGCCAACTTGTCTCATAAGTTGTGTCTCATGTGTATGAAACTCTAATGGGACAAATCCCCTTTATATAGGAGAGTCATGGGCTTGGAATTTCTTAATTCGAATCCTTTTCCTAATTGCAATCTCAAAAAATAGTCTCAAAACTGAAAACTTGGATTGCCATTCTAGTCGGCTGACATGGACTTCCAATCACCTGAGTGGATCAGACCGTATTGAGTTCTGAATTGGTTTCCAAATTGAAACCTTCCCCGTTGGATTCTAGTCGCCTAACTCACTTAGTGAGCCAGCCGATTAGTCACTATCCAAAGTGGAAGTTAGCTGACCGATTGACATTGAATTGATCCATTGACTCGACCAATCTAGTCATCCGACTGGACATTCCAGTCACCCAACTAGGAAAGAAACAAACTTGTTTATGATTCAAAACCACTCTAATATATGTTTGATTGAGAACTTCAATTCCCTTATGAATCATTATGCTTGTGACCCTGTAGGTTCCTAATTATGTTGGTAGTGATGTTCAAAACCTCATAAGCAAAGAATAATGTCTAGAAACACATCATTCCCACCCAAGTAATAGTAGTAAGTTCAAGAACAACTTCAACCTATAAAGTGATAAATGTTACCATGACTGTACAGTCCCATTGTCATATATTTATGGATTGAAACTGAGGCATGGATTGTCACCTCTTCTCAATACATTTTTTTTCCTTGAACTAGAGAAGAATATTCAAGATATCGTGAGCTCAATATCATATATTTATTCACATGAGCATGGCCATGCACTTCCATAGTCTCTATTATCAAGTGGAAGGGATATCATTACAAAGTAGGCACATGTTCCATCAACATCACTCATAGTCATCCCCATGCGCAAAAGCTTAGATGATAGATTTTGATTCCTCATAGGAAAGGAGTTGGACATTGATGTAATACTGCAATTATTGTTGGAATCTTATAGTCAATTTGTCATGAACTACAACATGAACAACTTTGTTTGACCCTTTATAGAGTTTCTTGGATGTTGAGAACTGCTAAACTCATATGAAGAAAGACAAGCCAAATATTGTTTTGATGGTCAAAAAAGGAAAGGGAAAGTTAAAGGAAAAATAAAAAACTAAGGAGAGTTCTAAATCTAGCAAAAACCCAAGTCCTGTGCACATAAATCTATAGGAGAAGTAGGCAAGGAAGTCAACTATCACTAGGTTGGAAATTGGAAATGAAATTGCATCCTTTACCACAATAAACTAATGAAGAAGAATGAGGGGATATATATACACTTCAGGTACATTTTAGAGAAATAAACTTAACTACTTCTTCATATTGGGTATTTGATACTGCATGTGGATCTCACATATGCTCTAATATGAAGGATCAAAGAAGAAGTTAATCCTTACTACTGGGAGAAGTGGGTCTACTCATCACTAATGGAGAAAGAGTTGTTCTCAAATATGTAGGAGCATATAGCTGTCTCTAATTAGTGGTCTAGAGTAAAAGAAATGCTATTATGTACATTCATTAATTGAAATATTATTTTATCTTGTTTGTATAAGAATAATTTTGATTTTTTGATAAAGAATGTTCAAATTTCTTTTTGATGAGATGAGATATTCTATGGTGATTCCCCTTTCATGTGGTATTTATTTGTTAGATCTTGAGACAAATATATATAACATAAATACCAAGAAGTTAAAACTCGATGACTCAAACAAAACTTATTTTAGACACAAAATATTTTGTTGACTTCTTGTCTAATATAATGTGTGTGGAGCGACCCATCCTTAAACATGAAATATTATCTCATTTTGTATTACACCCTACTTTTGAATCCTATTGATCTAAATCTCAAGACATCACAAGAAATCAAGGAGTCAGTTTTTCGTTCGATCTTGCAAACAATTAACCCAAATGTCCAGAATAGTAGCACAGACCAATAGCCTAATAGTGGCATCAAGGGAGATGCTGACACTAATAAGTAAGATAAGCTCACCTAATGGGAGAAGCACAAAGAGACTGTAGTAATCCTTTAAGCTTCTTCCTATCAACAAGGCCCTATAAAATTCACATCAGAACAACCAACTAATGTTCCCTTTATGTCCCCAAAAAATACTACATATATAAGAGATGACATCACTTGAGGTTCACCAGCTAGGGATCTTCATATGCTAGCTTGTGAATGCCATTATTTCTGTATGGTGTATGGATCCTCTACTAGCCTCATATAGAGTCATTTCAATTGTATGATTATCAAGGTCCACCATTTGTGAGAACATGGACAGTACTATGAACCCATGAGGTGATGACATCCATTTTGAATCTTGAAGGTGAAGCCGAGGGGAGAAAGGAGGAAGAAGCTGCATCCATAAAATAAGATCCCAAGTAGATTGAGAAGTTCAATGCCACAACAATAGTTCAAGCGTAATACCTAAATTGTCGAGGACCAATCTGTAACCTACATTCCTTTTGTCTGACACCACATTCCTGGTAAAATCTATATGTGGGAGAAAGGTATGGATTCCCTCCACCAATATACACAACACCACCAACAACAATCAAACACTAGTGATACTGGTGGTGATCATCCACTAGGAATTTTCTACCCCAAACTTGTCATCGTGGACCTCTCCTACTCGATATCGTACATAAGATAAAATAGCTAGAAGGAAAGAAGGACATTCCAGAGATGTTCAATGACTTCTTCCACTTCCTAGACACCAAGTTACCTGACAATTTCAACATTCATGAGTTCCATGATAACTAGGAAAGGGGGACCTGATAGCAATGCATAGTACTTGAACATTGTAGAAATGCAATACTTGATGGGCCTACTACCCTAAAAAGGTATAATAACTTCTCAAAATTAATACAATCAGGTGTCTAGATTAAGAGTTCCACCAAAAAAGGGGTCTATCAGATCATAAGCCTCACTCTTCAACCTTAGTTCGCCTCTACTACGACCAACCAAAAGTTTAAATGGACCATGACTAAGGCATAAGATTCCATAGTGAGAGTTGTGCTAATTCAAGATAGTAGCATCAAGCAAAAACCACCAACCATCTAGATAACACTAGTTTAGGCACCAGTAACTCAAGCAACTAGAATCGTGGTTCCCCAACAACAACAAGCTCTGACAATGATGTCCCACTATCTGCCTCAATACATGCCTCTGCGGTATTTGTGGCCACTACACAACTACTATGGGTAGTAACACCACTATTCCAGTCATTTGTACAACTAGTTGGGAAAGCACCCATCTTGCAACAAGTAACCCTACACCTCAAGTGGATCCAAAAACCTCGTCTCTAGAGTTAGAAGAAACTTCTAAACTAAAAAGAAAGTTCACTCAATTAGGAGCTTCCCCTAGAACCATCTTGTCAAACATCAAACATATAATGAAGTATCCCACCATGAGGGAACCTCCCATCCCCTTGTGCAAGAGATATAACCCCAACAACTTCTATGACTTCGATCAGGCTAAGGGACACAAGATAAATTCATGCTTCACATTCAAGCATGTCTTATGAAACCTGATCAAATCTAGTGAGGTCAACACAATCATTGTAGAGGAGATTCCCTTATCTTCTAGCATTGTAGTTTTTATATTATCATCAGAAGATTCAATATAGGGGCTTATCCTTCATTTATAGCAAGCCATCAAGAATGGGTCCCAAAGTACATGGTTCATCACTTCCATCTATGAGAAGAATTGAGTGATTCCAATTAGCACTAAGGAGCACATCAACATACTCAAAGCTCGCCATGGGAAAAGGGGTGGACTACGTGGGTTCGTAAAGTGTAGATACTAAAAAAGGCTAAATGGTACACAATACCTCATTCCACAATGGAAGTACAATCTGCACTATCCAAGCAACCACATTAGAGTTGGCCATGCACGCCACCCCAATGGAAGCACCTTAAACCCTCAACAAGGGAAAAGAGAAGGTAACTACATATTTCAAAGTACCTATTATCGCACCAGAAGAGGATACGAGCAAGGTCTTCATTCTGAAAAGAAACACCAAGCATGTACCTCCAACTCCAGAGTTTGTAGAGAAAACAATTTGAAAGGCTCATACATAATTTAGTTTATAATAGAACCTAAAGGAGAAGTGTCAGTAGAATAAGTAATTCAAAGTCCCCTTACACACCATGAAGCAATCATGAAGAATCTTGAATGGGCTTACTTCTCTAGTGACACAAGACCAGAAGAACCTATGACCACCATTTGCTTGATCATGATCCCGTACTTGATATCATTCTTGGAAGATGAGATACCTACTGAAGGAAGTCACAACAAGCCTTTGATGATCAATGCAATGTTCAAGGGTCTCAAAATCCATTCTTGCTTCATTGACATTGGTGCATGCCTCGACGTGTCTCCCCTCAAGACACTCATCAGCTTGGGAAGGGATCCCTCCAAACTGCAACCAAGAAGAAAGAAAGCAACCTCCTTAGATGGGATAATCAATGACACCCTAGGTATTATCACTCTCGAGCTACATATAGGATCACAAACCATAATGTATTGTTCTTGGTCATGTAATTGAGTCTCTCTTATAACCTTCTTTTGGGAAGGATGTGGATTCATGATAATAGGGTAGTACCCTCTTCACTTCATCAAAGACTAAAGTATTGGCTGAGACAAGTCATTGTTAAAGTCTAGGATGATAGTCTTGGAACCATATCTTATATCAAATAAGAAAACATCCACATATCACCAACATTAGCTGGGTGCTACCACAACGGATATGGTCCCTCCATCTCCTGTACAACCCCACACTAGTTTCTCAACAGTTGTAAGATATGCACATATATTTTGATCAAGGGTTGGGAGATAGATTCCAAGGATGTATATAGATTATCCAAATCCCTCTAGGATAAAATGGGTTTGGCTTCGGATTCTATGGCCCATCCAATGGACTAATTAAAATCACCACATGAATGTAGTTTTGGAAGCCTTTTGCTCGTGCCCACTATAATAGACTTAACTAGAAGAGGATATTTCAACTATCTACCATTGAATTGGGATCTTAGCTGAGAATCCAGATGCATTTGAAAAGATGAAGAGAGTCAACTCAGGTTATTGTACCAATGGGACCTCAACCCCGAGAATAAAGGCCCTCAACAGTACTTCCCATCCACCATAGATGTAATCGAAGAAGATACCAAAGTCGTCAAGGATATCGTCCCATGATAACGCCCTACCTTGTGTAACAAGTCAACAATGAACAAGATGAATGCCCCAAGTATACAACCAACATTGGGAAATAACCCTCATCACTAAGGATAACTAGGGCATCTGAATTGCCCAAAACAACCAACAGTTTGAAGATAAAATCATCCCTCCAAATGAGGAAGCAATCAAGCTCATGTCTAACCCCACAGTGGAATAATAATGCTTGGAGCACCCCATCACAAGAAAAAGTGATAAAAGTTACCATGCTGGTCATGTTGGCAAGGAAAAAATCACTGACCCAACCCCTGAAGAAGGGGAGACACCACCCGATAAAAACTAGTTATGATCCTCTCTAGGCCCTCTCTGGGTAGACAAGCCAAGATGACTCAAAGACTCTCAAAGACATGGAGGAATGTTATGGAATTACATGGGATGACTACAATGACACCTACAACATGATTCCAGGATGGGGGTCAACTCTATATTTGATAAAGAAACTACACAAGACACACAATTTGTGGCGTCCGTCTCGGGAAAACAAGATTTACTTAAGAAGAAGCAAATTATTAGCAGCGGAATTACTGAAAATCACTAAAAATTAAAACTTTTTATAAAGAGATCCACAAAATGTAAAACTCTTTCATAAAGAACCAAAGTAAGTTAATTACAAGTTGATTCAATAGTACATCTCTGTATAATCACATCTCGAGAGTCATAAACATTGACTGCCCTATTAACTATACATGAGCAGTATATAAAAATCTCGAGGCATCAAGCCAAAAATCTCAGATCTATATCAAACCATCTACTGACTCCTAGGACCTGAGAGTACAGAGACGACACATAGGACTCTCTATAAAAAAGACTTGACAGATAGTGTCTCCACCTGAAGATCATTGTTGTCCCTGTTGTTGCTTCTACGAGTACTGTTGTTGCTGCTCACCCACGGATGGGTTTCTCCTTCCTCGGCATCTACCTAAAAAGTTGAATCCCACGGGGGTGAGACAATTGAAAATTGTCCCAGTGAGAGTTATAACTCTTCACCAGAAACATTGTTATTGTAGATAATAAAATAACACTGAGCAGTAGAATTATAAATATTCAACAGCAGGGAAATCATTGATTAATGTTAAGTAGAGCAGTATTCTCTATGCAATCATTTCAATTATAACTTGATTAAGCAGCAAGTCATTCATTTAATAAAAATATGAATAACATGTATATTATTTATCCTACTAGGTCATTATAACCAATGTATCATCAATCATTGCGTATCATAGTTCAACTCTAAGCAAATATGCTACACGGCTGATTACATTTTACAAACATACTTTATGCCCTGAGGAGATGAGGTATACCGCTCATGCTCCAACCGACCACTACGAAGTCGAAATCGGTACCATACGTAGGTCACTAGAAGAGACGGATTTCTATGACCTCATCCTCCTCAATCACTGTGAGGAACAACATGCAGGACATCTTCTGTCTCTGCTAAAATAGCTTTCCAGGGTATGCTGGAAACTTCACTATTAGAGTTACAGTGGCATGTTGTACTCTCTTCGCAATTGAGGGATTTCTTGTTTATCTCGCATCGATTCGGCATTATCATCATCATCGGGAGATTTGTGATACATCATCCCAGCATATACATATAATGAAGGATTGAGAGATTTAATGTTTATCTCACATTAATTCCTCCATTAGGACGTAAGGATATTTGTGTCCATAACCCCCACATACTCAAAAGTACGCTCTCTAGGAATTCCCTTAGGAAAACCTGTTACACCATCATCCAACTTCTGACGATGATGGATCTATGGTCAGGGCTCTACATGATATCATTTCACTTGATTATTTAAGTACCTTGCAACATTCTTTTAGCATCAGGCATGTTTACATACATAAGTCATTATAACAAATAGCTGTAAGGAAAAGGTATCGTTTTATCAAGTTCATTTCATAGATTTATTAACATTGGGAATTCAATCCCTTATCATTCGTCATCATGATTCAAGAATATGGGTGTTAAAACCCTTAGATCAACAAAACTCTTGATACCACTTAAACAAATATCTTATTGCCATCAAGTCATCTGACAGTGTAAACATTATAATAGCAGTGCAGGTATTTCACAAGGCTTATACAGCCTGTCAATCTCTTTTGTTACCTCTCACTAGGCAACATAACATACCATTGCTTACAAAGCTCATTAAGTACTTTAAATAAACAAAGCATCATAGCACTTACCTAGCTATGTTCAATATCACATTAAACATGCATGATTAATATAGATGATAACATATACATCTATTTCATATCAGCACAATGCAAAACAATGATAACATCACTATTCATGGGTTGCCCTACTATGCCCTTAGTAAGGTTAGGGTTTTCCCTTTTCAATTCAAATAGGGTTAATCATCCCCTTAACTCAAATAGGATTAGTGACTCCTCATTTCATTATCCAATCATAGAGCTTCATGCTTTAACGCATAACCCAGAATTAGGGTTTCACACTTTCATTTACTTTACTTGGAATTAGGGTTTACTATTCATATCACATCACCCTAGGTTAGGGTTCATATTCAACATCCCATAATTTACTATTCGTATTACATCACCTTGGTTTTAGGTTTTATGTTCAATAAACTACAATTAGGGTTTACTATTCACCCCAAGTAGGAGTGATCATCAAAGTGCCTTGAATTAAGGTTTATTATGTCATCCCTATGAATTAATATCATACCATCATCATGTATTAGGATTACTTCCAATAATACCCTCAATTAGGGTTACAATTCATTTAACCATCATAATTAGGGTTTTGTGATCTCACCATCATGGATCATACCCAAATTAGACATTTATTCATAATAAGAGTCAATTACATAATTAACATTTATGTAGGAAGTCCTTTCTCTCTCATCCTTTATAGGATGATAATTGCATCATCTTTGATTAAGCTAAGTGAGGTCAACATGAAAGAGAATTGACATCATGGCTTATGTCCTCATCACCATGATCATTAATGCTTGATTATTTAAAGGGTACTAATCATCCTATCTTATTAGGATACAAACCCTATAATCACCTTTAATTAGATCATGTATTAGTTAATTGATCAACCTGTCCTTTGACCACTTTAAATACCCATGCAGTTTGGTTAATTATCCACCAAACGGTCTTGGCCATATAGACCTCAAATGGTCTTGACCAAATCAGACCTCAAACGGTCTTAGTCAACCAATGAAACCATTTACTAAAGTTACCTTTGAAACCGTTTACTAAAGTTGTACACTTGAGACCGTTTGCAAAAGTAACCCTTGAAACCGTTTAGTAAAGTTGCACACTTGAGAATGTTTAGTAAAGTTGGTGGTGTAGACCATTTGCCAAAGTTGGATTTTGAGATCGTTTTCTAAAGGTGGTCACATGAAACCGTTTACTAAAGTAGACCCCCAAAACCGTTTGCTAAAGTAGACTTTTGAAAACGCATGAACCCAAACGGTTTGGGATCGTTTGGTCCCAAATGGTCTTGAGACCGTTTGGTCCCAAATGGTCTTGAGACCGTTTAGACTCAAACAGTCTTGAGACCATTTGGTCCAAACCCCCTCCAAACTGTAAGGACCAAAAAGGGTCTCAACCACTTCAATTGAATTAGGGTTTCCAATGTTGGTTCCTTCAACCATTGAATACATGTAACCAATCATCAATTGGACTTATCATCATACTTCAATTGAGTTAATTAGGTCAACCTTCAACTTATTTGACCCTAAATTAACCCTCAATTGGCCATCAATTAGGGTTTGAATCAATTGGATTAGGGTTTGGAATCGATGACCCTTCATCACAGATCAATGTGAGTCTAATTGATTTGAAACCATAGAACCATCATCCAAGTTGGACATGACCTGACCCCAAACGGTCTTGGGATCATTTGTATATTCTCCAAACAGTCTTGAGACCATTTTCCCATCATATAATCATTAACTATGTCATTCATATAGGGTTTGGATCCTAGGATTGGTCACCAAATAAGCAATTGATCATACATCAACTTGATACCTTTGGATCTTCAATTGGTCAATCATGCTTAACTCTAGACCTCCAAACGGTCTTGGGTGATCACCAAACGGTCTTGAGACCATTTGGGTGATCCCCAAATGGTTTTCAAACCGTTTGGGTTACTCAACCCAAGTTTCAAACCCATCCAAGTATCAAATCAGCACCTAACCCGATTAGGGTTTAGGTGATTGTTGGACCTTCAATTGATGAATCAATTGGAATTAATCAACAATTATTGATAGGTTATTAATCTACATTATTTTAAACATGTCTCCAAATGGTCAACGCCACCAAACGGTCTTGGACCGTTTGCTTCTATGTGGTTTAGGTGAAACCGTTTGCATTCAAACGGTTTGAAACTGTTTGCTCCCAAACAGTTTGGGAAACCGTTTGAGCTACAAAAGCAAACCGTTTGGTAAAGTGATTTTTTCGATAATCATATTATTCCTTTGTGTATCCAAGAACCATTTCTGTTCTTCACGGAAGTTTTAGCAAGAACTAAAAAGAGTATTAAAGGAAGAAAGTAGCCAATGATTTTTAAAGGAATGGATGCATTAGCAATGCTTAAGGGTTAGAGTTATAAAACCCGCCTCTAGAACTGATATCAAGATCCAAGCTCCACGGATTTAATGGTGGATTGAGCTCCAGATGTTGTCCAAGGTTTGTCCTTCAACTTTTGGATGAACAAACTTGCTAGAAAAGGAAACCAAGTGTAGAAAACCATGAATCGAGCCTTGTTTTAGGGTTTCCACCATGAATCCGGCATAGATGATGACCGAAACTTACAAACAGGTTTGATCATCCTTCCTCTACTCCATAGATCTCCTTTGGTCGGCCAAATCAAGGTGAAAAGAGAAAGAAACTAAGGAAACGGTTCTCATGTGTATTGCAAAAGATATACATAAGAGATATGTATATGGGTTTCTAAGAAAATAGAGAAAAAGAGAGTTATCTTCTTTAATTCCAACTAATTTCCACTAAAGCCTCCTCCATTCCTTGGCCACGAAGCCACCCTCTATTTCCTTGCAAAAACTTCTCCATTATCTAAGAAATAATGGAAAAGGAACTAAGCACCTTAATTAGTTTTATATTAATATCCATCCTTTTATTAGATATTGCCTTATATAATATTAATGTGAATGGATTCAACTCAACCAAGATCTTTTTGTACCCAATAATGGCACAAGCTCATCCAACACTATTGAAAATACATCCTTAAACTTTTGTTTGAAGGGCTTCTTAATTAATATATTTCTTTTTGCACTAAATTATATTAAAGAGCCATTTATGCTTAAATCTTGATTACCTTAATGTCAAGATTCTCTCTCCTCCATAATAATCCAAATGAGGTGCCCTTCTCATTTTCTTTGCTCTACTTGATTCCAAGAAACATGAGAGACCCTATAGAGGTGGTATTTTGCATATTGAACCCTAGGTTTTGGGTAAATTGCATATTACACCAAAACTAGGTTTTAATGCACAAGGATTGCTCTACAAGCTTTATCTTGCTGCCCAAGCTTGTGGAAACCATATTACTACATCATATTCATTCTTATGATGTCTCAACATCTGAGGAACATCTTATCATGTGCAATTTGCAATTTAACCCCTCTACTTGGGTAATTTTCACTTTAGTCCAAAATTAACAAAACAAAGTTTCAACATTATTCAAAAAGGACTGATATTGCAATATAAGTTTCTTAAAAGCCTTAATTACATTTCGAAAGATAAGAACAAACATCTAATCAACTTTATTAGGAAAAACACCTAGGGTTATTACATAACCCAGGTCAGGGATGTTACAAATTATCCACCTCTTATAAGGATTTCGTCCCCGAAATCATCAACAAAACATATTAAGAGAAAAGAGTAGGGTATTTCTTCCTCATCTCTTCCTCTAGTTCCCACGTAGATTCTTCAATGCCACGGTGATTCTAGAGGACTTTTACAAGACGAATGCCTTTCTTTTTCAGCTTCTTGATTCTTCTATCGAGAATCAACATAGGTCCTTCAACATAAGATATATCATCGTTCAATTCTACTTCCATAGACAGCATAACTGATTCTGTGTCAGGATGACATTTCCTTAGCATGGAAATGTGGAATACGCGGACAGAACCGCAAAAGCTCCATGAACTTAGCCTCGTACTCGCCAAATGTTCATTGGTCCCTGCCTTAACCTCTCGAACTGAGAGATTTTCTCATCCAAGAACGTCTTAGGAAAGTATTTGTTAACAAGTTCTCGTCGAAATACTTCCCATTCGATCTCCACACCTGGCGTTTTCCCCTCCTCAGTGGTACACCAGTGACCAACACTCCCCTTGAGAAGGTACACTACATGTCTAACCTTCTCATCTTCTGGGATGTTCAGGATTCTAAAGGCCTTCTCTAGTTTAGTTAACCACAAGTCAACATCTGCTGGGTCAGTTGTTCTAGCATATTCTGTGGCTCCAACTCGGCGAAGTCATTCAAACGTCTTGACGACTCCTTGTCCTTCTGGATGGGTAGGTGCCCTAGGTACATGTATAGGCATCCTATCAGTCATATGAGTCATAGCAGTCATGAACTGCCCAAACATGGCTTGGAAGGCTGGGTTCCCCATGTCAGCTGGATTGAA
Organism: Alisma plantago-aquatica; assembly: GCA_963693085.1. Lineage (NCBI taxonomy): Eukaryota > Viridiplantae > Streptophyta > Magnoliopsida > Alismatales > Alismataceae > Alisma > Alisma plantago-aquatica. Next base: position 368,946,957 of record OY856409.1, on the reverse strand, counting down.
CTGGAGTGGTTCAGGCACAGGTTCCTCCCTTTCTTGGTTTCTTGCACCACCTCCAGGTGCGGCAACACTACTCTCTGCAACATGTTCCTCTTGTGGTCCAGACATCTTTAGTTTTCTCTTCTCCTCCTATATGAGTAGAAGATACTATCAGATATGTTGGAAGACACTAGAGCAGACTCAACAACCTTAGTCCTATGTCTCTGTAGACTCAGCGAACCAAGAGCTCTGATACCAACTAAATTGTGGTGTCCGTCTCGGGAAAACAAGATTTACTTAAGCGGAAGCAAATTATTAGCAGCGGAATTACTGAAAATCACTAAAAATTAAAACTTTTTATAAAGAGATCCACAAACTGTAAAACTCTTTCATAAAGAACCAAAGTAAGTTAATTACAAGCTGATTCAATAGTACATCTCTATATCATCACATCTCGAGAGTCATAAACATTGACTGCCCTGTTAAACTGTACATGAGCAGTATACAAAAATCACAAGGCATCAAGCCAAAAATCTCAGATCTATATCACACCATCTACTGAATCCTAGGACCTGAGAGTACAGAGACGACACATAGGACTCTCTATAAACAAGACTTGACAGACAATGTCTCCACCTGAAGATCATTGTTGTCCTTGTTGTTGTTGCTGCGATTGTTGTTGCTGCTCACCCACTGATGGGTTTCTCCTTCCTTGACGTCTACCTAAAAAGTTGAATCCCATGGGGTGAGACAATTGAAAATTGTCCCAGCGAGAGTTATAACTCTCTGCCAGAAACATTGTTATTGCAGATAATAAAATAACATTGAGCAGTAGAATTATAAATATTCAACAACAGGTAAATCATTGATTAATGTTAAGTAGAGAAGTATTCTCTATGCAATCATTTCAATTATAACTTGATTAAGCAGCAAGTCATTCATTTAATAAGAAATATGAAGAACATGCATATTATTTATCCAACTAGGTCATTATAAACAATGTATCATCAATCATTGTTTCTCGTAGTTCAATTCTAAGCAAATATGCTACACGGCTGATTACATTTTACAAACATACTTTATGCCCTGAGGAGATGAGGTATACCATTCATGCTCCAACCGACCACTGTGAAGTCGAAATCGGTACCATACATAGGTCACTAGAAGAGCTGGATTTCTATGACCTCATCCTCCTCAGTCAGTGTGAGGAACAACATGCAGGACATCTCGTGTCTCTGCTAAAATAGCTTTCCAGGGTATGCTGGCAACTTCGCTATTAGAGTTATAGTGGAATGTTGTACTCTCTTCGCAATCGAGGGATTTCTTATTTATCTCGCATCGATTCGACATTATCATCATCATTGGGAGATACATCATCCTGACATATACATATAATGAAGGAGTAAGAGATTTAATGTTTATCTCACATCAATTCCTCCATTAGGATGTAAGGATATTTGCGTCCATAACCCCCACATACTAAAAAGTATGCTCTCCAGGAATTCCCGTAGGAAAACCTATTTCACCATCATCCAACTTCTGACGATGATGGATCTATGGTCAGGGCTCTACATGATATCATTTCACTTGATTATTTAAGTACCTTACAACATTCTTTTAGCATCAGGCATGTTTACATACATAAGCCATTATAACAAATAGCTGTAAGGAAAAGGTACTATTTTATCAAGTTCATTTCATAGCTATATTAACATTGGGAATTCAATCCCTTATCATCTCATCATCATGATTCAAGAATATGGGTGTTAAAACCCTTAGATCAACAAAACTCTTGATACCACTTAAACAAATATCTTATTGCCATCAAGTCATCTGATAGTGTAAACATGATAATAGCAGTGCAAGTATTTCACAAGTCTTATACATCCTATCAATCTCTTTTGTTACCTCTCACTACGCAACATAACATACCATTGCTTACAAAGCTCATTAAGTACTTTCAATAAACAAAGCATCATAGCTCTTACCTGGCTATGTTCAATATCACATAAAACCTGCATGATTAATACAGATGATAACAGATACATCTATTTCATATCAACACAATGCAAAACAATGATAACATCACTATTCAAGGGTTGCCCTACTATGCCCTTACTAAGGTTAGGGTTTTCCCTTTTCAATTCAAATAGGGTTAATCATCCCCTTAACTCAAATAGGATTAGTGACTCCTCATTTCGTTATCCAATCATTGAGCTTCATGCTTTAACGCATAACCCAGAATTAGGGTTTCACACTTTCATTTACTTTACTTGGAATTAGGGTTTACTATTCATATCACATCACCCTAGGTTAGGGTTCATATTCAACATCCCATAATTAGGGTTTACTATTCATATTACACCACCTTGGTTTTTGGTTTTATGTTCAATAAACTACAATTAGGGTTTAGTATTCACCCCAAGTAGGAGTGATCTTCAAAGTGCCTTGAATTAAGGTTAATCATGTCATCCCTATGAATTAAGATCATACCATCATCATGCCACTACTAAAAAAAAGGTCTTTAACTATAAAAAAAATTGTAGCGAAAACCCCATATTTTGTAGCGAAAGGCTTTAACTACATATTTCTTTACACATACAAATTGTAGTATATGCTTGTATAGCTAAAGCCTTTAACTATATTTTTCAAATATGTAGTTAGATAATCCATTCGCTACAAATTCATATGTATCCAAAAGTGTAGCTAGATATTGTCCTTACATATTTAAATATAGGTATAATTATAGCTAAATGTATGCCTACAATTGTATATATAGTCAATATGTAGCAAAAACATGAAGTTAATACAAATTATATGTAGTTAATGTGTAGGGAAAGGCAGCATCTACTGCACACATATATATGTAGTCAGATTATGCACTAGTTACATATGTAGTGCCACATATACATATATGTATAGTTTGATTATTCATGTATTGTGTAATTAGTCCATAAGCTCTTTTAGTAACAAACTTGTAGTAGTTAGACCAAGTTATGATTTTTATGCCAACAAACTTACTTTCATTTATACCGAAACGTCGAATGTACATGGGGAGGACATATACCTTGCCCCTATTACACAATGTGTACAAAGAAAAGTATATACATATATCAATGATTCAGTGGTCTACTAACATCTTTGCGAAAGAGTTGTCTTTCTCGGCCAGTTTTAACATCCTTATTGTCTTATTCTTTTTTTCGAGCTCTTGTTGTTCGGCCAGCATCGTCCAAAAGCACCCGAGATAAGAATATGAAGAGAACCTTCTAAGAAGAGATAGAAGGAATATCGTCCCTATGAAGTTGGTCGCTATGCTTGCAAATGCTGACAGTGGTTGTTCAAATATATACATAGGTCTATGAAATGCAGCCTTCTCATAGCAGCAAAGAGCCATATCAAATTGCAACATATCATGATACTTTGTTGCGTATGTGGCTGTTGCTGCAGCTGTGACTGGGCGGGCCTGGGCTTCAAATGGAGATGCATCATCATGCTTCACAGGAGAGCACCTGTTGCACCAGTGTTGTCTTAGATGCTTCTTATACTCTGTATCTAAATTCTTGACATTGTTAAGCTCAATCTCTAATTCAGGTAACAGAAGTTGCTACGATGGCGAAGCTTGTACTTCTCTTAATCCTGAAAATAAGGTTTTACAAATGGAGAGGCATTAAAATAAGATAAAGATCATCCAAATAGTTTAATAAAGATATATAAGCATTCATACATGGCTTAAATGAAGGTTGTTATGAGAATAAGATGACAGAATTAGTACCTTGAAGAGACGAGAAGTATCTAGGCAGCTCATCCATGTTTTGTTGCAGCCCAAGCATTGTATGGGAGAGTTGTAAGATAGTTCACTTGCACCATTGAGGCTTGTCATGTCCAGAATTTTCAATCTATAACCTGCACAATAAGGTCATTCATTTAGATCATTTGATTTAAAAACATACCCAAATTGATAAACCAGTGTTAATAATTACAGAAAGCGTGCACACAGAGTCAAAATAGGTAATACATGTTATGCCCAATAGCAATTTCAGTTGTCTATTCACTGTTGGTTGTCTAGATGAATGTTTAGTTATGCATCAGACAATTAGATATTAAATTAAACTGGGAAAACGCGCACTAGAACCGGACTATCCAGCCATTCCTGTCTTATTTATAAGTAGCTCGTATTCAAAAATACCATGTAGTATCCACATTTGTATAGGTACAAAGGCACAACAGTCATTATCAATTTATCATAGATGGAGAGCCAACTCCAACTGTGAGCATTAGAACTAACCAAAGTCTTACAGAAAAGTCTATTAGAGTGTTGAGTTGGATACCATCCAAAAATATATAGAGATTTTGGCACTTACTACTTGTACGATGCTTGTGATGGAGATCATGTACATGAAAAAAAATGATAAGGCTTTAATGTAAATTAGTTTCAGAAATATGAACAGGAAAAAAGGATCAAATTTTGAAGAAGAAAAAGGACTAACCATGGCTAGATTGAAATCAATAAGATAGCCTTTGTTAAGAACCTGAGAGAAGAGGAAATTTCCAGGTTTAACATCTCTGTGTACTACACCCTGAATAGCCAAGCAACAGAAGTAAGGAGACTATATCTGAGGAAACTAAACTAAAGGACAAAACATATGTTCTACTTGCTTATGCAGGCTGGCAAAGGCTTTGTACATGTGGGCGATTGCATACTATCTCAGACTGTAAGGTCAGAGTGGGATTCCATGAGTGAACTCCAAAAAATCAAGAAGCCATGTTCTACAAAGAACAAGATATTCAATGGATCAACATAGTATTGATGAAAAATTCAAATTATATTGGAGAGTTTAAAATTAAAAATTAAAAGAAGCAACATACTAAATCTTAGCCATGTGAACTGTCAGCATTACAATCTGACAACTCATATTGCAAGGTATCTTTTTGGGTCACATAAGCCTGGGACAAATGCAAGAGAAGCTTGTTCATGCCAATATAGTAATTGAACAAGATAGAGCCCTTGGTTGTAGTTCCAACGTAGCTATGAACGTTGCTGAGAGGGTTGATTGGGAGGAAGATGATGTTGTCCATATGGTATAGTATGTTGCCGAAATAGCTGTTGCAGGGAAGCAACAAGTGGTGATGGGTAAGTCCCTTACTGAGGAGGAACCAATCCACATACTTGCTGATGTGGCAGGTTTTTAATCTGTGTTGATGATTGCATTCATGGGTAGTATTGAGAATGTTGCTGAACAGTAGTTTGATTAGGATTGTGACCTGGGTGAGATAAAGCTATATTTGGTTGTTGTGATTACGTGGGAACCTGAGTTTGTGATGTTCATACTGGGGCCATTTGATGGGAAACCTGATTTTGCACCTAAGTAGAATGGTGAGGCAGCTACTGTTGAGGGTTCATGTACGACCTTTGCTGTGGAACAACAGTTGGAGCTTGTGTCGTTGATGCTGAGGATATGACTAATGCCCTGTCACAGCATGAGAAGAAGAATTTCATGGTTGAGGATGAGGTTGAGGATGAGGCTGAGTAACTATTTGTGACTATGACTGGGGAAGTGGATTCAGTTGTTGTTGTTGTTGTACATGTAGTTGAGGAAGTTGTGGTTTAACATGAGTTTGCATCTGTGGTTGTGACATCTGAGGGTGTTGTGCTAGGAGCTGATTTTGAGGATGCTATGCAGTTTGAATAGGTTAGCTTCATAATGGCAGGTTTCCCATTTGCATCTGAGAAAGATTAGATAGTGGTTGCTTTTAAGCCTACACATGAGCTTGTTGGGCTCATATAGGAATTTGTTGTTGTACATTTGGTGGTTCCAGCATTTGAGGGATCTGAGTCTGAGGTTGGAGTTGAAACTGACTGATAGGGTGAGGCTGGGGTTGGGACTATGGTTCCTCCTGTGGCTATTGCTGCAGCTGTGAATGAGTAAGGAAGGAGACAAGTTACATCAAAAATTGGTGATTTTCATATATTCAAATCCATCCAAGAAGAAGTAATGGTTGGATTGTATGTACTTGTGATGTCAAATTGATGTAGATAAATAAATCATTAAGGACAAGGAGAAGATTTTAGCAATGCAGATCACAAATGAATCCAAGATCACGACATTATCCAAAGGTCTAAGGTTTACTTATGTGGAAGCACTTATAAGAGTCACAGGGCTAACACTGCAAAGTAGGATGTAATATCTAGGATGATATCTCTACTGTCAAGTGGTTGAAACTGCCCAACCCTAGGCTACTGTAATATATTAAAACATGTCAAAGCTGCTACAATCATAGAATATACAATCAGTGGTCTCTCATTACTTACAGTTACTAACTACTAATTCCTTTTTTGCTCTTTGTTCTCTCTAAAATAACGATACAATAATGTGTCTACTAGCACAACAAATCTAGATGTGTAGATTGATGCTAGTAGTTAATAGGTTGTATGATTAAATCTTATATCCAAATAGATTTGTCATTTGTGATTAGTCAAGATGACAAGATGAAAATGGTCAAAGCATGTACATACCTAGCAGGCAAGCACCAAATGTATCAAGGTGCCAATAATAATTAAGCTCACCATCAATAACATTGTAGGAGAAAGCTTACATGGCCATTCTGCCAAACCAAAAAAGATATCATTAGACTATCTAAGGTACGGATAAACATAAATCTTCTAAAAAATAGGTTTTTCTATCAAAAATGATAATATCATAATAATTGCATGTCCACAAAACTTATCAGCATTCTAACAGGGGCATTCACAGATACATTCATCTTTTTAGGCAAAGATCTTTCTTAAGTATAACTCAGACCCATAATATGGTTAGTTGATAGATGATCAAGGTTGTCCTAGACCCTTAAGAACCTCATGTCATCTGGCTAGTTGTTATAAGGCCTTTCCCATAAATCTCCTGTAATAAGTCAAGAATCTTGTCGTTCTTTTTCTTCATGCATAACCAGTGCCTTGTTCACAACTTCATGATAGAATCATGGCATAACTATATCATGAATGCACTGGCAAGCTTTGCAACATCACCACCACTATCATACTCCTCCTAGAGTTTTTCTATCTTATCCTTGGCATCTTCCACAACCCAACCAGTGCTGCAACCCCAACATCTCAGGAGCCTCTCACCAAAATGATGTGTAGAGACAAGGGATGGGACTATGTGGATAGTTTCACTTCCACTACAGTTTGGCAACAACTTCCTTCAGGTCTCCACAAAGCATCATCAATTACTTCCCAGGCAAAGAAAAGTTCTAGCTCATTAGGTGCATCTAAGATTTCAAGAGAGAGAACTTCAACAGACTTAACATGCAGTGCAAATTCATTCACATCTTTAGTGGAAAGAACATCTGAACGAGCATCTATAAGGATTAAACCCTCAGGGATGAACATCCTTTTCTTTGATCTTAGGTACTAGATGGCAGATGAAAGATGGAATGCTAAGCAGTTGATGAGAGACTATGCACATCAGCATATTGTCAATAAACTGTCCAATGCTTGAAAATAAGGTAGCATTGCTTGTCGAAGCATGAAACCTACAAAGAGTTTAGTTCATTTAAATCAATGACAATATGAGCAGCTCAAGAAGAACTAACGAACAAGGGTAGAGTCAAAGTTCATTGATTTTATCATGATTACAATATATTGTTAAAAGTTAGAACAAGTATAGTCATAATCAACATATGATACTACACAACTGAGATCTTCATTTTCATGCCATCTTCAGCAGTCCATAAGTAATCATGTATCCTCCTAAATGCAACTTAAATGGTTCATTTTCAGATCTTATACCCTACAAAAAGTCATTTCTAATTGGTCTTCCTCCACCAGTAAGTAACATTTTTTTCCAGAAGACTCTCTATTCTGGTGTGCATACTAGGTAGCAGGCCTATATTTCTTATTTTCAATAGGATTCTAGTCCAACTGAATTGCTGTAGTCCTACTTACAATCATAAGCAACTATTAATTGATTTTGAAGGACATATATAAACATTCCTTTTTGTTTAAACAAAAAATTCTTCATTTAGGAAGTCAATAAAAAATGACATAATAAAATGATGAACCTAGAATTATTGGCATGGTTGACTACACAAAAATTATACCTTCCACATCAGCTATATGGTTATAGGTTGCTCTCAGTTGTGTGAGTAGATTATTAACTCGGGTACAGTAGGAACAATAGGTTTTCCTAAAAAAAGCAAACCCATATTACTCAAATCAGGGAAATCAAAAGTACATTCCTAATAGTTGGTTCCTAAATAGATGCATGACAAGTTTAAGAAAAAGAAAACTAAACACAACTTCTCTTTCATGAAGCAAAGAAATAAACCCCTCACTAGTGGAAAACTAGAAGATAGGATCTGCAAAACATTAAAGATCCTACATATAATTATAAAATAGAGCCTTAACATAAAAAAGAGCTCAAATCATTAAACAATAAGGGAAAAATATCAAACATTAAATCCTTTTGCAAGAGTGAGATGCCTTAAATATATGCATATCATAAACATCATGCAAAAAGGCAGGAAATGACTTGAGTCCACTGTCACCCATTCTTAATTGGACAAGACTAAAGTTTTTTTAAATGAATATTCAAATAAATCATACATTATTTGGACAATGGACCTGACACCTGAATTTTCTGATGACTGACCGCTTTTAGCATGCCGAAATTCGGCCAATTAAACCATTTTGCAATTGTTCTGATTCTCTTGTGTCTATTGCAGTTGACTCCCAGAAAAACAACAAACTGCATGCAATAAGGAAAGTCTCAACCAACCTTTTCAAAAGGACTCCTCCATCAAGAAACACAAGAAACCATCTCTGAAACCATGGAGAATCGAATAGCTAAAAGTTATGCCAAATGGAAATATGCACAGCTATATAATAAGAACCAATCTGTGCATTCCAGGCTATATAGAGACCTAACAAATAAGGAGGGAAGTGTACAAACTATAGCTCAACCTTCTAATATACCAATTGGCAAGTAAAAGAACCATTAACATACACCAATCAACTGCAGGTCATATATATGTGTTTGTTTCTAAAGAACCTTGTCATGTGAAAGCATATGGAAAATGATGAACTTCTCAATTTGAAACATTTGTTCATGCATCAATGTATCTAGTATAGGTTTGGCAGGAGACAAGAGAGCTAGATGACAAGCTCAAATGAATCTAGCTTGTTCGAGAGGATTTGACGACCTCTAACCTTCAAATGGATTTGGTCTCAACTATTTCAAAAATAAATTTTAACTCCATTTTCGCGCTTGTAGCAGTTTGAAATACTTTAGAAATAGACAAATAATGATATCTAAGACAAATATAAGAGAGATTCTTGTACATTATAGAGGGGTACCAATCTCAGACCTACAAACATTATGTATAAGAACATCAAATAGATAAACATCAGTGAAAGATGACTGAAATACATTGGGACACCAATATTTAATAAGATTCTACATTGGTATGCAATGAACAATGAATAAAAAAATGAGATGTAAATCCAAAACAATATCAACTAAACTACAAAAAAACTTCTTTAAAGACTTTTTCTAATCCAAGAAGGACAATGCCTTAGCAAAACAAGGCTCAAATAGGAAGAAACCTATGACGACAAAATTTTTACATATATATATGAGCTCTTTTAACACTTATGAGTGTGGCTCAAGGGGTATAATAATGAACCCCATTTTTCTCACAAGTAGAAGCCATGTTTTAGCTGCTTCATATTCTTCTTCTTGATTCGATATGGTGCATGGGGTAGAATATTCTACTGTGGAACACCAATCTATCAAATGCTCAATTTTTTACATATATCAATGAACTCTTCATTGGGTCAATATCATCAGGTGGAAAATGCCTGTACAGGAATCTGTCATGGTAATAGAAGAAACACAAGGAGACTCCAGTTTCCCTGGTTGGGCTCGAGCATTATCTTTTGATATAAGATATTACATTGTGGATTCACATGCATGCCCTGCCTTATCAATATGTTTGAGGTGGTGTCAATACCTTAGATGAGGGACTATATCCAAGTGAGGATGGACTATATGCTTGAGATGAATTGGCTAAAAATACCATTACATTAATATATGGAGAAAAGTGAGCATTAGTGATTAGCGAGGAGCGGATATTTGAACTGAGCATGCATTGACATGATTCCATCGCGATAGGTGTTCTAAAATTGGTAGACTAAGGAGTCATGCCATCGTGTAAGTTTGTGACTAGTAGGCAATAGTACATATTATATGGATTTTTATCATTTCTAAATACTCACAACCCATATATGGATCAATTAACACCATCTAATCTATTGTGGTAAAAGTACGACATAAATTAAAACAAGAAGCAGTCCCTTCGTTCAGTCTACTTCAACTAGTAGGCTAGAGAAAAGGGAGTTAGGAAGACTATTTAGACTCTGTTTTGACCGTATGACTCATGGAGTCAATGAGAATGCCTTCAACAGTGTGACTGCAATGAATTTTACCCTACAACAAGATAAAAGTAAGTTTAATGAAACCATACCATCTCTCCTTCTATGGGTCTCACATAGCCTTACCCAAACCTTAGAATGGCTTTCAGTAGACTTCCTGTAGGCATCATCCTTGTCCTAGGAAGAAATCACAGATGAAACATAAAAAAAATAAGAATATTAGAGTAGAGCAAAATCATATACACACATTAAAGGTCCAGTGAAAGTTGCATTTCCGGATCAAAGAGGTTGAAGCATACAAAATCCAGTAATCTAGTTTGTGGTAATCACATTATAAAATAATCAAAATTTGATCACATATGATTACACTTAAATGCATATCTAAAAAAATCAAATTAGCAACTATCACCTACAACGGTGCTAAGTTGAATATGTAATATTAGTGCAATGATTAGGAATGGGATCCAAAATCAAAAAAATGTTCTGCCCAGATATGTCCATCAAATTTTTGTGCAAGTAGAGAGCCGAAATGGGTTGGTATTAGGAATGTAGTAGGAGAAAATATATAAGAAACTATGCCCTAAAAGAACTAGTTTAGAAAAAGGCATACTGTAATATTACGTTCAAATAAATGGGTATATGTACAGGCTACAATGGAAAAAAAGAGCAGAGACATGATATTTTGTAATTGATAAACACTTGTATACTTGTGCGAAGAAATGTCTTACCTTGAAGCTTTGGGTAAGAAAAATTGCTCCCTACAAAATCCACAATAGGCATAGTCAACATATACAGAAAATCTATAACCGATGGCCATCACAAGAGTATGAACCCTTTCAAATGATGAAAGAAATCGATCCATCTAATCCTGAAGAAGCATATGTCAATATTCAACTATAAAATATTCCTATTGGAAAGACTAAATTTATAGTTCATTTACTAAGAAGAAAATCTACAACAGAAGGGTCCACCATGCATCTTATCCTGATGATGCATAATGATCCAGCCCACAACCATGTTCTTTCTCAATAAGATCCTTACAAAGTGAGTGCAGTAGATTGACATACCCACAAAGAACCAAACCTTAACCCTACACCAAGCACACCACAAGGGATCCTTCTTGCTGCTCATGAGTTTTGAACATGAAACATCATAATCAGACCCACCATCAATATACAATAATCAAATGCCAAAGCCTTCAATCCTTAACCTTCCTCTAAAAGCAATATCATTTCCATTTCATCTAAACCAAAAAAAATGTGCCTAACAAAGCTGAGGAGCCTGTATTAGTATATGATTGTTTTCAACTTTTCATGGAATTTTTTGATACATCTTTTCATGGAATTTGAAAATGCATTATAATGGCCTTTGAAAAAGCCTTCCAAAAGGGAACAACTTGATTGTATATAAAGAGACTCATGTATATGAATCTTATGCAGTACAACCTGCAAAATGATGCAAGATGAAATTACTGAAGAAGATTATCTAACCTCTAGGACCTAGACATTGTTATGCCTATAAGTCTTTCCTGTAAGGCAACTCATTAGAAATGGATTGTAAAAACATCATTATATCAGTTCCAAAATGCAGCTTCTCTGGTTGTTAACTCATTAGGAATGGATTGTAAAAACATCATTATATCAGTTCCAAAATGCAGCTTCTCTAGTTGTAAATGAGCTACGACATGTAAAATATAACTGTAGATAGAACTTCCAAAGTGGCATGAGAAACATAAGACATTGCTTTGGTCCTTTTTAAGCATGACAAACATCGATCCATGCAGTAGATTCAATTTGACTACATATTTATTAAGATATGGGATGAAATAAGATGTAGAAAATGTGCTTATTTGAAATTCTATGGGTGTATGACGACCATCTTATATTGACAAGGAGAAATGGAAACTTTCTGTAGCAGGAGCAAGTTGAGTAAACATGCCAATTTGTTGAGTGGTTTGCATAGGGATAGGTGACCCCTTAGATTGGGAATTTGAGTAAGTCATTGACTAGACTTGGTCGATGCTTGTTGAGAGAGTTTCAGAAAGTGGGTTCGTTTTGTTTGGAAAATGATAATGTAGGGTAATGCCTAGAATGCCAGAGTAATCCATGATTAAAAGGACAAGTTGAAGTGAAGTAGCAACATAGTGCAGGACAATGTAAGTTTCATCAAATATCGTGCTTGCAATAATGACTTTAAATCTAGTGGGAATGAGACAAGGATGGGCCCTGAGATGGAGTCTGAACCCCATGAATTTGTGTAATGAAAAGGTAAATGTGTTGAATTTAAACTTGGGCAGTAACCAGTAATGTAAGAGGGCTACCAACATATGATATATTTACCCAACAAATATGGGACAAAGCCTCTAATAAGAAATGAAATCAGGGCTGAGAAGATAAGTTTCCTAATCTTAGTTCCTACATTTTATCATTGTACCCTCTCTGGCAAGTGGTTACAAGTAATATTGTTAATTGTGATGGGATTCTTGTTCGTCACCCAAATGTTATGGATTGAACAGTTCTCCCATTGTTTTCTTCCTACTATGCAGTTTAAAATTCTATCTGCTAGTAGCTTCTTCCTACTTTTAGTCTACATTTGACCTAATGTGGTGTCTTACAACCTAACATGTGTTTGTAGATGCAAAAAATGTATTTCTTTTACCACTCCCTTATTCATGTATATAGCGGTGGTACCTGTGAGAACCAACGACCAACCTGGAAGTGTTTTATTGTCCTATGGCATGTTCCTATTGGAATAGATGCATGGTTTCATGGTGTTTTTCCCCTTTTTATCTGTTCAGACCATTCTTTGGACCAGCCGCACTTAAAGAAGTACTAGGTGCACTTGAAGGTGTTTCTTAAGCAAGATTAATAAGGTTCACCCATGTATATAAAAGTGGCCCAAATGTCCACTTCATGATGAAGTGTTGAGAAATCCCCTTTCTTCTTATGCCTATTGGATCATAAGATGGCTACATCAGCATCGACAACAAGCTTCTTAATACAGTCATTACAGACAAACTATCATAGCTTCTCAAATGTGATGTGGAACCCAACAATTGTCTCTTACATATCAAGTTCACCTGAGAATGGATGCTAGGAAAGCTAGATGTGAGGGTATGAAGCCTCCTCGCGTCAAGTGGTTTCCAAGCTTTAAGCTTCTACAATAGCATATTCAGATAGATAATAACCTGCTCCAGGTTTCATTAGCGACTCAATGCTCAAATGACACTATGAAGGAATACCCTCCCTGGACGAACATCTGATAGGTAGCAAGGTACTGGCTTGAGTAGGACGGTCACTGCAATCTTGCGAAATAAGGAGAAAAAAAGAAGTGGCCGGCTCCAATGAAACACTAAAGAAAATAAGAAGTGGTGGAACACAATGAACCACTAAGCTTGAGAAACAAGGAGAAAACAAGAAGTGACAGAATTATATGTGTTTCGATATGGTACTGAGACTTAATCAATAACATTGTTGGTGCTAGGTGATTCATGTGACAAGAAGCATTTGCTTCACCTTGCACTTAGGAAAAGAGGTTTTTGAGTTGATTAACTAGGTTAGCTTGGCATATTATTGGATGTGGCATGAAAATCAATGTTTATAAGAAAGGCTTTCACAAAGACCAAGTAGGGACTTGTACTAGAAGCTGGAAGCTATCAGTGAGCTTTTACAGAAATTTGTGGGTCTTTGCTCAAGGAGTATGGCTCACCAAGTCAATTTATCCCAATCATTCTAGGGGGCATGGTGTGGGATCAGTTATGCTAAAATGTACACAAGCCTTTGTAGTGCCTCCACTATTCTCGATATGGAAATTGGGACGTGGATCAAACAACTTCAACACAAGTTTGTTACTAGATCTGTTTCATCCATCCCCATAGTACGGGATGTTGAGGTTCATCCATATCCATAGTATGGGATGTTGAGGGTGGGCTAATATAACCTTGGGGCTCTCCTCCCTAAAAAACTAGCTTTTAGGTTAGGTTCTACCTTGGATTTTTATAGTTCTCTTTTATCGGTCATATGATGTAAATAAAATTGAAAATTTCTCCACACTCACCCTCTGTGCTAGACTAGGAAGCACGGACACTTCCTGGAGGCTGTCGTGTCCGTTTCCAACACGTGTCCAACTCAGACACGCCTTGGACACGCGTGGACACGCGGAGGACACTCCTCCAGCGTGTCAATTTCATATATTTTTTTATTTGCAAGCTGGACACGGCGTGGACACATCTAGGACGTTGTGTCTGTGTCTTATATTAATGTAAATATATGTATGTATATATGTATATATATATAGCCGTGTCCAACGACGTGTCTGTGTCTTATATTAATGTAAATATATGTATGTATATATATGTATATATATATATATAGCCGTGTCCAACGTCGTGTCCGTGTCTTATATATTTAAAAATTGTCGTATCTTGTGTCTGTATCCGTGTCCGTGTTCGTGTCTGTGCTTCTTAGCTGCTAGAGTATGGTTGTCGTTTGCTTGGCCTCATCTTTCTCAGGCATGGATGTATTCCTTGGGTGGCTCACTTCCTCTTTTCCCCTTACTTTAGGCTATTGCTGTTTGCGCCACCATTCCCTTCGACTTTTGGGCTCAGTTCCTGTTTTCCATTATTGAATGCATCTGTTGTTTAACCTCTTTACAGTGCCACTTATGTTGTCCTCTGCCAGTTCCTAATAGCATAGAAGTTCTCATCCTCAAAAAACTTACTTTCTATGAGAGAAAGAATTCAGAATGTACCTGAAAAAATATTACTTAACAGGTAACGCACATACCTTGAGTGGAACTCTCGAACCCACTGGTGCACCAATGTTCAAACCCTCGAAGCATGTCATACAACATTGCAGGGTTTGTGTAGCAATGAGGAAACAAGGAGATCACTGTCTACTGTTATTCTAGAAAAAAAACACCACAATTGATGAATCACAAGAGCCAAAAATAGATAAAACTCAACAATTATATAATACATGCTACTAATACATTAAATGTTTATACTACAATCAACTTATTGCTTCATTTTTAACCATATACAACAAGTGAAAAACTTAAATCATAAATCAGAAATATATCGTACTACTCTAAATTTTGTTAACACCACTACAAAAAAAAGTCATGAGCCTAGTCTCCTTGAGCACTTGCAAGGAAAGTTGTAGAATGCCCAAGGAGTGATCATCTAGAATATTAACTGTGTGCATGCTTTGAGAGCATCACCTTTCTGGACCTGAATGTCCTGTGAAGTTGTTCCATCAAGACTTTGTTTATAAGATGATTCAAAGCCAATTAACTGATTTACATGGCACCAACCTGGTGCACGTCAAAGGGAATGTGTTGGATGACAACTTAACCAAATGGGATCTCAAACACACTGTGCAATGTATCACTCTGAATGAATGGCCTACTAACTTAAGCTAGTAGCATGAACATGAAAATTTTGGAATTCTGGACAATTCTAGGATACATACTTGAATATCAGTAGAACTAAATGACTCATTGATGACTCTTAAATGGAAGTTGCAGTGATTTAAGTAGTCCAGATGCCTTATTTTTCATAGTTGAATGAGCAGAGAATATCACCTTTACATAGCCATCTCATCAGATTTATGATGAATTGGCATAGTATTAAATATGGAACATATTGATCACTATCTGGATAAATTTAGTAAGCCCTTCATGATCAAGGGCACGCTCAAAGTCATTCCGAATTCACTTACAAAATAATTTGATACACGCAAACATGTTCCACTAAAATCAAACTCTGTTTATAGACAATAAAAGATATTCATCCAATTCCAACGTATGTGCATATTTAAGGTGAGTA
This sequence comes from Alisma plantago-aquatica, assembly GCA_963693085.1. Taxonomy (NCBI): domain Eukaryota; kingdom Viridiplantae; phylum Streptophyta; class Magnoliopsida; order Alismatales; family Alismataceae; genus Alisma; species Alisma plantago-aquatica. The sequence continues at coordinate 368,930,725 of OY856409.1, read as the reverse complement.
TGATGTATTTGGCAAACATACAAATTTTAATAAATTACACTTACGTTCATCAGCTAGTCATCACAGGTTTTACCCAGATTGCCTTTAGCATGCACTATTATGTCCTACCTCCATTCTGATCATGCTGCAACACAAGCAGCGCAAACAACATAAATGAGAAAGAGCATATGTATAGGATAGTAGTTTGATCCTTGCATGTTGTTTTCCATGTAAAGGTATTGAATGATACTCCTAAGAGAACAAAATCTAGTGAGAAACAGATCATGTAGGCTGCATGACAATTATATAGTGCAAGATACTTACGTGTGTAAACTGCATGAAAAAGGCCACACACACATAAAGTCGTAGTTATGCATGATATTTTTTAAGTTAGCAGGCAAGCCTCAAGCCAGTGACTTGTATAACATCCAATTGTAATTACTAGCTAGAAACGGAAAATCTTGGTGATCAATTTAAGATCTCAAATATATAATATCATTCAAATTGTTATCGATTATTTAAGACATATAGTCATTGTCTTGTATAGTCTTTCTGAGGAAGAGTGCAATATTTTGCATGGGAATGTCGATCAATAAGAAGATAGGTTATATTGGAGATGCTAGAGTATAATATGTAACGTTGACTACAAAATTAGATTAAATATATAGAAGAAGAAAAATTCAAATTACTGATATAGATACATTGATGCATGGTTGTAAGATGGGACCCAAGTGTGAGCAAGAGTCGATGTGAGCACTGTATAAATCAATGTTCATTGTTGTAATGACATTCCATATTTTCCAAGGGTCCCAATTGGGGAAAAAAGACATAAACAGGAACGCATACAGAGAATCTAGTTGCTTAATACCATTAGCTGGCTCACATAATTCAGTAGGCTCCTTATTCACAAGAAGCTCATGATAACAGTACTTAAAATTACTTGGATCTAGTTGGTTCATCTAATAAAGAATGGAAAAGGGGTAATCCCAACTACTGCAATCATAATTTGTGGTTATATAGGCTTGAATACTCATCTTCACAAAAAAAAATCTACTTGAAATTATTAATCATATTGGAAAAGTTTCATTAGGAAACATATCATGCTCTGTGAGTAGGACAAGAGAACAAGAATAAAAAGTTGATGTTGAACTAGTAGTAAAATAGTAGAACATTTATAGAACTAACTTGGCCTAGGAGAGTTTTTATTCTCTCTTCTTCACTCTTACTCGTCCTAACCTATGCTGACCATTGAGGGGAATAATTCAAGGTTGGAGATGGGGTTGGGGACTAACAGATGGCATCGAGGGGAATTGTTCAATGTTGGAGATGTGGAGCTGCCTCACATACAGGGCTGAGGAATCTAGTGGGTTGTAGGGAAGAGCTTAATGGTGGCAAAGGCTTGGTAGTGATGAAAAGGATGAATGGCGATAGTGGCACTGGTATGAAGAATGAAATGGGCCAAGAATGCTAATAACATCTATGTCTGACAGGTTCACCACTTGAACCAGTTTACACTAATGGTAGTTGGACCACCAGGGTAGTCTTTTTTAATCAGTTTGAGCATGTATTGTAGTACAAAAATTTGGTTTTGAGTTACTACTGGTGTGTTAGCTTTGTTTCTAACTATAAAAGATTTGACTTGCATTGGTAAAGAAGGTATTCCCTCTCAATTGAAATAAGAGTGAACTTCTTTTGGTCAGTGTAACATTTTACTATTTCCTACTTAAACCAGTACAACATTTTCAGAATTCAAATTTAGAACTGGCCTTAACTAGACTAAAAACTTCAGGAACCCCATTGTTTAATTATTAAAAGATGGACTGGGTGGTATACATATTATGGATATTGATAAAATAAATCAAATTTCCACAAACAATTCAGTAGACATACCTTAAACAATGAATACCATGGTGCATATGAGCTCCATCTGATAATAAATCTGAGACTTTTCTTATAAATCAATGTGAATCTTATAAAAATTATCTTTGATATTAGCACAAAGACTTCTCTAAAATTACCAATTCCAGTAACTTATCAAGGACAAGAAGTGTTCGTGACCCTATGAAATTATTCTTGCTTACAACCCTTACCTTTTTTATGCTTGACATGCCGATGTTATCACACTCATCCGTCTATGTATTAATAGAAATCATCTACAATAGTATTTCATATCACCCAAATTTGCATAGTTATCTATACTGTCAGGTACTTCACAGTTGTCCTTTGGTTTCAACATAATTTAAGATGATTGCAGGATCAGAGGAACATGAAACTTAATTGGCACAGCTTGAAACTCCATTGTAAAATCACTGTTATATTTAACAAATACAGAGCTTTTATACATCCCCTAATTAACCCAAAAAAAGTTAAGGCCAAAAAATAGCTGGAGGACACTTTTCCATCCTCAAACAAAGCTACTGTAAAAGCAAGGAGAGATTAACCTATTGAAAATGCCAATCTAGATTGTGTTCTTGGCATTCGTTAATTTAAGTATGAGGATCAAGAATGACCGTTACGTCATTAGCATATAATGGCCCTACACTCAATAGGTCACAGAGCTAAATATGTGATGCCAATACTAAAATTAATGGAATTGACTTCCAGCCATCCACAATATGACCCCATCATCATCAAATTCTTGGAAGAAGAATTGATTTCTTTGCTTTCCAGTAGGGCTCAGTATCCTCTCTTTGGCCTTTTCCACATGGATCATCTTGGTCATGGGAAGAGCGAATGAAGCTGAGAGTATTTGTTGCCACAAGTAGAGGTTGTGATCAACTAAATCCCCCGCCCATCTCCCAGCTAAACCCTTTCCCTTCCCAAAATTGCATAGATAGCTCTGTCAAGAAACAATTTTCCAGGCCAGTAGATTGCCTCTAGGTCAACCAAGGCTACAATCTCCTCTCCACCGGATCACTACGTGTGTTATGATAGCCAATGGAAGATGGGTGGGAGCAACGAGGTGACGATCTCTATTAGACTAGAAGAGGCTGGAAGTTCCTCGACACTTGTCCTTGATGGGATAGAATGTTTCATCATTTTAAAAGCATCTCTGAGAATCTAACGTCGCTATTCCTAGGATGGCCTAGTTGCACACGACATCAAAACAGAACGTTTACATGACGGGAGATTAGAGTGTATTCAGGACTTGATGTAGAAGGTTCCGATATGCTCTAACATTACTTACAATTGTATTTTTTCCTATGAACATGTCCTAAGTTACTACGAGTGAAAGAAAGTGGCGTGAAATTAACAAACCTTTGGCTTGAACGGTTGCTCATCAATTTGGATCATCTCCTCTCCTCTATTTTGTTTCCTCGTGCTCCCAACACCTTCTTTCTGGTGATCTACGAGCTCTCAAGATAACTGGGGGGAGAATAATATGAAGTCGTGATTGGGGGTGTGCGGGGAAGAGAAGAGGGTGAGAGAGAGGGAGCATGATCATGGGGGCAGAGGGGGCTATCAGGGTGGACGGTGGAGGGGGGTATTGGGGTGGATGCAACAGAGGGGATATCGGAGTGGATGCAACAGAGGGGGCTATCGAGTGGACGGAGGAGGGGGCTTTTGGGTGTGGACGGGACGGAGGAGACGAGGTACATGTGGGGTGGAGTGCCAGATTTGATTGGGGGGATCTGGTCGTGCCAAATCAGGAAAAGTGGAGTAGGTGCCAAAAACTTGAAATTTTCGAGCATGTGATACTTGAGAGCGGAGAGTCGAGAAAGAGTATTAGTTGTAGTCAAGTGAAATATGTAGTCAATTTGTAGTTGTTCGAATTAACTATATTTCTTTCATTTACATATTTTGTTATGTAAATAGTGGTAGCTTTTACTACAAATACAATGTATGTAGTTAGAATAATTGTAGTTAATTCATACTTATTAGGATTACTTCCAATAATACCCTCAATTAGGGTTACAATTCATTTAACCATCATAATTAGGGTTTCATGATCTCACCATCATGTATCATACCCTAATTAGACATCTATTCATAATAAGAGTCCATTACATAATTAACATTTATGTAGGAAGTCCTTTCTCTCTCATCCTTTATAGGATGATACTTGCATCAGATTTGATTAAGCTAAGTCAGGTCAACATGAAAGAGAATTGCCATCATGGGTTATGTCCTCATCACCATGATCATTAATGCTTGATTATTTAAAGGGTACTAATCATCCTATCTTATTAGGATACAAACACTATAATCACCTTTAATTAGATCATGTATTAGTTAATTGATCAACTTGTCCTTTGACCACTTTAAATACCCATGCGGTTTTGGTTAATTATCCACCAAATGGTCTTGGCCATATAGACCTCAAATGGTCTTCACCAAATCAGACCTCAAACGGTCTTAGTCAACCAATGAAATCGTTTGCTAAAGTTACCTTTGAAACCGTTTACTAAAGTTGTACACTTGAGACCGTTTGCAAAAGAAACCCTTGAAACCGTTTAGTAAAGTTGCACACTTGAGACCATTTAGTAAAGTTGGTGGTGTAGACTATTTTCCAAAGTTAGCTTCTGAGATCGTTTGCTAAAGGTGGTCACATGAAACTGTTTACTAAAGTAGACCCCAAAAACCGTTTACTAAAGTAGACTTTTGAAAACGCATGAACCCAAATGGTTTGGGATCGTTTGTTCCCAAACAATCTTGAGACCATTTGGACTCAAACGGTCTTGAGACCGTTTGGTCCAAACCCCCTCAAAACTGCAAGGACCAAAAAGGGTCTCAACCACTTCAATTGAATTAGGGTTATCAATGTTGGTTCCTTCAACCATTGAATACATGTAACCAATCATCAATTGGACTTATCATCATACTTCAATTGAGTTAATTAGGTCAACCTTAAAATGATTTGACCCTCAATTAACCCTCAATTGGTCATCAATTAGGGTTGGAATCAATTGGATTAAGGTTTGGAATCAATGACCCTTCATCACGGATCAATGTGAGTCTAATTGATTTGAAACCATAGAACCATCATCCAAGTTGGATTTGACCTGACCCCAAACGGTCTTGGGATCATTTGGATATTCTCCAAACGGTCTTGAGACTGTTTTCCCATCATATAATCATTAAATATGTCATTCATATAGGGTTTGGATCCTAGGATTGGTCACCAAATCAGCAATTGATCATACATCAACTTGATAACTTTGGATCTTCAATTGGTCAACCATGCTTAACTCTAGACCTCCAAACGGTCTTGGGTGATCACCAAACGGTCTTGAGACCATTTGGGTGATCCCCAAATGGTTTTGAAACCGTTTGGGTTACTCAACCCAAGTTTCAAACCCATCCAAGTATCAAATCAGCACCTAACCCGATTAGGGTTTAGGTGATTGTTGGACCTTCAATTGATGAATCAATTGGAATTAATCAACAATTATTGATAGGTTATTAACCTACATTATTTTAAACATGTCTCCAAATGGTCAACGCCACCAAACGGTCTTGGACCATTTGCTTCTATGCTGTTTAGGTGAAACCATTTGCATTCAAACGGTTTGGGAAACCGTTTGAGCAACAAAAGCAAACCGTTTGGTAAAGTGACTTTTTCGATGATCATCTTCTTCATTTGTGTATCCAAGAACCATTTATGTTCTTCACAGAAGTTTTAGCAAGAACTAAAAAGAGTATTAAAGGAAGAAAGTAGCCAACGATTTTTAAAGGAATGGATGCATTAGCAATGCTTAAGGGTTCGAGTTATAAAACCCACCTCTAAAACTGATCTCAAGCTCCAAGCTCCACAGATTTAATGGTGGATTGAGCTCCATCTGTTGTCCAAGGTTCGTCCTTCAACTTTTGGATGAACAAACTTGCTAGAAAAGGAAACCAAGTGAAGAAAATCATGAATCAAGCCTTGTTTTAGGGTTTCCACCATGAATCCGACGTAGATGATGACCCAAACTTACCAACAGGTTTGGTCATCCTTCCTCTACTCCATAGATCTCCTTTGGTCAGCCAAAGAAAGGTGAAAAGAGAAAGAAACTAAGGAAACGATTCTCATGTGTATTGCAAAAGATATACATAAGAGATATGTATATGGGTTTTTAAGAAAATAGAGAAAAAGAGAGTTATCTTCTTTAATTCCAACTAATTTCCACTAAAGCCTCCTACATTCCTTGGCCACGAAACCACCCTCTATTTCCTTGCAAAAATTTCTCCATTATCCAAGAAATAATGGAAAAGGAACTAAGCACCTTAATTAGTCTTATATTAATATCCATCCTTTTATTGGATATTGCCTTATATAATATTAATGTGAATGGATTCAACTCAACCAAGATCTTTTTGTGCCCAATAATGGCACAAGATCATCCAACACTATTGCAAACACATCCTTAAACTTTTGGTTGAAGGGCTCTTTAATTAATATATTTCTTTTTGCACTAAATTATATTAAAGAGCCATTTATGCTTAAATCTCGATTACCTTAATGTCAAGATTCTCTCTCCTCCATAATAATCCAAATGAGGCGCCCTTCTCATTTTATTTGCTCTAATTGATTCCAAGAAACATGAGAGACCCTATAGAGGTGGTATTTTGCATATTGAACCCTAGGTTTTGGGTAAATTGCATATTACACCAAAACTAGGTTTTAATGCACAAGGATTGCTCTACAAGCTTTATCTTGGTGCCCAAGCTTGTGGAAACCATATTACTACATCATATTCATTCTTATGATGTCTCAACATCATAGGAACATCTTATCATGTGCAATTTGCAAGTTAACCCCTCTACTTGGGTAATTTGCACTTTAGTCCAAAATCAACAAAATAAAGTTTCAACATTATTCAAAAAGGACTGATATTGCAATATAAGTTCCTCAAAAGACTTAATTGTATTTCAAAAGATAAGAACAAACATCTAATCAACTTTATTAGGCAAATCACCTAGGGTTAGTACATAACCCAGGCCAGGGATGTTACACAATTCCTCATCTATCTTGTATAGAATGTTGATGGGGATCAAAGCTGGTGTGTAGACAAGGGTAACGTCCTAAGGACTGAGACATGTACCATACCCAAAAATCTGATTAGAGGAATGAAATTCTAATTTGGTAGAGATCCCAAAGTTGCTTCTCAGTCATGTTTTACCACAAAATCCCAAAAAAGTACAAAATTTAGAACACCTAAGAATTGTTGAAAATGAATTGGCTCTCTAGAAGTTCGTTGACTATTTTGCTAAAGTAACACAATTATACAACAATGACAACACCATGTTTGAAGACATCCCCATCCCAGAGTATATGAAAAAGAAGCATCAACCATTTTATATTGGAGATGAGATGGTGATGGTGAACATCCACTCCAACCCATAGAAATACAAAGTCAAAATATGAGTGCACCTACACCTACCTCAAAATATGAAAGACAAGTTGATAGAGATTCTATGCCACTACATGAATGTGGCCCAAGTGGATAAAGAGAAGAAAACCTAAATCACAGAGTGGGGAGTATTCTTCTACCACATCATGCCATTCGATCTCTAGAACATAGGATCTACATATCAAAGAGTGATGGTCACTCTGTTCCATGACATGATGCATAAGGAGGTGGAGGTTTACATGGGTGACATGACAACCAAGTCAAGAAATTAAGAATACATCACAAATCTGGAGAAGTTGTTTCAATAAGTAATATAGTTCTCTCCATGCCTCAGTCTAGCCAAGTGCACCTTTAGGATTACATCTAGTAATCTACTGGGGACATTGTCAATCATAGGGGAATTTGAATTTGAGTTGAGGAAGGATTGAGATGCCCAAGAAATGCCCTCCCCCAAAACTGAGAGGGAGATATGAGATTTGATATGTTGCCTTGAATACATCATCCTCTTCATCCTAAGCTTACATCCATATGTAGACTATTTTCAAGCTACTCCAGAAGAACTCTGACTCTAGATAGATAAGATATGTGAAGAGGCACTCTATAATCTTAAAGACTACCTCTCCAATCCACCTCTTTTGAGGCCAACATTGCTAGGCTACCTCTTACTCTTTGATTATCAGTCTACAAAATATCAATGGGGGGACTCCAAGTCAATAAACAACCAATGGACATCATTTTATTTACTATTCATCCAAGAAGTTGAATCATATTGAGTCTGCTACACTACAATTGATAATTATTGTGTGGCCTTGATATATAAAACATGGAATCTATTCCATGATTTAATGATGTATATTGTTGATCATCAGTCATGAACCTCTTTGCTATTTGTGTGATTTCCCTACCCTTATAAGACTATGTGTCAAAGTGGTGAGTGATTCTGCTAGAGTTTGACATCACCTACCTGCCAATGAAGGTAGTCAAATCCTAAGCTTTGGATGACTAAATAGCATATTCCCAGCTCTAAGTGGAAGCGACACATGAGTACAAATTCATAGATGAATACATAGGGATGTTCAATCCACCTGAAGTGGTTATCCTTCCAGTCTTGATGTGTGGACAATATTCTTCGACGGAGCCATCAATCACAAAGGAGTTGGTATAGGAATGATCTTTCAAAACCCTCGGGGTGAACAAGTATTAATAGCAAGATGGTTGGAGTTCACTACCATTACCAATGTGGCTGATTTTAGAGATTGCATCCTAGGACTACATCTTGTCAGATAACAATGGGCAAGTCACATATAGGTCTATGGGGACTCCCTTCTCATGACATGTCAAGTCCAGAACAACTTGAAGACACACCATTAGAACTTGGCACCTTAAAAAGAACACATGTGCGCTCTCGATTGAGACTTTGAGAACATCTCCTTTCAATTTGTCAAAATACTACATAATTAATTTGCATATGCTTTGTCGATCCTCACTTCGTAGATCGACATCCAAGGGGACCATACCTTCTCTTCCAATGCACATAAACGATCTCAACATGTTTACTACATGGTTATCAAGAACACACCTAATATCAATAAAAAGGCATTGTTTCACGACATCAAGGCATATAAAGAGAGACAAGACATTCATAGAAGCCTCTCCCAAAGAGAGAAACAAAGTCCCTCAAGCAACAAGCCATGCAAGTACATCCTAGGGACAAGATACTTATTTTATTGATCCTACAACTAGACTCTCCTATGATGCTTCAAGAAGGCAAAAGTAGAAACTCTCATGAAAGAATTCCTTGGAGGTTTGTGCAACACATATATGAGTGAAGTCGTGCTTTCCAAGAGAATACAACTTTTAGGGTACTATAGAGAGGGGTTGTTGCCAATACATCCAAAAATGTTGAGTCTGCCATATCCATGGAGACTACATCCATGCACCGGCCTATCAAATATTCAACATCACCATGCCTTGGTCATTCTCATTTTGGGGAGATGAGATGATAGATAAGATCAACCCTAAAATTTAGAATGGGAACTGCTTCATTCTGGCCATAATAGACTATTTCACAAAGTGGGTGGAAACAATTTCTATCACCAATGCATCAGCTCATAAAGTTATAAAGTTATTCAAAAGAAACATCTTAACATGGTATAGGATACAACATGAGATCACATCGACTATGGTGTGAACATCATAGATAAAACTGTCAAAGGGTATCTGAGATCTTTGGGGATCAAATATCACTAAACATCATGATACCAACCCCTGAGGAATGGAGTCATAGAAGCTGCTAAAAAAATCTGATAAAGATTCTAAAAAAGACAACTGCTCCCATGCCAACTGGCATGAACACCTCTTGAAGGGTCTATGGGCATACCGAACTTCCATTAAAACTTCCATAGGGTCCATGTCATATTCGTTGGTATAAGGGAATGTAGGTGGTATTTATAGTCAGGGTTTAGATCCCTTCTCTCCACATACTATAAGAAGCATATATACCCAAGGTAGATTGTCTTCAAAATTTCATCTACTACCTAAACACATGTGAGGAACAATGAATAAGATCACTTCATCATGCATAATACTATCAAGCTAAGACATATCGAGCATTCAACAAGAAACTATGTCCTTGTAATTTCTAGAAGGGCAACGTGGTACTATGCATCATCTATAATGTTGACTCTAGGGGAAAGTTCAACCTTAAATGGGGCCCTACATCATCCACAACATCTACGATTGGGGGAACCTACTCCTAAAAGACATGGATAGAGATATGAATCTTCACCACATGAATGTCAACCTCTTTAAGTGCTATTATTTTTGACAAGAAAGCCTTAACAATTGTAAGTATATGCCAAAGAGCATTGTAAGGGATTCAAAATCTCCCACCCTCCAAAAAAACCTAAAATATGCTTAAGTACATGTATGTGTACCCCCATGCACCTCAAATTGGAAAGGCCAAAGTAGAACCTAGGGACTAGGACATATGAAGAACACCAATTATCCAGAGTCTAGAATTGTTCTACAACCTAAAATAACTCTTTGAAATAGGACAACCTTAATAAAATATGTCAATCCGTTTATGATTGCAATAATGACAAGGTGAATCACTTTGATCACTATCATAAGAGTATTGCATAAAACTTGAGTCCCTAGAGGTGAGTTTACATACCATCCTCATAATCATTGATTCTCGACACCTATATTAGAGTAATTTCCATAATGCTAACATCAGTTGGGGGTGACCTAAAAGAGGAAGGACTGGAGGGTGTAGTCCAAAGTTGAAACTCATTGCATCTATCCATGCCTCGTATCTCAAAATGGAGTGAGACTAACCTCCAAACAGACTAACTTGGGAGAAAGTATGTGGAAAATCTTCACTAGGTCAACCCTATTGATTGCTCACAGAACCATAAGCTCTCATACTAAGGCCTTGAGCATCAATGTCCATTCAAAAGCTTCCATGAAAAGATCCACGAAAAATGTACATCTCACAAAGTAATCACCAAATAGTCCTTTAACTAGGCAAACACATTCTTGTGGTGGATCACTACTAAAATATGTTGGCAGTGAAGCCTACCAGGATGTCGTTGACACTTGGTCTTGTCCCAATTAGAATGGGTGTTGCCTCTGATACACCATCACAATGACATGACTTTAGTACTTAGCACGACACCTAGGTCTAGCATAGCTCTAGTGCATCTTTTCCCTTAGAAGGAGAGTTTCCCCTGTATCAGTTGGTCAATGGAAATCTAGAGGGAATGACCATCTACCATTAAGAAACTGACAGGGTGGAGATTAAAAATGCTTGAGTATCAACTTTCTGGATTCACAATGAGAAGTGGATGAAAAGGAGGTAACCTCAATATATGCTATTTTCTTTAACCTAAACCTATAACCATTTTTTATACACTAAAGGCATAGGCAAGAGGTCTAGATTGATTTCAAATGCCTAGTTTACCAATGGGGGCTTATGCACCTCAAAAATTAATGAGGACCTACATCCAAACACATATTTATGACATCATGAAGGGAGTACCCATTATGTCACATGTCATGAACTAAAAGAAATATTTATTTCAAGATTAATGTGCTAAAAAAATCTTGGCTCCTCATCCTAGTGAAAAATAGAAGATAAGAAAACATACAAAGAATGATTTTTTTTAGAAAAATATACCATTTTAGTTCTCTATAAAAATCACAAGCTACTAACACTAAAGGAGCCTATGCAATCCATTGTAAAAAATAGTCTCTTCCAATAGGGAATATATCTCGAGTCATATTCTGACGATTCAGGTACATCTTTGTGATTGTATCTTGAACTTTTTGAGAGTCGAGCATAAAATTCTAAAAGAAATAAGGAAGAACTTTGACCTAGTAAGTGCATTGGAGACAATTGAACTGCCTCAACACTAACACCAATAAGTATGCAACACACCTCCCCAAACCCATAAAGATGATCAATCAATGAAAGCCAGACATGACTGCTCCACAGACCAAGTTGTCAGGACAAAACTTCATCCATCCCCAATTCAATTTTGTTGATGTTAGACATGCTAATGATCCTAATCACCAGGTAGCTATAAAGGATCGTCAACCTAAATGTGATTCAAAAATAATTTCTTCTTAATGAAGTAGTCAGGATTTGAAGACATCACTAGTGGAGCAGGACTAATGTGCATTCCTAGATAAATCTATAGGATATTGAAAGGTCCCCTCATTATCCCTTTCAACTATTCTTCATCCAATCACTCATAAATCTTGGATACTATCAAATTAATGAAAACTTCTTTCCTTCGGATGGCAACACCAACTCTAAAAGTGGCATCCTTCACCTGATCAATAATATCTTTAAAGAATAGATCATCCAGAATGATAATTGTGTATGCTCACAAATAGGGCATATCTAGAGAACCAACATATCACACTTTTCCCTTCAACGAATCCAATAAGGATGTCATCTGAATAGGGAGACCATCTTTAGTCAACATCGAGTATCTTGGGACCTCTTCAAACCTAGAAGACTTGTAGTTCAACAACCCAACTTAATTTCCTTAGTACAACGAACAAAAATCATAAAGAGGAAACTAGATGATCTTTGCTACATCTTCTAGGGAGGGATTCAAAATCAAATCCCCAAAGTAGAAGGAGTGACTGAGAGGATCCCAGAATGGGATCATCACTAACATCAACTCTCTCACCAGAAGGAAATTAGAAAACTGACAAAATGACGAGTCATGCCAAAGCTCGCCAATACGACTTACTCAATCTCAAAGAGATCAGTAATGCAAAACTACACCAATGATGCCTCAGAAGTAGGATTTTTCTAATCATCCACTCTCTCATGGCTTAGAATCATAAAAGTTGTGATGTGCTGAAAAGGCAAAACCACACAACCTTATTTATAGGCTTAACAGGATAGAGTCGCTGCCCCAAATACATAAGGACTCCTTTTCCTATTCCTCAACTGAATGTCACCATCTACCACAAATGTTACCATTAATAGTTAAAGAAAACACGTTTCCTGAGACAACATGAGTCCATGTTCACTTACCCACAAATTGTAGAAATCCTCCACCTCAAGTTGGAACACTAATGGAGGCAATCTGTTTGGCCTATTGAAGATCCTTAGAAAGGCTAGACTCCCAAAATTTATTCTCAATTGAAGATAAAAAAAAACCTTACAATCTGATCTTTAATCAACTTAGGCTTTTACTTTAAAATTGAAATGAGTCTTACAAATACAAACAAAACTTATACATCATTTTCTCTTGCAGAAAAAGAAGATACTTCATAATGGAAAATTGCCCAGAAGTGATAACACAATTACTACTTCTTCAACTTTTGTCTTCAGCCACCCTGACAAGTGCTTCAAAAAAGTCCTATGATTGGTAGAAAAAGACTCAAAGGATTGGCACTTTTGCATCAAAACAAATATAATGGGTGGACCACCTGGGACCTAAAAGGGAGCTACTCGACAAAACCTCCACAACTAAATAAGCATCCCAATGAAAAGAGGAACCTGCTTCAACATCCCTTGATGATGGGTCTATAGTCAAAACTAGGACCTCAAAAAGACTCTCATCCACACCTATAGATCCCTCAAAATGATGACTATGCCCATATACCATTGCATCTTAATAGAAAGAGGAAGTCTAGCTAAAATTTCCTAGGAAGTGACACAAACCTGCAACACCAAAGTCTTTATGTTATCTTAGACCAACATAATCATTAAAACATTGAGTATCAACTGACGAAGAAGGTAGAGCTTAGGAGGAGGATCTACCTTTGGACGAGATGGATGATGGAACTCATATCTGTAATCATCATGCTGCTCAATAGAATCATATTCAATCACCTATAAAAGACGCATGTCAAAATAATGCAAATAAATGAAAACAAATCAAAATCAAAACACACACCACTAGAGGATGTCAAATATGATCATACACCTCTCTAGAAAGAAGTCTCATCTGACCATGTATATAGGACCACTCAAGGTACTCATCATGCATCACTTGACCCCACATTAGCTCCCAAGTAGCCTTATGGATCTCGAGACTAGGAGGAACCAACCTAGGCATAGAGTCAAAGGGGATGTTCTAGCCACCATCCCCTAATGAGAAGCATGTTCTCCTATGTACAAGACTCCCCCAGAGGGTGGCTCGAACTGGATTTGGCAAGAATCCATAGAAAATGCCTCAAAGTAGGCCATGTACAAGGTGGCGTCCTCTCCACACTAGAATCTTGAGATGATCTTGAACCACACCTAGGAAACTACAGTGAATTGGAGTCAGTTAAAGTATAGACACAAGATAATACAGTGTTAAAGAGTACCACATGTACCTCATCTATGATCATCATCTCCAGTTGACCTCTCCACCATTGATATTGTGCTTTGTTACTGCACCCAGCACAGTGACATCATATGCAGAGGGAAGCATGTAGATAACCAATGAGGGTTCTATGAAGCTAGACATGTTCATACTGCCACATATGCAAGGAAAGATCAATAAAATCAATAGATATTTCAAAGGAATAACAAAAAAAATAGGTAAAGACCTATTGCAATTGAGCCTACAAAGTCATTCCTTCGAAGCTCGAACCATCTCCCCTACGGGGAAGTCACCTACAAGGCACCTCCTCAAGTTTCTCAGTAGGTGGGAATACATGCCTCCACCCCAATCAAAGGAAGGGACCATATCCTGGTCAATAAGGAAGGAGAACAAAGCAATTTCTCCCCTATTATTTGTGTTGTGGCTAAACAAGAAACCATTGATCAACAAAAACAAGAATAATCTAGCACTCATGACAAGATAGAAAGAATCATTGGAACGATGCCTCTCACCTTCTTGATAGAAGTGACACTCAACCAATTAAACTTGAACTCGTATCTAGAGGACATCCCAAGGTCATCAGGGTCCACCACTAGAGTCCTAACTAGACTGTGACACCTCCACATCTATCAGTCAAGTAGAGAATGGATAGGGATCCCACCAAACCCTTCCTGATGATTCTAATAAACTTACTAGGGGTTATGTCTAGCTCACCAAATGCAAAGTGAAAGGTTCCAGTCTCAGGACATAAGTGGTCAATCAAAAGGAGAAGGTAGTGTCTATCAATTATCTCACATCAAAAATGCTACCAAAGTCGGTTCCCTCAAGCAGATCTACCTCTTCAACAACTAAACTTCCATACATCATCCCCAACTCATTCTAATAGGGTTGTAGGTGCACATTTGGAAATTCAAGACCCTAATGAGACAGTGTATAAGACAAACTCAAAAACCATCACCAAAGTTAAAAGCCTAATTCAAGTTCCAAGTTATATAACATGGATCAAAGTTCCAAGTTATACCTCATCTCTTACTCAACAACCTTCGTGATGGAGGTTCATCCACATCATGCCTATATGAACCACAATCCTTTTATCTGGGAGAAACTCCCTTGAAACCTGTGTGCACTGCCATGATGCCTGGCCAGAGTGAATGCAGATTAGAAGCTTCAAATAAAAATTTGAACTCGTTAGACAAAGCTACAATTAATACATATAACAAGTATGCCTTGGTTCCTGCATCACCACCCACATCTTGATCATCCATTACGGGGTCCTAATTATGTCAATCACAAGATTTCATTTGCAAGATCATGAGAGAAATGATATAAGCTTTCCATGGAAACTAGAATCGACTCAATCAAACATCAGATGATCAAGAAACATAAAAATAACCATATCGACCAAATTGCAAATTCAAACACGAATTTGATTCATCTTCAACCTCTAGACTATGAAGAAATTGGGGAGATCAAAATTTGGATTTCTCAACCAAGGGCCAAAATGACCAAACTAAAGTGCAAAAATGAAAGCTATACCTTTGCAGAGATAAATGTAGTTGAAATATGCACAATAATGATGCCAAAATGGGTGATCTAAAGCCCTACCACCACTAAAGATGTGATTCTCACCACACCATTGTGGATGACTGATAGAATATTGTGATCCAACTGTCACCCTTGTCTTCTCTCTCCTCTCCTCAATCGATACCACCACTTGCTCGAGTTGACTATCTACATGTTGTGCCAGCTCGTATGGAGGTGAAATGAGAAGGGTGCTCGATCTTCTCCCATTTCCCTTCCTTTTAGAAACAAAAACTTTTGCAAACATGTACATAGGATTTTTAGCAAAATTTACAAACCTTCTAAAATTCACAAACAAATCACAAGAAATTAGAAAAATATGGATAAAATGATAAAAAATGTAAAAAATATGAAGACTCCAAATATTTTCTTAAAAGATACAAAACTTATCTATTTTATAAAAATAAATAAAGTTTTGATTGAACTTTGATCATTTGAGGGTCCGAATTATGACCTAAAATCGAACCATTACCTTGCTTTCATGCTCATATCTCTAATGGTCTTGGTTTGTGACTCAAAAGAAAACAAAATTCACACTACAAGTTTTCTTATCTTTCATCAATCTTGGATCATGACTTAAAAATGAACCAAATAGTTATAACCATTTCCATGATCCTGAATCATGACTCAGATGCCAAAGCAAAAATTTCCAATTTTCAGTAATCACCCTTAGATCAAGGAGAGAACTAGAGAGTAAAAAATAATCACTAGTCGATGCTCTAGGGTACATATGGTAAGCCAATGGATGAGCATTTTGTAGAGAGTACCTTCTACTAGATGATCACTTGATGCCTAGTCTCAACTTGTTTTGATGAATTGCCAATAGTCTAAGCGGGCAGAAACTTTACTAATACAGTCATTGGCCAGAAGACCACCTTAAATCTAGGAACTTTTCTGAGACTCATCAATCAAATTCCTATCCTAGATAGGGAAAAATCCCCCACATTGCACTTTTTAAGCATTTTGATCCTAACCTTATATTGTCACACTCTAAAAAAAGCTTAAGACACATAGATGAAAAGATATGATAAATATTTCTCAAAGATATTTTTGCAAATAAGTAGTTACCACAATTTTTCATTGACTCTTGATTAATTTTTAAAAACCACCAACTCTATCTATTTTTCACATCCATATTTTCTCACTAAGGCATGAGTTAGTGGGAGAATTAGATAAAACTGGTTTTAGAACAAGAAGAATTCATGAGAGTCACATATGCATCTGATAGACCTCTATTGGCTAATAGAACTCCATCGGAATGAATGATTGGTCAGATATAGGTAAGTGTCTTGGATAGAGGTAACTCTTACTATGGAGAAATCATTTATACTTTATCTTGTTTTTGTCATTGATTATTATTTCATTATCCATTCTTAGCAGGAATAGACAACACTTATGCTTTCTACCCACAATAAGGTTTTTCATAATCCTTTATGAGTCCAACCTTTGTTGCCTTTCCTGACTAAAAATGGGGCAATGATTGGCTCAAGCGTGTGGTTTTCACTCTTATCTCAAACCTTGCCTTTCGAGGGGAAAATGTTGACATCTAAATTTTTATCACTCAAAAAGATTCACGAATATTGTCAATTCTCTGGATAATGATGGAGTTCATTCCACATTCCACACATTTTCCACATTTATCCTTCTTTCCACATTTTACCATATTTTCCCACCTATTTAATCCATTTTTTTCACCCATTTTAACCCAATTTAGGGCTTTTTGTGAAGAAGATGTTAGACTCAAAGTGCAACTTGCTCTTCAGTTCTGTTATTAAGAAATTCATAAATTGCCAAGTTGAATTTTCTTAAATAAAATAATCCTTTTCCCCATGGATATCCAAATACTTTTTGTTAATAAATCAGAATCCTAAATTATGCCTCTTTATTCATAGTCCATTTTCTATTTTTTCTCAAGAACATTGGTTAAATTATTACAAAATCAGGAAACAAATTTTATCCAACGAACACCACCTTGATGCAAGCCATCCACCGTGTGCCACATGGTGTATTTCCTTGATCCGTGAACCACCCAAATGTAGTGTATTGGGGTGGTCTGCCACTACTTCTAGAAGGTTATGTCCAGAATCTTGAACACTAAAATCCACCTATAACAACCCCCCTCCATATATGTTGTATTCTGGGCCCCTTTGAAACCTCCTAAAGGCAAAGTATTGAACTGTCTCTACCTTTACTTCTCACATTATCTGTGATCATACCATCCTTCCTTTGATACCATCTACACTGTTAACATTGGTAGGCTACTAAAACTAACTACATTATCTACTTCTATTCACTTTAATTGCTCTGTCTACTTTAACTACTTTAATTATTCATATTTGCTTAACACTACAAATGTGATATTCCTATATGTTTCTATTAATCTTATATAAAATAAAAGATCAGATTTTTACCTTCACCCAGACATGCTTATTATCCTCTAGCACATCCTACACATTGGTCCTAATCGCTCGAGAGGGATCTCTAATGTGGGAGGTCCTATGGTGATTAGGACAGAAAGATACCTAAACAAAAAAGACTTTTAGAGTAATGGAGGGAAGGTAATAGACCTCTCAAGCCATAATATCCCTAGAAAAGGTTAAAGAGAATTTTTTTACAATTTTCATTTCATTTTTTCCTTAATTCAACCTAAAATGAATCTTATCCCAATTGCACAGAAACAACTTGATACTAGTTTATCAAGAAATTGTGGTGCTCACACATACCCACTCATAATAATATCAACAAACATGAGTTCTCTAGGTTGAACTTGTACTTTTATTTTTATATCTACCAGACTCAAATGTCATCAACTTTCCACCGTGGATTCACAACATGTATTTTGTTTTTACTCATGCTCCATATAAAACATTGTGATGACTCCAAACATCTTCCTTTATTTTCCATAAAAACACCAAGCTAAGTTTCACAAATTAGGACATATGCCTAAAGAATAATATTTCTAGGCTGTGACATGTTTAGTTTTGAGCAAAAGTGAGGTGTAGTGTTGGAAAAAGTGATAATTGATGGTTTTGTTTTACCACAATGTTTTCCTTTAATAATCATAGTACGTATTTAAATATACAGAATGCTTCCTTTTTAGGGTTTCTTTGGGATGTCTCCCAACCATCACATGGTCACATATTGACTTGCCATCATGTAATGTCATTTTGTAATTATAAATCATCAAATGAGAAGGTCTACAATTAGAAAGAACTAAATTTTGTCACAATTGTAGAATATGCAATTAGCATGAGTTTTTATAATATATGCTCTTTTATTGAACATCTTATCAACAATGAAGCCTACAACCACAATCTACCTTTGATAAGGATGAATATGGCCAATGATTGGAGAGATGGATGCAAGTTTTCTTGCTAAATCTCATAAATACTTCACTTTTGCCTTGATCTTGGATTCTAGAGTTTAAGAAGATTTGACGGAAATCAAACTCTGTCCAAGTAAAGAGGTTTTCATAGTTTTCAAGACAAGGTCTGTTTGGAGAAGAGGAGACTGTAGACCTTCCCAAGGAAAGGGGAGTGGGTATTAGAATTTTTGGATGGCTTCCAACCCTTACTTTGATGTTTTCTAGAGGTTGTGGGTGGATAGGTTGCATACCATCCATTCCCTTATGGTATTGTATCTATGGAGGAGAGATCCTCATACAAATGTTTCACAACACCTTCACAAGGCATCCAGGAGAGATCCTCTCTCAACTTAAAAAATCTACACACGACTTATGTGGGAAAAAGGGTGGCCTAGATCCCACTGCAAAGGTCACAGGAGTTGGCTATTGTGGTAGTGCTAGATCAGTAAACAAAGAGGTTGGGAGGATGGAGTTCTTTAATGTGTTCTATGAAGACCAGAGCTAGAGGGATATTTAATCTAGCATGCCTCAGTGGTCTAAGGAGTCCAACCATAGGTCAACCCCAAATAGTAAATGCCTAGTGCATGTAGGTCCTAGAATCTGTACACTTATATGGCACAATCTTAGGGGATGGGGATCAAAATCAATGACCCTAAATAATATTTTGAGGTACATCTTCCAAAAACCCTTATTCTAGGAATACCAAAATATCATAAATATGTATACCATTTTGACGAGTAGAATGAGACCAACACATCTATGACCGTAGAATGGGGATTGGAAATTTATTATAAGTCTGATTGCATAATATGTAATTCATAATATGTTTAATTATTAGTCCTTGTATTAGATGACATTGTTTGGATTTAATATTTTACAAGTGAATGGATTTTTACCTTGATGATGCTCCTAAATGTCTATTTTCTTAAATGTACCACCTTATGAGAAGTTGACATGCAATCTATCTAAAATGAACCCTGAATCATGATGTAACCCTAACTTGACCATAGAACATTATAAGCTAGTGATTCTTGTAACATATATACCTATAGGTTAGGGGATTTGGGTTAGTTGGACCTAAATATAAATGACAAACTAATAGTTTTATAATAATATGCTAGATATGGAATTTGATTCATGTTTTTAGGTGTATGCTTTGACTAAGCCAACTAAGTTCTATAACTCCAAATTTGATTGGTAATTTGAATCAGGTATGTGGTACTATTATCTTGATGTGTATCTAGTCCACAAGAACTGGAACCATAATGTTTTAATATAGTATGTGTTTCTCTCTTGCCATGTCTATTATTATATTGTATTGGTTGGAATTTTTCTATTATTTGATCTAGCCTAGTTCATATGGTTATTATTTCATCTTATATATATTGTACTTCACACAATCATAATCAAAATTATCAATGCATCCCTTCATATCTCGTTATTGTGTGTTTTGAGCCTTTCCATTATCTTTGAAAATGTGTCAAGTGGAAATTGTATATACAGCCTTTCCTCTATGAGTCAAGTAGCACTTCACCTTTTCCTTGGAGTTACGTGACACATTTTGGTCTCTTCACTCACCTAAATGTTAGGTTAATGGTTGACACTTGCTTAAAGTATAGTGCAAATTCATAATAATATGCATCTCGATGCATAAGGTACCACTTTGAACCATATATTATTTTAGTTTACATGTATATTCTACAAAGCTATATTTTGTCAATAATGTAAGTTCACTTCCTTTTTTAGTAGCAATGTACTTTATTGGCACCGCATACTCAACATATTTGTTTTGACTTTCTCCACTATTTTAATTTTATAGGTTCATATTTTGCAAGGATATGGGTTTGTGAGATATGATGTGTTGTGAGACGATAGGTGGAGCCCATTATAGATCCTCCTTGCCTTTGTACATGTTTATTGAAACCATTCATTGCAAATTGTAATGTAATTTGTAATAAGTTACATAAAGTTAAATATATATGTGTGTGTTATATTTTTTGTATGGTAAATGGTGTATCGTTCATGTGCATGTCTCAGTCTTCTATTGTATGCATTGTTGATGTCACAAGTACAATTCTTAGGTTCTTGTGTTGGAATTCTAAGGATGTTATAGTTGGTATCAGAGCACAAACAACAACGCACACCTCAAAATTTTGCATGACACAAAAACATAGACAAATATTAGAAGTTTATCATCTAGTAAGCTTTAATAGCTAGGCTATGTCAGACTTATCCTTTAGGATTAGAAATATAGATGTTCTAGAAATAGGTGTGTGCTTGTGATTTTTCTTGAAGGTTTTTTCTTCTTCTATTCTTCTATTTTGTAGTATGGGATACATGTTTAGAAGGGTGAGGGAGGGGAGACCCTATAGAGTTAACCCTAGATACATTATTGTGACATGTGCTTAGGGTAGCTACAAAAACATACATCTTGTGGTATGATTCCCTATCTAGACAACTTATGAGTATAGGACTTGAGTCACACAGTGTGTGGTTCATGTGATAATGTTCAATACTAGACTTTGTATGAGAGGACATAGAGATAAGAGGCTATTGAATTATTTGTGAAACTCCATCTGGGTGAAGGAGATGTACGCAGACCCTAGAGGAAGTATATGTTGTGTGATATCTATGATGAGCCTCATAATTGGGTTAGTGGTTCCATGATAAGGAAGATTGTGGGTGTACACCTATTGAGAGTTCGGTAAATGATTTTGTTATGGTATAAATCTAGTGGATGGAAGGTCATGATTTTATTTGGATATGTATCAACTAAGTATCTAGAGCTTATGGAACTCATCTTTAGTTACAACTTATATTGTTATGAAAACATGATGCTGATATTTTTTTCTTTGGGTGATGCATTATTCTCAAATAAGTTGCACTTGAGATAACATATTTATGTATGCATGTTGAGACACTCAGATTAACTTGATTTATAGTATGTGTACCCCATATCATACATGTAAAATTTGATATTGATATATGACTCCAGATCTGAGGAAACTTTTGGATCACAATTTAAATGATCACATGTGTATATGCTTAATCTCAAATCTAGTAAAAGATATAACTATATGATGAAAAGTTGATGATATTGAGTGATAATATGCCTAGTTTTGAGTGTACCATTAGCTAGTTCTTGAACCACAAATATAGTTTCATTTCATAAGAAGGCTCAGTAATATGATACATGTGACACCTTAGAAAGGTAGCCTTTCTAAAGTGGATATGATGACCCTAGAATCACCCCAAGTTGAGTAGATCAAATTTTGAGGATGAAACTCCTTCTAAAGTTGGGTGAATGTCATATACTAAATTTTTATGATAAATTCACAAAATAACTTTGGAGGAAAATTGATTGAATAATTAGGAATATAAGTTTTTTTTTAATATTTGGAATGCTTTTTAATGGAAGGCTCAAGATATATTTGACAATGATGACATTTGTAGGAATTTCGATATTTTTCAAGAGAAAATCAATTTATGCTAAAGTATTTTGTTATTTTATAAATATAACTAAGAATAAGTGAGAATTGATACAAAAGACTGTATTATGGAAATTAGTTATGATTATGGAAATATATGTTGATGGTTTGGTGAATCTTAATGATAATTATGGATTTTAGCATAAGTCACATTAGGAGAATTATTTAGTCCTCTAAATATTTCATTTTAGTCTCTTTTATTGCAACACACGAATAGAGAGATAGAGATTTTACATAATAAGGAACATGTACTCAATACTTCTTATCATTGTAAGTTACCATTTTAAGGTTACAAAATTTACAGAAGAAAGGGTTTGAGGTGCTTAATGATTGCTTTAATGACGTC
The DNA here is from genome assembly GCA_963693085.1 of Alisma plantago-aquatica. NCBI lineage: Eukaryota > Viridiplantae > Streptophyta > Magnoliopsida > Alismatales > Alismataceae > Alisma > Alisma plantago-aquatica. Next base: position 368,907,794 of record OY856409.1, on the reverse strand, counting down.
AGTTTAGTAACAATAGTAAGTTGGTAATAGACATCGTATACATAGTTTTCATGGAATATTCATATATTATAAAGCGTCATGATGTGTCAATAAAATAGAAAAGATAGAAAGATATTAGCGGCTATGTGTGCATATGTAATATTTACTAGGATAAGAAATGTACATATATCTCTCACTACTACAGAAATGGATTATAACATCACATTTATAGGCGTCAGTTGTATACATAAAACCGACACCTAAAGCATACAACACTGGTGGAATACAAAAACTGGCATCTATCTATGAAGAGCGGCCAAACACGGGTATCACTTTTTATTTAGCGTCGGTTCCTTAATAACCAACCGACACCTAAAATCGACCACCAAATCTAAATTTTCTAGTGAAAACAATTCCTCCAAAATTTAACATAAGGCGTCGGTTGTTAACAGAGCAACCGACGACTAAAGGTTTTTCACGAGACAGAAATTTGACCCATTTTTATCGTCGGTTATCATACAATAAATGATGCCAATGTGTTTTTGCGCGCTGTCCCCGTGAAATTTTTCACCCCCCTTTGGCGTCAGTTATTTTACAGAAACCGACGACTATAGTCATAATTCGAGAACTTTTTTTTCGGCATATGTAGATAGATGTTAGTTTTTCTAGTTAGAACTGATGACTATTATTGAAGATAGGTGTCGGTTTTTTGGTGGGAACCGACGCCTATTATTTTAAGCGTCGGTTTTTTTTAATAACCGACGCCTATTGTTAACTTAATAGCACGCACGCGAGCCACAAACTCTTCTCCTTTCTCTGTTTGATTGCCGATTTCAAGTTAGGTCTCTCTGGCGATTCTCTCCGCCACAACTACTGTCGCTGCCTGCCGCTCCTACTGTCGCTCCTACCGCGGCCGCCTACTGTCGCGCACACCGCCGATCCTCTTCTTCCTATTGCCGCCAGCCACTGCACTGCCACTTGTCGGTGCCTTCTCTGTCGCTCCTGCTCGATCGCCAGATCCTTGCTCATTGTTGTCGCTCCTCCCAACTGTGACCTGCTCTCCTGCTCGTCGCCGCCATGTCGCTCATCTTCTTGATCAAAAGGTATGCTTCCTCCACTGCCGCCGCCTACTTCTCCACTGTCTCCGTTGTCTAGTTAGGGCTCTGGGCGGCCTGGGTGGACTGGGTGGATGCTTGGGCGGCGCCAAGGCACGCCTAGGCTGCTGCTGGGTGTTTTTTTATTTTTAATTAAGTTATTTACTGATTTGTTTTTATTTATGTAGTGCTTTTGTTATTATTTAATCATCTACTTATTTAACTTTATTTATCAACTGATTTAACTTTATTTATCAATTGATCTATATTTATTCATCTAATGTTTGTATTTATTTATGTATTGATTCAAGAATTAATTGATCATCTACTGATTTATATTAGTTTATCAACAAATTTGTATTTATTCATCTACTTGTTTGTATTTTTTTGTCTACTATTTTTAATTTAGTTATCTATTCATTTGAATTTATTTGAGTATTGCTTTTGAAATGATATAATCATCTAGTGATGTAACTTTATCATAGGCTCATTATGAACCATTAGATCTAGATCTTAGCTAGGGTATCTCTACCATCCTAACTATGAAATTGGTAACTTGTTTCCTTGTTGAGTATATTGAGAATCCTAATCACCCTTCTTGCTTAATGATGAACTCTAATGCACACACGTGACATGCATGTAATGTAAATGATGAACTTTTCCCTAGATTGCCAATCATGCTTATAAAGACATCAATAATCACCCTAACTTGAAGAATTAGGATATGAATGATGAAACTAGGATTGTAGTTATAAGAATGACAAGACATGTATTTGTTGGCCTAGAAACCCATCCAAGATTTACTCATTAGGGGTAAATCTTGGATAGTCCCCGGTTTGGGAATGTTCTTGAACACCTAATCTCACTTAGGATGTAAGTGTATAATGTGTATTGGGTTTTCAAGAAAAATTTGGTAGCATTTCCCCGTTTGTTCTCTATGTACATATGTACTTGGAGAATAGTGGGGAAATACTGCCGAAATTTTCTTGAAAACCCAATACACATTATGCACTTACTAGTGAGATTAGGTGTTCAAGAATGGGATAGGTGGTACATTTATTATATATAAGAATGACAACACATGTATTTGTTGGCCTAGAAACCCGTCCAAGATTTACTCATTAGGAGTAAATCTTGGATAGTCCCTGGTTTGGGACGGTTCTTGAACACTTAATCTCACTTAGGATATTTTAACCATTTATTATATATAAGACCTTAAACCCTAAAGTTTTAACCATAAACCCTAATCTTTTAACCCTAGACCCTAATCTTGTTCTAATATATGCTTGTTTTCTCTTTGATCATAGAATGGATAGATCATGGATGTCCATTCCAAATCACTGCACCCCAGAGTTTATTTTTTGGTCTTGATCAATTTATTAGATTTTCCGAGGAACATAGGAAACAACCTAGAGATAGGTTCTACTATCCATGTAGGCATTGTGGTAACAACTTGAAAGCCAACACTGGTGACGAAATCAAAAATCATGTCATGTGCAACGGGATTGTACAAGGCTATACAGAATGGCACTGGCATGGAGAGATTTCAAACCTAAAATCAGTGGATGTTGATAGCAGTGCTTGTATGGAAGAAGAAATTGCCTCCGATGACATAGATGTGAATGAACCAGTTCCAGTAGACATCATTGATGCGATGTTGGATAGTTGTGGGGTAGAGCACACCGATCCACCTCCCATGTTTAGAAACATTATGCATGATGCTGAGATACCGTTATACACAGGTTGTAAGTTGACAAAGCTTAGCACTGTGTTGAGATTGTATAAGCTGAAAGCTAACAATAGATGGAGCGACAAGCTTCACGTCATTGTTGTCTTTGTTGAAAGAAATTCTTCCTGAAGGAAACTAGCTTCCAATCTCAACATACAGGTTAAAGAAATTGTTGTCCCCAATGGGAATGGAGGCCAAGAAGATACATGCATGCCCAGATGATTGTGTAATTATTTCAAAAGGACTATGTGGATTTGAAAGATTTTCCCAAATGTGGTGCGTCAAGGTATAAATTGACGACTTCAGGGGAGTCCAAAACTGGTTCTCCTGCCAAGGTGATGTGGTATCTACCTATAATATCATGGTTTCAATGCTTGTTTGCCAATCCGATAGATGCGAAGAATTTGAGGTGGCATGCAGATGTTAAGAAAAATAATGATGGGATCCAATGACATGCATCTGATTCCCCACAGTGGAAGAAGATTGATTTATTGTACCATGAATTTGGTGAAGAAGTCAGGAATCTAAGACTTGGGCTTTGTACAGATGGGATGAATCCGTACGGGACATTGAGCATCCGACATAGCACTTGGCCAATTATGCTTGTTATATACAATATTCCTCCCTAGTTGTGTATGAAAAATAAGTATGTTATGTTGTCGTTGTTGATATCGGGCCCTAAACAACCTGGAAATGATATCGACATTTATCTTGAACCTCTAATTGATGACTTGAAGAAACTCTGCGGTGAAGGTGTGATGACCTATGATGCTTCATGAAGAGAGACATTTTGTTTGCACGCTATGTTGTTTTGCACTGTGAATGACTTTCCAGCATATGGGAATTAGTCTGGATATAGTATCAAAGGATCTAAAGCATGTCCTACATGTGAAGAGAACACTGATTCAATATGACTAAAACACGGCGACAAGACTATATATCTTGGTCATCGAAGGTTTCTTCTAAAATTCCATCTGTATCGTAGGTTTTGTAAAGCATTTAATGGACAAAATGAGGAATAGAGTGCACCTAAACCTATACTAGGGGAGGATGTTTATGAAAGAGTAAAAGAATTTTCCAATGAATTCGGTAAGAGATCACAATGTACGATGGCCACATGGAGTGACAAATATTTATTCTAGAAGAAGTCAATATTTTGGGATCTTCCTTATTGGAGTTCTTTGGCAGTCAGGCATTGTATCGATGTCGTGCACGTTGAGAAAAATGGCTGTGATAGCGTCATCAGTACTATGTTGAATATACTAGGTAAGACTAAAGATGGGATACAATCTAGAATGGACCTATGTGAAATGGGAATAAGGACAGAATTAACAGAAGTAGTTAGTTGCGATCAGAGAACATACTTACCTCCCGCTTTTTACACATATTCGAGAAAGGATAAGAAAGCTTTTTGTGAATGCTTGGTAAATGTTAATGTGCCACAGGGTTACTCATCCAACATCCGTAGAAAGATCTGAAGTTGATAGGTCTTAAATCTTATGATTGTCACACTCTAATGTAACAAATATTTCCCATGGCAATTCGATCTATATTGTCGAAGCATGTAAGGTTTGCAATCACCAGACTTTGTTTCTTTTTCAACAGTCTATGCAGCAAAGTTACTGACCCTGATACTCTCGATAAATTGTAAAGAGAAGTTGTTGTTACCCTATGTCAGCTTGAGATGTATTTTCCTCCTTCGTTATTTGATATCATGGTACATCTTGTTGTCCACTTGACCAGGGAAGTGAAAATGTTGGGACCAGTTTTCTTACATTGGATGTATCCCTTTGAACGATACATACGTGTTTTTAATGGTGATGTTCAAAACCGTTATCGGCCTGAAGGGAGTATTATTGAGGGTTATGTGGCGAGAGAGGTTATGGATTTTTGCAATGACTTTCTCAGTGCTAATGACGCTCCTGTTAATGACAAGAATATTGAGGAGCATTTTGGTAAAGGAATTTTGGGGTCACGGATGAAAGTAATCAGCCATGAGCAGTTGGAACAAGGTGACTTGTATATTTTACACAACATCGACGAAGTGAGTGTTTATATCGAGGAACATACCAATTTCATCAAGAGACAATATCCTCAAGCCAATTCAATGTGACTTGCTACAGAGCATAACAAGACATTTATTAAGTGGTTTGAAGATAAAGTCTTACATCAACTATCTCAAACACTAGATAATCTTACTGAAACTATCAAATGCCTCGCCTTTAAACCAAAATTTAATGTTATGTCTTATGAAGGGTTTGACATAAATGGATTCTCATATTACATAAAGTGTCAAGATGATAAGAGTGTCATCCAAAATAGTGGGGTCACCCTTCAAGTGTCTTCATTGTTTTTTGCAAGTGCAAAGGATATGTGTCCATGTGAAGCTAAAATGTCATATTATGGTGTCATTGAAGACATATGGGAGTTTGACTACGTAGATTTTAGAATTCTGCTCTTTAAATGTAATTGGTCTGATAACACCAAAGGAGTTATAGTGGATGAATTGGGTTTCACATTAGTGAACTTTGAAAAGATTGGTGAGAAGGGTGAACCATTCATATTGGCATCACAGGCGAAACAAGTATTTTATATCGATGATCCTGCAAATGATAAATTGTCGGTTGTTCTTCATGGTAAAAGACATTTCATTGAAGATCTTATAGATGAAGAAGAGTACTATGATAAGTATGATGACTCCAATCCATTCTCAGTTGGGTTGCTAAGACCACCAAATATTGAAGCTAATGATGACTTGTATGTATGCAGAGATCATAATGAAGGATTGTTAATTGATAAAAGATCACAATATTAGAGGCATGCATGTTTATATTTTTTATATGTTTTATTTTTTTGAATGTGAACTTTACCATGTGAATTACTTTACAATGTGAATGTGAACTTTATAATGTGAATTACTTTACAATGTGAATGTGAACTTTCAGATGGCTGAGCATTCTCCTAATGACTGTGCTGATGATTATTGTGAGGGTGATGATGTCAATGAACCACCTCACAATGTAAGTTTTAAAAATATATCCCTGAGGTTTCTATATAATTGTTCATTTATAGTTATATCATGTGAGTGTGTTTTTTTTGTCAAATATTATGTTGGTGATGTACCCCCTGAAGAAATTGGGGCACTTGATGAGTAGAAAAAAAATGAGAAAGTGATGGGCATCACAATGATGAACAAGTTACTACAACAAAGGGGTAATGGACCCAAACTGGCTGTGGATTTTGATCATGTAGGAAATCCAATTGGAGTGAACCGCAACTCATTTATTTCATATCTTGGGGTTCTTACTCGTAGCCATTGTAGTCCTATTTTTGAATCCTGGCATAAAGTTCCTAAGGGGAACAAAGACTTACTATGGAAGGAACTATGCATGAGTTATTATTATTTGCAATTCTATTTTTGTAGATTACTCATTTTTAGGATACTAGTTAATAGCAATTATATTTTGCAGAGTATATTTGATCTGGATGAAAAGCTACATCGTAAATGTGTGATGCAACACTGTGGGAGGGTCCTAAGGAACTATAGGACAAATCTCACCCGAGATTACATATGTGATGTTGAGAAGAGGTTCTTGATTGATTTCCAATTCTAGACATTGATCACTTTTTGACTAACTCTACACTAATAATTTTTTTTTTGTATTCTCTTTAAAAAATAAATTTTGGAAGAAGGCAACCACTGAGAAATGGAACTACCTGGAAACCAAAGACTGGGAGGACTTTGTTACACAAAGAAAAATGGATGAATTTAAGGTATTAAGCGCCACTCCTAATTTAATTAATATACGTTCTTAGGTATTCACCTATTCAAGATTAACCTTTTGTGTGACTAACCAAATCAATGTGCTTACTAACAAGGCTATCAGTGATGCTCAAAGAGCAAGGTGTGCACTGAATGTGCATGATCACACAATGGGTCCAAGAGGCTATGTAGGCGTTTGCCAAAGACTACAGGCTGAGTCTACTAATCAGTTTGCTGCTACTAAGGAGTCATCTACTATTGGTCCCGCACCTCTGCCTCACCATATTATGTGAATATCTAGGAGTAAAAACAAGAAGGGAGATATAATGAAGCCCACAACTACTAAGGCGGTTGCAAAAATGGTAAAATTCAACTCTTAGAGCAATCGATCGATATTGATTATTGTTATGTTTACTTACCAATTTCTATTTATGGCGATTATCGGAAGCTGCACGAGCAGAAGAAGGAAGGCAAGTTCATCCCTGAGGGCACAAGGGATGAATTGACAGTTTCTCCGGGTAACCCAAAGCATCTTGGACGTGTTAAGGGTGCAGGTGCTAGTGTGGGCATCAAAGCATTCTTTGGGCCATCACAGCACAAACCAGTCCCAAAAGCGGGACTTTCACAAGTTGAGGTAACTTATTCTTTTTTTAGAATGTTATTGCAAAAGAGAATTCAATAATCAGAAGCTAGCATTTCTTTTATCCATGTATAGGTAGATCAGTTAATTGATAGGAGAGTCGAGGAAGCACTTGATAGGAGAGTCGAGGAAGCACTTGATAGGAGAGTCGAGGAAGCAGTTGATAGGAGAGTCGAGGAAGCACTTGATAAGAGAGTCAATGATGCAATTAGCAAGTGGTAGGCATCTCAGACTGCCACTCAGACAGTACCTGTGTCAGGCCACTCTTCTCCTACTATAGAGGTTGGGAGAAATCTTGTAGACCCACCACCTAGCACGTCCGTTGTAAGTATTTTTATGACATATATAGTAGCTAGTCTTTTCAAGATGATATGTTTATGTATATATATAACATTTTTACGTACATTTGTAGGGGTTGAAGCCATGCTATCTAAAAAGTCAAGAATATATTGTTGCAGATGCACATACTTACCTAGCCCTTCCAAGGGAGATTTTTTATGGGACTCCAGTACCAGCTAGTGTGGTTCGTGTGAGCCCGGTACATATACTCCCCGATTGGAGGGATCTTCCACTGCCATATGCCCACCCGGATTCTGAAATGCTTGGTGAGGCAGAAGGAAGAGTGATAATGTTGCCCAAAGCGGATGTCATCTATACTAATATTGTATGGTAAATTTACATTACATTAATTTGATAGTGTGTATATATGAGTCTATTGATCTGAAATTATATATACAGGTTAAAAGGAAGACACCCTCTACATCTCGGTCTCCACCTCCAACTCCTAAAGTACCAAGTTGGCTTTGAATGGACCTACACACCTCGTTATGTCCTAATTGTAGGGGTATGGTAGTATGGATAGGTGAAAATGATTCAAATTTCCCTATAAATGTTACTATTACGGAGGATGTTGTAGGTCAATCATACGATAACAATATATTTATACAAGTTTTGATACGTATTAATGCATATGTAATACAAGTTTTGCATACACATTAATGCATACGTATTAATACATGTCAATCATACGATAATAAGCTATTTATACAAGATATTTTAGAGTTGTTTCATTATGACTGGCTGAACACATCTATGATAGAGTTGTGGATATGGTGAGATCTTGTTTATACATATATATACCTTGTTCTATATATGGTGATCTATTTTCTTATATATTAATGAATACATAATACATGTTTTGCAGCAACTTACACACGATATGTACAGATTTTGCATTTTCCCATGTGGGATTTTTGGTTCCATCTTTGATTAGTCTTGTAGATACAAACCCTTCTTCAGTTACTTCATACTGTTGTGATGCTTTAGAATATTTTGGTAAAAATAAGAAGACGGTGATAATAGCTCCATCAAATTCGAGGAAGTTTACTTTGCTTGTAATTTGGACTTAAGAAAATTACATTTTTATTGTGGATTTTGAGTTATTAATTTTTAACTTTCTAGCCTATAGTGGTAGGCATTGGGAGTTACTAGTTATTGTCCCCAACACATTCACTGTCTATTATCTAGATCCTGCGGGGAAGGAATTGAATACATTACATAGACACACAATGAAAAGGCCATTATTCTCGTGAGAAATATTTCATATTTTTATATCTGTTAACATTTATTATTACATTACTATTTAATTATGCAATTTAATGTGTTACATTAACATGTAGGGCTTTAGAAAAGTTCAAAAAAGCTGGAGGAAAGGTCCCCAAGAAAAAGAATCAACCACTAATTTGGGAGAATGTAGAAGTAATTTCCCGACTCCAATGTATATATTATTTATGTGAACTGTGCTTGTTTGTATTTTAGAATATTTTGTATGTTTCAATTTATAGTGTGCTACACAAGACAACGACTGGGCATGTGCCTACTATGTGATGCGATTTATGGACCTAATCATCAAATATGACATAATGGAAATTGATACTATACATCAGGTATTATATATAGTCTCATTAGACAATATGAAATATATCAATCTTATTATATATTATTAATTATATATATGTCATTCTCTTTGCAGGTGTTTAAAATTGACTTCAGCACAGGTGGAAAGTTATTCGATGTACATACTCCCTATATGAGGGAGGAATTAGATGTTGTAAGATAAGAATGGGCAAAAGCCCTACAAGCTGTGGGAATTTTTAAATATAATTGGGATAATGATGGCAATAATGACGATGATAAATAAAGAATGATATTTCTAAACTTTGTTCTCATAATTATTTTTGTGTGAATATGAATGACTTTTTCTGAATTGTCATATGTGTGAATGTGAATGACTTTTTCTGATCAATACATGAATGTCTGAATGTGAAAAGAGATGAAATGAATGGAACTGAATTTGAATATAAATGACTTTGTAGGTTTCTACATGTATCTGATCAATACATGTGTCTAAATGTGAATGACTTTGCAGGATTGTGGTCAGGTACCACGGCCGTGTTGGGAAGCACAGTTGTGCTAGAAGGGATATGGTGTCGGTTATTAGCATAAAACCGAAGTTTTAATTCCGTTACAACGTCAGTTATTAGCAAAAAACTGACACTTATAGTTCCCTTGTTGGCACATTTTCAGTGGCAGGAAGGGTTATCACTTCGGTTTTTATTTATTAACCGATGTCTTTAACCATGATATCATGTCGGTTTTCATTGATAACGGATGCCTATAGTTCCCTTGCTGGCGCATTTTCGGTGGCGAGAAGGGTTATGACGTCGGTTAGAAACCGACGCTGAAGATGTCGACTTTTAGCGGCACCAACTTGGGTGTCACTTGAAAACCGACGCTAAAGGGTCTAAATAACCGGCGCCAAAGGCCTTTTCTGTAGTTGTGTCTCTCTTTTTTCTTTGGACTTCAAATTTATTTGGCTAATGGAAAAATTTTTAGGGTTTGAAATCATATGTTAGGTGGAAATATTTTACTATATACAAAAGCCTTTTGATATGTTTTGACAAGAATGACATTGTGAAATTTATTATATGCCTTCTCAAGTAAGTTGTTTGAATAGTCAAATAGAGTTATAATGGGTTCCTCTTTTTACAAAAGTGAGGTTTAGTATTGCTAAATATGTGAATTGTTGGTTTAGTTTGACCACACTGTTGCATTTTAGTAATCAATGTGAGAGCTTAAATATGTAGATTGCTTCCTTTTTTGGATTTCTTTAGGATAATTACCAGCCATCACATGGTAAAACTTTGACTTGTCATTTTGGAATGTCCTTTTGGTAAGTATGAATTATTGATGAGAAGGTCTATAATTGTGAAGTAGAAAATTTTATCACATTTATAGAAAAGGCAATTAGTGCGAGTTTTATAGTAGATGCTCTTACCTCATTGGAAATGAATGGTGAATGCCAATATCTACCTTCTATAAGGAGAAAGATGGTATAAGATTAGAGATATGTCCATAAGTTTTCTTTCCATCATCTCATAAATACTTTACCTTTGCCTCTATCTCAGTAGACTAGAGTTTCTTTTGCTAAGTTTTGATGGAAATCAAAATCCTATTAGGAAAAGAGGATCCATGGTTTTGTGGTGAACAAGAGGGGCACCAAAGGTGTTCCTTAGACTTGTGAAGGAAAGGGAAGGCATATTAGAATTTCTATTCAGTTTTGACCCTTAATTTGGTTTTTCTAGAGACTATGGGTGGGTCGGTATCATACTCCCCATTCCTTTATGACCTCACCACCATGGAGGAGAGATATCTACTCAGATGTTTCTCAACACCTCCACTAGGGTGTCTGGGTAACCGAGGGGTCCTTATTCTACTTTAAAATCCACGTACAGCTTTTGTGGGCACAAGAGTAGCCTAGATCCCAATGCAAAGGTTGCCATAATTGATGATCATAGCGGTGCTAGATCAACAGATAGGAGGTCGAGAGGATAGATTTTTTATCTGTGTTCTATTAAGACCAAATCCAAAGGGAGATCCAATCTAGGCACAACTTAGTGGGTCACAACATGTAGGGTCCAGCAAAAGGCTGACTACAACCAATAAAGGCCCAATGCATGCAAGCCCAAAAAGCCCTACACTTGCATGGAACAATCTTAGGGTTTAGAGGGCTAAATCAATGATCACGTATAACTTTTTAGGCATATCTTATCAAAATCATAGCTAGAATATCAAAATATAGTAAAAGTATATACCATTTCAAGTAGGAGAATGAGGCTTACACATCTATGATCTTAGACTGGTGATTTGAAACTAATTATAAGTGTAATTGTATAATATATAATTCACAAGATTTTTATTCATAGGTCCTAATATTAGATGATGTTGTCTGAAGTTAACATGTCACAAGTGAATGTGTTTTGAGCCTAAGTGTCTAACACACTAATCTTACCACCTTTTGACACGTTGACATGCAATACACCTAAAATGAACCCTTGATCTTGATGTAACTCTAACTTGACCATGAAACATGATAAGTTAATGATGTTTGTAACATATATATCAATAGGTTGATGGATTTTGGTTAGTTGGTACTGAATGTGAGTCTCCTCTTGATGTTTGTCATATCCACAGGGACTAGAAGTATAATGTTTTGATATAATATGTGTTCCTCCCTTGACATGTCTGCTATTATGTTATCTTGCTAGGAATTATTATATTTTTTAGATAGACTGCTCCCCAAGGTTATTATTTTCATCTTAGATATACATATTTTAGATGCACCCAAACATAATCAAGATTGATAGTATCCTCCTCTCTTATCTTGTTATTGTTTGTTTTGAACCATTCCCTTATCTTTGGACATGGCTCAAGTGGAAATGTGTATATCGCCTTTCCCCTATGGGTCAAGTGACACTTTGGCTATTATTCCCTTGGGGTTAAGTGGAACCTTTTTACCCCTTCACCCTCACCTTTTTAGGTGTTAGGTTAATGGTTGACCCTCATTTGTAGTACACTAAAAATTCATAAAAAATGTATCTTCACATAATGAACTATTTTGAATTGTATACTATTGTTGTTTCCCTATATATTTCACAAATCTATATTTTGTTAATAATGCAAGTTATGCTTTCTTTTTAGTAGTTATGTCCTTTATGGGAAGCACATACTTAGTACATTTGTGTTGACCTTTTCCACTATTTTAATATTTGTAGGTTTATATTTAGCAAGGATACATGATTGTGAGTTGTGATTAGTTGACAGGTGGATCCTGTCTTAGATCCTCCTTTCCTTTGTAGATGTTCATTAACAATATTTATTGTAAATATATAATATAATTTTTTTAACAAGTCATGTAAATTTAAATATGTATGTTTGTGTTGTCTTACTCATATGGTGACCATTGTATCATTGATGTGCATGTCTTAGTCTTTCGCGGTGTGCAATGCTAATGTCACAAGTAGCATTCTTGGGTTCAGGTATTGAAATTGTATGGATTTTGAAACATTAATGCACTATACTAAGGATCTCGTTTGATATTTAGGAGCTTCTTAGTGGCTTGGCACTGGGAACCACATTTTCAAACTGCAAATGGGATTCCATTTATGGATAGTCACATGGGCAAGATTGCTTGATGTTACTCTACATTTGTACAATTTACTTGTCTTCAAAAGAATTGGACAAGTTCTGGAAAGTCTATTCAAGGTGGATGAGTATAAAAGTGCCTTCTCCATAAACAAATTTTCTCGACTAGATGTAGAAACGGATACCATTGTGCTAATCAAGATGGTAGTGATCATATATGGATATGAGTATAGGGTTGAATATGAGACAATACTCAAAGTTTGCTTGACTTATAGCAAGTATGGGCATGATAAGCGGTACTACTAAATTGTGAAAGCACCAACCCTGAAGGAAATGTGAAATAGTGGCTCACTCTAAAGAAGATGCCATAGTAAAATGGGATATGAAGGAGGAGAAATGAAATTTTTTCTATTGCAACAATGTTCATACAAGGAGAGGCAAGCACTCTAAGAAGGACAACAATAGAAGGAAAGGAAAAAAGAAAAGCAAATTAGAACTAGTTTGAGTCACTGGATACAAAAGAGAATGATGAATGTGAAGTGGTCATAGAAGGAAATATTGAGACATATGAAGCCAATACAAGAAACACAAAAAATAGGAAGAATTGGGAAGAAGAAAAGAAAGGAACAAGCACCTAAGACATCATCTGACAAAGTCATAAAAAATCAAACTAAGCAAGTCAATAACGAAACAAGACAGACTATCACAAACAGCCCAAATAGGAATAAGGAAGCAGAAAGCAATAGACATATAGTGTTAAACACATCAGGAGACAAGTTGATTAAAATAAGAAAGGCATGGAGAATCAGGAAGCAATCATGAAAAAACAATGAGGTGGTCAACATCAAAAATGGCATGGTGGAGGGGAATATCCCACCAGGAGGAGAGACCTAGAGAAGTAGTGGGAAGATGAAACAAACCCATTACAACACCACAAGACAAGTTGAGAAGGATGTAGGTGAAGGAGGTGAGAACCTTTAGGATGATCCCCTATGATAGGAGTCCCTCCTAGTCCACTCTTCTCATTTAATAAGTAGTTAATGTTAGATACCACTATATCAAACTTTAGGGTAATAAGGAGTGATGAAACTCAAAATACCCTTTGTGATATAATTGTTCTTTATAAACTAAAGGTTTTTGCTATCCTCGAACCCCACTTATCTAAGAGTAGGTGAATCATGTGATCTAACATATTGTCTTCAATTACTCTCACTCTGTGGAAGCTAGAGGATTCTCTGTTGGTATTGGATCCTTTAGAGATAAGGTGAATGTCATGTTGAAAGTATGGAGATCCATAGACAACACGTATAATGCATAATTGATAACAACCTATTCATGGTCGTATATGCAAGCCCCAACCCACACCCAAACTCTTTCTATGAAAGAACTTGGTATGTTTGGGTGCCAATATTGCTAAGGAATGCACATTTTCTTGTGACTTTAACTTAATGACTAAACCAACAAAGAAAATATATAACAAGGTATTCAACTACAACAAAGCTACTCACTTCTAGGAAACCCTCATTGATGTTGTCTTCACTGACATTGGCTTCTCAGGGCCAGCTTACACCTAAAATTTGGTAGGATCTTGGAAAGAATCGATCATTTTGTGGCTAATGTGTAGTGGTTCCAAAAAAATATATCCTTTGGCATAAGGAATCTCCCTCACATCAAATTTCAAAACAATCCAATTCTTATCAGCAAAACTAGTCACTACAAATTATCCAAGACTTTTAGACTTAAAATGATTTGGAACTGAACCCTATTTTAAGAGTGAACACAAACATGGAGTTTGGATAAGCTCTTTAATGAGCCAAACAAAATTTTTTGGAATGGTAGAAGATAGAAGAAAGTGAGCAATCCAAAAAAATATTGGAATTTGTATTGGGATGGAGAGACTCCACATAGACTTAGTTGTTTCCTACAACACTCAGATGGATGGAAGGTTTATTACCCTTGAGGTTAAATTTGGATGTATTTTAGTCAAAGATAAGGAGAATCTCAAACAATAAAAGTCATAAAATTGACTCTATAAATGTAATAAGAACTCATAGTACTAAGATGTTGTCATCTAACTTGTATAAAAAGGAACACAATTAAAACCTTGTGAGGATAAATTGGTGATTATGTGAGGATGCGGGGTTTCCCTTCTTTTGTCAAATGTTGTGACTGAAATTAATGCTATCTTTTTAATAAATAATCTAAGTTGCATTTTTCTTCCAAGTCCCTTAGGATAAGTATTCAACAATTTATGGTTCAACGTTGTACATGCCAATCAATTGTGATTGTGTTATCCATAATAGTTTCTTAAGGAGTCATAATGTAATTTTAAACATAATGAGATGAATCATGTGGATTTTCTTATCATTATTTTTAATTTAATAAAGTTAATATAATCTTTTTATATAGAAATAAAAGAGTGAAAGAAATAACACCCTAATATTTCAAGCCATTTACACTTTTCTAGTGGCCTAGAAATCTTTAGGAAGATTTCATGCATTTATATAAATTGTAACTATAGATTAGGTCAGTTTTATTTGCAATTATTCAATCATGTGTCATACATGCCATAAGGATTGACAATTGAGATGTCACAACTTTGATGACCATTGGATTATAGATGGATAGTTACAGGGCCATCCCCTACTCTAACCTGATTAGGAAACTCATGACAGAGATTCAATTTCCTCTCCTTCTCTTGACCTTGTGTAACCTCATCTCTCAGTTCTTTCCCTGTCAATTTATTCCTCTTTTCAATCCGAGTAGAGTTGGGGTATATCAAAGACCCATGATGTCTTAGTCCCCAAGAATATCCCTCACTGGATTTCCCTTCTTGACACAACTTATGTGTGCATGCTAAATGCAAGTGTACCCGTCATAGTAGTAAAGGGACTCAAAGAGGCCCGAATATCAATCTCAGGGAATTGGGAAAACTAGAAACTACTACTAACTAAAATAGATCATCTAGGGATAAGGAAAGAGTTGGTAGAGTAATTAAACTAAGAACTAAAGTTAAGTTGCAGAGAATTAAAATGGTTTAAGATCACAATTATGGAAGATTTTGGATACTAGTTTCATTCTAGTGTAACCTATGTATTTAATCTCCCCCATTAACATAATTTATCTTGATATTTAGATTTAGTGTTTGTATCACACACTACCTTATCTCATAGTGTAGTGCATTATTTAACATAATTACTATCCCACTCTTGCAGCATTAATATAGAAAGTTAAACGATGTGATATATCTCTGGATAATAAACCTCACAGTGGTTAGCCTACTCCATAGTGTGTTATTGACTATCTTTATAATGGCTTCTCTATTAGTCCTGCTAATGCATTAATTAACTATCTAACACATATTCATGGTGATCAACCATACATAAGGAAATGATGAACTTCCATTATCATAATACAATGCAAAGATAATATATATTAAATTGGAATGAACATGCATAGAGCCAACACCGGGCTCTGTATGGGTCCTAAAAAACATGTGGTTTAGCCCCTCATGCTCAAAATGAGATCAAAGGAAGGGTTGGAAGATAAGAAAAACCTAGATAATGTGTAAAACCCCTGCAACAAGGTGTAAGGTTGATCCTCTCTGAACATTATCGTAATCAGACAACATTTCACCCTCTGAACTACTCACTGGAGGTGTTGGGATGAACCTTTATCCATGTCTCCTCATTTTCATCTCCTCGGCCTTTAGTCTCTCATAAAATGGCAAATTCCCCCTCTTTGGCCGTCCTATTAGGTTTTGACAAAAGATAATAAAAAACAAATTATACAAAAAAAATTAATGTTGACTTTATTAACCACGACCGTCAAGAAAATCTCAGTGCCAATGACATGGAAATTGGTACCACTGACACTACTACAGAAATAGCATTCAGTGTCACTTTTCTGGGCGTCGGTTATTAAGGAACACGGACGCCTTATATTAAAGGCGTCGGTTATTTAGAAGAACCGACGTCTATATTCAAAGACCAGCCAAACACGGGTACCGCTTTGTATACAGCGTCGGTTGTTTATACAAAACCGACGCATCATGTCATCCAATTTTCGAGCGAAAAAAATAATGTCACTTTCGGCGTCGAGTCTGTAGTTAAAACACCGACGCTTATGTGCGATGGAAATTTGCGCGAAAAGTGTCCTTTTCCGCGTCGGTCGTCCTTTAATCATCGACGCTGAATGTGGTTCCCGCCAAACATTTTCACGAAAATATCGTCCAAATGGACGTCGGATGTTGCGAACGACCGACGGTAAAGATGTTTAGGCGTCGGTTGTTGTAAACAACTGACGCTATTGGGGAACTTCATAACCTTCGATCGCCCGACTCTTCCCCTTTCTTATGTTTCATTGCTACCCTATTTCCCTATTGCGGCGATTTCTCCGGCGATTTCTCTGCTGCTGGTACTAGTTTTTCTCCGGCGCTTCTCTTCGGTGCCCCATCTCCGGCGTCCCCTCTCCGGCGCCCCTCTCCGACGCGTTTCTTCTCTGGCACCCCTGTTGCCCGCCCTTCTGCTCCAACTGCCTGCGCTGCCGCCACGCCTGACAACCGGTGCCGCCGCAACGCCTGGTGCCCACCTGCCTGCCACGCCTGAGAACCGGCGCCGCCGTACCCCCTTCTCCTTCTCCTCCGCCTGGCCGCTGCCTGCCTGCCGCCGCCTGGCCGCCTGCCTGCCTGCTGCGGCTGACGCTCCTGCTCGTCGGAGTCACTGCCGCTGGTTCTGGAGCTCGTCGGCCGCCACCCACGTACTCAACCAGCTCGACCTCACCCTACTCTTCTTGCCCAGGTACCTGCAGACCTACCCAGGCGCGAAATTGGTTCTTTATGTGTTGACCTAATCTGTTGCCTAATCTGCTTGCACGAAATTGGCTCCCTACTCTGCTTGCTTAATGTGCCTAATCTGCTTTAAGTGGTCCTAATATCATAACATGATAGTTTTATTATATGATTTGTGGCACTTTAGGGTGTATATACATGCAAATTATATAAGTGATAGATGTTGGATGTTTGTCAAGGTTTCTTGAAGATTGAATAAGTGATAGATGCTGGATGTTTATTTATTTCATCTATCCATGTTGCCTATAGTTTATAACATTGCATTGTGAATTATTGCATGTTTGAAACTATGAAATTCTTGATTTATTAGATGATATTCAAGAAAACCCTAGTTTGATGAGCATGTTGTTAATCATGTTAATTATGATTCTTCTATATATTCTGATGTCATTATATAATTATGTGATCCCAACATATTAAATTGAATTAGAATGATTTCATGAATTATAGGGTTTATATAAGAATGACAACACATGTATTTGTTGGCCTAGAAACCCGTCCAAGATTTACTCAGTAGGAGTAAATCTTGGATAGTCCCCAGTTTGGGACTGTTCTTGAATACCTAATCTCACTTAGGATGTAAGTGTATAATGTGTATTGGGTTTTCGAGAAAATTTCGGCAGCATTTCCCCGTTTGTTCTCTAAGTACATATGTACTTAGAGAACAACGGGGAAATGCTGCCGAAATTTTCTTGAAAACCAAATACACATTATACACTTACATCCTAAGTGAGATTAGGTGTTCAAGGATGGGATAGGTGGTACACATTTATTATATATAATATTGACATCAAATGTGTTTGTTGGCCTAGAAACCCGTCCAAGATTGACTAATATATACTTGTTTCCTAATATATACTTGTTTAAAAGGTTAACTGATGTTATACAACTTTTTCTGAAAATATATAACATCGTTATATGTACTTACACTTTGTTAATACTAATATTGTGCAGTCTCTGTCTTCCCATAACAATGACTATGAATTGGGCCTCTATGTCAATGTTAACGTTCCCTATTGAAGAACAATTGGACATCATCCTAGATGATCGTTCCTTAAACCAATTGGTCATACCCAAACATTGGCGTTTTCTAAAAGGAAGACACTACATGCCTGGTAAAGTGACCCTAACTTTTGGAAATTATTCACATGTAATCGAGGTTGAGTATGATTTGGCGGGAAATCTTGTATCAAAATCCGGTTGGCGTGATTGGATTGGAGAGCTGCATGTGGTCCGTTGGAATAGGCTTTTTCTCCGTCCAGTTGGCGATAATTCCATCAAAGTTTGGATAACCAACAGCAACTGCGAGACCCCCGATCATCTTCTGCGGTATGAGCGCACGGCGTCGCATATCAGCTCAGACAAATCTGAATCTGAGGCCCCTATCAGTTCAGATTCATCTAAATACAGTGAGGAGCTTCGTGACACAGCTTCATCATCAAAAAGAAGTTACTGATGCATGCGGGACCATGTTGGTGTAGTATTTAGTTGTCTATCTATCTAGACTTGTCTGTAGTAATAGTTTTTTTAATTATGCGCATGTTTAGGGGTACACCAACCCCTTTGTTTAGTTATTGTTATAACTAAAGTGTGTGTTCCCATGAATGGAACTGTAAGTTGCTACATGAATGCTTATAACTGAAGTGTGTGTTCCCATGAATGTTCCCATTTACATGATTACACTACTATTTTCTCATATTGTCTTGCCTCAAAAAAAAATTCTTTTATTGTTTAGTCTATTTTAATACGACATACTTGCTTATATCTTTCTTAATGATGAACTGTAATACGACATACTTGCTTATATACTTGTTTCCTAATATATACTTGCTTTCCTAATATATACTTGCTTTCTCTGATCATAGAATGGATAGATCATGGATGTCCATTCGTAATCGTTGCACCCCAGAGTTTATATCTGGTCTTGATCAGTTTATTAGATTTGCCGAGGAACATAGGAAAAAACCTACAGATAGGTTCTACTGTCCATGTAGGCATTGCGGTAACAACTTGAAACTCAACACTGGTGAGGAAATCAAAAGTCATGTCATGTGCAACGGGATTGTACAAGGCTATACAGAATGGCACTGGCATGGAGAGATTTCAAAATTGAATCCAGTAGATGTCAATAGCAGTGCTTGGGTGGAAGAAGAAATTGCCTCCGATGACGTAAATGTGAACGAACCAGTTCCAGCAGACATTGTTGATGCGATGCTGGATAGTTGTAGGGTAGAGCACACCGATCCACCTCCTATCTTTACAAACATTGTGCATGATGCTGAGATACCGTTATACACAGGTTGTGCTAAGTTTACGAAGCTTAGCGCTGTGCTGAGATTGTATAAGTTGAAAGCTAACAATAGATGGAGCGACAAAAGCTTCACTGAATTGTTGACTTTGTTGAAAGAAATTCTTCCTGAAGGAAACGAGCTGCCAATCTCAACATACCAGGTAAAGAAAATGTTGTGTCCAATGGGAATGGAGGCCAAAAAGATACACGCATGCCCGAATGATTGTGTATTATTTCAAAAGGACTATGTAGATTTTAAAGATTGTCCAAAATGTGGTGTGTCACGATATAAATTGACGACTTCGGGGGAGTCCAAAACTGGTTCTCCTGCCAAGGTGTTGTGGTATCTACCTATAACATCACGGTTTCAATGCTTGTTTGCAAATCCGAAAGATGCGAAGAATTTGAGGTGGCATGCAGATGTTAAGAAAAATAATGATGGGATCCTACGACATGCGTTTGATTCCCCACAGTGGAAGAAGATTGATGTATTGTTCCCTGAATTTGGTGAAGAAGTCAGGAATCTAAGACTTGGGCTTTGTACAGACGGGATGAATCCGTACGGGACATTGAGCAGCCAACATAGCACTTGGCCAGTCATGCTTGTTATATACAATCTTCCTCCCTGGCTGTGTATGAAAAATAAGTACGTTATGTTGTCATTGTTGATATCGGGCCCTAAACAACCCGGAAATGATATCGATGTTTATCTTGAACCTTTGATTGATGACTTAAAGAAACTTTGGGCTGAAGGTGTGATGACCTATGATGCTTCTACAAGAGAGACATTTCGTTTGCATGCTATGTTGTTTTGCACTATTAATGACTTTCCGGCATATGGGAATTTGTCTGGATATAGTGTCAAAGGAGCTAAAGCGTGTCCTATATGTGAAGAAAACACTGATTCAATAAGACTAAAATATGGCGGCAAGACTGTATATCTTGGTCATCGAAGGTTTCTTTCAAAATTCCATCTGTATCGTAGGAAGCGCAAAGCATTCAATGGATGGAATGATGAACGGAGTGCACCTAAACCTATACCAGGGGATGTTGTTTATGAAAGAGTAAAAGACATTGTCAATGAATTTGGTAAGAAATCACAATGTAGTATGGCCACACGGAGTGACAATTCTTCATTCAAAAAGAAGTCAATATTTTGGGATCTTCCTTATTGGAGTTCTTTGTCAGTCAGGCATTGTATCGATGTAATGCACGTTGAGAAAAATGTCTGTGATAGCATCATTGGTACTCTATTAAATATACCAGGTAAGACTAAAGATGGGATAAAATCCAGACTGGACCTACGTGAAATGGGAATAAGGTTAGAATTAACAGAATTACGTGAAATGGGTAATAAAAGAACATACTTACCTCCCGCTTGTTACACGTTGTCTAGAAAGGAGAAGAAAACTTTTTGTGAATGCTTGGTAAATGTTAAGGTGCCACATGGTTACTCATCCAACATCCGTAGATTGGTATCAATGAAAGATCTGAAGTTGATAGGTCTTAAATCTCATGATTGTCACACTCTAATGCAACAAATATTGCCCGTGGCAATTCGATCTATATTGCCGAAGCATGTAAGGTTTGCAATTACCAGACTTTGTTTCTTTTTCAACAGTCTATGCAGCAAAGTTATTGACCCTGATACTCTCGATAATTTGCAAAGAGAAGTGGTTGTTACCCTATGTCAGCTTGAGATGTATTTCCCTCCTTCGTTCTTTGATATCATGGTACATCTTGTTGTCCACTTGACTAGGGAAGTGAAAATCTTGGGACCGGTTTTCTTGCATTGGATGTATCCCTTTGAACGATACATGAGCGTTTTTAAAGGTGATGTTCGAAACCGTTATCGTCCTGAAGGGAGTATTATTGAAGGTTATGTGGTGAGAGAGGTTATGGATTTCTGCAATGACTTTCTCAGTGGTAATGACACTCCTGATAATGACAAGAATATTGAGGAGGGCAAAGGAATTTTGGGATCACGGGTGAAAGTAATCAGCCGTGAGCAGTTGGAACAAGCTCACTTGTATATTTTACATAATATGGACGAAGTGAGTGTTTATATCGAGGAACATACCAATTTCATAAAGAGACAACATCCTCGAGCAAGTTCAATGTGGCTTGCTAGAGAGCATAATAAGACTTTTACTAAGTGGTTTGAAGATAAAGTCTTACATCAACTATCTCAAACACCAAATGATATTACAGAAACTATCAAATGTCTCGCCTTTAAACCAAAACCGAATGTTATGTCTTATGAAGGGTTTGACATTAATGGATTCACATATTACACAAAGCGCCAAGATGATAAGAGTGTCGTCCAAAATAGTGGGGTCACTCTTCAAGCGTCAACTATGTACTTTGCAAGTGCAAAGGATAAGAGTCCACGTGAAGCTAAAATGTCATATTACGGTGTCATTGAAGACATTTGGGAGTTTGACTACATAGATTTCAATATTCCGCTCTTTAAATGTAATTGGGTTGATAACACCAAAGGAGTTATAGTGGATGAATTGGGTTTCACTTTGGTGAACTTTGAAATGATTGGCGAGAAGGCTGAACCATTCATATTGGCATCACAGGCAAAACAAATATTCTATATCGATGATCCTGCAAATGATAAATGGTCGGTTGTTCTTCATGGTAAAAGACAGTTCATTGAAGATCCTATAGATGAAGAAGAGTACTATGATAAGTATGATGACTCCAGTCCATTCTCAGTTGGGTTGCCAACTCCACAAAATATTGAAGCTAATGATGACTTATATGTGCGCGGAGATCACAATGAAGGATTGTTAATTGATAAAAGATCACAATTTTAGAGACATGTATGTTTATACAAATGGTAAATGTTTTCCTTTTTCTAATTTATACAAATGCTAAATGTTTTCCTTTTTCTAGTTGATACAAATGCTAAATGTTTGCCTTTTTTATGACATTTTCAGATGGCTGACCATGATGAGAATGATGTTCATGATGAGCATGAAGTCCATGATGAGCATGTTGTCCATGACGAGCATGGCGAGGATACCAATGTAAGTTCTAAAAACATATCCTGTATTTCTATAAAATTCATTATCTTCTAGTTATGTCATATATCCTATATTTCTATATTGGCCTAATTCAGTGTGTTTATTTTTGTCAAATTTTAGGTTGATGATGCACATGTACCCACTGAAGCACTGGAGCAACTTGATGCGCGGAGAGGACATTCCAACTCGAGATATCGTCTACCGTTTCCTCCTCCTCCGCAGTAATATCCTCATCTCTAAACGTTTCTCGTAGGATTCTGAACCCCTCCCTTCCCTCTACTACATCGAAGTCATGCCGCAGTTGAACCCTTTCGCCGAGCCCTACCCGGCCAAGCAGGCGTCGCCTTAAGCACCACCGTCGTCGTCGTCTCCACCTCCATCGCAACTTGCTGTGCTAGTCCTGACAGTTTATCACCCCACATGCCTTCCTCCTCAGTTCGTGCCGCTAGACGACCACACAATGGATCCAAGAGGATTGCAGGCATTCGCCAAAGACTATAGGCTGAGTTAACTCAATAGTTAACTCAGCCTATAGTCTTTGGCAAACGCCTGCATATCCTCTTGGATCCATTGTGTGGTTGTCTAGCGGCATGAACTGGGGAGGAAGGCATGTGGGGTCATAAACTGTTAGATATAATTGGGATGTTGATAGTGATGATGAATGATACTTTGTAAATGAATGTTTCTGAATGTTAAAACATGTATTTGAATGATTCTATATGTATGAACGTGACAATTGAATTGATGTCTGAATGTATCTACTTGTGTGAATCTTTTTATGTTAATTTTGTAGGTTTGTGGCCTGTTTGTAGGCTGATATCAATGGATGTCGTAAACCTGCAGTTCAGAAAACTGAACTGCAGGTTCTCATCCTGCTGACCAGCCACAGCAGGCCTGCAAACAGATTTATAAAAAAAAAAATAGATATAGGCGTCGGTTATTTACAGATAACCGTCAGCACAGACTTACAGCGTCGGTTTTTTGTTGAACACCGACGCCAAAAGTGTTCGCGCTACAGGAAATGGGAGTCATCTAGGACACTTTTCTGCGTCGGTTTTTTAGTATATAACCGACGCAGAAAGCGTCCTAGATGACGCTGTTTTCTGTGGCGCGAACCCTTTTGGCGTCGGTGTTTTATAATAAACCGACGCCTTTATATTAAATAGGCGTCGGTTTTTTAACCGACGCTGAAGTGTCCAACCTTTTAGCGGCGCCCACATAGGCGTCGTTCAGAAACCGACGCCAAAGGGGGTTAAACAACCGACACTAAAAGGCACTTCTGTAGTAGTGTGAGTTGTCTTTTTACTCGAATAGGGGATGATTATCTCGATTCCACCAAGCTAATCATAGGTGGTATCGAGATGTTACTGAGGATTTTTTGACCTTCTTATTAGAGCCATCAAGCTGACCAGTTGTGGCACCGACTCAGCCTCTCTGTGGTATCGAACCCCATCTCAATGCTACTGAGATGTCTCTATTATGAAGTCTCCTTTTTATCCTTGTTGAGGGTACAACCTTTCTCTAATTACACTTGATTTTTCTATAATAATGAAAATGTGCATTAGGACTTAATACACACATAATTTGGAACTAAATGCATAAAAATATAAAAAAAATATACAATGGATCCACACAAGCTATTTCAGGCTATTTAGGCAAAACATACATAAAAGGCATGAATATAAGAGAATTTCTTATGGAAACATGCCTACATTATCCCTTAATTAGGTAGTGATAGCATGTGCATCAAAATCCTCTAATCTTGAGTATTTCTCATCCTCAAGAAACACTACTTTGGATTTGGTAGAAAAGGTCAAAAGAAAAACACATATGTAAACTATATCATACCAAACAACCTTAATTGAATGCACTAAAACTGGTCCTCTTTAACTACCGAGAAAATAACTACTATACAAGCAACCATTTATGAAAGATTGAACCATTAAAATTGGATTACTAAAGACATAAGTAAGTTTAAGCAAAGAGATACCATGGAAAGTTTGAAATATCATGAGTGTGTCACAAGATCTCCCTATCTACACTGCTCTACTAAAAAAATTATCCATTTGGATGAAATTATGTGAATATGATTTAATAAAAGGAGTAAATATTTATTAGCATCCTACAATGGAGAGGAATGAGTCAATGGAATGGGTGTCATGGAATAAAGATCACACATAACCCAAATCATATATGTAATATAACAAAATGATGCACCTAAATGATGGACATAATGGAATTGAGTGTCCTATTGGCTATTGTTCCTAGTGAAATGATACATTTTGGGGATGCCTCATCCTAATTATGACTATAGTGAATGTTGATTAAACATTGAATTCAATAATAATATTCTTTATATCAGAGAGATATGATTATTTGTTTCAAAACATATGTCCTCTGTTCTCCTTATGTTTTTCTCTTTTTATTTACCTTTTTTATTTTTTAATTATTATCCATACATGAATGATATATTGGATATGATTTTTTTACAAAACTTGGAGGAGTAAGGATATGTAAGACTCTCTTTCTCTCTTTATTCAGAGAAAAATGTGGAAAGCATACATTACACCTTTGTCAAATATGCATGAAAAAATGCAACAATGTGGATTTTCTTATGCAAACTAAATCGTATGCAACTATATTTTTTTGATGCAAATCTCAAACTTCATGCTTTCTATCATTCTATGTAATGTAATCAAAAGAGAAAAATGACTTGAGTGATGTATTCATCCTATGGTGATGTTGGAATGAAATGAAGGGGGATGAGATCATGTGACTAAAAGAAACACTCTTTCTAACCATGATATGTCTCTCTTGTATCAACTCATCTATCAGGGTGATCCAAAATGTATTCTTTCATTAACATAAAATCTCATGATATTGCTTGGTTAGATTGAATTCAAACACCATCTTTGAATGGAATCTAGGGGTAGAATTAGGTGTCAAGTTTGCCACATATGTCTGTGGATTGACTATATAGTGTACTTTTAAATAAGCATATTCAATTTTAAAGAAATAATGAGACCATAACTTTAATGTAAAGATGTAAGGATTTTACGTATAAATCCACTTATACACTAGGAGTTGTTGATTACATGAAACAAAATGAAAACATATATAAAAAATGTGAATTAACTACGATGAAACAAATATAAAAAGAAAAAGTAAGAGAAAGATGCAAGATAAAGGGGCTAAATCACGTCCTATATACCCCTAAGCTTGAATTTGGAAATGTCATGATGATTGAAAATCAAAACTAGAGGTGTAACGGGTGTACCAGATACATAGTCTCCAGGTGGATAGAATATTTACGATGGCTCATATGGTCAATGTTGATAGAATGTGTTGGTGAATAGGGGTGGATCGAATGGCATTGGTGGTGGTTTTGGATAGCTGATGATGTGATCGTGGCTCCAGTAGTGGTTGTAGAGAGGTTGTTTTGTGTACTCCAGACATTGAAGTGCTGGTGGAAGTTCTCGCGGTTGCTTAGGAGAAGGCACTCTTTGGCGAACATTGCATGTTGATGCATGAAGATCTAATCTTGATTTTAGAAGTTCCTCTCTTGATGTGATACTACCTGATTCATCTTATCCTAATGTTGTTGTTGGCCCATATGAATGGAATTGATCATGTTGTACATGCCCTTAAAAGAAAATGGGGCCTCTTAAGACTGAGTTGGGGTAGAGAAAGAATCGTCGTAGATGTGTGATGGATGATGTGGACTGATGAGAGTACCCACTAGTGTGTCTACTATCTCCATGATTTTATCATCGTCATTTTCTTTTGCATCCTTGCCAATGTACTCTTGCTCCTGATTAGTGTCTCTCACATTATCATCTGGCCACCATTGATGATCAAGATCAGTGATGTCCAAATGGGGTCTGGAAGATCCCACTCGCCCATCTTGGATATCGCACAAATGTTGCCTTTTACATAGAGAAGAGATTGGCATTGCAAAAATGCCTAAAATCCATATTCCCCTTTGCATCTACTATATAAAGTCAGGAGAGATCAAGGTTGAAGTAGATGGCAATCCTCGTGATTAGACTATTGAAGCAAATGGGCAACTTCCTCTTCTCACTTTTTAGCTATCCAATATGCATGTCCAGGGAACTATGAGCAAAGTTTGAACTTCTTGCTCCCTAACAAGAGGAATTCCCATAGCATAAACAAGTTGGATGCCTGGACCTTCCCATGCGCCTATGTAGACCTGGAAAATAGGGTCTTTGTCAAGAGTTAGTGAAGAAGATAGGAATAGGGATGCTCGATTTTGATGACACTAGAGTGGTTCCAGTTGATCTTGGTAGGGACCAACACCATGACATCTTATGCCATGCCACTAAATGGTCAAAGTAATTGTAGCAACATATCATCCCATAGTTTGCCCACCCAAAGATGGTGTTGAATGCCTCTAGTGTGAAATGATGGGTGGCATTGTAGAGTCAGAAATTCACCCATCTGGCCTCCCGATCATTGGTCATGGTGCGGTGTGAAAGGAAACACACCTCCAACGATGTAAGAAATCCAACATAATAGTTACATACATTGGCCATCCCCCCAAGAAATGGTCATTCTTAGCCTTTCCTCGGCATGGGCATGCCCTACACAGATCATTGGTGAAGCTGAGCACTAGATGAAAGTCTCAGTTTCTTAACATGTGGTTTCAAGATTGTGCTTTTCCAGGTCGACATATCTTTTCTTCTTCTCATTACCCCAAGCTCTAGATGTGGCTTGGGGATGAGCTAAGATGAAATTGTTGTCAAGGAAGAACAGTCTTGTAAGGTTTGCTTGCTCTCCATTGAGAGTGAGAAGGAAAAAAAAGATGTGAGCCTAATATAGTGGTTTCTCAATGCATAAGTTCTCGGAGAATATCACCGAAGAGTGCTATAGGAAGGAGTGCCTGAGTTGTGAGAAATCCAAATGAATCCTCCTCCTAATATAGGAGGAGAGGCATCCCATCAGTGAAAAGACTATTCCGTCATCTTAGAAGGTGGTGGTATAGATATGTACTATTATGTGTGTGCTCTTAGTATCTACCACTGGTATCAACAATCTTGATTGCTTGAGGTACCAACCCACAAATTCCTTTTCGCGGCGGTATCGGAATGGTTTGAAGGTACCAACTTTTGGAATATTCCATGGACTAGTTGTGGATCATCGTTGGGTTTGTACATTTTTTGTCATTGTTTTGAAGTCCAAAGATCACTTTTCATATCAATCTCGGTGGTCTTGACTAGCATGTCAATGTCACCAAGATTTTACTACACAGCCTGCATACACTCATTAGTAAACATCAAAAATGATTTTAATGGTACCGACTAATGGGTCTACTTCATAGAAAATTTTCACGTAGAATCATGTTGAAATTAATCTCAGTCTTGGTGGTACTGACTAACATGTTGGTGCCATTGAGATTTTACTATTACTGCAACAATAGATCAGTAAGCTAAAAAATATACCTTGACGGTACCGATGGGGAGTTTGTGCCACCCAGTTTTCATGTAGAACTTAACCAAATTCCATTACTGAAGTCAGTGCCACAGACTAGGAAGTTGGTGGTACTAAGATATCTGAAGATAATACTTCCAGTATCAATACTTGAATAATAATATTATCTATGATATCAAAGATTGATTCAATGTCACTGATTTTTACCTATAGAATCATCAAATTACATGAACCACCAAAGTTAGATTTGGTTCTATTGACTGGTTAGTCAGTGGTATTGACATTTCATTGTTGAAACTTTAGTTCCTAGATGATGGTGTATTAGTGCCACCAACTTGAGGGTCGGTGGTACCAACTTCTCTCTATGTTTGCATATGAAATGTCATTGATATTATTCTTATTGAGAGATTATTGCTTGAAGAATACCTCACTCTGATATCACCTTTAGATATATGGCTGTAGGGGGGAATTTGAGCTATTAACAATTCATACAATTAGCCCATCAAGATACAAGTTAACAAGGGAGAGAAATATTGAACAATATTAAGTATGCACAAGTATTTAGGGCTGGTTTGGTTCAAAGTTCATATGTCCACTACCTAGATAGGTAAACTTGTAGGGTTTTACACCTTGACTATCACATTGGATTCCACTACAAGAGTTACACTAAGAAACCTCATTTTGTGATTAGGAGTAAGGATATGTAAAACTCCCTTTCTCTCTTTATTCAGACAAAAATGTGGAAAGCATACATTACACCTTTATGAAATATGCAAGGAAAAATGGAACAATATGGATTTTCTTATGCAAACTGAATCGTATGCAACTATATATTTTTATTATAAATCTCAAACTTCATGCTTTCTATCATTTTACGTAATGCAATCAAAAGAGAAAAATGACTTCAGTCATGTATTCATCATATGGTGATGTTGTAATGAAATGAAGGTGGATGAGATCATGTGACTAAAAGAAACACTCTTCCTAACCATGATATGTCTCTCTTCTATCAACTAATATATCAGGGTGATCCAAATTGTATTCTTGAATTAACATAAAAGCTCATGATATTGCTTGGTTAGATTGGATTCAAACACCATCTTTGTTTGGAATACAGGGGTAGAATTAGGTGTCAAGTTTGCCACATGTGTCTATGGATTGATTATATAGTGTACTTTTAAATAAGCATATTCATTTTTAAGGGAAAAATGAAACCATAACTTCAATGTAAAGATGTAAGGATTTTATGTCTAAATCCACTTATAAACTAGAAGTTGTTGATTACATGAAATAAAATGAAAACATATTTAAAAGAAAATGTGAATTAACTAAGATGAAACAAATACAAAAAGAAAAAGTAAGAGAAAGATGCAAGATAAAGGGGCTAAATCACATCCTGTATACCCCTAAGCTTGAATTTGGCAATATCATGATGATTGAAAATCAAACCCATAGGTATAATGGGTGTACCAGATACATAAGCTCCAGGTGGATAGAATATTCCTGATGGCTCATATGGACAAGGTTGATAGAATGTGTTGGTGAATAGGGGTGGATCGAATGGCATTGGTGTTGGTTTTGGATAGATGATGATGTTCTTGTGACTATAGTAGTGGTTGTAGAGAGTTTTTTATTGTATACTTCAGACATTGAAGCACTGGTGGAAGTTCTCATGGTGTCTTAGGAGAAGGCACTCTTTGGTGAGAATTGCATGTTGATGCGTGAAGATCTAATCACAATTCTAGAAGATCCGCTCTTGATGTGATACTACCTAATTCATCTTTTCCTAATGTTGTTGTTGGCCCATATGAATGGAAATGATCATGTTGTACATGCCCTTAAAAGAATATGGGGCCTCTTGAGACTGAGTTGGGGTAGAGAAAGAATCGCCGTAGGCATGCGATGGATGATGTGGCATGATGAGAGTACCCACTAGTGTGTCTGCTACCTCCATGACTTTATCATCATAATTTTCTTTAACTTCCTTGCCAACATACTCTTGATCCTGATTAGTGTCTCTCACATTATCATTTGGCCACCATAGATGATCAAGGTCAGTGATGTCCAAATGGGGTGTGGAAGATCCCACTCGCCCATCTTGGATATCTCATGGATGTTGGCTTTTACATAGAGAAGAGATTGGAATTGCAAAAATGCCTAAAATCCATATTCCCCTTTACATCTACTATATAAAGTCAGGAGAGATCAAGGTTGAAGTAGATGGCAATCCTCATGATTAGATTGTTGAAGCAGATGGGCAAATTTTGCTTCTCACTTTTTAGCTATCCAGTATACATGTCCAGGGAATCATGAGACAAGTTTGAACTTTTTGCTCCCTAACAAGAGGAATTCCCAAAGCACGAACAAGTTGGATGTCTGGACCTTCCCATGCGCCTATGTAGACCTAGAAAATAGGGTGTTTGTCAAGAGTTAGTGAAGAAGGTAGGAATAGGGATGCTCAATGTTGATGACATTAGAGTGATTCTAGTTGATCTTGGTAGGGGCCAACACCATGACATCTTATGCCATGCCACTAAATGATGAAAGTAATTGTGGAAACATCTCATCCCATAGTTTTCCCACCCAAAGATGGTGTTGAATGCCTCTAGTGTGAAATGGTGGGTGGCAATGTAGAGTCAGAAATTCACCCATCTGGCCTCCCAATCATTGGTTATGGTGCAATGTAAAAGGAAACACACCTCCAATGACGCAAGAAATCCAACATAATCATAACATAAATTGGCCATCCCCCAAGAAATGGTCATTCTTAGCCATTACTTGGCCTAGGCATGCCCTACACATAGAGTGGTGCCCTACATATGCATGAAGACCCTTAGTTTTTCCTTGGAGTATATGAATGGCTTAATTTTGAGGACAAAATTTCCTTTAAGATGTATATGATGTGAAAGAATGGATTTTGGTTTAATTTTGAGGACAAAATTTCTTTTAAGGTGTGTAGGATGTAGTAGAGTGAACTTTTGATGTTCTTGAATACCCTTTTGGATAAACATGTTCATGGATTTGAGATTTGAATATGCATATATGTGTTTTGATGACAAAAGTTGAGAATCATATGATGTTAAGATTATGATCAATGGCATGTTTATCTGTCATGTTGGATTAGGCGGTTAAGTGGTCAAATAATGATAACTTGACACCAAAGTTTAATGGAATTCATCTATGATGAGGATAAAACTAGGGCACAAATCTCATAATGTTCTGAACTTCCTAGAAGGTGATGTTGTGGTTTGATATTGGTGTAATAAGGCATGTATTGGTGACTTTGAAACATAGGTCTTGATCAATTGGATGTTGTCTTATGCCCACAACATAGTTTGGTTTTTAGTTGACTTGAATTAGTATGTAGCCGCAGATTCTGTCTTGAAGGGAGGAAACTGAGGTCTTAAGATGCAGATCGAGAGGTGGAGATCTGCCATAGTTTTGCTCTAGCACAACAAAAGTAGTGGGAAGGAAATGGCCATCGTGCCTGGATGCATCCCGACCACGATCTCCCAACATGGGTCGAGAGGCAAGACTAAGTGGCAGTTTCCCTCTACACATAGAGGCTAATCAGATGACCCCTCTCAAATCTCTCGGGGTGACTGGATGGAGAAAATGAACCACCCCTTTCTCCGTCTGTTCATCGCTTGTTACAAGAGAAGCAAGGGGTGCGAAGAGGACGAACATGGAGTAGGGCGACAGCTTTTGTTTCCAGGAGGTGACACACGCTGGCATCGACTGTGGTTCATGCGCGGGAGAGCATCGCAAAGGTGTGAAACATGAGGAGGACATGAGCAGTTGCTCGCAGAGCACAACAGCTCGCGGCGGCCATGGCCCTTCCTAGAGCAGCGACACCAGAGCCTATGGAAGAGCAGAGATCGTGGCGTCTCTATGATCCGGAGAAAGGAAGGACGAGACTGAAGGCATGTATAAGCACTAGACTGCAGAAGGTGAAGGTCTGGAGGAGGAGATCCCCGAACTACTCCGTCGTGGTGGTGCCGGGAGGCGATGAGGCCATCATCTTGGAGACAACACATCTATGAATCCCTGGAGATATGAGGTGGACGATGTCTGAAGAAGAAGTAATAAGGAGTCCCCGAGCTTCTGGGATCCTTGTTGGCAAGCCCAACCTCGACGGTGCCATGAAGAACAAGGAGAGGCTTCAGCGGCCAGGCTCGACACTAGTGGCTCAGAGAAGATACAGACCACATGGATGACCGTATAGATGCGGCGACCTTTGCTGTCATGTTCACGGTTGTGAAGTTTTGAGGAGGAAGGATCCGCTGCGATCGCTCGCCCGATGGGAGACAGCGACGGTGGTGGTTTCACGCCCAGGTCGGGGCGCACGCAGCAGATCGCGAGGAAGGGAGAAGCGGACCGGGTCCGGCTCCAGGACAGTCAGATAAGTCCCACATCTGAACCGTCCGGCCTAGCTTGAGGAGGCTGAGCTTGCCCGTGAACCGCTGGCCTCAACCAACATGGAGAAGGCACCCTTTGTGGCCATGTGGCAAATTCTGATAGGACAACAAAGGTAAATAATTTCATGAATATGCAGATCTTTGATAAATCACAGTAAATAGCTTGTTCATCAGAAAAATACAAACAATGTACCAAAATGTTCAGAAAAATGAATAAAACACAGTAGAATCATAATATCAGCCTTTTTATGCTTTAATCTCAGTGATATCATGTAAGATGTGTAATACTTGTTTAATAGATAATAAATACCAAATGATGGCATAAATAATGAGAAAATACCAGTAGATCATAAATCATGTTTATAATCCATCTGATATCAGTAATTATGATGTTGGGTGCATGAAATCATGTAATTTGCTTTATATGGCTAATTAGGGCTGATAACCCTAATTAATATGCAATAAATACATTTAAGATCAATAACTGATGAGATTTAGAAAAAAACCTCATATCAGTAACTGGAAGATAATATGTAGATCTGAGATCAGTTTTATATACGAAATTCGTATTATATGAAGAGCACCCTTAATACAAGTGATGTAACCCTAATATGGTTAATAAAAGTGACATAATGTTAAATATGTTCACATAATAATGTGACACATGATTATATCCAATTGATGAACTATAATCTGAAATATGACATCAGTAAAATAAATCTAAGACAAGAACGCAAGTAATGATGCATATATCCCAATGAACTAAGATAAACTCTAATGAACACAATTAGGGTTAAGATGAGATGTAAGATGATGAGAATCTGATGACAGTATATGATCTTGTCTTAATCAGGGTTGACCAGGATGTAGATGATATGAGGTCTATCTGATTATTAGGTTTGTCTTGATCAAGGTATGACATTACCTCTTGCTTGACTTATTATACATTATGCTTGTGTTATATGGTAGTAAGGGCTTGGCATAAGATATTGAATGAAATGAATGTAACATGTATGATGCTTGAATAAATTGCTATATGTATGGTTTTGATGCTTTATCTGAATTGCTATATGTATACCTTGAACACCTGTAAACATAATATAGATGTTCCATCATAAGATATCTCATAAACCACTCGGTGGTAGAGCACATGCATAATGATCACAAACTACTTGGTGGTAGATCATATGATGTTTGTATAATGATCACAAACTCCTTGGGAGTAGATCATAAGGCCTGAAGATGTCAAAGCCTTGGTGGCAGACGCACGATATGTATGATGGAAAATATGTGTAGAAGATACATGTTCACGTTTGTTAATAAACTCTTGCTTAGTATTGATATATTGTTGTAATTGCTTATTACTTCGAAGTTTACTTTTATCCTTATTGCCAAGTATGAAAATAGGTAAATTAAATGACACGTAGGAGTACTCGGTACAATATTCTTGAATATTGTGCTAACATGTACCACATGTAATCTTTTGTTTAGGTTGTGGTTACGCTCTTGAAGAACCAGGATAGTTGAGAGTTGTGTAGTGAGCTGATGTACAGGTGGACCTGTTGTCTTAAGATCCTATAGTTTAGTGGTAGTACATGTATATGTATAAGTTTGTTGTTCAATATGTAATATCAAATGATGTAAAAATTCATGTTGTAATTATGTGTTGAATGGTGAATATGTGTGTATGGTTTTATTATTGTTCATGTGCATGTGCTACTGATTGTTTCCTTCTGACTCCCTTGATTTTCTTCTTCTTAGCCTAGTGTGTTGTGTTTAAATTGTGATTCTCACTGAGGTGAGGTTTCAATTTGGACGTCACACATCACATTATTTTTTAGAAAATCTGGGGACGTTGCATAGTTGGTCCATGATCCATGATTTATCTCCATTAAGTAAAATTTATCCACATACAATCAAAGCCATTAGAAGTTGTGATCTTTTTGTGCGATGCATGAGCTAACTAAATGCAATTATGAAGAAAAATAGAAAATAGCTAAAAATTAAAAGTAACACTCAGGTTTCCCCTGAGAATCATCTTTGTTTAACGTCGACAGCTTTATACCTAAAAATAAATCATGGTATGTTGGAGGGAGAAGTGAGAGAGGTCGGTTGTCCTGCATATCAACGATAGTGAAATAGCATTTGAGTTGTTGGCCATTGACTGTCAATTCTCTAGTCTTACATTACAAATTATAACAACTCATTGAGGAAATATATGCTTGATAATGAATGAACCCAACCATTACGTCTTGATTTTTCCTAGAAAGAGGTAGAGATGAGAGTTGTGCAATAATACTTGGTCTTTGACATGTAGATCTATCCTCTTCATGTGGGCATCATGCCACATTTTGTCTGCTCCTTGTAGATGTGTGCATTTACGTAAGCTGTCATATATAACTCTTCTAGTTTTTATAGTTGAAGTAGACATTTTTCCTTTGTTGCATGGAGGTAAAAGTTGAGTTGCTTGATTACCCATTAAGCTTTGTGTTCAAGCTCTAATGGTAGGTGACAAGACTTCCTATTGATGAGGTGGAAAGGTGTAGTTCATAGGGGAGTCTTGTAGGTAGTCCCATATGTCCAAAGTGCATCGTTCAACTTGTTAGCCCAATTTTCCTTGACATGCTAACCATATTCTCCATAATAGCTTTGATTTGATTATTGGACACATCCACTTGGACACCCATTTGAGTATGATATGGAGTAGCCACACAATGAGATTGATCATTCCTGTGGAGGGGAGATTCAAAGTTGCATTCAAGGAAATGAGACTCACCATTATCAATGATAGTGTTGCAAAACCCAAACTATGGAAAGATAATGTCTTTGAATGGTTTGATCATTGGCTTGGTGTCACTGGACTTTGTACGGATAGCTTCAAACAATTTGGATACATAATCAACAGTGACTATGATGTATGAGAAGCCATAAGATAAGGGAATGGACCCATGTAGCCACTAAAATCTCCACTTCTTGCCTAAGATTAAGGAACATCTCATCCCTTCTAGAAATATTGTTAGACCTTTGTCATTGATCACATGACTTTTTGAAGTGATGAGCATCTTTGAAGATAGTCAGCCAGAAGAAGACACATTGTAGAACTTTGAACACAGTCTTCTTGGAGCTCATGTGGTCCCCAGTTGGACTTGGATAACATTGATTGCGAATAATAGGGGATTCCTCTTAGGAAATGCATCGACGATAGAGTCCATCTGCGCATATTTGGAAGAGATAAGGCTCATCCCAATAGTAGTGGCATATGTCATACATGTATTTCTTATCATCATTCCCTACTTGGTCTGGATGAAGGAATCCTACAACTAGATAATTAACAAACATGCATACCATAGGGTGAAGGTAGTTACCTTCAACAAGTGGTTGTTAGGAAGGGAGTCATTGATCGGGAATGTGTCACTATATTTGAATTGTAATCTACTAAGGTGATTTGTAGTGACATTTTTAGTCCCCTTCTTGCTCTTGATTTCTAGATCAAACTCCTAGAGCAGTAGAATCCATCTGATCAACCTGGGCTTTGCATCCTTCTTTGAAATCAAGTATTTTATAGTGGCATGATCAGTATAGATTGTCACTTGTGAGCCTATTATATAGGAGAGAAACTTGTCGAAGGAAAATACAATGGCCAAAAGCTCCATTTCAGTTGTTGCATAGTTCTTCTACGCATCGTCAAGCATCTTGCCCGCGTAGTACATAGCATGGAGTCTCTTCTCAACATGCTGACCTAGAACTACACATAAAGCATAGTTGTTGGCATCATGAAAGATCACAAAGGGAAGAGCCATTCTTGGGCTCAAAGAATGGGAGTTGAAATGAGATATTCATTTAATGTATCAAACTTTCTCATGTAGACAAAGTTGATATTGAAGTCCACCTCATTTTAGAGAAGGTTTGCAAGGGACTTGTTGATCTTACTAATTTCACATTTGAACCTCCTATAGAATCTACCATGTCTAAGGAATGCACAAACTTCTTTAACAGTGGCTAGAGGAGATAGTTTTGCGATCACATCAATCTTAGACTTATCAACCTATATACCTCTAGCGCTAATACAGTGTCCTACAATGATGCCCTCCATCACCATGAAGTGGATTTTGTCCCAATATAGCACTAGATATTCTTCTTCACATCATTCTAGGACAAGGGAAAGATGGTGAAGGCATAATTCAAAAGAATCTTCATAGACTGAGAAGCCTCCTGTGAATATTACCTTTATTGTCTCAATAAGTCTGATAAAGCTGGTAGACATGCAATGCTGAAATGTGGTGGGTGCATTGCATAGACTCAAGGGAATCCACCATAAATCCTATGAGTTTAATGCAGACACATAAAGGTAGTCTTCTCTTGACCACTTGAATGAATCAGAATGTGGTAGAAACTAGAGTATCCACCTAGGTAACAAACTAACTCTTTGTGTGCAAGTCTCTCTATGACTAAATCAAGAAAGGGGAGGGGGAATTGGCCCTTCTATGCAATATTTTTGAGATTTTGATAGTCTATGCACATGTGCCACCCAGTAAGGAGCTGGTGGGATAAGCTCATTCTTATCATTCAAAACAACAGTAGTGCCTCCCTTCTTTGAAACTATTTGCACATGACTTAACCATAGCAAATTGGAGATAGGAAAGATGATCGCAGAATGCAATAGCTTTATCACCTCCTTACACAGAACCTCCTTCAAAATAGGATTCAGCTTGCATTGAGTCTTAATGGAGGTCTTGTAGTTGTCAATCATGTTATATGATATGACAACTGACTTAAAATCTACCATGGAAATGCTGGAAATGGATCAAAATCCTTTAAATTAACATAAAATCAATAAAACCTAAATGTTAGCTAGTTCAAAATTAAAATTAATAAAATGAGTGAAAAACTAGGTTCTAGATGCGACTAAAACTGGATGAATATGCATTCATTAAAAGTCTATCTACATTAAATTTGAAATAAACATGCATAGGGTCATAAAGAATAGGGGGTTCAACCCTCATGCTCGACATGAGATCAAAGGAAGGGTTGGAGGAGAAGATAGATATATAAAATGTAGAAAACCCCTAAGGTGAGGTGTAAGGTCGATCCCCTCTAATGACTTCCTAAATTTAAAAGAATTTTGGCCGTCAAACTACTCAATTGGAGGTCTACGACGAACCTTGATCCATGTATCCTCATCTTTGTCTCCTCAGATCTGGTCTCTTTTTAAATAGGTGATGCCCCTTCCGTGGCCATCCTCTTATGTTTTGACCAAATATACTAAAGAACAACAAATCCAATGAATAGTTGGATGCTAAATTTGTTAATACAATAAGGAAAATATTAGTGCCATCAACTTTGAAGTCTCTACCATCGACTTGTCTTTTTACTCAAATATGTTAGGGTTATCTTGGTGTCATCGAGTGGAATATTGGTGGTACCAAGATATTACTATGTTTGTTAGACCTTCTTGTTAAAGCCACCAATCTGACCATTGGTGGAACTGACTAAACATCTTGATGGTATCAAACCTCATCTTGTTGCTACTAAATTGTCTTTGTGATGAACCCTTCATTTTTATAATAAAGAAAATGATACATCATGCCATAACAAAACACATAATTTTCAAAAAAATGCATAAAAATATGATAAAATGGATGCACACGAGCTATTTTAGGATACTTAGGAAAATGATACATGAAACACATGAATATAATAGAATTTCTCATGGAAATATGTGAATCACTTCTCATCCACAAAAACCTTAAGTTCACACCTCATTGTTCTATATAAATCCCACTATACCTTCATCAACCCTTTACATACTCAAGTGACAAGTTTCTAAGCCTCAAGTTATCCTCTAGCTCCTACTCCTCACTACATAAACGAGTTGTAATTACAAATTCTCAACCATGAGGATCACAGTTGGACAAAGATTATCGACCATATGATTGGGGTATGTTCAAGATAGGGCCAAGATCATACGACTTGTTGCTCATCTCCATTCATGAGTAATGAGTGGGTATGTTGAGCCTCTGATCTTGTGTCTGATCATCCTTTGACTAAGATCGAGTAGCGCTAAAAGTGCTACATCCACTCACATCCTCGAGTAGATGAGGTGAATGGAAACCCTCTAACTACAACCAGTTTGTAACAACAATTGAATCAAAGGATGTAATTTTGCCATGATGTTTGTTTCCCCTCCTCATTTGCATGCATTCCTATGAGTGGAGTGGGTAAACACACACCATATGATCAAGATCTAAAATCTAAATCTACCTATCATACAGTTTGCCACGATGTTTGTTTACAATCTTGAAGTTACTCCTACTCATTCATGGGGCTACTCCATGATTTGGAGGAGTATAATCAAGCTATGGCCTCAATTCACTTATGCTGATGATGCCACCATGTGGGATACATGCAGACAGAAGAATGAAATTGATCTAGCCTTCAAGAACCTTTGGTTCAAAATGCATCAACCAAGATGGATCTTGACCACCTATAAAGCTATAAAGAATCTACTACCAACAATGGAACACATCAAGACTTGGCACAATGGAGTTGATGATACGTGTTGCGTGTGTCATTCTCATACTAAAAATATCGCCCATCTTTTTGGTAGTTGCTTCTACTGGAAATATATATGGGGTCGTGCCCAACTCAAGCTAAATGTCAGAATGCCATATAATCTCTATGACTGCCTCGCTGTTGTTAAAATAAGAGGCAATGATACACATTATGTAGTGCTTTGGACTATCACTAGATGTGCTCATTTCATCTGGTAAGAACGGAATAAAAGGAAGCATCGTACTCAAGGAATGGACTACCTTAGGCTTTTCACTATTATCGAGAAAGAACTTAAGTTTCTTTATAGTCTGTACAAGAATAATCTAGCCACAATTTCTCCTATTATCATTAGGAATTGGGAACTATAACCAATACTTACAACCTTAAGGCTAGCTCATTCCTTAATTTCTTGTAAGCTATAAGTTGTTTATAGCTTGTACCTTTTCCCCTCTTGAAGGGTTGGAAATATATTTACCTAATTTTCTAAAAAAAGATCTAAAATCTGTGCTTTTATCATGTAAATGTACTTTTACTTCCTATCAATCAAAAAATCCAAAAAATACCAACCTTTCACATAAATAAAATATAAATTAATATTGTCCCCAAATGTAATGATATTGTCTACCAAATTGATCAAAAAACGAGATGAGAACGTTTTTTGATATGTTCATGGCCTATATATGATTCCTCCTCCTTTGAAAATGCATGTATGAACTATTATATATTGGAAAATGAAAATATTATCTTTTTTCAAATCTTGTCCACCCTAACCTAAATCCTAATTTAGTCAAGTCTTGGGGAGTTTTTTGAGTCCAAGATCTTGATATTTACCATGACAATTAATCTATTGATTACTACAATGTGACCTTAATTTTGATGATGATGAGAATTGGAGTTTTGAATGTAGTTAGGGTGATTACCCAAAGTAAGGACCTAAACCCAGGTAAACTCTATTTCCATCTAATTTGAACCCATCTCCTAATCTAACCAAGGATCTTTTATATAACTCTAGCATGGGGAGTTTTTGGTGATGTTAGTAACACTTTTAAGTGTTAAATGGAAATTTTTAGATTAGGGATTGGAATGTTTGGATTGATGGAGTTTAGATATATTTTTCTCTACAAAATAGATACATCAATGTTTTATGATTAACTGACTTAACCTTGCCTTAATTTTTGATGTTTTTTGAAGTTTGTAAATTTTAATAACTATATCATACAGTTTACTTCTTGTACAAGATAGAAACCAATGTGTATTAAAAAAAAAGAACAACATTCAGTTAAACTTAGGACCTCATAAAAGTATAAAGACTGCCATGCTCCTGGGAGGTTTTTAAGAATAAGAGTCCATTGTTGGAACAAAATTGAAAGTCAATTGCTGGAAAATAAACCAAAGTTTATTGTTAGTATATGAGAATGTGTTAAATCTGAAGTGTAATTGTGGTACACCATATGCAACCTATGATTTATGGCATCAAATTATTAATGAAATTGTGTAGTTTATTACATACAGATAATATTTCATCATTTACTTTAATATACTTTGCTTTTATTATATGCTCACTTTTGGTTTTACCAATGTACACAATACCAAAATATACACACTCTGTTTGTTACCATTTTAGGTTAATCTCATATGTGAATGCGAACTTGTGGTAGAACCATTAAAAGTAAAAGAATGAAGCTCAAGTTTAACTAGGAAAATTAGATAGTAGTTTTTCCCTTTTCATTTTTTAAATACTAGGTTTTTGTTTCGTACTTTTAATACAATGTAAGTACTTCCATCATGCAACAGAGACATTGTTGAAACCTTTTTTCTTGAATGGAAAAAGTTAGTTATTTTGTGTATTCATGTGGATTTGATCTTGGAAAAAGCCATTGATTGTCTTTTCCTTTGTAAATATAAATCTCTTGGGATCCTGGGCAAATGTTACTAAAATTTGTATCAGAGCTAGACTCGCTTGAAGAAATTTGAATAATTAATTAACTAAAA
Organism: Alisma plantago-aquatica; assembly: GCA_963693085.1. Taxonomy (NCBI): domain Eukaryota; kingdom Viridiplantae; phylum Streptophyta; class Magnoliopsida; order Alismatales; family Alismataceae; genus Alisma; species Alisma plantago-aquatica. Next base: position 368,866,521 of record OY856409.1, on the reverse strand, counting down.
AATGTTGTATAAACCATAAGGAAATTATTACGATATTTGTGAAAGGTGATGGTGTGTAGGTTGGATCAAAATTGGGAGTGAAAATATTTTTCCTTTACACTAGTAGTTGGTTTATAAGGAATCCCATGCCACTTGTGTAAACTACTTGACAAAAGCCTTGGGAATTTCCATAGATAACATAACGCCTAGGCTTTGTCATCTGCATGTCATCTCTCTTTGCTCCATGATTTCTTGCACCACTACGGACCCAATAGTTATTTCTCTTCTAGATTTTGATTTCCTAAGATTAGGGTTAAGAAATCCTATGCCAACAAATATGAATGCAACACTCGATTAACATTAAAATTTAATGAAGTTTTAAAGAGATACTAATATATTCTTTGGCGTGCATATAAAAAAGTGTACACATTTGTATCCTCATATTTAGCATGGCTCACATGCACCAAGAATAGTGTGATCTACAATGTTGGACCACAACCCAAAGGGAAAGGTAATTTCCCTCCCAAGAAAAGGTTCTATGATGTAGAAAATGGGAAAAGAAAGGTTGGTGATTCCTCCAACACGAACAGAAGGAAGGTTCCTTAACCTAGCCCAAATGCTAATGCTAGATGAAACCTTGTAGTTTGCCCAAATCCTAAATTTGACCAATGTAAAGTTGTATAGATGCTTTGGCTAGAGTACTGCAAGGTGTTAATAGATTCCATAAGTGTTGTACCCTTAATGAGTGTGACCCTTGATGAGAATGGTGCTCCCAACCATGTATGTTCCTAAATTAGAGATGCCATTAACTTTGTCAAGCTCAAAATAGACAAGATTTAGGGATAGGAAAAACTTAGAGTGGTAGACATGGTGGATACCTGACTATTTTCTATGGAGAATGGTTTCCATATCCTATAGTACTAGATAACAAAAGGTGATCTTTGCTACATAAATGTTCAAAGGAGTTTTCAAGCATTGGTGGGAAAACTACGATTGTGCAATAGATTTGACACATGACCTAATGTCATTGGATTACAATGGCACATTATCTGATACTCACTTCCTCTATATAAATTCTAGAAAGGAGAAGGAAAATCAATTCATGGATATCCAACAAGGGGGAAATGTTAGTGATTAATTATGATAGAAATTTAGACTCCTAGAATTCTTCACTAAAGAGCATCATGTGAAACATTTTGTTTATAATATGTACCTTTACCTAAAACCCCTAGTTTTATCTTGTAAGTCTTACCATTTTAAAGATGCCCTTCACTTATCCCTAAAAATGGAAAGGACCATAGATGTTCCCAAGAATCAACTCTTTGGATATCGAGGGTTTACTGAGGGCATTTCTAGTCCTAAGTCTGAAGGGAAAATTCATCATGAGCAAAATCATGGTAAGGTAAAGGGCGAAGGAAAAGGGAAGCCACATAACAAAAGTAACAAGCATGAGGTTCCAACTAGATGTGAAGTTTTGGAAGAAGGAACTACAACAAGTGTAGGTGTGACAAGTTGGTTTACTACTAATAAAAACAAGAGGGGCATTTACAAACCAACCTCCCTCTACCACACCCACAAAATAGTGATTTCGTTCTATCACAATCTATAGAATATTTTCCCATAGCATCTCATCCTATAGCTGATCATAGACAGACCCATGTTTTTGCCATTGACAGTGAATAAGCCCAGACAAATGCTAACAAGATAATAAAAGGCATGCTAGATATAATGGACCCACATAGTAGAATTTATTTTTGATTATGGATCTAAGCATATGTTTATTTTGTGACATCTCACTACAATGCTTGATTTGGATTTTAAAGACTTAGGGTATGTTCTACCTCTAGTGGGTGTATTTTCTCTTCAACTAAAAACATCAGTCATACCAGTTAAATATAAAAAAATTGAACTTCCCCTATATTATGATCTTCTTGAAATGAATGGTTTTGAAGTCATCATGGGGATGGATTGGATTTACTACCATGATAAAATACACTATAGGGAAAATAAAATAAGAATAGAGAAGCTGAGATGCCCACTCCATATGTTTGTATCTTGGCTCTGAAATCCAACAAGGTGTTATATAAAGGTTGTCAGGTGTTCATTGTTGTAGTGACCAAGCCAAAGATACACTGTATATGAAAAAAAGGTAGTTCATGATTGTGTTAATGTGTTCTTATAATACTTGTCAGACATACCTCTAGAAAGAGGGAATTATCCATAGAGATAACTCCTATGACAAGCACCATTTCTAAGACCCCATACAAGATGGCATCCACCAGGTTCTTGACCCGAAAAAGCAACTCTAGGAACTCCTAGACAAAGGTTGTATCCAACCTAGTACATCCCCTCAAGGAGACGTCATGCTATTTGTTAAAAGAAAGATGACTATCTATTCATGTGCATTGACTACCATATGTTGAACCATGCTACAATCAAGAATAAGTATCCTTTACATAGGATCGATGATCACTTTAACCACCTAAAACCATCAGGATCTTTTTGAATATTGACCTATGATATGGGTATCTCTAGTTAAGGTTCAATGAGGATGACATTTAAAAAACCACATATTAAAACCAGTACAACTAGTATGAGTTTCTACTCATGTATTTTGTGTTATCCAATGCACCAAGTGTGTTCATGAACCTAATGAATATTGTGTTCACCAATATCAGATATTTTCATCATTGTCTTTGTTTACAATATGCATGTATTCTTAGATAAAATAGAACTACATCTGAAAAACCTTTGAGGGTACTTGATATCCTTTAAGATCAAAATATTTATGGGAATTTATCAAAATAAAAATTTGGCATTGATTGAGTTATGTTACGGGAAACATCAACTTCGAAAGAACTTTAAGGTGGATCCATACAAAGTGGAAGAATTACATGATTGTGAAAAATCTAGGTCACCAACTAAACTTGTAGTTTATTGTATCATCCGGTAACTATCAACACTTCATCTGAACATCTTCAATATGACACTTCCTCTCACCAAGCATACAAAGAAGAACAAGAAATTAATATGGTAACACATTTGCAAGTATACGCTTAGGAGATTATGGAGTATTGAACCTGACCTCAAGTAATGATGGTTTTGTCATGTTCATTGATGCATTAAAAATGGTTTGAGGATGTGCATTGGAACAAAAAATCATGTGGTTACATTTGCCTCACAACATCTCAAACCCAATGTTTAAATTACCCAACCCACAATATGAATCTTGCCTCCACTATCTATGCCTTAAAGATTTAGTGACATTACTTACACAGAGATATTTTTTATAATTTCACCAACCATAAGATCTCAAAATATTTTGTTGTAAAAAGATTTAAATCTACATCAAGTATGGTGGATGAAATATCTAAAATACTATGTTGATGATAGCCTACCATTCTATTAAGGATAACATGGTGGTCGATGCCCTCAAATATGATTGGCTCCCTTCTTTTTCTTGACTAGAAAACTAGTGGAGGAGACTCAAGTAGTTTATTAGGTGGATACCATAATCCCAATCTGACCATATCTTCCTAGACAACATTCACATAGTCTCCAACTTTCTCACTAAGCTAATCACATCTCAAATATCTAGACTAGCCCTTGAGAAGATGAATATCATCCTTTCCAAACCATTAATCCACCTTTGTGTGGGTGTTGATGGGAGTATTGAATAAAAACATCACATTTGGGTCCCCAATAATTTGCCACATATTAAAGCACATGGATCAAAATAAATTGTCAATCATAATACCACAAAATTATGCAAGGATCTCTAGTAACACTTTTGGTGGAAAAACATGAAGTGTGACTATCCATTTTGTATCTAGATGCCTTGTTAAATGGTGAAGGTAGATCATCAAAGTCCAGGTGTCTTGCTACAACCCCTCGAGGTTCTTGAATGGAAATGGGACTACATCACAATGGGTTTTGTGGTGGATCTTTCCTAGACCAGAAAGGGATATAATTTTGTAGATTGTCATGGATCACCTAACCAAATTCACATAGTTTCTAGTTTGAGAATCCATTACCACAGTATCTAACCTAACAACACTGTACATCCTAGAGATAGTACAATCTTATATGATTCTAAGCTCAATAATCTCTTATCACAACTTGAAGGTCACCTCCAAGATGTGGAAGCAAGTGCAAGAAAATTGGTTACTCAACTAAAATTTAGTATTGCATACCATCCCCAAACCAATGTCCAATCTAAATGGACAATCAAACTCTATAAAACATATTTATGGCTTGTGTCCTAGATAGGTATGAAGAGAGATTCTTATTATGAATTGATAGGATTATAGAGAGTCATATATATAGCCTTGTCTCAGGGTATGGTGTACTGGAGACACAACATAACATAAACTAAACCAATGTTAATGGTCTCAAGTAGAGGAATCCCATTTATATATTAAAAGTTAATACCTAACATAAAATACCTCCAACACTCTCTCTCAAACTTGAGAGTACACATTATGTATTCCCATCTTGCCACACATATAGGAGAAGTATGAAGGTGGAAATGTCTTGGTGAAGATATTAACAGTCTATTCTCTAGTCTTTGCATATGGTGTAATGATCTTTTTGGGACGAATTAATTTATCATGAAGTGGGAGCCAATCTCAAAGTGTCGGGTACGTTCATGAAAAACTATATGATTAGCTATATAAATAGCTATATTATGATCACATTTGATAGTTGTTGGGGATGAGAAAGGGAGACCTAGTTATTGAAGAGTGGATGTCACTTATTGAATTTTACAACAAATGTGTTCCATGACATGATATTGTACCTCAATGTTGCATTGAACTGCAACATACCGCTTCTTACTCTTCCAAATGACAAGATGTCCAGCCAATAGAAAATAGAAGCTGGAAATGGAACTCTTATCATTCCATCTCTGGTCCAATCAACATTGACATAGAAATTCTAAGAGATGTCTAGAAAGGGTGGTTTCTTCAATAAAAGACCTCATATAGGTGCACTTTCTAGATATCATAGAATATGTTATACCTAAGTCTAGTGGCATACAAGGAGTTTGTCCATGAGTTTACTAAGAACACTATCAAAAAAGGATGCATCTGGTGGTGGGTGACCTTAAAATAAATGAGTTCCCAATCATGTATCTATATTGCTTTGGATCAAAAAAGGACTCCCCCTTAGAAAACTTTTTGTGATAATCCATATGTGAGTAAATAAGTTTAGGATTCAACATACCCGACTCTTTTAAGAGGTTGGTGACATACATCCTCTTAGATATATAGTTCCATTACGTAAACATACCACCTTAATTCTCCAAAAGTAGCAAAGATGTCCTAGATCCTTGGTATTAAAATGTACCTAGAGTGCCTCATTCAACGCTAAATTTCGTGGGCATCACATCTAGTTACAATGATATTATCAATGTAGATGGTGAAGATAATGTCTCCATATTGGGATGTAAAAAAGAATAAGATATAATCACTCAAAGATCAGGTAGCACCTAGGCTAGCAAGAAAGCCATTGAGTTTTTTCAAGCAAATATGTGGTGATGGATTGAGGCCATACAAAGAAAACTTGAGATGGAAGAGTCTTTGGGAATACTCCCATGAATACAAAATCTTAGAGGTTGTTGCATATAGACTTCCTCCTCTAGGTCACCATGGAGGAAGCCAATTTTGATATCATGATGGAACAAATGTCAATGCATGTGAGTGGCTAGAGATATCAAGATCCTAATAGAAGAAATGTGACTACTCAGTGAGAAGGTTTCAAAGAAATTCACACCATATGTTTGGGTGAATCCTTTCATAAAAAGATGAACTTTGAGTAGGGATGAGCATTGGGCCGGGTTATACTGGGTTTTGCCTGTCCCAAATGCAAACCCACATTTTAAAGTGGGCCCAGATAAAAATGAAAAATGTCAGCCCATACCCGGCCCATATAAGAATGTTGGGTTTCGGGCCGGATTCGGGTTTGCCCATATAACATCGAATGGACATACCAAATTTTGCTAGATCCAACTTGCTAACATGGAAACTAAACTAGTATGATATGTATTTTGTGATCAACCTTCAAAACAATATATATATTTTGTGATAAATGTAGTCGGAATATGTACACCTTAGTTGTATGATCCCCTACAACAATGAATGGATATTGAAAGAGCAACAAATCATTTTCTCGTACATGTTGAAAAATCAGTGGAATCTATGATGTTGTGGCTTTTTGCTTCTCATCCTATATGTATATATAACGAAATGGGTTTTGGAAGGGTAAGAGATCATTTGTCTCCTACATGTGGGCATATGAGAAAAAAAATGAGCATAATCTACTATGCATTGAGCAAAAGATCATTTCTTCCCTACATGTGGACAGAGTGAGATCAAAATAATGAAATACAGTATGTCTATCTATGTCAATGATAATTATCTTACTAGTATCAATTCACTAATCATGTTGATTGATTACAGATTTTCTATATTGCCATTGATTGGATACATACTACATATTGCATCAAGAAATCTGTATGTTTTTCTTTCAAGATAAAGATAGATGTATACATCTATAATGTACATAAAATCTAATCTGGGTATTCGGGTTTTCGGGCCTGGGTTTACCTCCGCCCATACCCGGCCCAAATAAAATATGGGTTTAAATTTTAGGCCCGGCCCACCCATATTATAAATCGGGTTCGGGTCTGGATCGGGTTATGCGGGCTGGGTCGCGGGTCGGATCGGGCCAACCCGACCCGATGTTCATCCCTAACTTTGAGCCATTCCACCAATTCATTGGAATTATATTTGATAGAGAAGACCCATTGGTATCCAACATTATTTTTGAATAGGTGAGGGGAACAAGATCCTAGGTTCCATTCTCATGCAATGATGTCTTTTCCTCAAGCATTGTAGCTTTTCAACTGGGGTGCTAAAGGGCCTCATGATAATTTTTTGGAATTTAGATAGAACCAAGTTGTTAGATAATGGTTTTAGTAGTAAGGGAATGCTTGGATAGGAAATAGGTATGAGATATTGGACGACAGTGAGTGAAATTGTGTATACCTTTCTAGAGAGGTGTGAGTGTGATATACTCTAAGATGCAAATGGTGGTTTTGTGTCATGTGTTAGTAGTGGAGGAATGACAACATGACTTGATTCATAAGAGGATGGGTGTCAGGTTCATGATTCACTAGGTTAGAAAGATCATGCTTAATGAACCCATATTGAGTTTGATGTTGAGGTGTAGAGGACGATGAAGGAGAATCAAAGAACACATATGGTTCATGGAAAGTAACATTGATAGAGACATACATATGATAGTTACTTGGAGTGATCTCACCCTTATGCATCAAAATAGTGCCCTTCACATTCACCCAATAGGCTACATGATCCTCATGGAGGTAGCTAATCTCCTGAGTCATGTACCTTGGATAAACCTAGTTGTTACCTCCTAACCACATGGTCATGTGCATTCAGGGCCTATCAACTCCCAACCCATCAGTCCTATGTACTAGAGATAACACTTCTGAAAGGCTGAATAGCAAATGAAAACCATTTTGGTAGAGTGAGGATCAAGTTGACATGCCTTTAGATCAATGTTATGAACAAAAGAAATACACCCAAAAATACACAAAGGGAGGTGAAAATCCTTTTTAGAGGGAAAAAAAACAAAAAAGGTGTCTTTTTCTATAGAACAGAAGATGGTAGTCGGTTGATAAGGTAGAAAGTAGTAAGTACAATCTTAGACGGATAGCACTTGGGCAATTTTTTTGAATGATAAGAGTGCAAGAAATTCAAGTAAATGATGATTTTGGTTCTGCAACCCCATTTTCTTGTGAAGTTTGAGAGCAAGAATGTAGATGGATGGTTCTAGTTCTACTGAAAAACAAGTACACCTAACCCGAAGCATATTTTAAAGCATTTTCAGTCCTAAAGACTTCAATGGATTTATTAAGTTGTGCAAAGATAATTTATGAAAGGACTAAAAAATGCCAATCACCACATCACATGATTTAAACAAGTATAGCCAAGTCATATGAGAGAAACTGTCAAAAAAGATGTAATGATATAATAGAATCATTAAAGCTAGTTGTTCAAAAAGGACCATAAATGTCACAGTGGATAATTTCAACAACAGCTGCAGAACATAAACTAGTTTTATGAGGAAAATAACTCTTATAATGCTTCCCAACCTCACAAGAATCTCTAGGAAGAATTTCTAAACTTGATAAACAAGGTCCCACATGACTTATATTTTCAAAGAGGGAAGACTATAGTGGTTGATGAAGTTTGAGAGGTATGAACACAAGAAGGTCAGATGAAGAGATGCCATCACCAAAGTAGTATAAGATACTAGCACTAGAACTTGATCCAATTGTCCTAAAAGTCTGAGAATCCTACATCAAAAAACCATTACTGAACATTAACTTGCAAGAACAGGCATCAACTATATTAGAAACAAATAGCAAGTTAAAGGAAAATGTGGAATGTGCTCAATATATTATAGTTTAAGACTAGGTGAGAGGTTAATACTCCCACATTACTAAATAGTATGAATGGACCTACATTCTAGAGTGAAAAATGGGATAGAAATACAAGATTTAATGGAGGGGAGAAGATGTCTCATACCCTTCATATGTTTTCTGGCTCTATACAATCTAGTAAGAACTATATACTAGCATAGACACCCCTATAATACCTTGGTTGGAGGCTAGATGCACTGAAGATGTCGCATCAGGTTGCATGATCACTAATCCCGTGATCCTATAGGTTGTTGATGATCGTGTTGGGAGGGTTGTAGTAGTTGTTGATATTCAACAAATGAGATGGTGATAGATGGGTTGTCTGTTTCTTAGGCAACATGAGAAATATCAGTGCCATGACTATGCTCATAGGGATAATCCTTCTTCTGGCAGCTCTTCTCCTACAGGTGTTTATTACAAAAAGTGCATTTGGGACTCATGGGTTGTCCATGTCTACTTCCACAGGAAATACTTGCAATATCCAATTGCAAATCTGGTGGAGTGGAATACTAGATCTGGATGTTAGATTTTTGAAGATGAGAGAAGACATTTTCTAGAGTTGGAAATTTTTCTTCTACCAGGATGATGTTGTAGACTGGAGCATAATCCTCATTGAGGCCATTGAGAAATTTGGCAGTGACAATATTGGCACACTCTTTGGTTTGATCTTTAGAAGAGACATGTTGAAAGTAATCAAGCTATTGGAATAGTCTAACACTAGAGCCATAATATTCATCAAGGGTCCTATCTCTGTGATTTTCACGAAAGAGTTACTCCAAATTTTATGGTTCTGCATAGAATTATTTTCCTACGTTTAATGACGACAAGTAGCATTCCACAAATATTTTGTAGTTTTGAAAAATATATATTTAGAGGCAATTACGGGATTATACAGTCCCAAAGCCGACTTTTAACTAGGTTATTTCCTAATTTCTAATCAAGGTTATCCTTACTGGGCTTTCTTCAGTAAGCTATGAACTTCACCTTGTCTGTGGGTTTAAGAATTGTTGAATAACATTCATCATGTACATGTGACTGTCTTTATTTAGTTTGACAATGGAGATAGGAACACTATGATTATAGGAAATGGTCTGAGATGAATCATTGCATTCAGTCTTGCCTATATGAATGATGTGAATCAGTCATGTTGGTAGGAAAACATTGGAGATGGATGATAAAAAACACTTACACCAGTATAATAATGGTGGAGATAGTCAAGGACTAGTATGATGCATAGTGAGAGGAAAGAGATAGTTGGAAAGAAATGTGAGTGAAGCACTATCACAAGAATAAGGCATTTTGATAGCAAAAATATAATTGATCACTAACTATTAAGATCGGCCACCCATGTATGTAGGTATAATATATGGGGAGTTAAGTATAGAAAAAGGAGAGGTCCATAGGTTGTTACTGACTTGTTTCGCACTCACCATGCCAACTCTAGAACTAGTGTATCACATAGGAAGGGAGGAAACCAATCAAATTCCTATGGAGGTTGCAATTCCATAAAGAACATTGCAAAGAGGAAATAGGTGCAAATCTTAAGGAGAGATGATGACTTGTAACTCTCTATCTAAAAGACTGGGAAGAGTGGAGCAGAGAACCCCCCAGAGAGAGAAATAGAGTGAGAGAGCAGATAAGGAGGCACACTATTGCAGATCAACATCCCACCAAAGTCAAGGTAGTATCTTCCTTCCTTATCATGTGTCCCATGGCCAATAATGGGTTGGAGGTGTGCTGCCAAACAACCTGCTAACAACATTAGATGGTATCCACATACATGTGTAGGTAGGCACGAGGGGTGGGGAGCGGACGTGGGGAGAAGAAAAAGAAAAGAATTGGTGGTTTAGTGAGAGAAAGAGGGTATGGGGTTTCTCCTCTTGAAATGGTGAGGGTTAAAGAATCTCTCTTGATACCATGTGAAGAGAAATTCCTATTATGAATTGAGAAGATTGTAGAGAATCATAAATATATTGTTCTATCAAGGCTTGGTATACTAGAACAACAACATTAGATAAACTAAACCAATGCGAGTGAACTTATGTAGACACATTCCATTTAGATATTATAGACATAATAACTAACATAAACTGCCACCAACAATAGGGAGGGTCATGAGACAAGTACTTGTCTCTAGTTGAGCTCACATAAAATAATACTTACCATGTTAGTATCGGTTGTCTCAAAATATGAGGCTCTCTATGGGAACCCATGACATTATTCAATTCATTGGGATTACATGTAGAAAGAACCTTGTTTTACTCTAAAGAACTATAGTTGTATGTTAACAAAGTCACCTTTATCAAGAAAAGTCTAAAGAAATCCCAAAACCAAAAACACTATGTTGATCTGAATCACATGGACTTATTGCATATGAGATTGTGTCTTCTTCAAAATCTAACCCATATGTGTCATTTCCAAGAATTGGGAAAAGTATGAGCCGCACGTATGTTGGTCTATTCAGAGTCTTATAATGGATTGCGGGGACTTCATATCATCTGTTCCTACCACCTTAACATACCTTGATGCACGATGTATTCCATGTGTCCAATTTAAAATGCTATGTGAAGGATTCTACTCATGTGTTGAATGTTGAACCTTTAGATCTCTAAAGTATCTTGTCCTAGAATAGTAACCTAAGAGGATCTGGGATTCAAAGGTGAAGGAGATTCAGAACAAAAATATAGAAATGGTTAAGGTTACTTGGAAACACTATGGAGAGGATGAAGACACATGGGAGATTAAAGTTTACATGGAAAAATCTCACCCATACCTTTTTTCTAATTAAGATGAATTTTGTAGGAAAAATAACTGAAGGGGGATGATGTGAGGACATATAATTTTCTCTTGTTTTGTTGGAGTGTATTAAAAAAATATTATTAATATACTATTTTGAATAAATAATGTTGGTCATATTTTGGTTCTAGGTTCCTCGAGACAAGTAGTCAAGAGCTTACAATTTAGTCTTATAAATACAAAATTGTAATCCTATTATCTATAATAGTTGCATAAGGATTCATAAAAGAATTTTAAACATAATGAGATGACTTATGTGGATTTGATAGCTTGTCATTCTTTATTTAATAAAAGGTTCTCTTAAGGGTCAAGAAAAAGGATAGTTAAGAAAATTACGTTGTTGTGAAGTTTTAATATATAAAAAAGATAGTGAAAGAAATAAAACCCCAAAATTTCAAGGCATTTAGACTTTTTGACTAATCTAGAGGATTTTGGGAATATTTAGTGCATTTATTCAAATTAGAACCATAAATTAGGTAAGTTTTAGTTGCATTGACCCAAACATGTGTCACACGGACCATAAGGAGTTTTAGTTGCATTGACCCAAACATGTGTCACATGGACCATAAGGCCTAGCCCTTGATACGTCACACACATCAACGACTGCTAGAAAATAGATCAAAAGATCTAGGGCCATACCCTACCTACAGCTTGATCGGGAAAGTGAAGATAGTAATCCTAATTTCACCTCCCTCAATCCTTCCCTCATGGAACCACATATCCAGGTTCTTTCTCTCTCAATCTAATCACTATCCAATATGAGCCAAAATGAGGGTATATTGAAGGCTTGTGATGTTATAATTTGTAGGAACATAAATCTTTAATTATATAAGGTAAAGTAAAATATTTCCCAAATTTCGAATCTAATTTTTCTAGAGGTCAAGTTGTATAGGAAATTCTAGATGTCCTAGTCACTATGCTAGATATGAATAGTGAAAAGATAATGGTTCCATCGCTACATTTTTTCAATAGGTAAACATCAAAATACCTCTATAGTAGAACATGAATAATGCACAAAACTAAATCTCAAACCCATAGGCTCACTAGGTTGCCAACCACTACAAACTGTCCCTACTTGACCTTCTAGATGTTTGTAGTTCAAACATACATGCACACACCCAAAATACCAACTTATCTCTCCCCAACTTGCAAAACCACTTATAACTATTCACAACATCATATACAAGAAAACACATTGTCAAAAATAATTGCATTACACTCTATCTAGTCATTGATAGTGTACTTCCACAAATCTCTGAGTACTTACATTATTAATATTATAAGTCATGTCTTCACATATATTACACCATGTATAATCATTAACTTGAGTAAGCCTCTCTCGCTAAAGTGTGCATCTTTTCCTAAATATCTAACTCTATATAGTACTTGGCTTCTCCCATGACTTTGAAACCAACTATACAAAGTATTTAATTTTGTTATCTTGAAAGCTCTCCAAGCTCCCAACCACTCATGTCACCTTCTAAAGTACACTTATCATACTTGGAGATATAGAGATTCAATATCGTTTATCATAATTGATATTCTACGTCAATTACAAGCATCACTGCAATTATACAAGAGCAAGATATTTCCTAGTTGAGAATTGTCATAAGACATAAATAATGTCAAGAAGGTACAAAATAATCTCTCTGTTATTCATTATTATTAGTTATATTAAAAGTCAACTCTCATCTTGTAAGTTACATTATGATTCATTTCCTTCTTTTGAGTTATATTTCAAGTAAATATTGCTCTTCTTCTTATTTAATTATTTAACTATAGGGCACTATTCTAATGAGTTTTATTGGATATACATGGTTTCATCATTTCATACCGAATGAGTTTTGTATTCATATTTTTTGAATGGTATATCATGTCCACACTCTACGGAAAAATATCCATGTATGTATTCTCACCTTATTAATTGATTGTTTCTTTGTTGTTCACTTACATTCATACAATTGCCTCATAATTTTTTTTTCTGAGAGTTCCAATCATCCTTCTCTCGAATCAAGTGACCTGCCTAGTACAAGGCTCCTCCCATCAGTCCTGAGTTCATCTCTCCATAACTAAGACGTGAACTTGGGACAAGAGATCCAATAGCAATTCCGCTGATTGAGCTTTGTGGCCCATTTGGCTAAGCTGTCAGCCAGGAGGTTGGCAGTTCTTGGGATGAAGATAAGTCTGATATCTTCTTTTGCACATAGGCACCGTTGGAAGCTCTCCTTTAGGGGTCTGAAGATAGGGAGATCAGGTTGGTTCATGTTGAGGAATCTACAAGCGACGCTATTGTCAGATTCAATGATCACTGTTCCGGGTAACTCTCGGACAACGTGTACTACTCTCAGTATTGCATTGATCTCCACCTCGAGAACATCCATGGAGCTTGATTCCCTTACTTCTCCCCTAATCCATAGTCCATCATGATTCTGTAAAATGTAACTAGTGGCTGCCCTCACTTGTTTTTTCCTTACAGACGCATCTACATTCATCTTTAGGGTTCCCAGTTGGGGAGTAGCCCAGCCATTGTGTTTGATTGGTTGTCGTGTTACCATCTTATAGTCATCCGAAAACGCCCTCATGACCAATTGGACATGTCATTCAATCTGTTTAACCGCGTGTAAGGGTTGTGTCATGGTATTATGAAATACAAGTCGGTTTCTACATTTCCAGAGTAGCTCGATCGTGATTGCAAACCACCTGGATCTATTGTGGTCATGCCGATCCTTTTTCAAATTTGACTTGAACCATGATTTTAGATCATTGTTATTGATTATGGCTGGGCAGCAAAGCTCATTGACTCAATCCCAGATTCCTTTGGCAAAATAGCAATCCTTCAATACATAAAGTGTAGATTCTTCTTCCGTATTACATTTTGGGCAACATGACGAGTTTGTAAATCCCCTTATCTGTCTGTTCTTATTTGTCATCAGGCCATCATGCATGGTTTTCCATAGGAAGAATCTAGTCTTTAAAGGTGCCTTGAGCTGCCATATATTATGCAATGGACCATCTATTGTTCTTCTATTATGTTTCATAAGTTTCTTAAAGACTAACTTGGTGCTGAAAAGGCCGAGGTTGTCCCCTAGCCAGACATAACCATCATCTCCTGCATCCCTATTTGGAGGTACCTTATCTAGTATGTTCTTTGATGTAGCTTCATTGAACCAGTATCGTATAAACTCTTCATCCCACCCATCTTCTTTCATCATTGATCTTGCCTTCAAGTCCTCCAACTCTATCGGTATTACTCAATTGGGTGAGAGTTTAGGGTTGTAATTAGTACAGACCCATTTGTCCCTCCAAACTGATGTGGATTCGCCATTCATGATGAGTCTGCCGATAGAGATGTTCATGTCTGTTGTACGTGATACAATGAATTTCCATAGTCTTGTCCCTGTGCACGTACCCCCACTATGAAAAAACATGATGTACACTACCTGTTAATGGTAGGTAAAACAGAAAAAACTACCAATTTATGGTAGATAATTAGAAAACGGTAGATAATGGGTGGTAGTCTTCGGCTTGGTAGGAAAAACGTTTTAACTACCATTACGTGGTAGATAAATGTAGAATCGGTAGAGAAATAAATTGACATCATTGAAACCAGTAAATAGACATAAACTACCATAAAACGGTAGTCTAGACCAAGTGGCACATTCTTTATAATTTGCAGCTGTTAAAATGACTTTGTTTGCAAAGATAAATGATCAATATAATTTTATTTTCTATTAAAAACATGCAACATAACATAGATACTTCTTGAAATATCATTTTATTAATGAAATATTATAATTTACAATATTGTGCCTTTGTTTAAGTTTAATACAACTCTCGTATTAACTAGTATCTCTTTGCTCATATAGAAACACCCGGAGTAAGCTCCAAACTCAACATTTGAATATACCAGAAAAAGTCAAAAGCTATAGTATGACAAAGTTATTTCCAACAGCAATACTATATTTCGTTCTGTCCTCTTGAGTTTTAATAGGTACTCTATATTTGGTGTGACAGTCATTTATAGCAGCAACACTATCTTTCATTCCTTCTACTTGATCATTAATGAGTACTTCAATTAACTTGGCTTCTCAGCGGTCATGTACTTTAACATCCAGAGTAAGCTCCAAACTCGACAAAAAGCTAGAAGTATGATGTCCCGAAGTCGTTTGCAGTAGCCTTACACTGTCTTTCATACCGTCTACTCGATCCTGAAGGAAAACCTTAGTTCATCTTTTTAAGCTATAACACCTACATCAACATACAAATAGTAAATATATGACTGAATACACCAATCTATATATGTCAGTGTCATAAACTCTCTTAGTAAAAATGACATTCACTTAAAATTATGTAGGAACCATAACAATAAACATGTGGCTATGTATCACAAAAAGAATAAGACAAACACATTTATTGAGTTGACTTGCTACAAAGGAAAGTAAGTTCCTAAACATTAGGATATAGAGCTATCTTTGTCTATTCTACAAAAACAATATATATTTCTACAAAGAGAATATCATCTATACATATTAAATCAAAGAATAGATAGAAACTCTTAGATATATATCACCAAAATAGAGATAAACATTATTTATGAAAATAGTAATAAAGTACCTCTTTCCCCTGACAATTGTGATTGGAAGCAAGAACATAATCCATTCACATAATGCTAGACAAAAAGTTTACTTCCCTGAAAAGATCATGGACTGACATAAGCGAGCAAAATAATCAACTACCACGTACATCAACCCAAATACATGTGAACCATCCTATCATACAATTTAGTCGCCTCGGGTTATCCAACCACATATGGCATACAAGATGTCACATGGAACAAGAGGCCAAATTTAAGAACATCATCTCCTTCTAATTTCAAGAAAACAAAACCAAAATGTGAGATTAAATAGAATATGTCCATCTTCTATATTACTAGTAGTTGCACGTGTCATGCACGTACTAATATAGTCTCATGTTGATTTTTGTAAAAGTTCTGATGCTCATACACATGGAATTACAAAAAGAAAATTATAATGAGTTTATTCAGAACACATAATATCATTAAATCATGAGAGTAATTAAAATATTATAAAGGATTCACATTTCTTAATACCGTTGTTTGTTTACATAATGAACCATGATAAGACTCAACCATTGCAATCAAATAAATCTGTTGCAAACATTTATGATGATGCACTTACCAATCCTTTCACCCCCAACAACGTACCATGTAAAATAACTTGCCCTCTCGGCAATCAGAATCGCCAGACAATTAAAACCCACAATGAGATTATTAGTCGAGGGGCTTAGCCAGGTTAATTTGCATCTTTTTCTTGTTAGCATGGCTAAACTACCACCAAATTGACAATATAAACTTAACGAAACATTACCATAATGTCATAACAAGAGGCGATGAGTACCCATTGTTTAGTTAGTTTTAGTGGCTTCAGAGAAGAAGTGAGCAATAATGGTTCAGTAGAAGCTCCTATTGGCGTCATTTAAGTTTTGCATGCATTGCACAGTTGGTAGGCAAAAACTATCTGTTATAGGGCTTAGAATCTAGTGTTTGTGAAAGTTGGATCCAAGGTCGATGTGTTCTGTTTCTGACTTTAAAATTCTACTCAAATTCTATCTTTAAACAAAAATATACCTTACAAGCATACGCATGGGATGCAGGGGATATACCTCCTGAAATTGGAGATTGATGTTTAGTCGTTGTCATCAAAGGCTCATTGTGCCCAGTATTTATATGGGATTAAGATAGAAAGATTTCTCTCCCCCTCTCCCACTCTTGTGGCAGAGGTCGAACGCCCGGGAGGGTGGTAAATCAAGGTGTCAACTGGGATTCGAACCCGGGTCCCTTTATGAGGAGACACCGTGCTTGACCACTTGAGCCACTCCTTGTCTATGTGCTCAGTATTTATATGTTATTGTTGACAATGGATACAGATTTATAGACCACTGGGGAAAATCAATCAATATTTTTTGTAGTGATGGCCATAATTGAGTTAGGTTATTCTTTAAAAGACATGTTGACATGGTGTTGTTGCATTGTACCATGTTCACAGATACACAAGTAAATATGATACGTAAAAAGTAATCTTGAAAATCAGATAGAAGATACGTCTATATCTTTGGTGTCAATGCAAGCAATGATGATTTTGTTGGTAGATGCAAGCAGCGATGATAGATGGAAAGCTTTAGAATCATGGTCATCGACTGAATGAAAAGAAAACCTAGTAGCCTGTGAAGTATTGTCAAGATAGAAGACGCAATGTCGGATTCTTTGTTGGATAAAGCAAGCAGCAATTACTGCTTCGAGCAAACATGATTTGTATAAGCAATCTTTATAATGATGGTCGTTGGCTAAAAGAAAAGAAAACCTAGCAGTCGCTGAACTATGATCATTGGTTGTCAGAAAGGAGAACTTGAAGTCTGGTCCTTGAAAATCAGTTTAGGTAAACAAAATAAGTACAAAATACAAGTTATCTTCACCGTAGTGGATTGAGAATGAGAGTCCAATAATTTTACGTGACTTGGTGGACATTTAGAGTTCTGGCATTTAGTAGAGTACAATAAGTAGCATGACCAATGTAGGTCGTGACAGTTGTTGACCCGGCCATGGAGACCTCATCTCCTAGATCCTAATCCTACGGGAGGAACAACTATGCCCGTTGCCCCTCATCTCCAGAGATTGCGGATGGTGAGATCCAATAACTCCGAGAGGAAGGGACCTTCCTAACAAATTCTGCTATAGTCCGTTTAGTAGGAGATTGAGGAAGAACGAGCAACTCGCTACCTAGCTTTCTCCAGGGCAGGTTGTAGGTTGTAGAGGGAGAGGGGTGAAATAGACGTAGGAGGTCTTCTCATAAGGTTCTGAATGGAGGAAATCATCCTCAGGTGATGGCTGAACCAGGACTAATGTCATCAACAATGAATGAAGGACCCTCCTTCTCGTCTAACCACTAGTTTCCGAGAGCATCTACAACAATCCTATTGGCATAGTGAGATGCCTTACTAACAGATCCGACACCTGAGTAGCATCGTAAGGAAGATCTTCTCCAACACCGCTATCGGCGTGCCCCAACAGTGATTGTCGACCCCGTCGTGTTAAAGCAGTAGGATCTTCCCATACGTGATTGGAAGATGGTGAGATGCGGCCGCCACCCAGGAGCATGTGGAACCCCTCAAAGTCTCGCAAGGATGTATGGATCACACGCTTCTCCTTGTCGGAGCTCGTGGCCAGGGCGGCGCCAAAGTCGGAGGCTTGCGTGAGGAGTCATCTACGGAAAGACCAGGGGCGGCCGTTGGCGATGCAATTTGATGAAGCTGCAGCTTTGATCATGAACTAGAGTCTTCGGTCCTGACTCCTTAGGGAAAGCCATGGCTCACCAAAAACCAGTAGCCGCACTGGAGTCCAGCAGCGGCGGCAACCCTTGGGTGGTCACGGAGACCACCGAGGAGCAATAGGGACCTAGATCTGAGGCGTTCACGGAGAGGAGGCTGTGACAGAGCGAGCTCAACCCAGAGACCTTCCCCTATGCCGTCGGCGGCTTGGGTGGAAGAACACCCACGCACGCAGGCAACGTTGCGTTGGGTTCGCATAGAACGTGAGAAAGGAGAGTGGGCGGTCCAGAGAGTGTAAACCAACTTTCAGAACCGGACCCAGACTTCTGAACCGGCCGGCTTGAAGCCAAACCAGGTGGGTCCAGGAGAAAGAATAGCGCTATCCTAAGAAGCCACGTGGCAGCTTCTGATAGGCCATACGAGGTAAATATCCTAGAAATGCTTAGGGGTCGTTTGGGTGCAGTATTTCAGGGCGGTATTGTAGTTGGTTGAGGGATTTCAACTGCAGCAATTGCAATTACACCGTTTGGCTACCTACAAGGGATTTGATGAAATCGGCAGTTCAAAAGCGGCATTCTCTCCCACTCTATTTCGGCGGACTTCCCAAAGTACGCCATTTTTGGCGAGATTTACAATCACCAAAAGAGGGGTTTCGGCCCCGATCTCCCCCGACACCCCCGACGCCCCCCCCCCCAATCGCCCCCGACTCCCGTGGCGGCGTGGCGCCCCTCCAGTCATTTCCTCATCCGACTCTGCCTTCCGAGCATCTCCTCCCCCAACCATCGCTGCGCTCCCTTCCGCTCAAGTCTCATCTCCTCCTTCCTTGCGCCAGATCCTCTCTGGATCTAGGGTTTCACCCATCGACTCTTTTCCCATCATCTCCTCCTCGACTACAACCCACCGCCGGTTCGTCTCATCCCTGAAGATCACCTCGTCGTCGGTTCGTCACACCTCGTCGCCGATTCGTCTCGCTGCTGCCCGAAGCTGCAGACTCCTACCCCGACTCGCCGGCTTCGAATCCGTCTATTTCATGCCTCCGCCGATGGATCCGGTTAGGAAATGACTCGAATCTGTCTTCGAGAGGAGATCTGCAACCCCACAGCTCGTCAACACCACCGTCTTTGCATCTTCTGTCCACTTCCTGCTTCCGTGATGGACTGACGTCGTCACGCATCTCATCGTCAACCTCCAGCGTAGTACCTGAAGGCTGTTGGAGAAGTTGGTACGATGACGAGGCTGTACTCGATGCTGGGGCCAGACCGGACATATTGTCTGTTTGGGACGCTCGGCGCTTTCGTTGCCGGAGTGCAGATGCCTCTCTTCTCTCTTGGTGTGACGCAGTACATGTTCTGGGAGATGACCAAACAGTAGGTGAGGAATTCTGTGGAGGAGCGATTGTCAACATCTTCAGAATCATGGGCAAGAGGCTCACGCTGCAGACGTTCCAGTATGAGCAAAACGGCTATGTGTTTGCTCCTTACAATGCACTTGCTCGTTATCAGTTTGTGAAAATGCCCACGTTTTTCTTTATCAAAATAGGCACAGCGATATTTGACGAATGAGATGGGATGGTTTTGTTCAACTTCTCTGTAATCGGCATAGCTTACTAATGTTGCTCTGCTTTTTGTTTATTTAATTGTGAGTGGAACACAGTGCTCTAATCTATGGTTGGACTGATTCATGTAGCCGAATATGTGTCAGCACTTTTGTGTTGAATGGTAGAGTGGTCGATTGTGTATTCAAGTGTCAAGTTTCAAATTCCCATACAGAGAAGACTATACTTGGGTTACATTACGTTGGATAGATGCATGGGAAGTTTAGTTAAATGACTGGTTCGATTTAAATGCTGCATTTGAAATAACATGGTTTACCAAACAAAGTAATTAAAACGTCAGTAGTCTTAATCACTGTATTTGCGAATTCAATGTATGCCAAAGAATGTAAATTAGAGTTCAGGTATTTGTTAATTGCTTGAGTTTAAATCCCATAACTGATAAATACTGCTGTAATCTCAATGGGTTTACCCAAACGGCCCCTTAGTTCTTGTATAATTCATAGGAATTAGCATGCTTATCAGAAAAAATATGTATAATATACCGAAATTCTCAGAAAAATGAGTAGAACACAATGAAAGCATAATATCAGGCTTTGAAAGAACTAATAATAGAGATATCATGTAAGTTTTGTAATGCTCGTTTCATAGATAATAAATATCAAATGATGATATAAAATTATGGAAAAATGTCAGTAAGTCTATAATCATGTTTATAGTTCATATGATGTCAGATATGGTCATGTTGATGCACGAAAGCCTATAATTTGATTAATATGGCTAATTAGGGCTAATAACACTAAAGATAATGCAATTAATACATGCATGCCCAATAAATGATGAAATTCACAGGACATTCTCATATCTGTAATTGAAAGATAATATGTAAATATGAGACCAGTTTTGTACACGAAATTCATGTTGTAAGAAGATGAACCTTGATACATGGGTTGTAACCCTAACTTGAATAATGTATATAACTAGGGTTAATATGTGCACCAAAAAGGATATGGGACCTAATATTCAGATAATGAATCATAATCTGGAAAATGACATCAGTAAGATAAATATAAGACAATAATGCAAGTAAACGTTGGAATATCCTAATGAGATAATATAAACCCTAAATGAACACGACTAGGGTTAAGATGATGAGAATCTGATGATAGTATGTGGTCTTGTCTTAACCAGGTGATGACCAGATATGTAGATGATCCAAAATGTAAATAGGAATCTCTGAACTCAGGTACGTGGGATTTATTAAGTATAAGACTAATTTTCTGGTTGCCTATGATATGTAATATCTTGAATGCTCGTATTTGGATATGATTGCTTGGTTGAACTAGTATGAGTTATACTTTGCCAAATCTAATAGAACATAAATGAGTATGATGGGTTGTAGCTACTAGAGCACATAGCCTGGTGTGGATGTATGTTGCCTAACATGGATGTATGATTCCTTGGCCCATGTTAGATGTATGATGATACTATATTGCCCACACTAGATGTAAGTCAAGTGCAAGTATGTGTACTACAACCGCATCAAAGTGAAAGCAATAAAAGGAATGTTTACCTGATTATCACTTTAAATAATGTTTTCTTTTACTCTTTCTTTCTCAAGTTATTTCAATTATTCAAACATATTAGTATGTATCTTTCTACCCACGTACACAACACCTTGTGTGTTGATTCGTTGTTTCACGTATGTTTTAGGTTCAGAGCTAGCATGGAAGAAAAAGAACAGGGTGTGAGCAAGTTGTTCAGGTTGTACCTATTGTGTAGATCCTAGCTTAGCATACATATTCATAGACTGTGAAATTTTCATTCAATATGTAAATGTAAATCATTTTGTAATAATTTATATTGTTATAAATATACTTGTTGAATGTTGAGAATGTTATGGTGTATGCATCATGGTTGTATGTTCATGTATGCGTATTATGCTTCCGCATCGCTCTCTGATATGATTGGATGATGTTCTCAGATTTTGACCTCTCATTCCCAATAGGGTTTGGGAGAAGCCAAAATTCGGGGACGTCACAACATGAAAGTTTGCACTTGATTATTAATCACCACAAAATTAGAAAACATACCAACAAAGCATACCAATTAAATTATGATCATTACAATATATTGAGTAATTTAATGAACATAAATTTCAAAAAATATAATAAAAAGGTGAAGGAATGTACATTACAAGCGAAATTTATATATACAAAAGAAAAGTTTCATAGAAGTAGTAATACATGTAGTGAAAATTGTGTCCTTGTTGCAACCTTTTGAAATCCATCTCCTTACATTATTCCTATTTATCCTAACACTAGTAGACCAACCCTGGACATTTGAGTTGATAAGACATATGAGTATCTTTATAGATTGGAAGTGAATATCTTCATTTGATGTATTCATTTAAAAAAGAAATTAACACCAAAATTGGTAAATTATTAGTGCACACCGGTAGAAGACTTGGGTTTTTCAAACATGTGCAATGGTGTCTCGTCTATTCCCCTACATCTCTGTTGAATAATCAAAGTATTCATGTATAAGCTGAAGTAAGTTGATTTTGGCAACTTTTATACATTTATGACAAAGGTTGATAAAGAGGAAGACTCCATACTATATGTTATCATGTATAATTGGTCGGTGGAACTCAATAGACTTGGCCGAAAATCGATCTTTTATCAAGAAAAAGGGACCAACCCAAGAATCAAGAAGTAATTTGGAAAGACTGGAATGAAAATTTGTCATGCTATGAGCAATAAGATCGAAATTCGGGTGGATTCAGCAGTGACAGACAAGTTTACTTCCTTCGTTCTTCGAGATGGATTCTCAAATAAAACTGAAAACCAATGCTACATATATAAAATGATGAACTATTATCTGCTTGTCACCTGCACTACATATTACAAGAATCCACAACCCTATGTCAATGCATTATTATGGGTAAGAAGAATTTAGGATACAAATTGTGTTTAATTTTTCATCTATACCTGGCCGTTAGATCTTGTTCTTCCTTCACCAAAGTACGACCTGTAAGACATTAATAAAGAGATTGAGAAGACAGGAGATACATAGGGATGTATGGATTTTTGCATACAGTCAAGCTTTCACTTACTTGCAGTCCAAAATGAAGAGGCCCATGTGTGGCTTGGACAGGAGCGAGTTCAAATCTACAACAGAGACATGGGTGAAGTCCTTGCTTCGGAAGGGGCGACGTCCTTGCTTCAGTAGAGGCCAGTTCGCAAAGATTCGAGGTTGTGTTGTTGATGGAGAAATAGGAAGAGAGGGGCGGCGTTCATAGCTCCAGCAGGGACGATCGAGTTCCAAGAGGCGATCTGGGCGTCGGCGGCTACAGAGGGAAAGAGGGGCGGGCAGTAGAGGAGGGTGTTGTTAGTGGAGAACGAGGGAGGGACGGGCGAGCGGCTCCAGCAGAGACGAGTTCATAGAGGGGCGAGGTTGGGATACCAGAGGACCGAGACGGAAGAGGGGCGAGGTCGGGGTGCCGGCGCGAGAGGGAAAGAGGGGCGGGCATGGGAGGGAGTCGCGATGCTTGGGGCGGAAAAATAAAAATTGGGAGAACACCCTTTAGGTTGATGCGGCGGATGGTATTTGGGAAAGCTACCCGCCAATTAATTTGGGGAGCGGCTGGGCCAAAAATAAAAAACGAAAATAGCACACTTTGATAAAAATATGTAATGAAATAGCACCAAATCTATCTTAATTCCCGAAATAGCCCACTTTCAAGAGAAAGCGCCAACATTTTTGGCGTTTTACTGTTTGCAGGACCAAAAGCGCCAAAAAATGGCGTTTTCAGTTGAAAGCGGCAAAAAAATGGCGTTTTCAAAAACTAGGCGTTTTTCATGTAAAACCGTAAAAAAAAAGCCTACTTTTTGGCGTTTTCAAGTGAAAACGCCATTTTTTTTGCGCTTTCAACTGAAAACGTCATTTTTTTGGCGCTTTTGGTCCTGCAAACAGTAAAACGCCATTTTTTTGGCGCTTTTGCTCCTAGAAACAGTAAAACACCAAAAGTGTTGGCGCTTTCTCTTGAAAGTGGGCTATTTCGGGAATTAATATGGGTTTGGTGCTATTTCAGTACATATTTTTATCAAAGTGTGCTATTTTGGTTTTTTATCCAAAAATTAAACAGGCTGGTAGGTAATAGATACGAAAAAGGGCCTTTTTTATATTGGTAGTCCAATGTAAACTGGCAACGGTAGTTAAATTTACTACTGGTAGTCAAAGGGGTACTTTGCTCTAGTGCCCTATCATTAAGATGTTCATATTTGGCTGTCATTACATGTCTCCAGTGTATATCCCTCTTCGTGGTGACGTCCCAGACATTCCTGGTGAGCAATGCCTCATTTTGGATTCTTGCTGGTCTGACACCCAGTCCCCCTTCATGTTTATGTGCGATAATTTTCTTCTAGGCAATGGGGCTAATCTTCGTTCGGGTAGCTGAGCCTCCCCATATAAATTTTCTCATGACAGTGTCAATCCGGACACATAATGAGATTGGGAGGACTGTTGTCTGCATTAGATACGTAGGTACTGAGGTAAGGGCAGATTTGGCAAGTGTGACTCACCCAGCTAGGGACAAGCACCTGTTTGCCCAAGATGAAATTCTGGCTTTGATGGTATTTATAGTGTTGAGGTACAAAGCTTTATTTGTTCTCCCGTGTATAATTGGAACGCCTGGGTGTTTTCCCAGATTATCTGTAAGCGGCATGTGCAAGCGTCTGCAAATACGCCTTCACGCAGTCAGTGGCGTGTTTTTGGAAAAGAAAATAGATGATTTTTCTTCAGCTACTCGCTTGCCAGAGGCTTCTTCAAATCTCTTCAAGCATTTCTTGATTGTAGTGGCCTGTGATAGGGATGCCTCACCGAAAAGGTTAATGTCATCTGCAAAACAAAGATGTGATACTGCCTTTCTCGGTAATCTTAACAGGGGATCCATTCTCCGCATTGCACTTCATTCAAATATCCTAGCACAGTCGGTCTAAGCATAGAAGGAAGATGTATGGTGACAGCGGATCACCTTGCCGCATTCCTCGAGAAGGTGAGAACGGTTCCAGTGTATCTCCTTGCCAAGCTATCGATATATTGTCGGAGGTTATAATATTCAAGATGACGGTAATGATATTTTCTGGGATTGCAGTGCGCCTCAGGGTGTCTCGGACAAAGGCCCAACTCAATCTGTCATAAGCTTTTGCCAGGTCTAATTTAACCGCCATGCTTTGTTGTCTGGCGGGTCTAGTCCTCATAGTATAGATAACCTCCTGCACCAGATTGATGTTGTCTAATATTCTCCTTCCTGGAATGAAGCTCGACCGAGGGGGATATCCAGTCATTTAGGTACGGTTTAGGGCATGTTTGGTTACCTGAATTTTGCCGTATTGGATTGTATTCTGGGCTCCAGTTCAGCAAATTTTATGTTTGGTTTGCAGGATTGGAGAAATAGGGCTAATCCCGGGACTTTCAGACATAATAAGAATCCCGCATTTTGGTCTCCATCAAAATTCTCCCGGACGCCAAAATCCATCATGGGCAAGATGGTAGACACGGAAAAAAATAAATTCCACACTTGCAAAATCCAACAAACCAAACATAAAATTTTACTTTGCGGGATTTTGAGAATGCAACATTTCAGTAATGCAGGATGGACAGAATACAAGATTTCAGTAAATCCTGCAAACCAAACGTGCCCTTAATGCGTTCCACGGTGATTTTGGATAGAAGTTTGATGCTCACGTTATTGAGTGCAATGGGCCGCAGGTGTGAACAAGTATCCGGAGTGCTGTTCTTAGGTATAAGCACCATAGTTGAGTTGACCATCTTGGGTGGTATGACGTTCCCTGCAAAACACTCTAAAAAACAGTCATTCATAACGAATTTTTGACAGTTTTCCATTGGTTTTGTATGAAACCTGCATCTCTTCCGTCAGGGCCTGGTGCCTTAATTGGGTTCATTTTAAAGATGGTAGCATAGACTTTGTTTTCATATGGAATCTTCGCGCACTCATCACTTTGCTCTTCTGTCAGCTGTGGAAAGGTACCCGGATAGCATTGCGCCTTCAAGTCTCTTCCCGTGTCACCTTTCTCCGTAAATTGGGTCCTGAAGTGGTCACGAATCATGTTGCTGAGGGCATCTCCGTCTTCAATCCACTCTCCATCACTATTTTTTAGTTTTGTAATCGTGTTTCTTCTTCGTTTGCTCCTGATGATAGCCTGAAAGTAGCTCGTATTCGCATCACCCATTTTTAGCCAGTCACAATGAGCCTTTTGTCTCCATTCTTCTGCTTCTATACTTTGTATCTCCATGTATTCGTGTTGCAAGTTATAGATTTGATGCATGGTCCAGTTCTCGAGTGAAGTTGTGGCTAAGTAGCTCCTGCTTTCTACCGATCAGGTGAAGAAGATGGTCTTTGTGCCTCCTCTCCTCTTTCCTTTCGTCTCTCTCCCACCTAGCTGCGATCTTCATAAAATTATCACCTGCACTGGTGAAATCCCTGTCCCCATCCCATGCACTCTCCATAAAGTGTGGGAATGAGGCCCTCTTCGTCCATCTATTGCTTGTCTGTAAGTGTAGATTGGAGCTTCACCTTCATGTCCTTGTTGTTCGCACCATGATGGGAGCATGGCCTGAAGATATTCTAGGGAGGACTTCAACATGCGTAGCTGGGTATAAATTTACCCATTCCAGGTTAGTAACAGCTCGGTCGAGCCCCTCCTGCAAACAACCTCTTTTAAAGGTCATTCGTGCTCCCGAGGCACCAAGATCCTCCAATCCGGCATTTGTCAGGGCTTCAGCAAAGTCTCTACAGGTCGAAATGCTTAGCATTTTGCTGTCCATTTTTTCATTTGCGTGGAGGATAGTGTTGAAATCGCCCAGCACCATCCATGGAAGTGTTGTAGCTGTAGCGATTGTGTTGAGATGGCTCCACAGTTTCTTGCGCAGCCCTTGCTTTGTACTTGCATACACAAAGGTAATAAGTACTTTGTTGTTAGGCAGTGTACAAACTGCCGATGAACTGCAAGTATGTCCACTACGCCGATTCTATTCTTCCACATAACCCAAATGCCTCCTGAGAACCCCCGAGCCTCTACTCTATGAGATGTGTCGTATCCCAGTGTCCGAATGATACCATCTGCCGTGTCTCTGCTTGTTCGAGGTTCAATAATTGTTAGAATGTCAATGGCGTAACGATTGCTATACTCTCTGATGGTGTCTTGGGTGTCCAGTGAGCAGACTCCCTATACGTTCCAAGATGCACAAATCATTGTTCCACCTGTGGGGTGGTTTCTTGGGCTTGATCACCCCCCTCCTCAACATCCTGACAGCTATCGTGGTGTTTCTTCCCACGTTTCTTGGACCCAGTTCTCATGATCTCCCCTGATGCGGATATTTTCTGGTTACGAAGGTGGATGCCCATTGTTCCCCCTCCCTGGGGTGTGTTGTTTCGTATAGGTGTCCCTTGCCCAAAGCAGAAGGGCTGCTGACCGGTTGGTCCTGTAATGATCACTTCATCTTCAGAGTTCATTGTTGTAGCTCGATGTTGTTGGTTATTCTGTCCGTTCATTTTTTGGGTCTCCTATGTTTGTTGATTACCCTGGTTCTGGCGCTCAGGGATAATGGTAGTGTCTGCACCTATGCTGTCTTTATTCCTGGTTCTGTCTTCGGTATGTCGCCTTCCTTTGTCTCCAGTCGATACTCTCTGTCTGCCACTGCCTGTTGGTCCACTTGTGTTGCTGGTTCGTCCACTTCCTCTACAAGGTTACCCGACTTATTGCTCGTCTGAAGTTTGGTTTGATTGGGCGGCTGGTTATTCCTCCGTGGTCTCCGTTGAATGGGTTTGGCATACATAGTTTCTGAAAAGTCTCCCAATGGCATCACTGTATCCTCCGTAGATGGTTGTTCCTCCCCTTACACCCGACGATTTGTTGACGTTGCCATCTTTTTTATCCCACAAGAGTCTTCCTAGTGACCTATCCACCCGCAATGCATACAGATAGCCGGAAGGTTCTCATATTCCATGGTATATCGTTCGCCTTGTATGTGTACGGCAGGGACCAGCAGTTTGGTGGTATCTAGTTTAACGGCCAGTCTCACGAACTTCCCCCGTCTCTTTAGTTCGGTATTAGTATCCACCTTCATAGTGGTACCAATTTGATTGCCCACCTCCTCCAAGATGTGCCTTTGGTAGAGGAAGATTGGTAATTTCAGAATTCTGACCCATGCCACCAAGAATCTGGGGTTCTCCTCAGATGGAATGAAAGTGGGGTCCCACGGTTGGACCATTAGGTATGATCCCATTAGAGGCCATGGACCTCATGTCAAGGATTTTATATAATCATCCTCCCATAGCAGTTGAACAAGGTAATAGTTGTTTTCTAAATTGATTAGCTGCATATTGCCTATCGGATTCCACATCGCTTTAATTCTGTTTTGTAGTGTTAGGAATCCCACTTCTCTTGCTAGCACTTTGACGATGACCGAGTAGCACCAGGGTTTCATGAGGTCCTTGTATTTGTTTGCATCGATTTTGAAACATGGAGTTCCATCAATAGTTCTGACAGCTATATCTTCTTTTGTCAGTGTTACTTCAGAGTCCTCGAACCCTAGGATTGAATTACTCCCTCTGTTAATTAATTACATCACTATATGAGATAAGGGTTCTGGTTTCGGTGGTATGAGTCCTTTCGATCCTAGTTGCTTCATTCTAGTTCAACGGGGGAAAGTCCTCTCCCGTCCTTGCTGGCCTCATGGCCCCCATGGCGGCATCTGTCTGGCTCCCTTGTACCATTTGGTTTCCTTGTTGTCGCAGGCCATAGTTGAACTCTAGGCCTAGGTTTTGTAACACACCGTTCGTGGGCTGTACAACCTCATCCATCTGCATCCTGTATGCCTTCAGCACTTCCTTCCTGTGCCTCTTGGAGGTTTCTCCGCTGCGGATCCCCGTCATCGGGCGGTCTGGTTCCTCGACCCCCGCCGCCTCCTCGTCCTCCCCCCGGTATCTGAACCCTAACATTGCTGGCATCAAATATTATGTGTTTTTTGTCAATTTTACAATTGCCTCATAATTATTGTATATGATAGTTTAGTAAAATTCTAATATTCCTTTAAATTATCTCTACATGATAGTCATTATAGGCATATCATCATTGTTAACTTGTTTTTTATGATATAAAGTTGATTTTAGTTTCTTTCTAATATTGTTTTTAGACAACTTGTTTTAAATTTGTAAAATCCTTATGATATCATATTTTGAATCCATAATATCATAATAATGGTCCAATCATCAATAGTTATGTAATAGCTACAAGCATTGATATATCATAACTATTATATCTTATAACCTTTGATGTAATAAAAGTTGGTAATAACTATATATCTCTTTCCTTGACATAGGAAACACTTATGAAGTTGATTACAATAATAAAAATATATTACATACAACATGGAAGACCTGCCAAATTATAGTACCTTCTTGAACAAAGGAACTAGGCTATGAAGAGTAGGTTGTGAACTTTAGTTCAGACTAGACTTAATTCCATGATTTGAGGATGACTATATTATTATACTTACTTGAGCCTAATGTTTTTATTTGTGTGACTTTTGATTGGATAGAAAGTCTCCAATTCTCTAGCTTGCAAATATAAAATTGGACGAGTCAAGTCGTACATTCATAAAAAGTCAAGATGAAGAATATATCAAAAAAAATTGTATTTCTTTTTTGTAAATCACTTATAGTGGTTCTATTACTTCTAACTAAGATCAAAATCATTTTGTAATCATTGAAATGAATTGCAATGCACTTTATAGTGTGTGGTTTTACCCATAGAATGTAATGCTTTTGAGCTTTCCCTGAGGAACTCGTTTGTAGTCAAACATAGAAGGACAAGAATTGTTTCCAGTTGAGATTTCAAGGGAGAAACTTGTATGAATGTCCTAGCTTGGGTCCTATTTGCCAAGTTTTTCGTAAGGAAATACATCCAATGGTGTAACTTTTATGGTTGTTTGCAAGTGCAAAACTAGAAATTAGATGGAGCCAAAAGGTATATATATATATATATATATATATATATATATATATATATATATATATATATATATATATATATATATATATATATATATATATATAAATATGTGTGTGTGTGTTTGAGATCCCCCTACTCCCACTAAAATGTCTTATCTATGATTACTACTTTCTTGTACATCTGCAACTATAAATAGGATCTATATGGAAGCTTTTCATGTGTTATTTATGTATGTGATTAACCATTTATACATTGAGATCTATTAAACCCTTTCTAGATTTCCTTCATGTCATACCCTCGTATGATATTTCAAACTTAGATCACATTCTTACATTTATTATACCATGGTTGTGCTAAACAATGATTGTGAGTGGCTTGTTAAACATATATCAAAACTTCATCTAGTCCAATTGAGGTTCTCCCAACCCTTATCCTGAGGGTAGTGCCATGCTCAGACTCTCTGAGCTAACTCATCTCTTTGAGTATCTCATAAGCACATACTTTATCTTTCCTCTCTTAGTCTAAGGTTCACAGGTATACCTCATTGGCACTAGTGATAGCTTTATAAGCTCTAGCCACATAAGCACAAACAAATCAAAACATGACACTCTTTCATAGGTTCTCTACCCATGAGACATGCTTACCCAAAACTCACTTATATATGCAACCACTAGATTCCTATAAGGTACTGTCAACCCGAGCTCCAGGATTCACAAAAACTAAAACATAGTTACCTCCTCCAGGGTCTTGGGACTCTCTCTCCCTCACCCAGATGGTAGGTTCTCATATTCATATTCACATATGCAGATATAAGCAGCCTCTCTTTGACTCTAGGGTGTGGTCCTCCCAAGAACATCTAGGCTTCAAAAGGACTATAGGAATCATGCATTACGCAACTCAACTCATTCACTCGGGAGTAGTCTAGTTTAGGACATATCACTACACACATATCTCATATCATGGAGTCTAGGTTCTCTGACCTTCTCATGTGGGTTTCATTCCCTCTAGAGTTAACCTGAAAACTGGTCCTAACACTAGAGGTCCTCCTTTGTAAAAGAGCTTGAGGCTCATGCTGACTCACAACTTTGTCTCATCTTAACATATCTTATCTCATAAAAGCCTAGTTACTTTCATCATCAAAACTTATCTCAAATCTTCAAAACTGAACTTAAGTCCTCAAAGACAAACATAGATCATCATAAACCATCTTATATCATCTATATAAGACTTATATCATATCATAAAAACTTATTTTGTCTATTCCATCTATCATATATATCAAAAAGGCTCTAGACATCTAATCTAGAACTATACTCTCTTCTAGACTGATGTCATTCACTTTCACTTAGGTTGCATGACCACCTCCTACTCATACATGTGTGGGGACACATTTTTGTAATACATATATATAATAAAATAGTATATAGTTTTTCTCCGATAAAACAAGCGTCAAAGAAAACTATTGAGGTTCGATCCGATTGGAATAAAAAACCAAATCTAGAAAATGAGTGTCCCACACATAGTAGAGAGTATAGTGCCATGAAAACTAGTGAAAAGGGTTAGAACATGGTATAGACTAGTGTAGCTACTCTAGACAACAAGCGCTATATGTCTAGGGTTTCTCTTCCCGTGATGTACATCATTTCCAAATAATGCAACGTCCCATACCGCTACACTACAAGGAAAGAACGACATCTAAGGACTTGCTATACAAAAAACACCAGTCTAGACCTAGTTCTTAGACATCTAGGAGCTAACCTAGAGGCTAGGCCACATCTAGTCTCTAAAAGATGACTAAACCAACCCTAAGGATTTTTATGTTCAAGGTTCTTTAGTTTTGAGTTGCATAATGAGCAAATGTCAGGCTTTGCTATTGTTCATGCTCTGATACCACCTGTGATGTCCCCAGATTTTCTAAAACTTAATCTGATGTGTGACATCCAAATTGAAACCTCACCTCAACGAGAATCACAATTTAAACACCGCACACTAGGCTAAGAAGAAGAAAATCAAGGGAGTCAGAAGGAAACAATCAGTAGCACATGCACATGAACAATAATAAAACCATACACACATGTTCACCATTCAACACATAATTACAACATGAATGGTTACATCATTTGATATTACATATTGAACAACAAACTTATACATATATTGTTATGACCCACATTGAGGTTAACCAGTAAATACCTCAATTAGCGTGAAACACCTTGATTAGTGTTGAGTATCATATTAAACATCATGGTTAATCAAAATAAGTTAATATGTGAATCAATGGTTGAGATTGAATCATCTGAGATAATTAATGATAATATCAATGTTGATCGTTAGGTTAACTAAGTTGCATTAAGTACCCATATGTAATTAGTGCTTTGAACAGTTGTGACAAGATAATCAACATGATTTCTTGCACTGAGGGTGTAGAGAATCTCACGCTTGAAATGTTGCAAAAAGAATTAGTCGAATTGGACTTATGACACAGAGGTTATGGCTTTTACAAGACCATTGGGTTGAATCTGAAATTTCTCCAATTATTTGGATATTTCTTTTCCTTACCTCTTTAGTGGGCCGACTATCTTTTTCCCTTTGTACGCTTATTCTCTTCTTCACCCAGCCGACAGAACAGAACCAGAACCGTGATAAGCGGCGCCCAATCGTCCGCCCGATAGAAGCAACCAGAGGGGGAAATCGAGGGCGAGTCTTCGGCTTCACATCTCCGACCAACAGCCTGACCTCCGCCTACCCTTCCTCCTCCACTCCTTCTTTTCTTTTCCCTTTCTCCTTCCTTTCCCAACCTTCTGCTAGGGCGCCGCTTAGCATGAGCAGCAGGCCGCCCAACCGCAGTGGCTGGCCAGTAGTCGTCCGCCGGCCTGGAGTTTTGGGCGCGACGAGTAGCATCTCCTGACATCACCATCAAATCCGACCACCTCCTACCTTCCTCTTTCCCTTCCGGCTAGCAGCCCCTGTGGCCCTAGCAGCATGGGCAGCTGAACCACGGAGCTGCGTTTGCAGCCTAGCAACAGCGCGGGACGGTGGTCGTTTAGGGCTAGATAGGGAGTAATCAAGCTTCGACGATCTCCTACCTTGCCCAATCGCGGCACCCCAACTAGTAGGAGCGACGTCCCATCTAGCAGCTTCAGCTGCGTGGAACTGCAACCAGCAGTAATGGTCATAGCTACTATGGGCGTAGCCAACAGCCGATCTGTTTCCTTGGAGGCTGACCTCGAGTTCCAGGCACAAACTCGCCTCTCATAGCCACGATTCAGTTGTCAATCCAAGCTCCCTCTTCAACCTGAGCCTAGGCGTGAAACAACCTGATCCAACAGGACTATATACAATGAAATTCAAGGTAGAAGACAACTAAGATTGGCCCCGAAACTGGTCCCTGGATGCATTCCGGACGAACCCGGACAGTTCGAAACGCGGTGAGTAGGAGTTCATTTAGTTATCATCATTTAACTCCTTAGTTGGAACTTTTCGGTAAACTGTGCATTTTTCGCTGATACTTGGCTTTTGGACAGTATTTGGCGTTACTCGAATTTTATTTCATAAACTGCTTCCTTATGCCGTTATATGATTTAGTTTAGCATCTGATCAGTGTGGATTGAATTAATGAATTTATATGGTTCATTGGAACTTGAAATATGTAATATGATTGATGAAAATGATAGAATTTCCTGTATTACAACTGCAATGTATACGTTGAGCATAAAATGGATGTTTAGCATCGAAACTGGATAAGTTGATACTGAGTCATGTTTATAGATGACAGATGATATATATATATGAGTTTTTAAGAGATGTTCAGAATGTGAAATAAGTATGAAATGTGATATTCTTGTTTAAATGGCTATATGTTAAATCAGTTAATAGACTTAGGTGCCCTAACACCGTAGAACCCCTTTGACAGATCTGCTTCTTAGGGGTGAAACTCGTGTTCAACATCAACGCGTGCGATGTCAGGGTGGCACGAGGATGGAAAGGCAGTGTTCAACATCAACGCGTGCGATGTCACGGTGGCACTGGAGTAAATAGGGGTTATTCAACAACAACGCGTGCAATGTCACGGTGGTAACCCAGACCTCCTGAGCCTGTGTACTCAGGTTAGAGGAGGAGTTCAGAGCACTCGATGTAGTGCAGTGAGGCCGATGAGCCTCGAGGCCGATGAGCCTGAAGGCCGATGAGCCTGTGGGTCCTGTGGCAGAGCAGGGCTGACGTCAAACTTAGCATTTCCCGGGTGTGTCGCTAAGTCTTGTATGGTGGGATCGTAGTTCGCTACGGATCTTTATATGCAGAGTACACTGCATATGATTAGGGCATAATAATATAAATATGTAATCATATAGGATCACAGTAAATTAATATATTCGAACTTTTGTGCCAATTCTATACATCTGTTTATTTGTTTAAAATATCTGTTGTGGCATAGAAATGTGATTATTATCTGCAAATCTGCTATGTCATTAAAACTGCCCTTCTTGTACTGCACTTATGTTTATTTCAATTTTATAAACCTGATGAGTTGTTTAGTGATAGCTAAATGAAATGCTATTCACTGAGTGAGTAGGCTCATACCTCTACTCAAACATTTTTAGGTCATCATCAGCAGCAGGAATCTGAAGGATCCTTTCATCCTAATGCTTAGTCTGTAGAAGGTATATGTAGTTAGTTTTGTTAGAGGTCTCTTAGTCCTTTACCCTTGATCTTTGGGACATGGTGTGGGTGAGAGAGAATGTGTATAAAGATGTAAAATAACTTTCATGCTTTATTTTATGTTGAACAATGTAATATGCTGTAGACTATGTTTATATTGCTAGTCAGTTTAATAAAAATGCTTCCGCAGTTTATTTAGATTTAGTTTGCAGCATAAATCAGGTTAACTTTTAATGTCTTTAAAAAATGTTTTAAAAGCTTTGAGTGGTTTGGCTTGTGTGTAATCCCTCCATCGCGCCCTAATCTCGTGATTTGTGGGTAATGTGAGATCGGGGTGTGACATCTTGGTATCAGAGCCTAGGTTGAGTATATGAATACTCTAAGTCAAGGTCAGGGGACGATAAGAGACCAATAGGATTAGGACTTAAGTGTCTCCCTTCTAACTGCAATTTTCTAACATTGCAGATGGCAGGAAGAGGATGTGGTCACGAGAACCAAGTAAAGAGTTTATGTTGAATCGTCAGGGATCATTAGGGTCGAAAGATAGAGTTATAAGTGAGAAAAATAAGAAGTGATATGTTTTTAGCTCTGGGAGGTCTGAGTGTTTAGATACCCTGGCCAGGTGTCTGAATACTTAGATTGACCAGTATCAAGCTACTCTGTCTATTCTTCTCTGGATGCCCTGGCCAGGTATGCAGAGGAAGGATAGGCTAGAGAGAAACCCTAGAAATCTTAGGGTTAAGAAACTGGAAATTAATACTAGAATAAGAGATTAAACATAGGATGTGATGCAACTCTTGCCTTATATTGCTTATTTGAGTGGAAATCACTAGCAATGCTCTTATATGTATGAATTTAGATTTTCAGCTTGTAGAATAAATATGATTCTTTTATATTGATTGAGTGTCATGAAGTGATTTATTTATTGTTTATATTCTTTGTATTAAGTAGACCAGAAGTTATGTTTAAATGAGTCTGCCCTAAGTGGATATTCTTTCCACATGTTTGAGATTAATAGGAGTTGGTTAATCCTGAGTAGCTCTTGGCTTCAGGACTACAGGTTCGGCCTGGTCTGGCTGGCAGGATGCGTTACTGAGATCTAATGACTCCTATTAACAGTATAATAAGAGTAGACTCTGGATAATTTAGACTCACATCATAGTAAGAATGTACATACACTAAGACGTTGGGATGTAAAAGAAAGATTAGAACAGCTAAGAATTTGCTGGAAATGATATCAGAGGCCCAATGTTGGAACCTCATATGAGCAATCCTTAATTAGAAATAAAGGAACACAATAAGGTTCATATTAAATTTAATGACTAGGTGAGAAATACCCTTAATGGTACTAATCATTAATGCATAACAAATGCATGGATCCAATACATGATTAGTAAACCCTAGTGGAGGGTGTCTCATTGTGAACCCTGGTTGAGGGTGTATCCTTGTGAAACCCTAGTTGAGGGTGTATCATTGCGATTGTTTATAGGCAACTTTATAATAAAGTTATGCCTTAAACTAAGATAAGTCCATATCATGTGAGATAGCTGGACAATTCTAATGTGTGGCCTATGCATTATATGCTTAGGGTGAGTATTCTGTGATGGAATGCATTAAGAGGGGAAATACCTTAATACAAGATAAAGTTGGTTAACTCAAGAGGGTCTGAATTAATGAACCCTAACCCTAATTTGGGGAAAAGGGAACGATAAGCCCTGTTTGATAGTGAACCCTAATTCCTGGTTAAGGAATGATGGTATTACTACTGTATTACATGATGTGATAAATATCTTGTATGACTGTTATCATGCCTAATAACCATGCAGGTATGATGAGATGATGAATATAGCCAAGTTTGGGCTGTGACATTTATATAATAAATGATTGATTGGTTTTTTTTTGTTTGTTGATGTTGTTGTTGCTTAATAAAAGTAATAATGTGTACGGATTTTATGAGCCATGTGAATAATTTGTTGCCTAGTGAGAGGTGACAAGATGTGAATGGCCTTGTGAGCCATGTGAATAAGTTGTTGCCTAGTGAGAGGTGACAAGATGTGAATGGCCTTGTGAGCCATGTGAATAAGTTGTTGCCTAGTGAGAGGTGACAAGATATGAATGGCCCTGTGAGCCATGTGTGATGCTTGGGTAACAAGTATCATGTTGATTTGTAGCATTTGTGTTAATAAGTTATGCTAGAGAACTTGGTTGATGTTACATTTCTGTTATATATCTATAGTTCATTGATGATTATTCATATCTGTTGTATTCATTACAAGTAGATGGATGAACTTATGAGATCTAAAGTTTGATTTCAAACTAAGGAAGCAAAGTCACACCACAATAATGCTATGTTGCTGATAAGGACCAAACCCTAGAATGTTTAGAGTTGAAGTAGTTCAAGGGATGTCGCTAGTGATTTGACCTTGAATACTAGTATCTTTATAAAAAAAGATCATACGATTTGCACTATGAAAGGTAACCTAGCACTAATAAAATCCAGGGTTTAAAGTTAGCTAATCTGGAAGGTAAATACACAATATGAAAATAACTTGGAGAAAAGAGTAAGATATAAATTTGAAATGTAACAATAAGTAGTAGCATAGAATGAGGAGTACTACGCGATACATGATCTGAAGTTAGTTGTTGTAGTTCATGCTCTTATGACACAGCATCACTATCTTTATGATGTGACGATAGATTGTCACCTTGGGAAGGCGAATGTGGTAGTTGATGCCCTCAGCAGGAAGTTAAGTTCAACAACTGATGCGTTCTCTATGACATGTTTCAAGAGAGACATGCTAGTAGAAATGCGGAAGTTGAACTTAGAAATAGGGGTAAAGACCAAAGTTTAGGTTTTCATATGATGGTGTGTTGTATTAGCATGATATGTTGTGTACCTCGAGACAGTGATTTGAAAGAAAAGATTCTTGAGAAAGCACATGCATTGATGTATGCTATGCATCCCGGCAACACTAAGATGTACATGAATTTCAAGGAGTCGTATTGGTGGTCTGGTATGGAAAGATTGTAGCTGAGTATATGACTAGGTGCAGTATGTGTCACCAGGTTAAGGTTGAGCACCAGAAACTTATAGGTACTTTGCAATCTCTTCCTATACTAGAGTGGAAATGAGAACATATTACAATGGATGTTGTGGTAGGGTTACCCAGGACACCTAGAGGTTATGACTTGATATGAATGATTGGGGATAGACTAATTTAGTCTGCTCACTATCTTCAGATTAAGTCAACCTTTGATGTCTCGAAGTTGGCTAAGATATTCGTGAATGAGATAGTCAGGTTGCACGATATACTAAGTTCACATTCAAGTTTGGAATCAGTTGCATTGTGCTTTGGGCACAAAATTAAGATTCAGTACAGCTTTTCACCGCAGACGGATGGTCAGTCAGAGAGGACCATTCTAGTCTTGGTATGGCTCAGTATGAAGATCTGTATGGCAGAAAGTATAGATCATTCATATGTCAGTATGAGGTAGGTGAAAAGTAGATTCCTGGACCAAAGATAGTGGATTTGACCACCGAGAAGATAGCAGTAATTAGATAACAGTTAAAAGCTACACAGGACAGACAGAAGAGTTATGATGAGAAGAGGCATTGACATCTTGAGTTTCAGGTTGATGATAAAGTGTATCTGAAAGTTCCACCATGGAAAGGAGTATTGAGGTTCGGTAAGAGAGGCAAACTGACTCCTAGGTGTATGGGCCCATATCTTGTCATTGAGAGGATTGGACTTATAACCTATAAGTTAGATTTTCCATCCGAGCTGGCTAATTTACATGATGCATTTCATGTAGCGATGTTGGAGAAGTGTTATCCTGGTTCAGAGAATATAGTGGATCTATAACCTGTTCAGCTCAAACTAGATGTATCCTATGTTGAGGGATCAGTACGGATAATTGATCGGAGGATCAAGAAGTTTAAGAATCACGAGATACCGTTAGTGAAAGTTATATGGAGGAATCATAACCTAGAAAAAGCCATGTGGGATCTTGAGTTTGAGATGCGTAACAAGTTTCCTTTTTCTCTTTTAGGAATTTCGGGACGAAATTCTCATAAGGGAGGGAGATTGTTATGACCCACATTGAGGTTAACCAGTAAATACCTCAATTAGCGTGAAACACCTTGATTAGTGTTGAGTATCATATTAAACATCATGGTTAATCAAAATAAGTTAATATGTGAATCAATGGTTGAGATTGAATCATCTGAGATAATTAATGATAATATCAATGTTGATCGTTAGGTTAACTAAGTTGCATTAAGTACCCATATGTAATTAGTGCTTTGACCAGTTGTGACAAGATAATCAACATGATTTCTTGCACTGAGGGTGTAGAGAATCTCACGCTTGAAATGTTGCAAAAAGAATTAGTCGAATTGGACTTACGACACAAAGGTTATGGCTTTTACAAGACCATTGGGTTGAATCTGAAATTTCTCCAATTATTTGGATATTTCTTTTCCTTACCTCTTTAGTGGGCCGACTATCTTTTTCCCTTTTTACGCTTATTCTCTTCTTCACCCAGCCGACAGAACAGAACCAGAACCGCAATAAGCGGCGCCCAATCGTCCGCCCGATAGCAGCAACCAAAGGGGGAAATCGAGGGCGAGTCTTCGGCTTCACATCTCCGACCAACAGCCTGACCTCCGCCTACCCTTCCTCCTCCACTCCTTCTTTTCTTTTCCCTTTCTCCTTCCTTTCCCAACCTTCTGCTAGGGCGCCGCTTAGCATGAGCGGCAGGCCGCCCAACCGCAGTGGCTGGCCAGTAGTCGTCCGCCGGCCTGGAGTTTTGGGCGTGAGGAGTAGCATCTCCTGACATCACCATCAAATCTGACCACCTCCTACCTTCCTCTTTCCCTTCCGGCTAGCAACCCCTGTGGCCCTAGCAGCATGGGCAGCTGAACCATGGAGCTGTGTTTGCAGCCTAGCAACAGCGCGGGATGGTGGTCGTTTAGGGCTAGATAGGGAGTAATCAAGCTTCGATGATCTCCTACCTTGCCCAATCGCGGCGCCCCAACTAGTAGGAGCGACGCCCCATCTAGCAGCTTCAGCTGCGTGGAACTGTAACCAGAAGTAATGGTCATAGCTACTATGGGCGTAGCCAACAGCCGATCTGTTGCCTTGGAGGCTGACCTCGAGGTCCAGGCACAAACTCGCCGCTCATAGCCACGATTCAGTTGCCAATCCAAGCTCCCTCTTCAACCTGAGCCTAGGCGTGAAACAACCTGATCCAACAGGACCATATACAATGAAATTCAAGGTAGAAGACAACTGAGATTGGCCCCGAAACTGGTCCCTGGATGCATTCCGGACGAACCCAGACAGTTCGAAACGCGGTGAGTAGGAGTTCATTTAGTTATCATCATTTAACTCCTTAGTTGGAATTTTTCGGTAAACTGTGCATTTTTTGCTGATACTTGGCTTTTGGACAGTATTTGGCATTACTCGAATTTTATTTCATAAAATGCTTCCTTATGCCGTTATATGATTTAGTTTAGCATCTGATCAGTGTGGATTGAATTAATGAATTTATATGGTTCATTGGAACTTGAAATACGTAATATGATTGATGAAAATGATAGAATTTCCTATATTACAACTGCAATGTATACGTTGAGCATAAAATGGATGTTTAGCATCGAAACTGGATAAGTTGATACTGAGTCATGTTTATAGATGACAGATGATATATATATATGAGTTTTTAAGAGATGTTCAGAATGTGAAATAAGTATGAAATGTGATATTCCTGTTTAAATGGCTATATGTTAAATCAGTTAATAGACTTAGGTGCCCTAACACCGTAGAACCCCTTTGACAGATCTGCTTCTTAGGGGTGAAACTCGTGTTCAACATCAACGCGTGCGATGTCACGGTGGCACGAGGATGGAAAGGCAGTGTTCAACATCAACGCGTGCGATGTCACGGTGGCACTGGAGTAAATAGGGGTTATTCAACAACAACGCGTGCGATGTCACGGTGGTAACCCAGACCTCCTGAGCCTGTGTACTCAGGTTAGAGGAGGAGTTCAGAGCACTCGATGTAGTGCAGTGAGGCCGATGAGCCTCGAGGCCGATGATCCTGAAGGCCGATGAGCCTGTGGGTCCTGTGGCAGAGCAGGGCTGACGTCAGACTTAGCATTTCCCAGGTGTGTCGCTAAGTCTTGTATGGTGGGATCATAGTTCGCTACGGATCTTTATATGCTGAGTACACTGCATATGATTAGGGCATAATAATATAAATATGTAATCATATAGGATCACAGTAAATTAATATTTTCGAACTTTTGTGCCAATTCTATACATCTGTTTATTTGTTTAAAAT
This sequence comes from Alisma plantago-aquatica, assembly GCA_963693085.1. Taxonomy (NCBI): domain Eukaryota; kingdom Viridiplantae; phylum Streptophyta; class Magnoliopsida; order Alismatales; family Alismataceae; genus Alisma; species Alisma plantago-aquatica. The sequence continues at coordinate 368,825,307 of OY856409.1, read as the reverse complement.
ATCTGTTGTGGCATAGAAATGTGATTATTATCTGCAAATCTTCTATGTCATTAAAATTGCACTGCTTGTACTGCACTTATGTTTATTTCAATTTTATAAACCTGATGAGTTGTTTAGTGATAGCTAAATGAAATGCTATTCACTGAGCGAGTAGGCTCATACCTCTACTCAAACATTTTCAGGTCATCATCAGCAGCAGGAATCTGAAGGATCTTTTCATCCTAACGCTTAGTCTGTAGAAGGTATATGTAGTTAGTTTTATTAGAGGTCTCTTAGTCCTTTCCCCTCGATCTTTGGGACATGGTGTGGGTGAGAGAGAATGTGTATAAAGATGTTAAATAACTTTCATGCTTTATTTTATGTTGAACAATGTAATATGTTGTAGACTCTGTTTATATTGCTAGTCAGTTTAATAAAAATGCTTCCGCAGTTTATTTAGATTTAGTTTGCAGCATAAATCAGGTTAACTTTTAATGTCTTTAAAAAATGTTTTAAAAGCTTTGAGTGGTTTGGCTTGTGTGTAATCCCTCCGTCACGCCCTAATCTCGTGATTTGTGGGTAATGCGAGATCGGGGTGTGACATATACATGTACTAACACTAAAATACATGATATTAAGACAACAGGTGCACCTGTACATCAGATCGCTACACAACTCTCAACTATCCTGGTTCTTCAAGAGCGTAACCACAACCTAAACAAAAGATTACATGTGGTACACATCAGCACAATATTCAAGAATATTGTACTGAGTATGCCTACATGTCATTTAATTTACCACTTTTCGTCATTTAATTTACCGCTTTTCATACTTGGCAATAAGGATAAAGGTAAACTTGGCAGTAATAAGCAATTACAACAATATATCAATACTAAGCAAGAGTTTATTAACAAATTTGAACATGTATCTTTTATGCATATTTTCCATCATACATCTCGTGTGTCTGCCACCAAGGCTTTGACATCTTCAGCCCTTATGATCTACTCCCAAGGAGTTTGTGATCATTATTTAAACATCATATGATCTACCACCAAGTGGTTTGTTATCATTATGCATGCGCTCTACCACCGAGTAGTTTATGAGCTATCTTATGATGGAACATCTATATTATGTTTGTAGGTGTTCAAGGTATACATATAGAAATTCATATAAAGCATCAAAACCATACATATAGCAATTTATTCAAGCATCATTCATGTTACATTCATTTCATTCAATATCTTATGCCAAGTCCTTACTACCATATAACACAAGCATAATGTATAATAAGCCAAGCAAGAGGTAATGGCATACCTTGATCAAGACAAACCTAATCATCAGATATGCCTCATATCATCTACATCCTGGTCAACCCTGATTAAGACAAGATCATATACTGTCATCATATTCTCATCATCTTACATCTCATCTTAACCCTAATCATGTTCATTAGAGTTTCTCTTAGTTCGTTGGGATATGTGCATCATTACTTGCATTCTTGTGTTTGATTTATCTTACTGATGTCATATTTCAGATTATAGTTCATCAATTGGATATACCCATGTGTCACATTATTATGTGAACATATTTAACATTATGTCACTTTTATTAACCATATTAGGGTTACATCACTTGTATTAAGGGTTCTCTTCATATAATATGAATTTTGTGTATAAAACTGATCTCAGATCTACATATTATCTTCCAGTTACTGTTATGAGGGTTTTCTGTAAATCTCATCATTTATTGATCTTAAATGTATTTATTGCATATTAATCAGGGTTATCAACCCTAATTACACATATAAAGCAAATTACATGATTCCGTGCACCCAACATCATAATTACTTATATCAAATGGATTATAAACATGATTTACGATCTACTGGTATTTTCTCATTATTTTATGCCATTGTTTGGTATTTATTATCCATTAAACAAACATTACACATCTTACATGATAGCATTGATATTAAAGCATAAAAAGGTAGATATTATGATTCTACTGTGTTCTATTCATTTTTCTAAACATTTTGGTACCTTGTTTGTATTTTTTTGATGAACAAGATATTTACTGTGATTTATCAAAGATCTGCATATTCATGAAATTATTTACCTTTGTTGTCCTATCAAAATTTGCCACATGGCCACAAAGGGTGCCTTCTCCATGCTGGTTGAGGCCAGCGGTTCACGGGCAAGCTCAACCTCCTTATGCTAGGTCAGACAGTTTAGATGTGGGACTTATCTGACCGTCCTATAGCCAGACCCGGTCTGCTTCTCTCTTCCTCGCAATTTGCTGTGTGCGCCCCGACCTAGGCGTGAAACCACCACCGTCGTTGTCTCCCATCAGGCGAGCGATCACAGTGGATCCTTCCTCCTCAAAACTTCACAACCTTGAACACGATAGCAAAGGTCGCCGCTGCTATAGGGTCATCCATGTGGCCTATATCCTCTCTGAGTCACTAGTGTCGAGCCTTGCCGCTGAAGCCTCTCCTTGTTCTTCATGGCACCGTCGAGGCTGGGCTTGCCGACAAGGATCCCAAAAGCTCTAGGACTCCTTATTACTTCTTATTCAGACATCATCCACCTCATATCTCCAAGGATTCATAGATGTGTTGTCTCCAAGATGATGGCCTCATCGCCTCCTGGCACCACCATGATGGAGGAGTTCGGGGATCTCCTCCTCCATACCTTCACCTTCTGTAGTCTAGTGCTTCTACACGCCTTCGGTCTTGTCCTTCCATTCTCTGGATCACAGAGACGCCACAATCTCTGCTCTTCCATAGGCTCCGGTGTCACTGCTCTAGGAAGGGCCATGGCCGCCGCGAGCTATTGTGCTCTGCGAGCAACTGCTCATGTCCTCCTCACATTTCAAACGTTTGTGATGCTCTCCCGCACATGAACCACAGTCAATGCCAGCGTGTGTCACCTCCTAGAAATAGAAGATGTCACCCTACTCCATGTTTGTCCTCTTCACACCCCTTGCTTCTCTTGTAACAAGCGAAGAACAGATGGAGAAATGAGTGGTTCGTTCTCTCCATCCAGTCACCCCGAGAGATTTGAGAGGGGTCGTCTGATTAGCCTCTATGTGTAGAGGGAAACTACCACTTAGTCTTGCCTCTCGACCCATGTTGGGAGATCGTGGTCGGGATGCATCCAGGCACGATGGCCATTTCCTTCCCACTACTTTATTGTGCTAGAGAAAAACTATGACAACTCTCCACCACTTGATCTGCATCCTAAGACCACGGTTTCCTCCCTTCAAGACAGAATCTATGACTACATACTAATTCAAGTCAACTAAAACCCAAACTGCGTTGTGGGCATAAGACAACATCCAATTGATCAAGACCTATGTTTCAAAGTCAACAATACATGCCTTATTACACCAATATCAAACCAAAACATCACCTTCTAGGAAGTTCAGAACATTATGAGATTTGTGCCATAGTTTTATCCTCATCATAGCTGAATTCCATTAAACTTTGGTGCCAAGTTATCATTATTTGACCACTTAACCTCCTAATCCAACACGATATATAAACATGCCATTGATCATAATCTTAACATCATATGATTCTCAACTTTTTTCATCAAAACACATATATGCATATTTGAATCTCAAATCCATGAACATGTTTATCCAAAAGGGTGTTCAAGAACATCAAAAGTTCACTCTACTACATCCTACACACCTTAAAAGAAATTTTGTCCTCAAAATTAAACCAAAATCCATTCATTCACATCATATACACCTTAAAGGAAATTTTTTCCTCAAAATTAATCCATTCATATACTCCAAGGAAAAACCAAGGGTGTTCATGCATATGTAGGGCACCACTCTATGTGAAACATATCCAAAAACAAAGCTCCTTGCTCATATCCACACCACTATTAGGAGGTTTTAAACATCTAGGGTGAAACACCCCCTTCATAAAAGATTGAAACAAGGGCTTAGAAACTATAGTTAGACATGGCATATCTCATATGTTAGGGTTACATCCTTATCTTTACCCATGCAATAGGGTTCCCACATCATATTCCATGTTCTAAAGAAGTTAACTAAGATTAACTCATACATCAAGGTGGGATAAACATTATGTGTGCTAACTGTCAAACTATATTTTCCATCTTTGTTAAGCACTAAGATTAACACCTTGTGCAACATGTTTCATTCATATGATCTTATTTCATTATTCATACTAAATTGATACATTTATTAGTGATTTCATCACAAGATTAACCAACAACATCACTTTATCATCATTATTTATGTATGTGATTAACCATTTATAATTTAGATCTATTAAACCCTTTCTAGATTTCCTTCATGTCATACCCTCGTATGATATTTCAAACTTAGATCACATTCTTACATTTATTATACCATTGTTGTGCTAAACAACGATTGTGAGAGGCTTGTTAAACATATATCAAAACTTCATCTAGTCCAATTGAGGTTCTCCCAACCCTTATCCTGAGGGTAGTGTCATGCTCAGACTCCCTGAGCTAACTCATCTCTTTGAGTATCTCATAAGCACATACTTTATCTTTCCTCTCTTAGTCTAGGGTTCACAGGTATACCTCATTGGCACTAGTGATAGATTTACAAGCTCTAGACACATAAGCACAAACCAAATCAAAACATGACACTCTTTCATAGGTTCTCTACCCATGAGACATGATTACCCAAAACTCACTTATATATGCAACCACTAGATTCCTATAAGGTACCGTCAACCCGAGCTTCAGGCTTCATAGAAACTAAAACATAGTTACCTCCTCCAGGGTCTTGGGACTCTCTCTCCTTCACCCAGATGGTAGGTTCTCATATTCATATTCACATATGCAGATATAAGCAGCCTCTCTTTGACTCTAGGGTGTGGTCCTCCCAAGGACATCTAGGATTCAAAAGGACTATTGGAATCATGCATTACACAACTCAACTCATTCACTCAAGATTGTCTAGTTTAGGACATATCACTACACACATATCTCATAATTCTCATATTTCTCATATCATGGAGTATAGGTTCTCTAACCTTCTCATGTGGGTTTCACTCTCTCTAGATGGTTGTACTACATTTTGCCATGTCTACTCCCAAAAATTGATGGTTGTGTTGCATCGTCTTCTAAAGGTTCGAGTACACTCGCCAACTGATGGCTTTTCAACATTTTCTTTTGAAGGAACTTATGCCATGACTTCTGATAGGTCATCTTCTTTGCCTTTTGATGGCCATTCTACAACCATTCTCATACTGATGGTTCTACCAAAATTTTCCAGACTCCTTGTCTACTGATGGAGTTACTTTAGATCGATGACCCATCATGTTCCACATGTTGTCGCTGCCTCTTCACCTTCATGGCAATGTCACAACTTCTCCATGGATTCTAGGAAGGTTCCTGTGATAACCTAGACTTTTCTCTATCGTCATGTATGTGTCATGCACTTCATATTGGCTATTCTTTTCAATATTGAATTCAATTGCATGTTTGAATGTCTTTTTATACTCGATTGAATGAACTCTTGTACTTGTGTCTTGTGGGGACAGACAAATTTACTTGAAAACCTAATTTGGAATCACATTGAACATTACTTTTTCTCCTCTATCTTGATACCCTCTCAGATTCTCTTTCTACCTTAATCTAATTTTAAGGGTGTAGAGCACACTATCACGTTTCCAATGAATTAATTTCTCTAAATTCTGAGTTAGGATGTGAAAGATATGCACATTTGAACTTGGCTTGATACAATCTTGATTCTAATTCAAATTTGATCCTTTTGTTGTGTTTGGGTTGCCCGTTTTGGGCCCAAGCTCAGCTGAGAGGGACCGCCTCCCTCCACTTAAACTCAAGCTATCCTTTCTTAGTTTTTTAACCAATCACATTCCTCAATTCTTTGGATCTTTCATCTCGGCCGTTGCATCCCACTACCTTGGATTCAACTCTAATCAGATGGCTCAATTTTCATCCCCTACATCCATACGTGCCACCGACACAATGGGCACTGTCTGCCACATACCATGGCTGAGTTCCACCAATTCCTTCACTCGAGCCCCCTTTAACTATCTTACCCTATTTTCACCTATAAAACTCCTTCCCTAGCTCATTCCCTCTCTTTCCTTTGCTTCTCATGCCTCCTAGCACAAGTTCTAACTTAAACTTCTACCTTGGAACCCTAGTTGCCATGATGAAATCCAAGCTTTAGAGTCACCTCCCAGCTATGAGTCAACCCTTTTCTAACCCTCCTTCACTTTGCACGAGCTTGGCGAGGGTGGGCGGTCACTTTTAGGGGTTGGCCAAGCTTTCCTACACCCCCACATGGTAGCACCAATGAGACAAGTCATTGCAACAATGCCAATCTGCTCAGATGTGATCCAGTAGTGATGGGCAAGCCACAACGGTGGTGACCCCTATCTCACCACAGTCGTAGGGGTGGAGTGCCCACACAGTGGTGGGGAGACACATATCCAACCACCGACAACAAGCCTCTGGGTCGGGGACCTTCTCATGGTGGGTGTGGGAGGGAGCAGATGAAGCAATCATTAGATGCCCATCTAGTAGCCCAGATCAGTCACTGCATCAACAAGATATTAAATGTAAACCCCTAACCTATATTCTCTATAGTTATCATTCAAATCATTGAAAAAAAATGATATCTTCCACATCCATTGGCCAAATATGGCATATAATATATGCATTTTGATCCTATCAATGATTTCTATCCATTAGAACTAGTTTCATAATCTAAGTCTTCTTTTTATTCTCCTATTATCCAAAAAGCATGACTTTTATGTACTATGTGAAGGTTTAATGATGTATCTTGCTCCCATGTAGTATTTTACTTCAAATATCACTCTTAAACTTCATAAGAGTAACTTTTATCCATCTTTTGACTTGAATCGTGAAGTAGATCATTTTGATGTGCACCTTTACTCTTTGGACCTAAAAGTTCCCCTTTTATGCATGTAAATGATGCCATGTTTAATTTTAGAACTTTGATATATTTGATCATCATATGTTCACCGTACTTTGAAATTAGTAATCCTTGGTATGATTTATGTCTAAGTTCCATGTAACACATTCATAGGTACCTTTGACTACATGTGACATACATATAACACCTATCATATTCTAAATGCACATGTCAATCGTTGGGCTCTAACCTTGCTAGACCATACTCCAATGCTAGATATGTTATCTTCATAACTTCAAATCAGTAGAATTGTCATGACATAGCTCTACATTCTAACTTGATCTACTTATTACTTCTACAACTTGGAAATATGACCCTATTGCTTTAAATGGATCTTATATGACTAATTATGATCTTTCTTGATTAGATCTTGATGATAATCTAAATCTCATGCTCCCCCTATTTTTAAATCAGAGATTATCTTTAACTTGCATTAATCATAATTTGGATGGTTAACCTAGACCTAGGGCTAAATATTGTTACTTCGAGTATGTTGAATAATGATATGCATGTTTAGAAGTTTGGAGCTATGTTTGAACTAAGTGAAACCTAGATCTAGGGAAACATCCACATGACTCATATGATGTTTATATTATCAATTCCCTAATGATATAAGACTTTCTATTATGGATTTTTACATCCTATGCCCATGTTGGCTCGTGTCTTCTCAAGGAATCTCACTCATGAATCATAACTTGTACTCCACTCACAAGGTACACTCAATCTCTTAACCCTGCTATGATATTGGCTTGTTTGTATGTATGCTCGTATGAATGCTTGGCTAGATAATTGCTTGTTGGAGATATTGTTCCTATGATTACTACTTTCATTTTTTATTATACTACTTTGAAAAACCTTGAACATAATTTAGAGAAATTTATTATATATCCTGGTGCACCTGCCTGAAGTTTTGGGGTAACGACACCAGGTAGGACATCTTACTTAATATGTCAGGATAAGAGGGACCATGAGGATACAAGGGTTATCTCTTAGTGATGGCCTTGGGGTCCCTTAAGTATGCGGTTAGCTAATCTTTAGCACCCTTATAGACTCTTCCAATGGGAAGTTAGTCAATAGGACTACAGTTGATATAATGGATAAAGAAACCTTAAACATGCTTTGTATAAAACAATGTTGTTAATCACGTCTTCCCTTAGGGTTAGCGCTGCCTGACTGCGACGGACGGGCAATCTTAAGGAGTGCACCTCCATCCCCCCAGAGGGGTGCGTTCCTCCCCTCTCTCTGGCGCCATGGCTATGGAGGAGCCGTCTGGTTAGGGGGCTCCTGCTGTGATGACCGAGCACCCCAACCCGATCCTTATGAGGGCCTGGAACCAGGTCTTGGTCGGTGGCGACTTAGGGGTCGAGAAGCACTCGTTCAACCATCTTGAGAAGATTTATGGTAAACACTTTGTTACCATTGACGATTCTACCTATGAAGCTATGGAGAAGTGTTGGGAACACACAACGATCTTGTATGTGATGGGAAAACAACCATACTACTTCCATCTCCTTGCTTGGATACGTCGAGTTTGGAAACCTAAGGGAGGCTTCGACCTATTTTCTAAACCAGACAAGTTCTTTCTTCTCCGTTTCAAATCGATTGAAGACAAGAAGAGCATCATCAATGGTGGCCCATGTTGGTTTGATAATCATTTGGTGGTCGTCAAAGATTACAAGATGGGGGACGACTTGAAGAAAGATTTCTTCAGCACCATACTAGTCTGGATTAGTATTCCTAGTATGGGACGCAATTGGTCCCCTAGGGTTGTTGGCATTGTGGCAAGTGGAGTAGGGAAGCTACTCAGGATTGACTACAAGTCATTAGGTCAGGAATCTCTGGGAGAGGTGCATGCTTTGGTGGAAATTGAAGCTGATGAATAGCCTCCTCAGGAGGTATGGGTCAATATGCCTAGGCGTGACCCTATGCCGGTGAAGATCCAGTATGAATATATCCCGAAGAGATGCGTTGAGTGCAAGGTTTTTGGTCATGATGGTTTTGATTGCCCAATCAATCTGATTGTCAATGTGGAGGTCCCTGCCCCAAGATCAATGTAAACCTGGATGGTCGTGGGAAGGAAGGGAAAAGTAGTGGTTATTGATAATGAAACTACAAACGAAGAGGTCGTACGCTCTAGCAACAGCCTGGGTGGTGGTGCATCCTCCTCAGGTGTTGGAGATGATACTGGTGATGGCCCTTGTGATAGAGGTGGTGTTACCGGTGTTGGGGATCATGTTCTTTGTGCCATAGACGCTAGGGTTGTGGCCCCTTCCTCAGGTGGAGGTGTTGAGACACGGGCGGATGATGGTATAGCTTCCTCTTCAATTGGCGGCATTGCTCCTAGGGCAGATGGTGGTGATGGCTCGACACTGCATCATGATGTTGCATCTCAGGTTGACGGTGTCACCAATGTTGCATCCCCAGGTGTTACCGACGATGCGTGTCCAGACGTTGTGTCTCTGTGTAACATCCCCAAAATCCTAGATCTATTAATGTACCTTAATGTGAAACCCTAGTTTTCAAGTTTAAGCTTTTATCTAACAAACTAAAATTCAATGGGACCTCTTAGTCTAATGTATGATGAAATAATCTCATAAACCTAGCTTTGTCTCAAATAGCTCATTTAATAAATGATAATTCTATCAATGTCACATTTATATAATGCATGTATTAAATTAGCAACCTACATGAAATTGATGAACAAAAGAGAAACAAAACACAAGTCCAATTGGATAGGGAGGTTCTAGACCCTCTAATTAGCTTATGTTCAAAATTTGAGTCTAATCGGACTTCGTTTGACCCCTCAATCATATGTGGGAAGTTTCACTATAGTTTAAACCCTAAAATCTAATGATTTTGATTTAATCTCGTCGATTTCATATGATTTTACCTTCATTTAAGTGTCACGTGCACACTTGATTTTGGATTTTGATTTTTCCTTTGTATGCCCATCGTATTCCAGTGGACTCGTCTCCTACATTGAGTAGGAGACCGAGCACAGGCAGTCGTTGGCGCCTCCTTATCCGACCCCCCTTTTTGGCCCCGAAAGTGTCCCGTTTCTTTTGGTCTCTTCACCGATGTGATCGGGAGCGCCCTGCAAGCTCAACGATCCCGGGTTTACCTAGTTTTCATGCTCTATCCACAAAATTCCCAAAGGGGCTCGGACTCTCCTCGCCGCCCCATATTTATAGGAGGTCTTCTCAATGCCCAAACCTATATAAAAGGGGCTGAAAATGATCGCAAGCCCTAGAAAGACCCCCCCCTCTTTGCTCAATTTTTCCTCCTTCCCTCCAAGACACTGCCACCTATTCGATTCTTAGTCTCTGGCACCCTACACCTCGCCCCGTCAACCCTTGCTTCCTTCTCCGTAATTGATTGCATAGAAAGTAGGACTTGACTCCGGATCAAGGAGATTAAAATTAGGGTTTTCTCTAATAAGGTAAGAGGGTCATGTCTGTTGGCTAAATTATACATTATTATAATCCCTTTGTTTTGATGATGACAAACATTTCATTCTTGTGGATCTAACGTGCTACTTGAGTGTTGCAGGAACTAGGTGGATGACAAACCATTGGAAGATCTATATGCTCGAATGTCTTAATTTCATGATTGTAATCAAATGTAAAAAATTGTACAAGTATATAATGTACAAGTACTTAGATATCATGTAAATCAAGAATTTAGATATTCCCTAGCCAATCACAACACTAAGATAGGTCATCCCCTATAATAGTGTCACAACTGCACACTCATACACATACTTAGTACATAGTCTAAAACATTGAAACATAGTCATTCTCAGTTGACAAACTCCTCGACCGAGAAACTCTCGGTCAATAAACTCCTCGACCGAGACTGACCCAAATAGCCGTTAGACACAACAGACAAGGTAGTTGGGAGTTGGAATCGAACGTTATATACACTTGCTCCAGACTGTCCCTCGGTCGACAAAAACTTTGACCGACGGGATTCTCAGTCGACAATTCCTCGACTGAGACTGTCTCTGTCTGCACTTTTCAGGATTAATTAACTAGCCATTGCTAAAGTAATTAGTGGATACCTAACGGCTAGTTAAGCACTAAGAACCCCCTAGAAAGTATCTAGAACGTCCTTAAGAACTCTTAGGCCATTCCTATAAATAGGACATGCCTTAGGACACCCAAAACACACTTGTGCAATACTTGATCATACTACTTGCAATTGGCAATCATTTCTTGTGAGAAATTGAGCAACTCTAGCATTTGCAAATCCTTCCCATTGCTATAATTTCGTGTCCTATAGGCTAGCATCTCCTACCCACAACACTTACACTTTCATATACATTGGTTAGGAGATCAAAACGCTTGATATAGGAAATCAAGCCTTGTGCTACTACGGTAATTGTAATTTCCATTTTCCTTCTTGTTCTTTCTTATTTCTTGTACTCTCCTTGCTACTCCTAGGGTTGGAGGTTGCGGATTGGAGAGGGTTTATCTTCTCAGGTGGAGAAGGGTCTTCTCGGTGGAGAAGGAGGACTTTAAACTACTTCAAGAAGGTTGTCTCAACGGGAAGCTACTTCAAGAGGAAGGCTACTTCAAGGGGGAGCTTAAAGTTACTTCAAGGAAGGCTGCTTCGAGGTTGGTGGCACTAATTCAAGGTGAAGGCTTTCAAAAGGGTGGTGAAAGTATTTGTAATTTTATGTAACATCCTTGCGAGGTAATAAAATTAAATACTTTCAAAATCCCAATCGGAAACAATTGGGTAGTGGACTGACTCCTTTAGTTTTTGCTAAAGGTGGAACCACTCTAAACACCTTGCCTCCTTCTTATTATCTCAATTGTGGTTGCTTGAGTTAAATTATTGTTAAAATATTTATAAAACCCTATTCACCCCCCTCTAGTGTTTTTTCATTTTGGTATTAGAGCAGGCTTCAAGGAACTCTAACAAAGTCTTAAAGAATGGGTGACGGGGTACTCAACAACCTCAACTTGGAAGGAACACTCGTGGCTAGACCTCCGCCTTTTGATGGCACTAACTACACCTATTGGAAGAGGAGGATGCAGTTCTTTTTCCAAGGAATTAGCTGGGATCTATGGAGGATGGTGTCAAATCCATATGACTTTCCTCAAATAGAGTATGCAACTTGGGATGATAATATGGTAAGATCAGCCCAAATGAATGCAAAAGTTGTAAGTATACTCTATTGTTCAATTTCCATTGGTGAGTTCAATATAATATCAAATTGTGAAACGGCATATGAAATATGGCATAGACTCTCCATAACCTATGAAGGAACTATTCAAGTTAAGAATTCTAAAATTGGAATGCTTAAGAAAAAATTTGAACAGTTTCATATGGATCAAAATGAATCTATTAGTGAAATGTATGCAAAATTTTCTTCTATTGTGAATGATTTAAATGATTTAGGTACAGTGATCAGTGAAGAAGATCAAGTATCAAAAATTCTTAGGTCTCTTCCTCCCAAGTACAAGCACAAGGTGACTGCAATCGAAGAAGCCAATGACCTCACTCGACTAAGGATGGAGCAACTCATTGGTAACCTAGAAGCACATGAGGCAACCTTGGAGGAAGAAGAAAGATTGGCGGCTGAACACAAGAAGGAGAAAAGAAAGGACATTGCATTCAAAGCATCAACCAAGAATAGTCATGACATAAGTGAAGAAGACAGTGAAGAAGAAACACTCATTGTAAATGGTAAGCAATATAGAAGTTTTAAAACTAACAAAATTCATAGTGTTTCTTCCTCCAGATGCTTTGAATGTGGCAAAAAGGGACACCGGAAAGGTGATTGTCCAAAACTCAAGAAAGGGAATAAATCATCTCACAAAAAGAAAGAAAGAGCATATAAAGCTGCATGGGATGATTCAAGTGATGATAGTGAAGATGGAAAAGAAGAAGTAGAATGTCTTATTGCTACAATCAATGAAGAATAAGAAGAAGAAGAAGAAGAGGTAAGTCTTTTTGATCTACCAAAAGAAGATCTAATTGCTAGTCTTCAAGATACACATGAGAAATATATTGATTGCAAAAAGAAACTAAAGAAAGCCACTAAAACAAATGAATATTTGTAGGTTAGATTAAATAATCTTTCTTTTGAAAAAGATAGTATTGCTTCTGAAAATCTTACCTTGAAATCATCTTTAAATGATTGCAATATGAAGTTGCTTACTTTAGAAACTAATCATGATCTTCTTTCTCAATAAAAGGTTGATTTGCTTGCAAAACTAAATGACTTTCAAACTCAACCTATTCTATGTAATCATCTAGATTAGGATGCTATTGTCAAAGAAAAAGATGCTTTATCATCTAATCTAGATCAAGCAAAGCTAGATATCAAAAAGAAAATGGATGAGATTACCAAGTTACAAAGAGAGATTTATTGCTTGAGAAACAATGATGTTCTTGATAAAATTCTGAATAATTATTCTAGTTATAATGGAAGGAAAGGTTTAGGATATGTTTCAAAAGGGAAATCCTATCAACCTAAACCTAGAAGAACACAAGCACGCAAGGCCAAGATTATGTATGTACCCAAGAACAACTCAATCCCTAGAAAGAGAAATGAGATTGACTCTATTAGTTGTCATTATTGCTTGCATCTTGGACACTACTCTTTTTCATGCCCATACAAGATAAGGAATGATGATCTAGTTTGGGTTCCTAAAACTTAGCGGTTTGAATTTGACTAGTTGAAATTTGATCTAAAATGTTACGTTGATATACAAATGTCATATCTCAACAAAATTGGGCTTTAACTTTCATATTCTTGTACCTTGTTTGGAAATAATTACTGAAAAACAATACAGAAACATTCTCGGTTGAGAAAATCTTCGACCGAGAACACTGTCGGTCGAGAATTTGTCGACCGAGCAGGTTACTATTTTTAAGCTTATAATAATTTGATAAAACATGTACAAACAGCAGCATACTCGGTTGAGAAAATCTTCGACCGAGATAAATTCGATCGAAGAATAGTTCAACCGAATCAAGTTCTGTTGAACCTGTTTAATTGATCTAGTTTTCTATCAATTTGATATTAATGATTGATTTAACTTGCAAATCAATAATGAATCTTGGAGAAAAATTCTTTAAACATTTTGATAAGATTGCATTGTGCCTTATTAAATATACTTTTATCAAACTTGTATACTTTTTGCAATCTAAAATTGAACATGCCTTCTTGCAAAATGAATCAATACAGATATAGTATAGATTGCAAGTTCATTATTAATTGCTATAATCTCCTACAAAGTTTGGCTTAAAACTGAAAATTATCAAGCATGATGATTTAATTACTATTTGTCCTAAGTATTACTTGGTTCACCTAAAATGATCTTTGATCTATATAAACCATGAATGAATATTGTTTTTTAAAATGATCACAGTAATTCAGTACATCACACATGAAGAAGATATTATCATTGAAAATGCAATTTTTTTAAGATAAAATCTCCATGGCACAAATGCATCTTAAATGATTATCTTGTGCTTAGCTTATGGAAAATGACATTCAATATGCTTAAATTGGAAATCTGCAGAAATTGCCTCTTGGTTAAAATTAAATTTGACCAAGAGGTGCCCAGGTCGAAGTCAAGGTTGACCTAAAATAAGCTTGACAAAATGCTTAATTGTAAATCATTTCCTTGCACTTAATTTTAATATATTGAAAACAAGATTTTAGTGCATAGCTCTCATAAAAGGTTAACTTATTATGATCTAATACTTATCGTGACCTTAGAAACCTTAAATTATCTTGATTATAAGATTAAGGGGGAGCTCACAAAAACTATCTTGACTATAAGAACGAGCTTACAAAACTTTGTAAACATCATAAAGAAAATTTGAGGCTAGTTATGACCTTAGTATCTTTAAAGTAATTTTGGAGCCTACAATATGTATGAATATAATAGAATTCTCTAAAACAATTAGGGCTTAACATCCTATGTATTTGGTTAGAGATACATTCATGTACTCTACTATGAGCTTAAATGGATCTCATGTCATTTTCAAGGCTTAACATCCCTTGTAAAATGGATGAGAAATCAAAACACATATGCCATGAATCTAAAAGGATCTCATATCATTTCAAGGCTTAACATCTTTTGCAAATGATTGAGAAATAAATTGTGGCTAAATTTGACAATAAGTGGTTTGCATCCCTTACTTTTAAAACTGAATATCTTATTAAGGGGGAGCATCTAATTATCAAATTAAGGGGGAGTAATAAAAGTCATACTTAATGATTATCTTGGTTATCTTTTTGAAATTACAAAGGGGGAGAAATAATATAAAATAAAAAATATAAAATACAATGAGTTTCATAATCATTCGTCCAGCACACACTTGCAAACAAGAAAATGGCTACAAAAGGTAAACTTCAGGTATGAAACTCATATGATTTACATTTCCTTATTTTATATTTTGGAAATGTTTGTAATCTTCAAAAGGGGGGAGATTGTTGGCTAAATTGGACATTATTATAATCCCTTTATTTTGATGATGACAAATGTTTCATTCTTTTGGATCTAACGTGCTACCTGAGTGTTGTAGGAACTAGGCGGATGACAAACCCTTGGAAGATCTATATGCTCAAATGTCTTAATTTCATGATTGTAATCAAATGTAAAAACGTGTACAAGTATATAATGTACAAGTACTTAGATATCATGTAAATCAAGAGTTTAGATCTTCCCTAGCCAATCACAACACTTAGATAGGTCATCCCCTATAATAGTGTCACAACTGCACACTCATACACACACTTAGTACATAGTCTAAAACATTGAAACAGAGTCATTCTCGATCGACAAACTCCTCAACCGAGACACTCTCAGTCGACAAACTCCTTGACTGAGAATGACCCAAATAGCTGTTAGACACAGCAGACAAGGTAGTTGGGAGTTGGAATCGAACGTTATATACACTTGCTCCAAACTGTCCCTCGGTCGACAAAAACTTCGACCGACAGGATTCTCAGTCGACAATTCCTCGACCGAGATTGTCTCCGTATGCACTTTTCAGGATTAATTAACTAGCCGTTGCTAAAGCAATTACTGGATACCTAACGGCTAGTTAAGAACTAAGAACCCCCTAGAAAGTGTCTAGAATGTCCTTAAGCACTCATAGGCCATTCCTATAAATTGGACATGCCTTAGGACACCCAAAACACACTTGTGCAATACTTGAGCATACTACTTGCAATTGGCAATCATTTCTTGTGAGAAATTGAGCAACTCTAGCATTTGCAAATTCTTCCCATTGCTACAATTTCGTGTCCTATAGGCTAGCATCTCCTACCCACAACACTTACACTTTCATATACATTGGTTAGGAGATCAAAACGCTTGATATAGGAAATCAAGCCTTGTGCTACAATGGTAATTGTAATTTCCATTTTCCTTCTTGTTCTTTCTTATTTCTTGTACTCTGCTTGCTACTCCTAGGGTTGGAGGCTACAGATTGGAGAGGGTTTATCTTCTCAAGTGGAGAAGGGTCTTCTCGGTGGAGAAAGAGGACTTTGGACTACTTCAAGAAGGTTGTCTCAATGGGAAGCTACTTCAAGAGGAAGGGTACTTCAAGGGGGAGCTTGAAGTTACTTCAAGGAAGGTTGCTTCGAGGTTGGTGGGACTAATTCAAGGTGAAGGTTGTACAAATGGTGGTGAAAGTATTTGTAATTTTATGTAACATCCTTGCGAGGTAATAAAATTTAAATACTTTCAAAATCCCAATTGGAAACAATTGGGTAGTAGACTGACTCCTTTAGTTTTTGCTAAAGGAGGAACCACTCTAAACACCTTACCTCCTTCTTATTATCTCAATTGTGGTTGCTTGATTTAAATTATTGTTAAAATATTTATAAAACCCTATTCACCCCCCCTCTAGTGTTTTTTCAATGTCATTATGCATATATGCTTTTGCATGAATTGCTTGCTATGTATGATTTAATATTATGCTTTAGAATTTCATGTTAGTGAATGAAATCAAGATAATGACTATGCCTTTGATTATATGTTTGTTGTTATGTCCATAAAGTCATACGCTTATCACTGATGTTAATTAGTTTAATGCTATCTTATTCAATGATTAAGAAATTGAATAAAGAATCATGGAAATCATGTAATGTTAATGTCAAGATTAAAAGGGAGAAATTCCATGATGATTAAGATAATGCACTTAAGTTGTAAATTGTTCCTCTTTATGTTATTTTGTTTTTATGACATTGATGAGCACTTTGGTGCAACTATGGTGAGCCTTAACCAGCCTGATGAGCACTTTGGTGCGATTATTGGATGAGGACAATTTACATTGATGGCAAGATAAGAACAATGATGTTAAGGTTAAGTTAAGACCATTAAGTAACTTATTATATGTTTCTTGAGATGATGGACCTTTATGGTCATTATGGGCTTCCTAGCAATGATGAACTTTCTGAGAATGATGTGCCCCATGTGGGCAGTGAGGAGACAATGCATATAATAATGTTCTTAATTCATTGATGTGATGAAGGATAATGCGTAATGAGAATTCATAATGTCAAATTATGTCAAGTTTATTTCAGTTCAAGTATATGCTTATTTTTAGTTCTTATAACATGCATAATGCCGCTTACTAATGTTGATGCTTTCTTTCACATGGTCGTGGGACGAGATGTCCCTAGATCAACGAGCAAGAGGGAATTGACGTGAGCCTTCAAGGGTAGCTGATCGAGGAGACTTTAGCTTGGTGGGGTGCCATATAACACTTAGTAGATCCTTTAGTTTAGTTTATTTTTTCATGTTTTAGTTTTTATTAGTTTACATGTATTAGGCTTGAGATCAAGATGTGACAACTTATGTTTCCCCTTTTTATGAACAATGTATGAATCTATATTTTGAGTTGAATGCAAAGTGTTTCATTTATTTTATTGCAATGTGTATCATGTTTTGTGACGTTCCTCCGAGCTGAGTGTCCCGTGTTATGGACAACACGAGGTCTCCTTCCATTGTCATGTACATGCTTGGAGGGGCGTTACAATATGGTATCAAAGCCATGAGTAGATGGCCACTAAGCTAAAGATTCACATGTTCTAACCCTAGGTATACCTTGTTTTTCTAGATGGCTCCTAAGAAGTCTGACAAGGGAAAGGATAGGGAAGACGGTACTAGCTCTTCTAGTGAGGGAAGTGGATCAAGAAGGAACCCTAAGGAAACCCTGGAGGAATTAGTCCAACTACTCACCAATGCCCTAGGATAAGGACAACATCAACCCAAACACCACGAGCTGACCTTGGTGGATTTCTTAAAGATCAGGCCCGACTCCTTTGCTGGAGAAGGAGAGGATGATGTTGTCACCAAGGGAGAAGAATGGATTATGAGCATGGTGCATTGTTTTCGTGACCTGGACTGCCCTCAGCAATCTAGGGTTCGCTTTGCCACCCACATGCTGAAGGGAGCAGCCTGTATATGGTGGGAGAACTTTTTCAACTCAAGAGTGGCTGATGCACCTGCACTCACATGGGAAGGATTTGTTGATGCCTTCTAGGAGCACTATGTGTCTGAAGCCATGATAGAGAAGAAGGAGCTATAGTTTGCCAATCTAGCTTAGGTGGGTGACATGACAGTGACCCAGTATGCCATGAAGTTCAGGATTCTGCAGAAGTAC
This sequence comes from Alisma plantago-aquatica, assembly GCA_963693085.1. Taxonomy (NCBI): domain Eukaryota; kingdom Viridiplantae; phylum Streptophyta; class Magnoliopsida; order Alismatales; family Alismataceae; genus Alisma; species Alisma plantago-aquatica. Next base: position 368,806,713 of record OY856409.1, on the reverse strand, counting down.
AAAAATGACTATGATGAGTGATGTAGGATAAAGAAGTTCATCTGAGGACTTAAGCCAGACTTAAACTTTGCCATGTCAGGAAGAGACCACAGGACCCTTCAAGCTGCATGAGATGCTGCTCTAGAGATAGAAGACCACCCCGAAAGGTCCTACAAGAAGGAGGCAACTATGCAGAAGAACAACCAACATCAACATCAACCTCCCAACAACAAGTGGAAGGCTCCTGAGGTTGAATCCCCTGCTGCCCAAGAGAAAACACAGTGCCTGACTTGTAAGAGGGTCCATGGAGGGTCGTGCAGGTTTGGTACTGGTTTATGTTATTATTGTGGAGAGCCTAGACACATAAAGCCAGACTGCCCTAAGATACAGAGGAAGGAATCAAGAAACCATAACCCAGCCCCTAAGAGACAGGCAAGAGTCTTTGCTATGGATATGGAAGAGTAAAGTGACCAAGGTATGGTTTAGATTATCACTTTTAGATTTTGACTTTATCCTTAGACCATATATGTGTTTAGTCTTGAGCTTTTGAATAATAAGTTATGATGTTATGAGAATATGGAAAACCCTAAGGTGGGTAGCAGTATAAGAAATTTCGAGGAAGAAATGTATTTAAGGCGGGTAGAATTGTAACATCTCCAAAACCCTAGATCTATTAATGTACCTTAATGTGAAACCCTAGTTTTCAAGTTTAAGCTTTTATCTAACAAACTGGAATTCAATGGGACCTCTTAGTCCAATGTATGATGAAATAATCTCATAAACATAGCTTTGTCTCAAATAGCTCATTTAATAAATGATAATTTTATCAATGTCACATTTATATAATGCATGTATTAAATTAGAAACCTACATGAAATTGATGAACAAAAGAGCAAAAATCACAAATCCAATTAGATAGGGAGGTTCTAGACCCTCTAATTATCTTATGTTCAAAATTTGAGTCTAATCGGACTTCGTTTGACCCCTCAATCTTTTTTGGGAAGTTTCATTATAGTTTAAACCCTAAAATCTAATGATTCTGATTTAATTTCGTCGATTTCATATGGTTTTGCCTTCATTTAAGTGTCACGCACACTCTTGATTTTGGATTTTGATTTGTCTATTGGATGCCCATCGAATGCCAGTGGACTCGTCTCCTACCTTGAGTAGGAGACCGAGCATAGGAAGCCATTGGTGCTTCCTTATCTGACCAGCCTTTTTGGCCCCGATAGTGTCCTGTTTCTTTTGGTCTCTTCACCGATGTGATCGGGAGCGCCCTGTGAGCTCAACGATCCCGGGTTTACCTGGTTTTCATGTGCTATCCATGAAATGCCCAAAGGGGCTCAGACTCTCCTCGCCGCCCCAGATTTATAGGAGGTCTTCTCAACACCCAAACTTATATAAAAGGGACTGAAAATGATCGCAAGCCCTAGAAAGACCCCCCCTCTTTGCTCAATTTCACCTCCTTCCCTCCCAGACGCCACCACCTATTCGATTCCTAGTCTCCGACGACCTACACCTCGCCCCGTCGACCCTTGCTTCCTTCTTCGCAATTGATTGCACAAAACCTAGGACTTGACTCGGGATCAATAAGATTAAAATTAGGGTTTGCTCCAATAAGGTAAGTAGGTCACATCATTGTACATATATACTTTAGATGAATTGATTGCTATGTATCATTTAAGATTATGCTTTAGAATTTCATGTTAATGAATGAAATCAAGATAATGATTATGCCTTTGATTATATGCTTGTTGTTATGTCCATAAAGTCATATGTTTATCACTGATGTTAATTAGTTTAATGTTATGCTTATGCAATGATTAAGAAATTGAATAAAGAATCATGGAAATCATGTAATGTTAATGTCAAGATTAAGAGGGAGAAATCCCATGATGATTAAGATAATGTACTTAAGTTGTAAATTGTTCCTCTTTATGTTATTTTGTCTTTATGACATTGATGAGAACTTTGGTGCAACTAAGGTGAGCCTTAACCGGCCTGATGAGCACTTTGGTGCAATTATATGATGAGGACAATTTACATTGATGGGAAGATAAGAACAATGATGTTAAGGTTAAGTTAAGAGATTTAAGGAACTTATTATATGTTTCTCAAGATGATGGACCTTTATGGTCGTTATGGGTTTCCTATCAATGATGGGATTTCCGAGCACGATGTGCCCCATGTGGGCAGTGAGGAGAGAACACATATAATAATGTTCTTAATTCATTGATGTAATGAAGGTTAATGTGTAATGAGAATTCATAATGTAAAATTATGTCAAGTTTATTTCAGTTCAAGTATATGATTATTTTCAATTCTTACAACATGCATAATGTTGCTTACTAATGTTGATGCTTTCTTTTGCATGGTCGTGGGATGAGATGTCCCTAGATCAAGGAGCAAGAGGGAATTGATGTGAACCTTCAAGGATAGCTGATCGAGGAGACTTTAGCTTGGTGGGGTTCCATCTACCACTTAGTAGATCCTTTAGTTTATTTTATCTTTCCATGTTTTAGTTTTTCTTAGTTTACATGTATTAGGCTTGAGATCAAGTTGTGTCAACTTATGTTTCCCCTTTTTATGAACAATGTATGAATCTATATTTTGAGTTGAATGCAAAGTGTTTCATTTATTTTATTGCAATGTGTATCATGTTTTGTGACGTTCCTCCGAGCTGAGTGTCCCATGTTATGGTCAACACAAGGTCTCCTTTTGTTGTCATGTACGTGCTTGGAGGGGCATTACACTCTGAGCATCACTAACGCGGCGTCACGGGCTAATGGTGCGACGTTGCGTCGCAATGCAGATGGTGTTATGGGCGATGGTGTTGCACCCAGTTCTGTTGGAGTTATGGGCTATGGCTCAAGTGTTGCTGGTGTTAATGGAGCTCATGGTGGGTCAGGTGTTGGTGTTAATGGTGCCTTCAGTGGGCCAGGTGTTGGTGTTGTGACCCATGCACCTGATGGTATGATGGTGGGTGCTAACATCGTTGGCTTGGGTGAGGTTTTTGATTCAACAACTAAACACTCCACTGGTGCTTCTTCTTCTTTGTCGGACAAGGTTCCAAAGACGTCTAAGGGTGATGGGTCTCGTAAGACATGTTCTGCCTCTAGAGGTCATTAATGACCTTTCTCATGACTAATGTTCATGGCTCAGGGAATCCACATAAAAAGAAAGAAGTGAGGAGAACCATCCTTGATAACAAATCTACTATGTCAATTCTTGTTGAGTCTAAAATCAAGTCCCATATGACTCACACGTCTGATCGTATGTTCCCTAAAGGCTGGCTATGAGTTTCTAATCATCTACATGATCCTAATGGTCGTATCTATATTGGGTGGAATCCTAACTGCTGGATTACTACTATGACTGAGATGGATGATCAACATGTCACTATGAAATGCATTAACAAAGGTGGCCTCCCTATCTATACTACGACTATCTATGTTAGGAACTATGTGGTTGATCGTTTTGTTCTGTGGAATACCTTGGAGAGGATTGCTACTAACATAGATGATGATTGACTTATCACTGGCGATTTTAATAACATCAGGAAGCAAGAGGAGAAGGAGGGGGGTCGTGAGGTTCCCTCTACCATCCTTAGCTCTTTTAATGCTGCCCTAGATAATGTTGGTCTTATTGAACTACCTGACATTGGTAAAAAGGTTTATACTTGGCATAACAAACAAGGTGTTGCTAAAAGGGTTGCTTACAAGCTTTATAGAGCCTTTGTCAATGATGCTTGGTTGTCTAAATTTCCTGGATCCAAAACAAAGTTCATCACTTGCAACTATTCGGATCAATGTGCTTTAAACATCAATATGAGACCTATTTCATTCAAGAAGAAACCTTTTAGATTTCTCAATTTCTGGTTGGAATGGGAAGGCTGTCGGGACATTATTAAAGATTCTTAGGCTACTGATTTTAAAGGCAACCTGCTCTTTCAGTTCTGTCATAAACTCAAGATTGTCAAGGATAATTTGAAGACTTGGTCCAAACTCTATGTCAATCTCAAGAACCTTATTGCAAGAGAAAGAATGGTGCTTTATGACATCTCAGTCGTGGTTCGTAGATGACGACTAGATCCTGATCTCATCCATGCTGAAAAACAAACCCTTGAGAGATTGGACATGCTTCTTAAGGCTGAGGAGGTTTATTTCTGGCAACACAGTAGGATGGAGTGGCTTTACAATGGAGATAGAAACACTAAAGTCTATCATACCATTGTTAAGAGAAGGGATGCTATTAAATTTATAATTGAGATTTTTGACTCACGTGGAGATCTTTTGCAGGATAATGATGCCATTACGAATGAAACTGTATAGTTTTTTGAGCAGCTATATAATCAACCTCATGTTGCATCCAACTCTTGTATTCCATATTGGACCCCTCTAGTCTCAGTGAATGATAACGTCATGCTGTGTTCGACACCGAGTTTGAATGAGGTTCGTGATGTTGTGTGGAGCATAGGGCCTCACAAAAGCCCGGGCCCGGATGGCTTCAATGGTTATTTATATAGGGAAAATTGGAATGTCATTTGTGATGATCTTCTTAAGGATGTCCAGTGGATTTTCAAAGGTGGAAGCATGGTTAGATAGGTCAATCATGTTTTCCTTGCTCTTATACCTAAGAAGGACATTGTTTCGTCTCCATCTGATTTTAGGCCTATTTCTTGATGCTCGATGCTCTATAAAATTATTGCCAAAGTCATCTCAAGGAGGTTAGCCACTCTTTTGCCAAATATTATCTCTCCTTACCAAGGTTCTTTTGTTAAAGGTAGGAGTATTGAGGATTGTTCTCTTCTTGCAGTTGAGTTTACTCTTAAATTCAACTAGAAATCCAGTCCCCCTACCGCTTGCATCAAGTTGGATATCACCAAGGCCTTTGATTCCATTCGTTGGTCCTACTTATGGGATTGTTTTACTGGCCTTGGGTTCAATGAGAAATTTATCTCCATCCTAAAGCAATGTGTGGAGACTCCTTCTTTTTTCTCTCTTACTAAATGGCTCTTCGGTTGGCTTCTTCAAAATTTCTAATGGTCTTAGGCAAGGTGATCCTTATCACCCTTGTTATTTTTCCTTGCTATGGAAGGTTTCAACAGATTTCTTGAGGCAGTGTATGATAGAAAACTCATTAGAAGCTATCCTATCAACAGGATGAAGGCTCTTAGCCATCTTCTATTTGCAGATGATGTTCTTATTTTCTCTGAGGGGCGCTTGCGTAGTCTTACAAATCTCAAACAACTTTTGCTTGAGTTTGGTTTTGTCTCTGGTTTGAAGTGCAATCCTAATAAAACCCATATATTTTTTTCTTCTTCTTGCCACAACAAGGATGCCTTGATCAATTTCTTAGGTATTAATCAAGGAACATGGCCCACAAAGTATCTTGGGTTTCCTATGGCTGGTGGAAATCTCAGGAGGTGCCACTTTCATGAATGCTTGGATAAGCTAAGAGACATGATACAGAGATTGCCTGGGTCTAAAATATCTATGGTTGGTCATCTTGTTCTTATTAAGCATTGTGCCATGGGTTTGATTAGCTACTGGTTACGTATGGGTGACATTCCTCCAGCTGTTCTATGTAGGATGGAGTTGTTGCTTTTTTATTTCTTATGGGGCAGTTCAGTGCATCCCTCTTGTTGGTCACGGCTGACGTATCCACTTTGTGAAGGTGGTCTTGGTCTAAAGAGAATTGATGAACTTGTGGATTACCATACTTTACATCGTATTAAGAGGTTCACTCAAGTTCAATGCATATGGAGCTCATGGCTTTCTTGTAGGTATGGTGATTCCTTGGTTACTTTTTCCAAGAGTGTCTCTACTTGCCATAGGTGTATGGTAGCTCTATGGCCTTCCTTCTCAATGTGGGAGGGCATGGATCTTTGGGAAAATGCCAGGAAAAAAATTCCATTTGAAAAGGCTTATGAAATTCTTTGGTTCTCTAAGCACTATCCTAGGTGGAGTCTCACTACCTTTAGAGCTCTCACTAATGTCCTTCCTACATTGGAAAAGATTAGCTCTTGGTCGGGGGCTCCTATCCCAGCATGCTTATTGTGTGGCCAACACAATGACTCGATAGCCCATTTGTTTGAGGGATGCAAATACTAGAAATATATTTGGGGTCGAGCTCAACTTAAACTCAACATTAGGTCCTCTTATTCTCTATATGGCTTCCTTACTGACCTTAGTAAGAGGTTGAAATAGTCTAGAATCATTGAACTTTGGGCCATTACTGGTGTTGTCCATATCATTTGGGAGGAACACAATAAACGACTGCATAATGGTGGAACTTCATACTATGTTGTCATTTTCAACCATCTAGCTCTAGAGATCAAGAGAATGTATTTTACTTTTAAATCATGTCTTGATATTTCTCCTATTATTTCTAGGAATTGGGATCTGTTGTAACCAATTCTTAGGAGCATGTAGTCACTTGTGTGGGTGTGGCTTGTAACTTTGTCCCCTTCCTAGGGGTTTTTGGAATACACTTACCCAATTTTCCAAAAAAAAAACAATGTTGTTAAGTGTTCTCACCTTGTTTCTACTTCTTACTTATTGTGATGTTTCTAGCCAAGCAACTTTTATATTTATCTTAAATTGTGGCTACATGTTTTTCATAGAGTACTCCATGCACTTGCAATAGATATATTTTATTTATCAAACTTGTAGTTACCAACTGAAGTTCTATTGCAATCAAGACTCTGAGCTATGAAATGAATCACCAATGGGTATACTTGAATATAGAAATGGGTATGTATCTCTTATCTCCATGATTAGTATCTTGTTATCTCTTTAATTTTGTAATTGACTTTTCATATATATTGTTTGTGTGAAACTATGTGCCATTCTAGGGACAGACATCCAAGTCCACTTGCCTTTGTCTATGTGCATGCCTTTTCATATATATTGTTTGTGTGAAACTATGTGCCATTCTAGGGACAGACATCCAAGTCCACTTGCCTTTATCTATGTGCAAGGCCATTAGGAGTGTGGACTTAGGGTAATAAATGGTTCCATGATAGTTCCAAACCCTACCCTACACCTTTAAATAGAAGACCAAGACCTATATAAAAGGGGGTCCACCATTTTGAATCTGCAAGGCTGCTGCTTTTGCTACTCACCTTCGACCTTCACTGCCTTCTACCCTTTCCACCAGTTGAGGAATGTCAACCAGGAGCTTCAATCTCCACTGCCGCCCAAGACCAGGCCTCGATAGGGGCCTATTATGCAATGCCTCCTTCCATCAGTTTATGACATTCACCATCACCAAACTACTACTTTTTCCTTACAACAGCAGATCCAGTACACAAGTGAGGAATACTGAAGGCCCTAGTCTATCCCTAGAGAAATTCTAGGGTTGTTCTTGCTTGTCCATCGATGCCATCATTTTAGAGTTTACAGAACTATCTACACATCGTGTTGTGACTCTTTCTTATGCAATCATTGCGGTCTTCCTCTCTTGTTTTTATGTTTCTATTACTATTGCTATGAGCAAGTGGTCCTCTGGCTAGGGTGTGGGGAGTAGCCCAACTCCCTTTGTTTCTCAAATTGCATCTATTATTGTATGAACCATCATACGTTTTAATTCAATCATATTTATGTTTATATTCTTGCCTAATCATCAAGTTTATATGTAAATCAGGTCTTGGATGTAGAGAACTTCAAGCCTAGGATGTAGGATACTGATTGATTCATGTTAAACCCGTGATGAGAACTTTAGGTAGGTGTTTCCTAAGGTGATAGATGCATGAACTCTAGGTAACATGATGATGAGCTTAGATTCATATCAGTCCCGATTTTAATCCTAAATCCAAAAGGTGGATTTTCCTAGCCTCAACATATACATGTTCCTTAATATGATGTAGTGAGATAAAGAAGATAGATAGAAGTGGTGAAGCCCATTCCACCCTAGTGTTCCCATACATTGATTTATCAACCCTTTAATTTATCCTTTACTATTTGAAATTTTAATATAATCAACCATCCAAATCTTGTGCCAATTACTAGTTCATGTATGGTTACTTTAGTCAAATAACTTCTTAAATATGGTTGTTGTTTGGGTTTGATCCTACACTATACTACAATAAGATATGTCCACTTGCAAGGGGTGATTATTGTACTTGTTTAGGTAAACCCTAGGGATTCACCCCTAGTGAATTTGACGGTGCAATATCAAGAATATCATCTTTTCTTAATATTTTGATAATTGAAGTTGATCATTGCCTTATTCATGCTTGATCACTGTGAATATGTATTACTGCTAGAGTAGGATTAATAGTTAAAGAAAACATTATCAATAAAATCAACATTGCACTACAAGAGTGGGATAACCACTATGAGGTTTACTATCCAAAAAGAGATTACATTGTCTATATTAACACGGAGAGGTAGGGTTGGTTATTAGGTTAATCAATGTACTACACTACGATAGTTGGTAGTGCAAGCTACATATAACTAATCTAAAGAGTTACCTTGGGTAGTGCAAGCTACATGTGCCTAATCTAAAGAGTTACCTAATTTTTGTTAATTGGAGAGAATGTATGCATAGGATACACTATAGTGATATTGGTATGCTAAAGATCCATGGAAATTGATCTTGAACCATTTTAATTTTCTACTATTTAATTTTAGTTCTTAGTTTAATCACTGAACCAGCTCTTTTCTTTGGGATGCTGATCCATTTTAGTTAGTAGTAGTTTCCATTTGTCCCAGTTCCTTGAGATTGACAATCCAACCTCTTTACACCCATTACTACTCTGACACTTATACTTGTGTTTAGCACACACACTTAAGTTGTGTCCAGTTTTTGGTGCTAGTATCAGAGAATTGATAGTGCTAGCACCACAAATGCTAAAACTGGCCACTTTAAGCCATTTTTATTTCTAGTAGTTTACTTTTTAGTCAAAAGTGTACTGCAATTTCTCTCAAGTACTAGTTTATGGTCCGAACTCTAATCAATGACTATGTAGATCCTACTCTCCACTCTCAGACCCTACAAGGCTCTTGGAAAAAGTTTAGAAGTACATTGCATCATCTCAGGATAATTCTAGGTACACCACCAACAACAAAAAAGTTTACAATGCCAAAGAAGGAAGACCATTTTATCTTTCCATAAGAACCTATGGTAGAAGAAGATAGCAAATCTAACCATGGGGATGATAATGAAGAGGTAGTAGTATCATATAATGAGCAGATCATTTGGTGGAAAATAACAACATTGCATCACATGCAGTCAATGTGGGAAGCTAAAATTTGATCCAAAACTGGTTGATTTAATCAAGTCACATGCATTCATTGGGAACAACATAAAAGAACTAATGTAACATATTAGTTGTATTTTATAGAGTTGTGATGTGCTGAAAATGGATGCATTCCATCCATAGTGATTTACTAAAGTTGTTTCCTTACTCATTGATGGACAAGGTGAAGACTTGGTTTTTTAGTCTACCTTTATAGTCCATCGGTTTTTGGAGTAAGGTGATATGCACTTCCTTTGAGAAATATTCCCCCCTTACAAGACCAATGATTTGGTGGGAAAAAATCATGGGTTAAGACAAAACATAAGTGAATCCTATTCAGAGGCTCAGGAGAGGTACCAGAACATGCTGACAAGAGGTGCCACATCACATAATTGATTTTCACATCAAGGAAAAGATTTTTTATATTTCTTACATAAAGGAGAGAGGACTACACTTGATAGTGTAGGTCCATGGTTCTTTTCTAATGGCAAGACATCAAAGTGTCATGAAATACTGAGGAATATGGCTAGGAGTCAATCTTGGGGTGACGAACGTGAGTATCCTAAGTTCCATGGAATAATGTGAGGTCTTGGAATTCAAGACTCATATGGCTCAGTTGATGAAGCAACTAAAGAAGAAAACCACTCCCTAGTCAATGAGAGGAAGAAGAGTGCATGTATATGAACCATTATAACAATAGAAAGTAAGAGTACTCATGGAGGAGAAATCCAAATTTTCCTTGAAAATATCCAAACAATTTTAATTAGGACCCATAATATGTGCAACAACCTAAAGTGCACTGACAGAATATGGCACAAAAAAATCTACATGAATGAGGTTCAAGAAAGTTGGATAGGCTATAAGACATATCTAGAAAATTAGTAACAAAAAATATTCATATTTCAATCAATCCAAGAGGCAACAATATGAATAGTGGACTCAAATTAGTAGTTTGGAAACCCATATGTCACAAAGGTTAGTGGACTTAGCGTAGTTCAAGAAACCATCTCAACGTGGATTCCTAGGGAACATAGACATCCCAAAAAATAACATTGGGAAGGTGATATAGAAGGAAGATGAAATAGGATAGAACAAAGTGCATGTTGACCAAACTACACTCAATCATAATGCCATAACTGAAGGGAAGAAGGTTGCGTCACACAAAGTTTTTGAGAAAGTGGAGAGTGAAGATTATATTGAGTGAAACTTAGGAGGAGAAAAATCCCCTAAGAAGGGTTGTATTCCACCAAAACGCATGAAGATTGTAGTACCTATGCCTTTTCTAGAAATCCTCAAGAAGACTAAGGAAGACTAGCAATTTAAAAAAGATATAAATATTTTTCACAAGCTTCATGTGAATATTCCCTTATAGAGGTTCTTGAGAAAATTCCCTCCTATGGTAAATTTATAAAGTACATCATTACCAAGAAGAGCAGGAGTGTATATTCTTATGTGGTAGTCCTACATTAGGAGTTTATCATATTGGTTCAAAAAATGTTTCCCATAAAGAGACAAGACCCATGGTTCTTCAACATACCATATTCAATAGGACAATGTCACTTTGGAGATGCCTTATGCAACTCAAATACAATATGAATTTGATGCCATTGAAGACCTTAAAGAAGATGGGTTTTCCACACAACATTAAGACCAACATAAAAATTCAACTGGTAGACAAATATTTTGTATGACCCTATTGCATATGTGAAGATGTTTTGGTCAAGGTGAAAGGATTCATGTTTCCTATATACTTTATGGTCATGGAGATGTATGAAGACTATGTGTCTGATGTACTCCTTGGGAAACCATTCCAGGTCATAGAGGATGTCTTACTAGAGATGGGGAGAGGAAGAATGACACTCAACGTTGAAGATGATAGGATGGAATTTAAGCTTCTAGAATATCCCTATAAACTAGCAGAATTGGGCACAATAGTCGCATGCCTTGTAGTGTAGCATGTCGAGTCAAATATCTCCCTACTCTTGGGAAAGCCTTTCTTAGACATGGAAAAAAATGCCACATGTTCATAATGAGTGTCTTCAGGTAGAGTCAATGGGGGAGTTTATACGACTTGTTAAAGCCATTAATACACAAAGTAGCTAGATGACCTTATCGTGCACACTCATATTTGTGAAGGACTGGAGGCATCCCTATAACATTTATATGCATCACTTCCACTTAATCATGTTTGATGAACCTCATAGAGGTGACCATTCATGCATAACTTATAGAAAAATGTGCGTTGTTTATGAAAGCATTACCACCATGCTACAAAGGCACTTTGAAGAGTTGGGTATGCCACCACATCTTTTGGTGGCATAGCTCAAGTGTCATCCAGATCTGAGGTTTAAGCCATTGTCATTGCATCTGAAGTATACCTTCTTGGCAGAAGAAGAGAAGATTCTTGTGTTCATTTCTTCTACATTGAGAAGCTCAAAGGAGGAGCAATTGTGCAAATTTTGAGTGTTCAATGGAAGACGTGAAGGGGATTTCTCCAACCACATGCTAGTAAAAAATATACCTAGATGAAGGAGCCAAGATAGTATTTCAACCTTAAAGATGGTTAAATCCAATCATGATCCTGGTGGTGAAGGAGGTCACTGAATTTCTATCAGTTGGTATATTTTATGCCATTTCCATTTTATTTGACAAAATTCACTCCAATGATAAAAGAAATATTTTACAAAGTATGGGCTAAATGGGTAAGTCCAAAACATGTGGTTCCAATGAAGGGTGGTATCATAGTTACCACCAATGCTACACATGAGTCAGTGTCTACTAGGCTAGTTATGGGTTTATGTGTTTGCATAGACTATCAATGTCTTAATGCTACAACACTGAAAGACAAGTTTTGTCAACCATTTCTTGACCAAATATTGGAGTGTCTTGCCCCCTGTTCACATAATTGTTTCTTGGACAGTCATTGAGGATATAATCAACTATCAATAGAGCCTAAGGGCTAAGATAATTCTACCTTCACTTGTCTTTATGGCATGTTTTCTTATAACTACATGTCATTTTGACTTTATAATGTGCCTACAACATTCCAAAGATTCATGCTCACCAGATTCTTGGATATATCGGAGCGGTGCCTTGAGGTTTTTATGGATGAATTTTCTATATGTGTAGAGTTTTTTAAGTATTTCCTATCAATCATGAATCGTGTTATACAAAGATGTGATAATTCTCATCTTGTTTTTTATCGGGAACCACATGGTAGTAAATGGGGGACAGTCTTGGGACACAAGGTGTCCAATAAGGGAATGGAGGTTGACCCAATGAATATTGAGATTATGTCCATGCTTCCTCCACCATCATCAGTGAAGGCAAGGAGGATTTTATTCGGATTTGTGGTTTCTACAGGCGATTCATTAAAGATTTTTCAAAGATCACCAAAGTATTTTTGGAACCCTTGACGAAGGACATGGATTTAGATTTCTATGATTGATGTCTACACTTGTGGTGGTAGATCTGAATATGAGTCTATCATTTGATTAGATGTATGATGGTTCTGACTATGTAGTCAGGGCAATTTTGATCCAGAGGAAAGATCATTCTTATTCAGTGATTACCATGCTACAAGAAATCTAGTTGATTCTCAATTAAATTATACATCACAACAAAAGAGATTTTTTAATGATTGTTTCTTTGACAAATTTTGAAAATATCTTATTGGGGCGAGATTTATTGTTTGGACGAACCATGCCATAATAAAATATTTACTATGCAAATAGGAATGCAAACCCATTTGATAAGTTGTATCTTGCTCTTGCAAGAATTTTATATAGAAATTAGGGATAAAGGTTGGTACATAGAATTGTTTGGTAGACCATATCTCTCAACTAGAGAGACTTTATGAAAATGGATTACATGTACCCATTTAGGAAACTTTTCTTGATGAGCAATTGTTGATCGTTAAATACAAATAGCCCTGGTACACTATTTTTGTATATAACTTAGCAAGTGTGACAATGCCTAATGATTGGAATATACAATATAGGAATAGACATTTTTATTTGTTGCATCATTTTATTTGAGATGATCATATCTTGTTGAAGTAGTGCAGAAATGGAATTTTTAGACAATGTTTTCCTAAGAAGAATATGGACAACTTACTTACTAATTCTCACTTGTTGCCCACATGAGGACATCATGTGATATCTATAATAGATGCAAAGGTTTTATTGTGGTTTCTATTTGTTGACCTTCTTAAGGACGTGTATAATTTTTTGAAGAGATGTGATGCATGTCAGCGAACTGACAATCCAAGAGGTACAAAATGCAACTAGCTATGTTTCTAGAAATAGAAGATTTTGATTTATGAGAGATTGATTTTGTGGGGCCATTTGTGTCTTCAAATTTGAACTTATATATTTTATTATACATTCACTAAGTATTTAAGAGGGTAGAGGAGATACACACCCAGACTGATGATGCAAAAATTGTCTATAGGTTTGTGTTGAACAATACTTTTTGTAGGTTTACGGTCCCTTAGATGATCATTAGTGACATGGGTTCACATTTCATGAAACGCAAATTTGGTGCATTGTTTAGGTAATATGGAGTTTCACACCAAGTAGGCAAACCCTATCACCCCCAAACTCAAGGTTAAGTTGAGGTCTCCAATAGGGAGGTGAAGATGATTTTAGCAAAACTTTCTCCAACACAAGAACTAATTGAAGCATGAAACTCAAGGATGCCCTTTGGGCATATCAGACTACTTTCAAGAATCCAATAGGTACCAAACAATATAATTTGATTTATGGTAGGGCATTCATTTTTTAGTGAATTAGAATATTGTGTTATGTGGGTGCTTAAGAAGTTAAATTTAGATCTATCTTTTGTAGATGAAAAGTGCAAACTGAAGTTGAATAATTTTGATGATATTAGGTAGGATTCCTATGAAAAATGCAAAATTGTACAATGATCATACAAAGAATATTCGTGATAGGCATATCATGCATAGTACATTCAAACTGGGGAAAAGGCTTTATTGTTCAATTCGATGTTAAAATTTCACCTATTCAAGTTGAGGTCTAGATGGACATGCCTTAAACTGCGGTCAAGGTGAACCCCTATGGAGCAGTAAAGGTGAGAGATGGCCAGACACTTTCAAGACTAATGGCCATAGATTGAAACACTATTATGGGGAAAATAGTTTGTGCTCATTAATAATTTAAGCTCTTGGCCCTCAATTGATTCAAAGTGACTTAATCGATCATGTGACTTTAAATAAGGGTGCTTGGTAGGAGGCAACCCAGACACTTAGAATTTGTTTTACTAGGTTTAGAATTGCATTTTTATCATTTAGTTGTTAGTTAGATTTGATTCAACTAGATGATTCTTGATGAGTTGCATTCAACATGGTAATCTTAACATAGAGGGGAGATACTCCACCTTTTAGTTAATTTATAATAAGAGAAGCTACCACTACTAGGAAAAGAAGAAGGCAATTCTACATCCCATCCAATAGCTTTTAGATGCATAAGAAACCCGAAGGAAAGCTATAGGAATAAGACACTATCGCAATGAAGAAAACAACCTTGAATACTCAGAACATAAGAATCCTCTATTCCTATCATTCTTCCTCCAAATTAAACTAGATATCTTCTTTTGACATTGTCTATGATTATTGGAGTATGCATTCCATAGTACATGATGAAGAAAAGGACAAAAAGATTAACATGCTTCTACAAAAAATAGATCACTTTGATATGTACAATATAGAGTCTAGTGGAGAGATGTATTCACACTTCTATAACCTTATTAATGGTCTTGGTGCACTAGGAAGACATGTAGAGTCAGAAAGGATGTGCAAAAATGCTTCACTTCCTCTTTTACCAATTCAAGAAGAAAGTCACGACAATAAAGGAGTCCACTAACTAAAAACAATCTTTCTAAAATACAACATTTAAACATTTGAGGTGAATCTCAATATTAGAGAACAAGGGGACAATGAAGGACACAATCAACAAAAGAAAAAGTACAAAGTGATCATTTTCAATTTTTAAAATTCCTCCTCAAGTGATTGATCTTTTCAAAGTCAACGTCATTCCATGTACTCCAAAGGGAAACCTTTAAAAGGTAGGTATCCTTCCAACAGTAGTTTTTATGAATGTGGACAAAGGGATCACTACAAAATGATTGCCTAAACATAAAACATACACATCACCACAAGAGGAACAAACGAGAGAGAATATTAGTATAAGAATAAAAAAATATTTAGAGTGGCATTTTCTCTTATGGAAAGATAAAGTTAACACCAAAATATGGTAAAACTGCACCTCATACCTGAGAATATATAATTTAAATTATTCATGCCTCTTGTGCCTCTATTATTTCATGTAAGTCTAAGAAAAAAAGATTGATAGAATTTTCTGATTATATCTATGGTGATATATATATATATATATATATATATATATATATATATATATGTGTGTGTGTGTGTGTGTGTGTTCTTAAGAGTACCAATGATGATCTACACATACAATTTCATGTAACAGAGTCTTAAAATAGTTATCATATTTCCAATATTACTGTTTTGAAAAATGAAAAAGCTTCCTAGCTTAGGAAAGTTAATGCTCGAGAATATCATCTTGTTACTCCTAGTAGAGTCAAAGAACTTGATTCTCTTATTATTGAGATATTCTTATATGATAAATCCCTTTCCTGAAAGGCTAAGATTTTGTTTCTTAAAGATTATATTGCTCAATTTATTCTATGATTACTTCTTATATGCAATATAATCCTCTTTTGATATCATCTTTTTGAGAGTTTTATGTGGTCAAAAGGGAATTGATGAAGTCCTACACGATTCTATGAAAAATGGTAGAAGTGGCATAGGAAATTACTATGCAAGTAAGAATAAGTCTCCTCATGAGTCCCATAGAGAGTCCTCCAAATGAAAATATGGAATTACATGTGATTTTATTATAGAAAATATGGTCATTATTTTATATATTTCCTTTTTACATAAGCACACAAAAACGACACCTTATGTTTGTCCAAGACAACTCCTTTGGACCCAAACAATGAATTGGGGGCCATTAATTGTAGGATACTTTCAAAAGGATTTATAAATGGTACTAATTTAATAATCAACTTCTCAATCCACACATAGAAGAAGAAATATGCGAGTTGTATGATTTTAAGACATATGATGAGAATGATATGTTGATCTTGAAAACATATGTATATTACTGAGATCTAATTAGAAACATCAAAATGATCTTGATTTATTCTTGTATCTAAATTTCCAAGTTTTGATGCATGTTTCGCATGGGTTTTTAGTAAACTTTTGCAAAAACTAAAACAAACATTGTCAAAATTTGTATGTGATGACTGGAAGTTCTTTTCATACTTGAATATATGTGTTTTGATCACAATTTCATTATCCTAGGATGTTACAATTGATTTTTGGAATTTTCATATCTTTGTGCAACAATGGTTTATCAATCGAGTTTTTTATGAGAAAACATAATGGATGGGCAACCTAGGGGTGTTACCAGCAACTGACATCATCCATTTCTTTACACCAAAAAGTTGATTGATGGCACTATGATACAATTATACAAAAGGACTATCGAATAAGAAAATACCTATCAACTAGAGTATCTTAGTCATCACCCTACTCTCTTGGCAATTCCCTTGGTATCTTCTGATTTAGTACTCATATTTTCATGTTTAAATTTCAAATATATTTGTTTTTTAAATTACTATATGAAACTCTATATGTGTGTTATGTAACTACTTTGTTTGATCTATTATGCATTTGTTATTATTAACTCTGTTCTTTTGAATTTCTTGGTTAAAAAATTACCCTTCTTTAGTTGTACACAATTTTGTGGTTCTTTATGAGTGATTATGGAATGGAATATGTTTCAGTTTGAATTACGTATTTGCATATCTTAACATTACTTACTAGAATTTCATTATGGTGTGTTAGACTACATGTCTTAATTTGTATTATCTTCATTACTTTAACCAACCTTTTGTCCCCATCCTACTTATTTATGTGACAAAGTTGGGAGAAGACATGGATTCCTTCTATAAATGTATGAATACAAAGCTACCTATCTTGTATAGTTGTATAATATTATCAAACAAGAGATATAGCCTAAATTTATGTGGATCATATGAACTTATTTCTTTAAAACTTCTAATCTCTATAAAGAAATGGTTTTAATGGTTTTACTTAAAATCTTTCACTATAGTTATGGAATGGTTTTTCATCCTTCAAAAATGGGGAGAATGTTTACCTGAATTCTATATAGCCTAATGCTATATTTAAATGATAATTTAACAACTCCAGTTACTTGTGTCTAACGCTTCTACTTGAGTGATTTTAGATTGGATAAACACTCTTCAAATGTCTGGCTTGCAAACCCCATAATTGGAGATTTTAAGGCATACATGCATAAAATATCAAGATTGAAGGACAGACATATTTACACTTGGATATTTATTATAAATCCACTATTTTGATTCTACAACCTATAATTAATTTCATAAAGATTTTTTTAATATTTGATATGAATAATGATGCACTTTGAGGTGTTTGGTTTTACCCAAAATAGACTCATGTCTCATCTGAGTTTCCCCTAAGAAAACTTAAATGATAGTCAAAAATCAAAGGACTAGAAAGAGTCATTGGCCAAGAGTCCAAGGGATAAACTCAACCAATTAACCTAACTTGGGTACTATAAGTCGAGTTTGTCCTTATGAAATACAACCAGGGGTGCATTTGATGTATAATTTTGTAGAGGAAAACTAGCCATTATAGGTGGAAAGGGGAAATATATCAGTTGGACATTCACTTAATCCCCCTAGAATATCTCATTCAATCCTATCATTACTACTAGCTAGTAGGAAATCTCAACTATAGATATCACTAAAATGGGAGCTTCCCAAGAGGCCCCTATACTATAGTTGAGAAAATGTGCCTCAAAGAGCCCCTATCCACTCCCTTGATCTTAATTGCATGCTTACATACATTAGAGAAAAAAGGATATTTGTAAGAGTGATATTATTATGTTGTATATGTTGTGAGGCTCTCATTATCTATATCCCAATATCTTTGACACCTAAATATTAATTCTCTATCTTGGCTAAAAGAGGTTGAAGAGTAGGCAGTCCTTGGAAAAGGAATACACCTCCTTGAAAGAACCAGTGTGTAGGTGAAATGTAGTTGGAGGATAGGTGGCATGTACCAAGGGAAGGCATCCTTTTACTATTTAAGCTCTTCTTTTCCTAAAGAAGGTGTAGTAAAGTTGGCCATAGGTAAGCACAGGAAAGACCCTTCTATGGTTCTTGGATTCTTGTCCTCGAAAAGGAAGCTAGTTACTCTTAATTTGAAAAGAGAAGTCTCTTGTTGTAACTTTTGTGGTGGAATACAAGGTGATACTCAAGGTTTGTAAGCTCTAGAGTTTGACCTCTCTAGGTATTAGATCTATAACCTTTTAGGTATAACCACTCTAACTACTTGTATATACTTGTGATTGTTCAATCTCTCTCTCCCTTTCTAATTTTACCAATTACAATTGACTCGAGATATATTCTAAAGGTGTAAAAAGTTTCATTTAATCTTTTAATATCTCAATTCACCCCACCCTCTTGAACCCATAGATCCAGCATACTCATATTGAGCAATCACATCCTAATGTCGTAAATAGGATGCAAGTCCATCCTCTCTGAATAACTACTATGTCTCCAAATAACTACTACTAGTTATGTGTTGTGGGTTAACACTGAAGTAGTAATTTGGATATATGAAAAGATAGACAAAGACACACTACACCGGATTTTGGCTCTAGCATTCCCTTTTAAGGCATCATTTGCGCATATAAAACCATTCAGACATGTGCACTTGATAAATTTCTTAACACCCTTGTTGCATAAGGTTGACCAATGACTCGCTTAAGTGAACCCCTTTAGCCGATGATTTCCATTTCCAAAACCAATATGTGCAAGCCCCTACATTCAAAAAAATTGTTTTATTAATTTTTATTTTAGGTGTATTTCTAACCCCACAACACAAATATTTTACCCTTTTTATCATTTCTTTGCGTGTGAGATATTGGGATTTTGGGCTTCAATTACTACAATCTAAGACCACCCATTTTTTCATTGTTCTTGCGCCCACCACTACTAGTTCTTCTTATGCTTCTATTGCTACAATTGCATTCAATGTCGTCATTGTTTCTATTATTGTATCTATTTCTGACTAGGATGTCCTCGATCACTCAAGAAGATTGAACACTTTACCTAGAACTTCTAAGGCCCTGCATCACCCCTCGATTCATCCTAAGAGAAGGTAAATTTGTTTCCCTAATTCTAACTTTTTGATCTTCTACATCAATCTAAAGGTTTTCACTCATTGTTATCATCATGACCCTATGTTGAGTTTGTGTCATTATTTAAAGTCCTAATATCAGTCCTAGATGTTTTGGTGCTTCCACTCTTTGTGTGGAAGCAATAGCTATGGTTGGGGGATCATGTCACCACTAGTCACGTAAATTAGATCCTTAGACTTGGGAGAACATATTGAACCCAATGGCAGTGGCCATAGGGGATGTGTTTTGATTCTCTATGATCTAGGATCGAGCCTATACACTTACATCTCAACCATGGTGTGAGCATATTTGATCAAAGAATCACATAGAAGAAAGAAGGTTTTTCCCATGTATCACACCAACTAGTATACATGAACACATGAGAACATAGATAATTTATGATTTTTCACATAATAGAGATGTGGACTCAATTGGGTATCCTAGAATTAATGCCCTTCAACACTGTTGTATTTCTTCAAACATTTTATATTACTCTTTGTTGGTTACTTGGGCTTCATTTTATCATCTTATTCTCATTTAGAGTTTAAAATCACAAAATGTCAACATGAGTTGTGTATGCCCCTCCAAGGGGTAATCACTACGGCTAAATCTTTGATAGTCCATGTTGGGCCTATTCATGAACACTTGGTCTAACTTAGCACGTTATTTTTTGTTATGCAGTATGGTTTTAAGGAAATTGTGGCTGATTTCCCCCATGTTCTTTGGGTTATATATGTGGGTGAGTTCACATACCTATATTGATGTACTCAGAGAACTATGGGGGCTTACTACCATAATTTCCTTAGTCGCTAGAACATTGGTGCCTAGAAAGACAAGAATAGAATTATGCCAAAAATAGGGAGCCTAGATCTATTATCGATACTAACATCCGCATAGATCATAATCCACACCACCACTAAAATCCCTAATCCAAAGGCAAAAGAAGTGGTTGAAAAGATGGTATAAGTATTTGGATTGTTCCACTTATCATATCGCACAATCTATGTATGTTATATTTTGTATTATAATTGTATTCTTAAGTTTGTCATTTATAGAGAACAACTACATGAACAATGTATTAAAGGATCTTTTTTCTGAGTTCTAAAGGGTTGAGTTCAAAATTTCTCTAGAAACTCAAGAGAATTCTAACCATGTTTGACGCCTTGGAGTAGAGATTGTGTGTAAACCTTTCTGTGGACCCTCTCAGTAGAAATACATTATGTGTAATTTGATGAGTCAAGAGAGACTACATGAGTTTAAAGAAATATTGATGTGGATTAGAGGATAGAATTTGATCAACTAATTAATTTTTGAATAATGAAATATATGGAAGGCAACACAAGTGGGTTCCAAGAAGGACCATCACCCAATGACTAGAACCAGATATCAATGGTACCTTTAGGGTGGAGTAAATATCTAGGAATTGAAGTGCCTGCTATAGTAGCTAATGCATATTTTGAATATTGACCTATTTCATATATTACAAACAATACATATCATGTCGATTCTAATGTATAACCTAACATAGTACAAACTACAACTTGTACTATATGATCCAACATACGAGGTGTTGTATGAGGGTGCAGTGTACCAAATTATGATCATTACAATTCATTTCTAATCCATGAACCCTAAGGTCAATTGTGTATTGATAACTCACATATTGTAAGGGATGGAAGCCGGGCTTTCCCATCGATGTTGCTAGTATAGAGATTGTTAAATAAGTACTTCATAATTTTTTGGGTGGCCCAAGTGTTTAGTTATCAAGAGAATATTTTTGTTCTTCAATCAATAAATCTTTCATTGGAATAAAGTATATAATAAATGTTTTTTCTACTCATTAAAAGACAAAAACAACAACAAAAACAAATGGATTTACAAAAGGAAATGGTTCAAACTTGGTGGAGCACATGTCCTTCAATCCATAAACTTGAATGAATTAGTGTTGTATGTCTCTTAAGAGTAATTTGGATAATAAACCTATTAGTATTGTATGCATATCGAATCTGCAAGCAAGGAGATAGATATGGTGTATACATCCAATACTATATGGAGTTCTTTAATCATGATTGTTAAAGACTTCAATGATACAAAAATATGGATGTGGTATGTATCCCTTTCAACTAATTTTGTTACATGAACATATACATATATCATATGTCATTAATATAAAAACTATTTCTATAGTTGTTTGCACCACCAAGCCCAATAATTTGATATGTAAAATGTGGTATTTTGTCCCTTTCACATATGGACTTTTGAAGAATGAGAATAACATATATGAAGAGGGGGCATACTTGAGAAAGGAATTTTTTGTCTTTACTTGTGGAGAGATATACATCATTTTTCTATGTATAGTGTGAATTAATTCCATCCAAACTAAATTTTAGTTTCTTTATATCAATTTTGTTTCTAAAATTATCAATGTGCACATGAAGGAGTCAACACTAGATGTTTTTAGTGATTTTCTTTAAATAACTTATGGTGCATGTTTTTGACCCTAGTAGCAGTTGACCTAAATTTTTAGTGCTCAAGAATTGCTTTAGGTCCACAAGTTTCTTAAACATATAATAATACATTTAATTCTTCATGTATCATCTAGGAATATACGTCAAATTTATTCTGTGGGGGCTCTAAAAGTCTACTACCATCCTACACCAACAAGAAGAAAGAATCTAGTTAAAAGCCAATCAAATTTACCAAAATCTAATTTACAATCTAGTTTGATGTTCTTACATTTCTATCAAGATCTAGGTTGTATATTATTTCTAAAATTATTGCAAGTATGTCATCTCAATATGTAACTAAGTATGCATTCTCTAGTAATGCCTCTTACTATAAGATGTGTGGTCATATGACATACTTCATGATGAAGTACATGCAATTTATATTAACAAAAAAGTATCATGTGACAACTTTAAATTCAGTAAGGTACTATACTTGATGTTTTCAATTTTCATTTTGTCATTTGAAACAAATAAATTTTTAATTCTACTAAAACACATTTGTGTGTTGCAGTTTCTTAATTATGCACCTTATCTAAATGAATCATTAAGCAATCATCAAGAAACTTACTGTGAATTCTTTTCCAGACATATAAAAGTTGATATTTAGCGAAGATGAACCAGTGTTTGTGACCGACTTGGCATCATTGCTACATTCTATACTTTATGTCATTGAGATAATTAAAATTGTCTAAGAGTGCATGTGAATTGTATAGTTAATTTTTCGTGAATGAGGAATTAAAATGCAAGATTTTCATGAATGTAATGTATGGTTTAAGTTATTTTCCTTTAAGTGTAGTATATAACTTGATGTTTATATTGATATTCTTCTTTTTTATATTAAGTGCATGTTGATGCCAATGCATGAGTATTTGTAATTTGTATTAGATGGTTTGTTCATTAAATTTATGTAGGACGTAGCTGGTGGGTCTATTGAAATTAATTTTAGCAGTTCTAATAATCTAGAACTTGTGATATAAAATAACCATCATGTTGGTTATTCTAAAAAATAGATGGTTTACTAGAACTTGCCACAACAGGTTTGGGTCATGAATCTCTGTCATAATGGCCACCATAGGAAAACCAAGATAAATGGAATATATAACAACATTTTTCTTTTAAAAATTCTTATGCCATTATTTATTTAATAGGTCATCTCTCTACTAAAGACTATTGGTCAAACGTTAATGTGTCGACTCTCTAATTGATATAAAAAATCTAATTTCTTGTGGCACCATCATGGGAATTAGTATGAATCTAACCTAAGTTCATGTTAACTATTGCAAACTCATTTTCCTATAGTACTTACATTGCTAAATTGTAAATTGTGTACCATTGATAAAGGTTATTGACTAATATATTAGCAAGCATAATCAATTTAATTGGTAAGTTATAAAAAACTCTTCATCTTGGAATGTAAGGTATATATTTTTTATCTTTAACTTTAAGGCAATGTTCATAGAAAAGAATTGGTAATTTCTTAACACAATTCTACCCCCCAATAAAGACTATATCCTAGGTTCATGTGAAATCTCATATAAAAATAATTGGGTGATAGGGATATGAAAACTACACTAGTTTGGTAGAATGAAAAAATATTTAGGAGTAAGTTTTATGTTATACTTAGTAATATTATTTTAGGAATGGTTATTATGATAAAACTTAAAAATTAAAAAAATATTAAGAATATTTAGCTTATTGCACTTTGCACTAGTACAACTTTCATTATTCAATATTTTGAAACTCAAGAATGATTCTTTGCAAATAATATTAGAGAAATACTATAGAAAATATGTGTTCAAAACTCATACGTAATATATGTTATACACGAAATGATATAGGCATTATATGGTATAAATTATCAACTAGAAATGGAAAAGCATATATGAAAGAAATTTTTCTAGTACTTTGGGAATAAGATAGATGTATTTATTATACATACATGGGTATAGGTTGGTTATGTGTCCTGCTATGTGAGACTGATCATTAGGACCCTTATATAATAGAAAATGAGCTTCCACGTGTTATGATTTCCATGCCTAACTTAGAGTTTCTATGCTAAAGTAGATTAGAAATTGCCTTTTATTAAGGTTATGGAACCTATTGCTCCTAAAAATTTAATCTTAGTGCACAAAATCCCATTTAAGCCACCCCTTCAAGTGCCATTTCCCAAAATATTGAGAAATGAATATTATTTTTCACTATTTTAATCACATTTTGAAGTTGTCAACTACTTTTATTAATGGCGCCCACAATTTCTCAATCAAGAAGACCTAAGTAGTTCAATTCATGATTGCAATATAATCTAGAATCATCCTCTGTCATTTTTTTATAGGTTGCAACATGGGCTACAGATTTGATCTTTCAAATTTGAAAACCTACCAATTGCAGGTATCAAGTTGTCTTCTTGAATCCATAATTTTCAATGCATGAATTAAACATGAACTATCCTTTCACGAGATAGGATTCCATGTACAATTATAGGATTGCTTCTCACATCACTCTAATAACTACAAGAACATATTCGACATCCTTACTTCAAGCCTCAAGGTAGTGTCTACATTATGTAGCGAATCCTTTTTCTAAAAAACTTGGATTCGTGTTCATATCATAGTACTCGTCTTAATTTGAACTTATAAAAAACCATAAATTAAATTTATTTAGATTTTACCATAATTTAAAACTAGCTTGTTTCTACTCAACAGTTTTTTTAAAACAAATGATCAAGTTCTATGAGTAACATCATCTTAGTGACCAATATTTTGCGTACAAGGTTACTCTTGAGCATATAATTGATGAATATATTTATACCCATGTTTGCATAGAATTTTATCTGCTTTTTAGGGGAAGTTGTGTTTTTATTCCCTGGTTTTAGCCTTAGATTTACTTAAATACAGTTATCTCCCCTATTCTAGACCGCATTTTATATGTTCTTATGCGGAAATGGCCAAATATATGCTTCATTGCCTAGAGGACAAGCATGCCCTCGTGATTCCATACCGCAAGGGGAGGAAGGCCCCAGAATATATCGATTTTCCACCTTCCAACTAGGGATGAGCAAATAATGGTCCAAACCGTAAAACCGGACTAGATCGGTTAGTTTGCTCCGGTCCGATCCGGTCCGGTCCATAATGAGTTCGGTCTGGTCCGCGGTCTGTAAATTTTGGTGAATTCGGTCTGCTGTCCGGTCCGGTCTAAAAATGGTCCGACCGTGGACCAAACCGTAGACCGACTTTGCGTAAATATTTTCTATTAATGTTATATAACTATTAGAAGTAACTAATATTATCTATATTTTTTTTAATAGGTAAATGTATTGCCAAAAGAGGGTGTATAGCAACGCTATACTGTACAAAACAGACTACAAAAAGTATACGGGGCAGACTCTACAAAATGCCCCAGTAACGTTTGGCTATGGGACTTAGTCCCTTGTCAAGGCCTTTTTTAGCCTTTACAACATTACAAACATCTCTAGAAACTGAAAGAAAAACATCAGTACTTGGGGCACAGTCATGGTTAAGACATTGTTAAAGCTGGTCACCTGAGAAGACTTGATAGATTTCTCACTGAGAAAGAAGGTGTGTGGACCAATTGGTTGAGACTGCGCTATGGCAGCACTCCCATTGGCCATACCAATGCCTCTAGAACTTGGGAAGCAATGTGCAAAAGCTGAAACGAAGTGCACCATCTGTATCGTGTGGATGACTCCGGTCTCTTCGAGCTTCTTGGGGAACAGAAACCATGGATCCACACCCCTACAGGTGAAGATGTCTATTGGCATGACCTTTTGTGGGGTAAAGGGCATATCCCCAAATGGAGCATTGTCGGTTACAAGGTGATTCTCGGCAAACACCTGACAAAGGATAGGCTTATTCAATGGGGGCTACCCAGAAATCCTAAGTGTACCTTATGTGATGAGAATGAAACCCATGAACACCTGCTCTTCGGCTACAACAAAGGCAGCCGCTTGTGGGCGCTGATGTAGCTAAAGAATGGATGGGGTAATGTTACAGCCCATAGCTTTAGTGATATGATGGAGCACCTCAAGGCTAATTGCACCAACAAGAAGGAGAGAGCTTTTGTTGGGCTATGCCTCTCCTGCATATGTTTCAACATTTGGAAATATTATCTAATTTTTACAATTAAATAAGTTGTGAAAAAAGTAAAAAGGTTGATTACGGTTCAAACGGTCCGGTCCTACCTCAAATAAGTCTGGTCCTACCTCAGAATGGTTCGATCTATGGTCCATAAATTCTTACAAAGTTGATCCTCGGTCTGGTCCGGTCTGGTTTGGTCCAGTTCTGGACCGATGCTCACCCCTACTTCCAACCACCGAGTTAGGAGATGGGCTCCTCCAGTTGTCTGACTCGAGCCGCTCTCTACCTAGAGTGTCCTAGATTCTACAAGTTCTGACATGCTCTCACTGAATCAATCTTACCTCAGTTCTACCCATGCTGGTTCTCCAGAGAACCAGATACGAGGTCCTGATTGAGTAACTCATGCGATTCACCTGGTGGACCGAGTACGGGCCATGCAATTAGCTTCCTTTGACCTCAAGCATTCATCATTATGGTTTTTTCAGCAAGGAATGCATCTATAAAATTGAACCCTTATCGTCCATTCTAAGGGTCTCTACCTGTCTTTATAATCCACATATGTGCAACATAAACCCTAGAGAGGAGTAAGGAGGCAGCGACTGTAGTGGAGAGACCGATCTTCCTGCACTAGGAACCATTCTATTGTTCTACCTATATTTCCTCTATTGTCTCTTGCCATGAGTGAGTAGACGTTTGTGTTGGGGCATGGGGACTAGCCCCAACAACTCATATTTTATTTTAGCTGGCATCTAAACTCAACAATACTATTGTTAAATAAAGTATCATTATGTTTATTTTGTTGCCTTACAAATTGACATCTTCCTTCGCATATATGTTATAATTGTCGATGTGTAATCATGATTAGAACTTCACAATGATCTTATTATCCCCTTGAGGTGTCAACAAGGGATAGTGAGGTGATTGAGTTACAATCTTCTAACGTACCAAGATTGGTCAGCTGTAGTTAGGGAGTCCAATCATTTGAGCTATTAGCCCCCTGAGGTGTCAACAAGCGATAGTGAGGTGATTGGGTTATAATCTTCTAACGTGCCAAGAGTGGTCAGTTGTAGTTAGAGAGTCCAATTGTTTGAGCTAGGAACTTGGATACTAAGATTGGTCGGTTCTAAGGGAGTTTAATCTATGCAATATCTGTATCCCATAAGGGTGCAGTAGCTAAAACTCAATTTAGTAATTGTTATTTAGGAGTTAAAATCTTTATAGAATAATTATGTAGGCTTTGGCAAGTGAAACCCCATGCCCTGGTCCTTTTTATTACCATTCACTTACATCTTTAATTCTTCTTGCTACTGGAAGCAATTTAGTTTAATTAATCAATCAACTTTCTCAGTGATAATTATTACTCTTAACACTTATGAATACATATAACTACTTAAAAAGATTGTCCTTTGGGTTTGATCATTTAGTATACGACAATAAGACTTCTATTCGTGTGGAGTGGGGAACTACTGCACCACTTTTGGTTAAACCAAAGGGTTATTTCTGTAGGGTTTTTATTGGCGCGACATTCAAAGCCCCATTAAAAATTGGCGTCGGTGCCAAGGATAATGGTAGTAATATATTTTTAGAACTTTAAGCGCACTTAGGGATTTTTTGTGCTTGATATAATTGAAAATCCTCTCATACTCTAGTCATCTTCTCATGGTCATTCTACCCTTTTTCAAGTACTTATAGCACATGGGAAGATCTAAAAGTCTTGACTCTGAATTTTATTTGATCCTAAAACCGAGAGAACTCACAAAAGACTTTGCTAGGAGAAAACCATGGCAGACACAACATCTGTGGAATCAGCTGTTGAAGCACAAATTGAAGCAGCTATCATGGCCCAACAACAACTACTCGATATAGAAGATAGGATGCAGGTGGAAGCCAAACTAAAGACAAGTCTATAAGCCACCCAAGCTACAAAATGCACCAAATAATTAAGGGATTTTTCTATCCCCAATGGCACTGACTTGACTCATCTAGTCCAACCTCCAAGCAATCTGATTGAAATCAGGTCCCAGTGGGACAATCTATTGTAGAATCCTGCCTTCACATGAAGGATTCGTGATGATTTTTGAGAACATCTCCTCAAATTCATTGACCTTTTCTCAATGACAAATCCATCAGGTGCCAATGACGATGCCATGCGATTGCAACTCTTTAAATACTCCTTCACCAACAAAGACAGAGCATGGTATAGTGCCCTTTGAGGGACCCAATAACAACATGGAAGCTCTAGAGATCATTTTCTAGAAAAATTCTACCCGCCATTGATGACATACTCAATCAGAGGACAAATCACAAGATTCAACCAAGTGCTTGAAGAATCTTTGTATGAAGGAAAGGAATGATTCAACGAACTCATGTGCAAGTTCCCACATCATGGCATTTCCAAAAACCAATCATCAGATTTTTCTATCGGGGTGGCGATGATGAGACTAAGAAGTTCTTTGACTCCTCCTCTAATGGAAATTTTATGCGGTAGTGTTTTGATAGCACATTAAAAATCATCAACCTTATTGCCGAGAATTAGACTCATTGGGCCAGACCCTCAGGAAAATGTATTCTTAAAGTAGCTATGGTGGAAGATTGTTCAGAACTTAAATTCATATCCAAATCACTAAAGGCTCTCTCTATCAAGAACAATACTCTTGACAAATCTTTTAGTGCATACAAGAGGAAGAATCAGACGCCCCAAGTGAAAATCATGGCGCCTTCCTGTGAGTTTTGCCACGTAGTAGGTGAAAATATGATTTATTGCCAACAATTGTATGTTGCATTCCACTAGCATGAAGCTGAGCAACATTAATAGTAACCCAAGTCGAAGATGTCAACTTTGTCCATATAATTCCAGGGCAAGAGTACTATAACCTGAATCAGGCTCACAACCACCCTAGTTTCATATATAAGAACCCAGATGGAGCCGAGAGCCCCACTCAACATACCTCCTCGTAGGCTACTCAAGCCAGATCACCATCGAACTACACTACCCACATAATCAAGGAAATTACATATTAATCTCCCAAGTAGGAACTACCAATAGCGATAGTAGTATCCAAATCTGAATCAAGGCCAACCACTCCAAATAGATCCAACACCAATAAAAGATCTGATAAATACACTCAAACAGATGATTGCAAAATATGAGACTCAATTGGCCAATGCCACAGTCAATAAAAAGGTGTTAGAATCATAGATCGCTCGACTAGTGGCTAGCTAGTAGCCCCCCCACACGGAAGGAACAATTGTAGGTCAACTGGAAACAAGGTTGGGGAACGTGTACTCCGCATCCCTGACCCCTACTCCTGCATCAATTCCTCCTAGTGGAAATGAAGGCATCCCATTCGTGACCCCTAGACGCTCGAATGACCAGCCGGAGGTTAGTCCAACAGAATCCCAGACACCAGACCCTCCAACTACGTCAACTCATCCAAGCACCAATGAAACTCAACTATTATAACACCAGTAGTCAAACCTGGATCGCCAACAACACCGAAAGCACCCATGTATAAACCTTATGTACCCTATCCAGGGTTCCTCAAGCAGACTAAGATGGATGGTAGATTCATGAAATTCAAAGATACCATGAAGAAGATGTACTAGTATAAACACTACCTCTAGTGTTGGTTAAAATGACCCCATGACATCAATTTCCAACCAACACCTAAGTGGGTGAAACTATAATCACTAGGTTAAGACATCAGTTATTTGGGGACGAAAAACCAACGACGGAGATCCAACCTTAGTTGCTATGATAAAAGAAATCAATACAGGTAGGAGTCTAAGTTGTCAGTTTAAGAACTAAAATCGACGTCGTAATGCCATACCATGTCACATTTATAAATGGTAAAGGTTCCTGAGTTGTCAGTTGATAAATAAATTGACACTAATTGAGCATCTAAGCCGTTGATTGCATCAAGTAAAATCAACGAATAAGTGATTCAGTGACAGTTTCTTCAGAAAAATCGACAACTATTATCGTGTTGTTCAGCACGACCGTACTGCTCAGCACAACCATTTTAGTGTAGTCCTATAATGTCAATTGTTTTCCTAAAACCAATCACTCAGACATATAATGTCATTTTTTGTAACAACCGATGACTAAGTTTTTTTAAAATAGCAGTTCTGCAAACCTATTATCTGACTATTCAGTAGGATGCAGAACCTGTAGTTCGTAGCTATAATCTTGAACTACAGGTTCCATCCTATTTTCAACTTAACAACATGCCAACAAACCTACAAAATCTATAAATGACAAACACAATCCACCCACATACATGATCCATTCTCCAATTCCATTCTCATCACATGTACAAACATATTTCTATTCATTCATCTTCACATTCATTTACACACATGATACTTCATTCACATATGTACCAATTTCATTCTCATGACATGTAGAAATACAATTCTCATTGTATTCATTCTTTTCACATTAAGACACATGTATATGTTCACATATGTACCAATAATTAACTCACATCAAGTTTAAAGTTGTAAGAAGTCATAAGCACCACATGTATATAAAAATAATGACATCAAAGTTTAGAAAACTCAATTTTTATTTTAGAATAATAAAGGAGAGATGAATAAAATAACTGCAACCAAATAAAAGTCTAGAGTCGAATAGAGGAGAGATGAATAATAACCAAATCCCAAATAAGGTCTTGAGTCGAATAGAGGATAGAGAAGGGAAATGGGTTCATGTCATGCCTTCTTCTCCCCTTTCATCTAAATTTCATACCCAGGGGACTTATAAAAACTCTCTTCAAAATATCCAATCAGCCCTGACTTGTGCTCCCTTATACCTTGTGCAAACAAATCAAGAGTATTATTGAGATGAAATCAGTTCTTTGTAGATTTTGGAGTCTAGCAAATGGAGAAACAAGCCCCATTCAGGGGATATCCAAGTATGTCTATGTGACCTTGAAGGAATAGGGTCGCTTTATCATGTTTGGTGGAAGGGGACTACAAAGTATGCTCAATTGGGAGAGGAGACCTGGATCCTAGTATCAATTGCTTGTTCTCCTTTCTATTTTGTTTTACTCAGGGCAATAAAAGGCTTACGTTCAAGGTAGTTTGATGAGTATATTTATACCCATCTTTGCATATAGTTTTATCTGCTTTTTAGGGGTCATTGTGTTTCTATTCCTTAGTTTTAGCCTTATACTTAAATGTAATTATCTTCCCTTTTCTAGACCTTAACACATTTTTTATTTTTCATGTAGAAATAGCCAAATATATGCTTCATTGCCAAGAAGGATGATCAAACCCTCATGATGTCATATCTCAAGGGAAGGAAGGCCCTAGAAACTATCCAGTTTCCACCTTCCAACCACACAGTCAAGCGATCGATTCTGTCAATTGCCCGACTCGAGCCGCTCTCTTCCCGAAGTCTCCCAAATTCTACAATTTAGATGTGTGCTCTCTGCATCCATCCTACCCCTATTCAACCCACGTCAGTTTTCCAGAGAATCAAATATGAGCCCCAGATTGAGTAACCTACGTGAGTCGCCTGGTGGACAAAGTACGGGCCATGCAATTAGGTGTCTTCAAACACAAGTATTCATCATTAAGATCTCAAGAGTGAGGAATGAATCTATAAAAAGGAATCCTTATCATCCATCCTAAGGGTCTATAATCATTTTTAGAAGATACATTTGCACATAGCCCTAGCAAGGACAAGGAGGAGGCGGCCGTAGTGGACAGATTTGTTTTCCTACACTAGGTGTCATGGCTCCTTCCATTGTTCTACTTGTCTTTCCACTGTTGTCTTTCTCCATGAGTGAGTAGAAATTTATGCTAGGGCATCAAGACTAGCCCCAACAGCTCATATTTTATTCTAGCTTGTATCTAAACCAAACAATATTATTGCTAAATAAAGTATCATTCTGCTTATTTTGTTGCCTTGCAAATTGACATCTTGCTTCACATATATATTATAATCGTGGACGAGCATGTTGATGTAATCATGCTTATAACTTCAAAATGACCTTATTATCCCCCTGAGGTGTTATCAAGGGATAGTGAGGTGATTGGGATAACTTTAGCTAGCCTACTGAGATTGGTCAGTCGTAGTTAGGGAGTTCAATCAGATGAGCTAGGAGCTAGGGTACCGAGACTGATCAGTTCCAAGGAGTTTAAATCATGCAATGATTTCTATCCCATTAGGGTGCAATAGCTAAACCTCTATTTAGTAAATTGTTATTTAGGAGTTGAAATCTTACTAAAATAATTACACATGCTTTCAAGTGAAACCACATGCCCTGGTCCTTTTTATTATCATTCATTTACCTCTTTAATCCTTGTTGTAACTGGAAGTAATTTAGTTTATCAATCAACTTTCTTGTTGATAATTATTACTCTTAACACTTCTAAATATATATAGCTTCTTAAAAAGGTTGTACTTTGGGTTTGATCCTTAAGTATACTGCAAAAAGGCTTCTATTCATGTGGAGTGGGGAATTAATGCACAACTTTTGATTAAAGCTAAGTGTTATTTCGTTAGGGTTTTTATTGGTGTGACATTCGGAGCCCCATCAATAATCATATGAATTCCAAATATACTTATGAAGGCATACATTTATGAAAAAAATAAAATGCCAAAATCCAAGATTTCAATGTAATCTTCTTTAAAATGTTAAAAATGAATTTCTTGAAAAAGTTTGCATCATTGGTAATAGTAAGAAATAGTTGAATTTTGAAATTCATTTCTCAAAAAATCCTATAACAAGCTTAGTGAGTATTTAGTATAGATTAAAATTAACTTATTATGAATTGCATAAAAAAACCTATAAATCGGCTATTCAGCCATGAATATGTAGCTAAGTAGGTGACCCAAGAGCTAAATTAATCACCTTCACTAAATCTCTTTCAAGATAGATTTTCTTTACCAAATCCAGCACTTAGATATTCATTTAGGTCAAGAGAGTAGAAAGCATGGTTTATAAAAAAGGATTAAGGTTTCTTTATGGAGTTGTGAATATTTTCAATTAAAAGGATAAAGAAGAGAAGAGAGATAGAAAAATTTAAGAATCAAACAATTTACACATGAATCTCCTTGATCTTTTGGTTAAAAAATAAAGTTTTCCAACAAATTTAGCCTTTTACATTAACTTTCTTAGTTTGGTAGAAAATCACGGTATCCACTACATTTGGGCAATTCATCCACAAAATACCTTAAATCTCCTTCCTTGGATCCAAATTTTTATCTTTTGTCATAGGATGGTGCTTAAGTAGATAAAGGGTTGAATATAAGGCTTATATGAACATATACCTTCTTGAAAATATTTATTTTAGCCCCTTTCATCTTTTAGCATGCTAGGGAGCTTTAAGTCATCTGTCTAGTCATTTAGTTGGCCAACTAATAGGATGTAGTCCATCACCGACTAGTTGGTAGAGATGCATGCTCCATCTCTAACTCTTACTAGTGGTTGATGTTTAAACAACCCACATACCCTTTAGTCAATCGACTAAGCAAATATTCATGTGGTGGATGGATTGTCAAAGTCAGCGTATCTCTATTGAATGACCGACGTTAGTTAGTAAATTAATGGTTTAGTCAGTGAGTAACATTTTCTTGATAGAGATTCTTATAAATGTATGTCTATTAACGGACTGTAATCTCTTACGTTTTAGTTGGTCAATTAACATGCACTTCAAGTAAAATTGCTTATACTACAACAAAAATCTGACATATTCCTATAGCAACCTTCCAAGGCCACACTAGTGTCTCTAGGTACTATTAACCCTCAATAAAGTTCAAAAATACATCTAAACTAATTGCCATAACAAAAAAAACATGCATAACTTTTACTTAGTCATTTTGTTTCAAATCATTAAGTTAATTATTTATTATACCATCCAAACTCAAACTTTATTGTAGTTAGGGTTTCATTCTACAAACGCTATCAAAATCAATAAAAATACAAACATCTTACATCTTTAAAATATCTAGTAGAAATTTGATATCAGACAAATAATCTCAAGTAATGAGACACCAATTATTTATTTAAAACTAATTTGATGTGGTCTCTTGTGGTTATCTTCACACATATTCACTACACTTCACCCAAAACAAAACAAGTTGCATAATTTCTTGTTATTTGATCCAGGGAGGAAACACAAGAGGAATAAACAAGACAATAGCACAGAAAAATAGATACGAGCATTTTCATGTGTATTAAGAATAATAGTACATGATATATAATTCCACTCCATAAGTGAACTACAGTTTGCATTATATATACATATATGGGCATTACAGATAATCAAAATTCTATATTTATCCGACATTATAACCTATTGTAAAATGTACATAACATCATAGACCATAAAAATCCCTCAAGGGGTATTTGGTGTTAAAAAAACAACATACTACCACTACTACAGAAATGGCTTATAAAGTCACTTTTTAAGGTGTTGGTTGTATACATAAACCGACACCTAAACTCTACAGTGTCGGTTGATAACATAAACCAACATCTAATCTATGAAGGTCGACCAGACACGGGTACCGCTTTTATTAAGTGTCGGTTAATTAATAAAAAACCGACACCTAAAATCAACCGCCAAAACCAAAATTCCAGCGAAAAAATTACCTCCAAAATTTGACATATGGCGTCGATTCATAAATGAATAACCGACGACTAAAGGTTATTCGCGGGACAGAAATAGTTTTCGGTTGTCTTTTAGTTAAAAACCGACGACTATAATCTAGTATAGGCGTCGGTTGTTGGAAAAGAACCGACACTTTTGGTTTAGTTGTCGGTTATTTTGAATAACCGACGCTTATTGTCAACTTAATAGCTCACCAGCGCGAGCGACTCTTCCCCTTTCTCTGTTTCATTTCCCGATTTCAGTTAGGTCCGGCGATCGATTTTCTTGCTCGCCCCCGCCGGTCGTTGCTCCGTGCTCGCGCCCGCCGTGCTCCTGCTCCTGCCCTCGCCGCTCTCCGTGCTCACCGGAGGTCGTGCTCCTGCTCCTGCCCTCTGTGCTCACCGGCGGCCGTGCTCCTGCTCCGTGCCCTCACCGTTGCTCCGTGCCCTCACCGCCGCTCCTGCTGCTCTCCCTTCCTCCGCCGCTCCTCTCCTTGCTCCGGCCGCTTCTCTCCTCTGCCCTCAAGGTATGCCCGCCCTGCCTTCTTCCTTCTTCCTCTGCTCCGGCGGCTACTTGGGCGGTGCCAAGTCAACCACGGCCTTCTTCCTTCTTCCTCTGCTCCGTCCTGCTCTTCTTCTTTCTTCTCCCTCTCCTTACCAACAGCAACCACGGCCGTGTGGGCTGGCACGGTCGTGGCTGTGTTGGCCAACCACACGGCCGTGCTACCCAGGCTGCTGGTGGGCATTTTTTTATTTTTTTTAAAGTTATTTACTTATTGGTAACTTGATAAATAACTCATATACACTGATCTATGGCAATGTCTTAGTTGATCACTCTTTATATTAGAGCTGCAAGCCTGTAACATTAAGTAATTTTTGAAAGTAAAATAATTATTGACTGTAATATATTGAACTTATATACAATACATGTTCTATGATAAGCCTTAGTTAATTTAATATGCATACTTTGTATGTAAGACATAGTAATCGGGTACTACTGTATATCTAAGTAAATTACATGTAACTAATCATGACATAGATTTTAGAATGCATACTTTGGTTAAATGTACTGCTGTAATTTTTTATCAAGTGATGATATGTAAATGTAGCAATAAGTTAGTAAGGTATCAATGATAAGTCTATTGTAATGTGATGCAAAATAGTTATTGTATCATGCATATCTTAATACTTTTTTGTTTTATAGTTGTATAGGGTGTTTTATGTGTGACAAGTCTATTGTTTAATAGTTTAGCTATAATCATTGTTTTATAGTTGTGTTATAAAGTATTTGGGTGTTTAGTATGGTTATTTAGGGTGTTCAGATATGTATAAAGGTTCCAAAAAGTATAGTATATATATGCATACATGTGCATTTTTTATAAAATTGTATAGAAAATCAAAACCCGTTCTTGATGAGAATCCTAATCACCCTTCTTGCTTAATGATGAATTGTAATGCACACATGTGACATGCTTTGAATGACAACTAGGATTTTAGGTATAAGAATGACAACACATTATTTGTTGGCCTAGAAACCCGTCCAAGATTTACTCATTAGGAGTAAATCTTGGATAGTCCCCGGTTTGGGACTGTTCTTGAACACCTAATCTCGCTTAGGATGTAAGTGTATAATGTGTATTGGGTTTTCAAGAAAATTTCGGCAGCATTTCCCCGTTTGTTCTCTAAGTACATATGTACTTGGAGAACAGCGGGGAAATGCTGCCGAAATTTTCTTGAAAACCCAATACACATTATACACTTACTAGTGAGATTAGGTGTTCAAGAATGGGATAGGTGGTACACATTTATTATATATAATAATGATATCACATGTATTTGTTAACCCTAGACCCTAATCTTGTTGTAATATATACTTGTTTTCTCTTTGATCATAGAATGGATAGATCATGGATGTCCATTCGCAATCGCTGCACCCCAGAGTTTATTTCTGGTCTTGGCCAGTTTATTAGATTTGCCGAGGAACATAGGAAATAACCTGGAGATAGGTTCTACTATCCATGTAGGCATTGCGGTAACAACTTGAAAGTCAACACTGGTGACGAAATCAAAAGTCATGTCATGTGCAACGGGATTATACAAGGCTATACATAATGGCACTGGCATGGAGAGATTTCAATCCCGAAACCAGTGGATGTTGATAGCAGTGCTTGTGTGGAAGAAGAAATTACCTACGATGACGTAGATGTGAATGAACCAGTTCCAGTAGACATCGTTGATGCGATGCTAAATAGTTGTGGGGTAGAGCACACCGATCCACCTCCCATTTTTAGAAACATTGTGCATGATGCTGAGATGCCGTTATACACATGTTGTACTAAGTTTACGATGCTTAGCGCTGTGTTGAGATTGTATAAGCTGAAAGCTAACAATAGATGGAGCGACAAAAGCTTCACGTCATTGTTGTCTTTGTTGAAAGAAATGCTTCCTGAAGGAAACGAGCTGCCAATCTCAACATACCAGGTAAAGAAATTGTTGTGCCCAATGGGAATGGATGCCAAGAAGATACACGCATGCCCGAATGATTGTGTATTATTTCAAAAGGACTATGCAGATTTGAAAGATTCTCCAAAATGTGGTGCGTCACGGTATAAATTGACAACTTCGGGGGAGTCCAAAACTGGTTCTCCTGCCAAGGTGATGTGGTATCTACCTATAATATCACAGTTTCAATGCTTGTTTGCCAATCTGATAGATGCAAAGAATTTGAGGTGGCATGCAGATGTTAAGAAAAATAATGATGGGATCCTACGACATGCGTCTGATTCCCCACAGTGGAAGAAGATTG
This sequence comes from Alisma plantago-aquatica, assembly GCA_963693085.1. Classification (NCBI taxonomy): domain Eukaryota; kingdom Viridiplantae; phylum Streptophyta; class Magnoliopsida; order Alismatales; family Alismataceae; genus Alisma; species Alisma plantago-aquatica. The sequence continues at coordinate 368,769,146 of OY856409.1, read as the reverse complement.
ATCTATTGTACCCGGAATTTGGTGAAGAAGTCAGGAATCTAAGACTTGGGCTTAATACAGACGGGATGAATCTGTATGGGACATTGAGCAGCCAACATAGCACTTGGCCAGTCATGCTTGTTATATACAATCTTCCTCCCTGTCTGTGTATGAAAAATAAGTATGTAATGTTATCGTTGTTGATATCGGGCCCTAAACGGCCTGGAAATGACATCGATGTTTATCTTGAACCTCTGATTGATGACTTAAAGAAACTCTGGGGTGAAGGTGTGATGACCTATGATGCTTCACGAAGAGAGACATTTTGTTTGCATGATATGTTATTTTGCACTATTAATGACTTTCCAGCATATGGAAATTTGTCTGGATATAGTGTCAAAGGAGCTAAAGCGTGTCCTATATGTGAAGAGAACACTGATTCAACAAGACTAAAACATGGCGGTAAGACTGTATATCTCGGTCATCGAAGGTTTCTTCCAAAATTCCATTTGTATCGTAGGAAGCGCAAAGCATTCAATGGATTGAATGAGGAACGGAGTGCACCTAAACCTATACCAGGGGAGGTTGTTTATGAAAGAGTAAAATACTTTGTCAATGAATTTGGTAAGAGATCACAATGTACTATGGCCACACGGAGTGACAAATCTTTATTCAAGAAGAAGTCAATATTTTGGGATCTTCCTTATTGGAGTTCTTTGACAGTCAGGCATTGTATCGATGTCATGCATGTTGAGAAAAATGTATGTGATAGTGTCATCGGTACTTTGTTGAATATACCAGGTAAGACTAAATATGGGATAAAATCCAGACTGGACCTACGTGAAATTGGAATAAGGTCAGAATTAACAGAATTTCGTGAAATGGGAAATCGGAGAACATACTTACCTCCCGCTTGTTACACATTGTCTAGAAAGGAGAAAAAGCTTTTTGTGAATGTTTGGTAAATGTTAAGGTGCCACAGGGTTACTCATCCAACATCCGTAGATAGGTATCAATGAAAGATCTGAAGTTGATAGGTCTTAAATCTCATGATTGTCACACTCTAATGCAACAAATATTGCCTGTGGCAATTAGATCTATATTGCCGAAGCATGTAAGGTTTGCAATCACCAGACTTTGTTTCTTTTTCAACAGTCTGTGCAGCAAAGTTATTGACCCTGATACTCTCGATAAATTGCAAAGAGAAGTGGTTGTTACCCTATGTCAGCTTGAGGTGTATTTTCCTCCGTCGTTCTTTGATATCATGGTACATCTTGTTGTCCACTTGACTAAGGAAGTGAAAATGTTGGGACCAGTTTTCTTGCATTGGATGTATCCCTTTGAACGATACATGAGCGTTTTTAAAAGTGATGTTCGAAACCGTTATTGGCCTGAAGGGAGTATTATCGAGGGTTATGTGGCGAGAGAGGTTATGGATTTTTGCAATGACTTTCTCAGTGGTAATGACACTCCTGATAATGACAAGAATATTGATGAGCAATTTGGCAAAGGAATTTTGGGATCACGTGTGAAAGAAATCAGCTGTGAGCAGTTGGAATAAGGTCACTTGTATATTTTACACAACATGTACGAAGTGAACGTTTATATCGAGGAACATACCAATTTCATCAAGAGATAATATCCTCGAGCCAATACAATGTGGCTTGCTAGAGAGCATAACAAGACATTTATTAAGTGGTTTGAAAATAAAGTCTTACATCAACTATCTCAAACACCAGATGATATTACTGAAACTATCAAATGCCTCGCCTTTAAACCAAAATTGACTGTTATGTCTTATGAAGGGTATGACATTAATGGATTCACATATTACACTAAGCGCCAAGATGATAAGAGTGTCATCCAAAACAGTGGGGTCACCCTTCAAGCATCGACTATGTTTTTTGCAAGTGCAAAGGATAAGAGTCCACGTGAAGCTAAAATGTCATATTACGGTGTCATTGAAGACATATGGGAGTTTGACTACATAGATTTTAGAATTCCGCTCTTCAAATGTAATTGGGTTGATAACACCAAAGGAGTTATAGTGGATGAATTGGGTTTCACTTTAGTGAACTTTGAAAAGATTGGCGAGAAGGATGGACCATTCATATTGGCATCACATGTGAAACAAGTATTTTATATCGATGATCCTACAAATGATAAATGGTCGGTTGTTCTTCATGGTAAAAGACAGTTCATTGAAGATCCTATAGATGAAGAACAGTACTATGATAAGTATGATGACTCCAGTCCATTCTCAGTTGGGTTGCCAACACCAGCAAATATTGAAGCTAATGATGACTTGTATGTGTGTGGAGATCACAATGAAGGATTGTTAATTGATAAAAAATCGCAATATTAGAGGCATGTTTATACAATGTTTTTTTATATGTTTTATTTTTCTGAATGTGAACTTTACAATGTGAATGTGAACTTTACAATGTGAATTACTTTATAATGTGAACTTTACAATGTGAATGTGAACTTTACAATGTGAATTTTACAATGTGAATTACTTTATAATGTGAACTTTACAATGTGAATTACTTTACAATGTGAATGTGAACTTTACAATGTGAGCTTTACAATTTGAATTACTTTACAATGTAAACTTTACAATGTGAATGTGAATTTTCATATGGTTGAGCATTCTCCTGATGATCGTGTTGATGATTACCGTGAGGGTGAGGACATCAATGCGCCGCCTCACAATGTAAGTTTTAAAAATATATCATATATTTATATCTATATGTCCATTTATAGTTATATCTTGTAAATGTGTTTATTTTGTCAAATTTTAGGTTGATGATGCACATGTACCATCTGAAGCACTTGAGGCACTTGATCAGCAACACAAAAAATTTGACAGGAGAAGGGGCATCACTATGATGAAGAAGTTAATAGCGCAAAAGGGCAATGGACCCAAACTTGTTGTGGATTTTGATAATGCAGGAAATGCATCTGGTGTGAATCGCAATTCATTTGTTTCATATCTTGGGTATGTTACTCGCAGCCATTGTGGTTGTATGATAGATTCTTGGCATAAAGTTTCTAAGGAGAAGAAAGACGTAATATGGAGGGATTTATGTGTGAGTTATTATTAATTTGCAATTATATTTTGTAGATTACTAATTTTTTGGATACTAGTTAATAGCAATTCTAATTTGCAGAGTATATTTGAATTGGATGAAAAGTTGCATCGTAAATACGTGATGCAACGCTGTGGGAGAGTCCTAAGGAACTATAGGACAAATCTCACCCGAGAATACATAAAAGAAGCTGATAAGAGGAAGAAGACAGCCACTGAACAGTGGAACTTCCTGGACAAAGAAGAATGGGACGTGTTTGTTGCTTCAAGACAAACGGATGAATTCAAGGTATTAGGCGTCAGTCCCAATCTCATTAATATATGTTGTATTCACCTATTCAAGATTAACATTTATTGTTACTAACCAAATCATTAATGTGCATACTAACTAGGCCCTCAGTGAGGCACAAAGATCAAGGCGTGCACTGAATGTGCATGACCACACAATGGGTCCAAAGGGGTATGCAGGCATTCGCCAAAGACTACAGTCTGAGGCTACTACTCAGTCTGCTGCTACTCAGGAGTCCTCCACTGTAGGTAGCACACCTCTGCCTCGCCATGATATCTGGATAGCTGGGAGGCAAACTAAGAAGGGAGAAATAAGGAAGCCCGCAACTGCCGAGGCGGCTGCAAAAATGGTAAAATACAACTCTTACAGCAATCATTCAAAAATTGATTATTTGTGGTGTTTACTTAATTACAAATTTTTGTTTTAGCGATTAGTGGGAGCTGCACGAGCTGAGGAAACAAGGTAAGTTCATCCCTGAGGGCACAAGGGATGAATTGACAGTTGCTCTAGGTAACCCAGAGCATCCTGGACGTGTTAGGACTGCAGGCGCTGGTGTGGGCATCAAATCTTTTTTTGGGCCATCCCAGCGCAAACATGTCCCAAAAGTAGGACTTTCACAAGAAGAGATAACATATTCTTTCTTTATAATGTTACTGTAAAAAGAGAATTCAATAATTAGAAGCTAACGTTTCTTTTATCCATGTATAGGTAGATAAGCTAGTTGATAGGAAACTGGAAGAAGCACTGAAAAAGTGGCAGGCATATCAGACTGCCACTCAGCAGACAGTACCTATCATAGCATCCCGCTCTACTCCTACTGCAGAGGTTGGGAGTAATCCTATAGACCCACCACCTAGCACATCCACTGTAAGTATTTTTATGACATAGTAACTAGTTTTTTAATTCAAGATGATATATTTTCAAGATGATATGTATATATGTATATAACATTCTTTACACAAAAATTTGTAGGGGTTGAAGCCATGCCGTCTAAAAGTTAATGAATATGTCATTGCAGAGGCGTCGGCTTACCCATCCCTACCAGGGGAATTGTTTCACGGGTCTCCATTACCAGCTGGTTGGATTCGTGTGAGCCCGGTACATATATTCCCCAAGTGGATGGATCTTCCATTGCCATATGCCCACCCAGATTGTGAAATACTTGGTGAGGCACTAGGCGGAGTGATATTGTGGCTAAAAGCGGATGTCATCTTTATTGAAATTGTATGGTAAATTTACATTACGTTAAATTGTTAGTGTGTGTATATGATGTCAGTTATTCTGAAATTATTATATATATATACAGGTTAAAAAGAAGACACCCACAACATCTAGGCATCCTTCCACCTCCTACATTACCCAGTTGGGTTCCACAGGACCTAACTGTCCCGTTAGGTCCTAACTATAGGGGTATGGCAATATGGTTAGGCGAACACGATATAAATTGCCCTATAACTATTTCTATAGATTCAGATGTTGCAGGTCAATCATACGAAAGCAAACTATTTATACAAGATATTTTGGAGTTGTTTCGATATGATTGGCTAAATACATCTGTGATAGAGCTATGGATAAGGTGAGATCTTCTTTATACATCCATATACCTTGTGTAGGATCTGGTGATCTGGTTTCTTATTTATTAATGCATGCGTAATTAATACATATTTTGCAGCTACTTAGACAAGATATGTGCAGATTTTGCATTCGAACATGTAGGATTTTTGATTCCATCTTTGATTAGTCTAGTAGCTAAAGACCCTCTGTCAGTTCAACAATACTGCTGTGAGGCTTTTTCAATTTTTTTTTCAAAAAAAGAAGACGATGATAATGGCTCCATTCAATGTAGAGTAAGTTTACTTTGCTTATTAAGAAAATTACATTTTTATTGTGGATTTTGAGTTATTAATTTTTAACTTTTTTACCTCTAGTGGTATGCATTGGGAGTTACTGGTTATTGTCCCCGATACGTTCACTGTCTATTATCTAGATCCTAAGGGGAGTAAATTGAATACAAAATATGGACACATAATGAAAATGGCATTATTCCGGTGAGAAATATTTTATTTTCATATTTGTTAACATATGTTATTACATTACTATTTAATTATGCAATGTACTGTGTTACATTAACATGTAGGGGTTTTGATGAGTTCAAAAAGGCTGGAGGAAAGGTCCCCATGAAAAAGAACCAGCCAATAATTTGGAAGAACGTGAAAGTAAGTTCCCGACTGCAATATATGTATATATTATTTATGTGAACAGTGCTTAATTAGTTGTATTTTTTAATATTTTGTATGTTTGAATTTATAGTGTGCCACACAAGACAACGGATGGGCATGTGGATACTACGTGATGCGATTTATGCACATGATTATCAAATATGCCGCAATGGACATCGATTGTATTGCTGAGGTATTATATAGTCTCATTAGATAATATGAAATATATCAATCTTATTTATAGCTTATTAATTATATATATACATCATTCTCTTTACAGGTGTTTACAACGGACCACACTACAGGAAATGCCTTACCAGATGTACATGCTCCCTATATGACGGGAGAATTAAATGAAGTAAGAGAAGAATGGGCAACAACCATACAAGTAGTGGGGGATTTAAGATATAATTGGGATGTTGATAGCGAATAATGACTAAAGAATGATATTTTGTAAATGAATTTCTGAATTATAATATATGTGTGAATGTTTCTACATGTCTGGATGTTTCTACATGTGTCTGAGTGAAAATGAATGAAACTATTGGTTGCTATATGAATGTTTCTATATGAGTGAATGTGAAAATGAATGGAACTACAGATTGCTATTTACATGAATGATTCTAAATGTGAAAATCAAATGGAACTGTAGGTTGCATTGCTAAATGTGTGAATGTTTTTGTTGTTAATTTTGCAGGTTTGTGGCATGTTGTTGGCTGATATCAATGGATGTCGTAAAACCTGCAGTTCATAACTGAACTGCATGTTTCTCATCCTGCGACCAGCCATACAGCAGGTCTGCAAACTGACAGAAAAAAAAAAAAACAAAAAATAGGCGTCGGTTATTTGTATAAAACCGACGCCAAATAGTTACAGTGTCGGTTTGTAATAGAAACCGACGTCAGGCAGCGGACCAGACACCACGGTCGTGTTGGGACTTATATGGCGTCAGTTATTAGCTAATAACCGACGCCTATAGTGCCCAAGTTGGCGCCCTTCTATGGCGCGAAGGTATATGGTGTCGGTTTATTAGGTAATAACCGACGCCTATAGTGCCCTGCTGGCGCGTTTTCGTTGGCGTGCGAAGGGTTTTGGCGTCGGTTTTTGAACCGACGCGTAACGGCTGGGCTTTTAGCGTCTCCCACATAGGTGTCGCTTAGAAACTGACACTAAAGGCCTGAAATAACCGACACTAAAGGTCGTTTATGTACTAGTGTACACTACGGAAAGGGTGTAGTATCCACTACGAGACCAAATATATCTCATGATCTAGTAGGATTAGGTATAATATATATCTTCCACACTGTATTCTAGTAACCTCAAACAAGTCAGTAGATGTATGACTCTATAGCGTTGTTAAAATTAGAGAAAACTTATAGACTTGATACTATATGGTAGTGTATTTTACTGGAAACATGGAACAACCTAGCATATTAAGGTACAAGCATATATGAACTATCCTAAGAAGAATAGGTATATTGATCGATCCAACCCTAGGGTACTGAAAATCTAAAAATTCCATCCTTTGTATTAGCATCAATTGTGGTCCTATCAATAGCCACTAGTCATCAATTTGGGTACTAGTGAAGTAGTATAGTGAATATATGACAAGCTAGTTGATACTTAACTAAACTATATACTTATATTATTGAAAAAGGCAGGTGAATAATATATTGGTCTGAAAATAAAATTTTATTACCTATTATAGTATATTTGAGTAATAAATTAATAAATAATTTCCTATATATATGCCATATATATATATATACATATATACATATATATATATATTTATATATATATATGTATGTATATATATATATATATATGCCAACTTGGCTCCAAACCATGGGGCTTAAAACTAAAGTTCTAAGAATGACACAAGAGATAGATTTTAGAAAGAACATGAATATTGACACCCGTAATTACATATATTAAGAAAATAATTGAAGTAGGCTTTATCTGGTCTAGATGGTCAATTGGAAAGGAACCTCTGTATTTAGAAATAAATGTTTTGTAGAACTTTGTAAATAGCTAATAGGATTCATTATTCTTCTATGAGCATGAGACATGTGTTCTCCTACATGAAAAGGGTAATTATGACATATATATGTAGTAGAAATTGGGCTTTCATGTTTTCTTATGCTCCCATCTGTTTTAGAGTTACTAGTGTTAAGCTAGATTGTCAAATGCCTATATGAAAACTTAGGGAACCTAATGCTCTTAAAGAATTTAAACATAGTGAAAACCATCTTTTTTTTCCACTACTACCATCTCTAGTGTCATTTCCAAGTTACATCCGACAATGGGTATCACAAAGCAACGGATGTCATGTTCCACCATTTGAACCACAACTAGAAGTGGTGGAATAATCTCTGCTCACGCAACCCACAATTCCTCAATTTGGATGATCTAAGTAAATACTTCACTTAATCTAGAATTCTCTTTATCAATCCTATCATAGATTGCACAACGAGATGGAGATTTGATCCTTCAATTTCGAAACCCTTAAATAGTAGATTGTTTCCTATTTGCTCCGAATCTTTCAGTCTTGGAAGCTCGAATGCAATCTAAACTATCCTTTCACACATTGAGGTTCCATGTGCTCTATAGAAAGTATTGTCATTGACAAGGGTCCCATGCTTTGGAGCACGTGCACAAGTTCATTTGTACTTGTGCAACTATTTTCGCATGGACATAGGCAAACAGACCGGTATACTAGTGACACTGAGGCCTGAAACGTCCTTGCCAAAATGCCCCGTTACTAAAGGTCAGCACATGCTAGGTATTTTAGTCCTCAAAGGTCCCTACTAAAGACTGTCATGGATTTTTTATTAGAAGACAGAGGTCCGACAAGAAAGGCTTTCAAGCTTTCAGACATTTTGAAGCTCGTACTCCCCAAAGAACCACTTAAATTCTGCGTCAAGGCTTATTGCACGAGCCTGGTTGGCAGATGGCCAGACGGGCCTGCGGGCTGGCGATCAAAACACACTGAAATGCCTGCCTGGAGTTCATCCGGTTGCATGAAGCAGCAGCCTGCCAATGACAACCTCTTCATGGACCGAGGACTTAGCCGGGACATACTGGGTAGTACTAGGTTATAATTGGCCCATCTTCATATCCAACTTTTAGCGAAGGCCAGAATATCTCATTGAATCTTAAAAATACGGGTCCAGGGCTAAGCTCAGGCCGATTCAGTAGTTTTAACGTGCTTAGCCTTGCAGCAGCAGTTGGCTATTGCGACAATGCTACCATCCACGACCGCAAACTATCCTAACAAATGTTAGTCATGATGCTGTAATAATAGAAGATGTTTCACTTTGGTCATCGTTTTGGTGAGCTCGTTTCCTGATATGATAACCTTTGGGAGCCACAGATGGAGGGGCCTTCGTTCAAGAAGCCTTTTTAATTTAAAATTTGAACCTAGTTACATAATGGTATAAGGAGACGTCTATAGTCTCATTACAACTACGATGAATGATATTTAGTTCCCTATGTAAAATCTACCTTTTGATGTCCCAACAAATTTTAACCAATATCATGTACTACAACCAAAACAAACATATCAACAAAAGCAATTATTATGTACAAAAATGATGATGATGATGATGATGATGATAATATTAATAAAGATTTTTTTCCTAAATCAAAAGTTTCTTATTAAAGAATTAAGTGATACAACTTCTTGCTAAACCTATCTACATATTTAGGTGATACACCTTCATGCTAAGCCCATCACATATAAACCATTTAGAAATTGAGATTAACCAAGTCAAAATATTATTTTTAGGTCTAGTTGTTCCTCACGGAATATAGGACGCATAATAACATAGGCTCAGACTATTCAATCTTGCATATGAAGTATGATACTCCCTATACCAAAAGTTGACATGTATATCTTATGAATTTAATCCAAACCCACCACTTCCATTTGCAGCAACACGTTAGGTAGATACAATTAGGAGCAACGTAATCCCACTCAGTTCAGGTGCGCTAAATCCATATTCTAGTAACATGATCTCCTACACAAAGATTACCAATCTAGTAGCATTAACGGTCATCCTCATGTCCTATCTACAAAGAACTTGTTGAATCACATCTGTGGGGTTGTATATTGTTAGATCTCGAATATAAAGTTTAACCCAACACTTTGTAGTGTATGAGCATTGTGTTGTGTGTGGAGAAGAGACCCTTTAGTCTTGCATTTCTAATTCTGAGTTGAAATCAGTCTTTAGATATGGGTAGACCCGTCAAACAAGTGGGTAGGTTGGATTTGAATTTGGTCGTTGCAGGTTGGATCCAACATGTGTGGGTTAAAAAGATACAATACAAACAGGTGGAGCAATAGTACGTCTAAACCCGACTCAGTGAGTTGCAGGTCCACCTGTGGGTGCCCATAAAATATGTGTACAATAAAAAATATGTTGCGAGCTCTCTCTACAAAAAGAAGTAGATTGTTTCATTGATGAATTTTAGTAAAACCATATGATAATAAGAGAATCCGTCCACTGTACGCTTGATGTAAACACTGATGCACTATCCATTGCTTATTTAAATATAAGATTATAACAAAAAAGAAAACAATCAACTATTGTAATATAAAATAGAAAAAAACAAATGATATAAATGTTGCAAATACCATGATATATTACTATAACTACACTATATTTTTTTCATCTAATATGAGAAATTACTAATATAACATAAGTTTATGGTTATCTACCGCACTAAATGGACTTAAAAAGAATATAATTGATGGGACTATATATAAAATATGCAACATAATCATAATCATTATATGTCCATAAAAATAAACAACAATGTAGAGTGTAACTAGTTTGTTTCCATTAGCATAAAAATTTAACAAAACATAAAAAGACTTTATCTATTTACACTATATAAATTATACATCATTCATATAGTTCTTCTATAAATGTGTGGGTGTGACATGTCCTTACAATCATACATGTATTAAATTTTTTATATTATTTACCCATGTGGATTCTCATGGATCACCCATGGAACCGACTAATTAAACTGATATGTATGGATTTGGATGATACCTAGCAGGTGGAAAATTTTATAACTCAAGCTCAATTTGAGAGGGTCGACCTATATGTGCCCGCGGATTTAAACTCAGTTTGACAGGTCCATACATGGGATGGTTTGTGGGCACTTATTCACAAAAACAAGACATAGAAATGGTGGACTACACATGTGCGGGTAAGAACGCCACACGGGGCCCGACATGTGCATAGGAGGATGATCTTCGATTTCTTTTTATAATACAAAGATAACAAAATGAAATGTTTTCTTTTACTAGAAATGTATCCGAGTGACATATTCGAGTCATTTAATTGCACTAGAATACTTATATGCGACTAGTTAAGACTATATCTAAGTAATTATATTCAAGAAACCAAACTATATAAAACAAAATGTTCCGAGTTGTACTTGACTAGTAGTATTCGATCACTTTAAAACTATATTCCAATAGTTATTGGATGGCTGAATACAAGCTGACGGCGGTCAATAACAAATCCACTTTATACAAAATTAACTTGTCGATGTTTTCCGATTAAAATGATTGTTCATGTGTGTGGGAGAGACGTTAAATCTGGATTTCTTAAATAGGCATTCGTGGTGTTTAGGATTGGACACACTTTCATTAACACTTTTCACTATTGAGGAAACAACTATAGTCCGAGAAAATTGTCTTTTTCCTTCTTTTGTTGATGCGTCCAAATACAACTGTTGTTGGTCATGAGCGCTATCATTGACTCCAACATATATAATCTATAATACTGATTCTCTTTTTCCTTTCCTAATCGTGCTTCTCATCCATTACATTTCTACTTTGAGATACAATTTATGAAGATCAACAACTACTCGTTGAACCAATTGTACTAAAAGTAATTATATAGACACATCAGGAGTGTATTAGAAAGGTCGCTAATGTTGACAAAGGGCTTAAAATTTGAGGTGGATGAATATTATATATATATATATATATATATATATATATATATATATATATTGTGACGCCCCGATCCCCATGCCATCTTTAATGACCCCGGTGACCGGGGAGTCACCGTCGGTAAATCACCCTTAACTTTTTTTTCTTAATCACTTAAAATTAACTTAAAGGAAAATTAAATCTTTTAACTTAGAATAAACTGAAACCTTACTAACTGCGGAAGCAACTACTATTTACATTACTAGATAGATAAAGCAAATTTACACATCATATTATATTTTTCATGCGGAAAGTAAAACACAATAGTTAACTGAAATCTAAACGACATATTACATTACTTTCTCTCTCTACCACACCACATGCCCAAGGACCGAGGGGAAAGGACTAAGAGACTTCTATCTAACTCATACTACCTTTTAAAAACTTGGGTGATACGATCCTTTAGCTTCCTCGTGTTGATGCTGACCTAAAAAAAATGTTTCAGTAGGTTGGTGAGCTACTAGCTCAGTGAATAGAATTTCACCCAACCATCGCAGATAACTCATTTATGTTTATTAATTAGAATAAAATATAAGATAATATTATACTGAGAAGATCTAAGTAATATAATTTAAATGACATGAGATGTCACATTTTATTAAGATAACAATTGTTGCAATGTTGTAGATACGATTAAATAACAGAAAATACTAAAATTTCATTTAAAGGACAACTGCTGTGAATCTAACTCAAATCTTTCTTAACTCCTTAACTTATAAGAAACTATGTGAATCTATATGAACATATTTTATCTTATGTCCTGATCATATGCAGTGTACTCTACATATGAAGACTCGTAACGAACTACGATCTCACCGAACAAGACTTAGCCGACACCCCGGGATAGCTAAGTCTGACTACTCTCCTGGTCTGCAATAGGAAAACTGGCTCTCTGGCCTCAGCACTCCTATGGTGTCGTAAACTGGACTCCTCCTCTAGGCTGAGTACACAGACGGAGGGTCTTAGACGCTCTATGGGCCTAATCTTGGTACGCTCTGTGGGTACCTCTGGGTTACCACTAGGACTTCCGGTTCATGTTGGGTAACATATATTCTCTTAGGAGACTTCCTCAAGGGCTTCGTCTCACCGCATGCTCTGTGGGTGCATTCTGACCCCCGTATACTGGATGCACCGCCAGGGTAGGTCGTTTCATCCCTAAGGCGCAGACCTCACATAGGGATTCTATAGTGTCAGGGCCCTTAAATCTATTATTTCATTAATCTTGGAAGACTCTTGCTAGATTGTACATTTCTCTTACTTATACTCAACTCTGATATCTCTACACTACAATGTCTATTTACTTGAACTTTACAACACGATATGAATATCATTCTAAATTTAATAAAGTAGTTTATTCAAACCAATGAAAAATACTAAATAATCCACATATTGTACTTGCAGGCAGATGAAAATAAATAGAATACTTGTCAACTTGGCACATACATAATGAAATCATGCAATTAAACATCTTAATATACTAATAAAGGTTGATTACTCAACATATGAGAAATCATCAGTAGCTCTTGTAAATTATCTAAAATTCTTAGAAAAACGTGCACATCAACCCTAATCCAGAGTTGTGCATTACTTAACCCAATTAAGAGTTAATTACTTATCATGACACAAATTATTGATAATAACTGAGTATTTCTTATGATGTCCTTGAGAAATGTGTTGATTCATATAATTATTAATAATTCACTTTAAATATGATCGGGAGTGTGCAACAAGGTTTCCATTGAACCCTTTCATGTCATTGTCATTTCTTTGAAATCGAGCATCTATTAACTTACTAAAAATGTACAACCTAGGTTTATACCCAAACTGTATCGTTACTGGTCATGTGCTACTAAGTTCAACATTTACTCGAGCAATTTAAGTTTCGATCAATCGTGCATTTACTCTAATCCCAATCACACATCAATTAACTAATTAGTGTCATGCAAATGTTAATAAATCAAAACGTGAAAATTAGAAATTGAGCGACGTCGGTACTGCCTGACACCTGGGTAAACATTGTTACCCGCAAATAACATAGATTCAACAAAAAAATAACCAATTATTTGAGTTAAACGTGCTTAGTGAGTGAAATTCTACTCACAGTGGTCCAAGATGACCGAAATCGTCTGGGATCGCGTCCAGGGTCCAGTTTCTGGGCGTCAACGGGGTTGTCTTCAACCTCAATTTGCTTTGCTTTGAACCTACTTCACGCACAAATGGAAGGGCTCAGTTGATTCGTCATTACTTGTGGCTAATTGGCTACAGATTTGCGTTCGGGACCCTTGGCCGAACTCGAAGGCACTGTTATCTTGATGTTTCCCGGGAAAATCTGCCCCTGGTCAGACCTGCTGCTATAAGCAGCAGTGTGATGCCCCGACCTCCGTGCCATCTCTAATGACCCCAAAGACCAGGGATTCACCCTCGGTAAACCACTCTTAACTTTTTCTTTTCTTGATCACTTATATTAACTTAAATGAAAATCATAAAACTTGAATAGCATCGAATTATAATAAAACTGCGGAAGCGACTTTCCATTAGCCTTACTAAGAAGAAAAACAAGTTTACATGATATATTACATTTCTTATGCAGACTATAAAACACGGCAGATAATTGAAAACTAACTACATATTTCACCACATTCTCTCTCTAACCCACCATATGCTCAAGGATCGAGGGGAAGGACTAAGAGACCTCTAACTAACTACTAACTACCTTCTATGTACTCCTGTCAAAGGAAGGTTTTTGAGTCTTATTGCAGAAGGTCAGAAATATAATTTTCATCCAGGATGGCTCGACAGACCGGTCAACGGGAGCAAAGAAAGTTCTAGGTATGGGCATGGAGAGAGAAGCGGTGTTGCCAGGATACTTCTTCTCAGTTGCTTGGGAATAAAGTGAAGTCAGGGTGGTACTTCAAAAAAAAGGGATGAAAAGGATAAGATGATGACATGTGCTTCAGGAGAATGACCCCCTGTCGGAATCTATCACAGGTGGTGATGGAATCCAGAAGTAACTCTGGATGATTACTGAAGACAAAGTCTCCCTCATGGGTCAGAGGGGGAGATTGTTGGGAAAAGAAATAGGATTCTGGCCCATGTCTTAATTGTATTTGGGCTTGAGTAGGAGTTGATTTGTGTTGCCAATCCTAGTAGGAGTTAAATCCAATAGGAGAGAAGATGGCTCTCCATTTACAATATTGGAAATGGATTAGGAATTGGACTATGAATTGGAGTGGGATTCCTAATTGCTACTACATGTGATGGAGGCCTATAAAGGGAGGCCATTGGGATCATCCCATCAGTTGTTTATTGTTGGTGCCTTCTATGGTAGAAGAGCCCGAAAATAAGAACAACTGGTGGTGCTCTCTTTTGGTAAGAGAGGGTTAGCGACTTTGCCTTGAAGCGAAGTAGCGGTTGACAGTCAGCACATTAGTGGTGCATCAACTACGACGACGGATCTGAGCAACGGAAGACGCACATCAGTTGGTGGCACTACGTTGGTGTTGCGGCAGCGACTACAACAACAGTCCGTCCGTTCAGCGGAGGATGTGTTTGCTCTCTCGGGCGAAGAGAGCTCTTTGGTTGGCAGGCGAGGTACACAACCTCGTCAGGAGTAGAGGCGGCCCGGTCAGCGGTTGCAGTGACAACAGGCAAAAGCACAAATGTGTGTTTGATCCCCTACAACGACAGAGGTGTTGTGAGGAGAAAAAGATAAGTGGGATATTTTATACATGTTTGGGTGTAATTTTATTCTTCCTATCTTTGTTCTCGTGTGGGGAGAGTGATCCGGATTTAGGGGTAATTAAATCTGGACGGTGTGAGTTGTAATCTTGATTACATAGTGCTTGTTGGTCGTTATTGCCCCGTGGTTTTTCTCTTCTCGTTTTGGGAAGAATTTTCTACGTTAAATCTTGCGTTTTGAGTTTTGCAGAACATGTCACTTACACACCACAAATTCCTAACACTAATGACATACACATTTCAATCCATATTTTTCAATCCTCTAAACCATACATGGCCTGAGGTTTCCTTATAGAATTTTCACATCCAACAGCTGGGCAAATTTACATAATTGTGCCACTGCAACAGCTAACACTATGGGCATGTTTGGTTACTTAGATTTTACCGTATTGGATTGTACTTTGAATTCCAGTTCAGCAAATTTTCAGAGAGAATAGGAATCCCAGAAAATTCCTATGGGATTGGAAAAATGAGACTAATCCCAGAATTTTCAGAGAGAATAAGAATCCCGCATTTTGGTCTCCATCAAAATTCTCCCGAACGCCAAAATCCATCACGGGCAAGACAATAGATACGGAAAAAAAAAATCTCACACTTACAAAATCCAACAAATCAAACATAAAATTTTATTTTGCGGGATTTTGAGAATGTAGGATTTCAATAATGCAGGATGGGCAGAATACATGATTTCAATAAATCTGGCTAACCAAACTTGCCTTACATACCACCTTCCAAAGTGCATCCATGATAAACATCATGACGCATTTATTTGTGAATCTTGCAAATTAAGGCCAGATAATTCATCTCTAAGTTTGATTTTCTAGTACTCAAATGTAAGTCTGTAATTAATATTAATTATGTATGCTTATACATCAATGTGGATACAATAAAAGCATACAACTTTTTAAACAGGTTTGATTTGCAGTATTTAGGTGGATTTTAGAGAGTGCAGGTTTTACATAATCCCAGTAGAACTGATCGCTGCATTTTAAAAATTATGAAACTCTGGAGATTTTTTGTTTGGTTCGTTTGTACCTTCCGTGAGCGTGCTGAACAAAAGTTGCTTTATGTTACTCTGCTACAGCGCAAAGGACGCAGCAAATTGCAGGATCTCTGCGCCCAGTGCTTTTAAAACTGGACAACCGCCAATAATAACCTACTGCAAAAAAAATATAGGATAACACACAGGAAAAAAAAATGGTACACTTTCACAAAAATGATTCCAGCTATATCACCTCCGTGAAAATAATTTCCACAATAGCCCACTTTCTAGAGAAAACGTCACCTGAATTGGCGTTCTGGTCAAAGTAGCAAAAACGTCATTGCATCTGGAGCTTTTAATAAAAAAATAAAAAACAAAGGAAAAACACCAAATAAGTTGGCGTTTTCACCCCAAATGTGTTGGGTGAAAGTGCCAACATATTTGGCATTTTTCCTTTGTTTTTGTTTTTTTTTTCATTTTTGACTGAAAGTTCCAAAGACAATGGTGTTTTCACGTGTTTGACCAAAAAAATGCCAATTCAGGTGGTGTTTTCTTTAAAAAGTGGGCTATTTTGAAAATTATTTTCACGAAGGCGCTATGATCGGAATTATTTTTGTAGAAGTGTATCATTTTGGTTTTTTTTCCTAACACACATTTCTCCATTGTTGTAATCAAAGCATAAGATTTTGCTTGCTGGATCAACAAATTCAATCCAATCCGGGTGAATGCACCTAATCAAACATGCCCTAAGGGACATCTAATATCATGCCTCCAGAGGATCTTATGGCTAAATATATAACAACACTTGGACTGAGCCATAAAGCTGCTGGGATGGGGGAGAGAATAAAAAAGAATGAACCATACAAAAAAGAAAGAAAAATAGACACATTACCAACTTACAAGCATATACACCAATTTGCAAAAACAATTAATCATGATTCTACAGGTAGTTGCTGTATGTTATCCTCCCCTAAATCGGATAACGACCTACTTGAAACAATTGAGGGCGGGGACCACTGATCTGGGACCATAAGAAAGTATGCGGTCATAGCTTTTCTGAATCTCTTCTTGTACTGTTTAGGCGAAATTACAGTTGGTGATGCATTCTTTGGACCTCCCAAAATTCCAGAAGCTTTAACCCACGTCTCCAAGTGCTTGTCCCACGTATATTGTCTCATGAAATCAATGATTCCTAGGACCAGCTCATGCCTCTCCTCGTCCACTCCAACAAGTAAGGAATAATCCATGACATCGATAGACTGTAGACAAGGTAAAGTTGTTTTTCATATTAACTCAATTTATTGAAAAAATAAAAATGTGATATACATTTAAAACAGATTAGCAAGTATTCTTATCATATTTACGGCCGGCGTTAGTTTGATTGACAAAGCTCTTACTACTTATTCAATTAACAATGCATCCTATTAGAAGAAAACAATAGGCTACAAACTCATAATGCTCTATTTCTCAGAAGTTAGAACCATAATCTGCATAGCAAATAAAGTTATTCTGAAGTATCATCTTTCTTCCGTAGTACACGAAACAACCAGCAAAGTAATTTTATTTAGGACGTAGTGAGTTTGGGACTCAAAACTGAACCTCATTTGTCTTTATCACACAAAACAAGCAGCATGACTGAAAAATATGTAACCACCCATCTTTTTGTTTTATGCAGCTTGTCGTGTGTGATAAAAGACAAATAGGGTTCAGTTTTGGTTCCCAAACTCATTAAACATTACATGTTCCTTTTGTTTACCACAAAAACCAGTAAATTGATCATGAAATATAAGATGGAATTTTATACTCACCGCCAAAAATGCAGTATCATTCCAAACAGCTCTTTCCAGTAACCTTTTTGCTTTATTACCCACAAAAATTGGAGAAGTGGGCATCGCTTCAATCAAGTTCTGATCCAACAGAACTTTATTGCTACCAGTTGAATCCGCATTATATCGGGAACGTGAAGATCCTTTTAGGTCATAAAGCCTGGCAAGATTTCGTGCAAATAGAAGGTTCTCCATCACCAAGACGTCAATTTTTGATTCCTTCCCACCCTTCAGTTGTTTGGATGTTACCTAGATATAAAGCACCAGTCAAATTGGTATCATCTTAATCATTCTTCATTAATAGTCGCAACATTCAATCATAAGAAAATGGTTTCTCGTACTGATTACACTTGACATAAACCAAACAAAAAGCTTAAGAATAGGATAACAACTTTCGGACAAGGGTTAAGCACCACCTCACGTATTTAGTTCCAGTCAGCTAAACCAACAGAACTAGTCAACAACTTATGATAACACGGGTTAGATGATGCCTTTATAAGTTAGTACATATATTGGACGGACTTTAATCACATAACAACTAAAAAAGAAAGCATTGATTTCATCAATAGTTAAGTACTTTGTAAATACTAAAAAAGTACCAAACAAGACACGGTCAACTACTAAGGCAAACAAAAGTCAATAGTAATTTTCGTTTCATTTTCTGTACAGACCTGAAGAAAACAAGGAGGCATCCCAGGCCCATACAGCCATATTCACATCCCCACTCATTTTTATCCATAAGGT
Source organism: Alisma plantago-aquatica (assembly GCA_963693085.1). Taxonomy (NCBI): domain Eukaryota; kingdom Viridiplantae; phylum Streptophyta; class Magnoliopsida; order Alismatales; family Alismataceae; genus Alisma; species Alisma plantago-aquatica. The sequence continues at coordinate 368,750,262 of OY856409.1, read as the reverse complement.
TCAGTGGCCCAACCATGTATTCCCTCATCAACCTTAAGAGTGGACCATATCCAACCAATCTGTTTGTTCATTTTCGTGTGTACCCCACAAGATCAGGTGAGCAATTAAGACAAATGAAATTTTCTAGACAAGGAGCAAAACTCAACCCAACTATATCTTTGCTCATGTTGAGGAGTCAGGCCCGCCTATTCAATAATGTATACCCGCATGAGACCAGGTTCGGTTGATGTTACAAAAACACGAACGACCATTGCAAAGCATTATAGTCTTCATTGTATACCCACAAATGAAGTTTGTAGATTTTAGTACTGGGCGGTTGTCAAATTCCGACATCTTGGCACTATAGTCTTCATTGTGCACAGTAGTTTTTACTTTGGTGGTGCATGGCATATTGCTAAGGTTAGTGGATGGCCTCGCATATTGTAGTTACAGTGCTGCTAGCACTGTATCCACAGCAAGTTAAGGTTAGTGGATGGCCTCGAATATTGTAGTTAAAATATATATAGGGGAGTATGTATAGACCCACTAGAAGTGGATCCGAGGGTAGAGACTAGACACAGACCCGGAACAGCTTTTGTGTGTTTTGGTGCAGGGGTGGGGGGAACTGGTGACTGGTGAGTGGTGATATACTGCAGATTTCATGGCGACTTCACCAAGTGTGGAAGTGGAAATTTGTAGAAACTTCGAGGAAGTTTTGAGGTAGGTTGAGACGCCAACTTCAATAGAACTTTGATGCATTTTGTGAAGAAAATGGTGTGAATTTAAAGGAAGCTTCGATTGAAAACTTAAGTTTGCTATAACTCTAATTTACATGTAATAATTTAACACAAAACACGATTCACAACTCTCTAGTCCTAGGTGGGTAGAATAATCAATGCACACTTGTAGTTGCAGGAGATAAATGTGCAATACAAATATGTAATATTATAATTACCATACATCCTCCATAAAATATCATGTGAAGTACAAAGATTAGCAGCTACCAAGTAAGGAACAAAAACTAAAGCTGTAAGAAGTGGTGCAGGTACATGGCCTTTAGGCCACAAACAACATTGATGTGTTGGTCCCGTCCTAACTTCGACCCAAAATCGACGACTTCAAAAAAAGTTCAACAGCGTCGCTGAAAATTAGACAGAAGCCCATTCAAAAAAAGAATCCAACTTCGCTAACAAGGCCATTTATCGGACCGAAATTGAGACCAAGTCAAAGTACTTGGGTTTCAATTTCACCAAGGGTTAAAGTTTGGCATTTTGTCGAAACTTTGCCCTAGTCCACCGAAGTTTAGTTTACTAGGCGCAGCGATTCAGGGGACACCCACAAGGGAACCTTTGCTCTTTGAATGACGTGTTGGCTAATGCGCCAATGGTAGATCATGGATGGGCCTTAGGCACAACAAGGACTGGACTTCACAGAGAAATATTACATGTAATGCCACTTGATGGCAAATAAGTTAGTGTGTTGTATATCTTAGAGATGGGTTCTCCTATTATGCCCATCAAAGGGAGCGAGGGGGGCTAATATCTCACCCTGACTCAGTCCATATGCCTCCAGAATAGGAACGGGGTTGGGAGCAGTCGCGGATACAGAAATCTATGATACATGGGGCTGAGCTACCATGGCTAGTGAATTTTTTTAGACTATAAATATGGTTGGAAAATTTATTATTTATTTGAATGAAACTTAAAAAATAGACCCAATATAATTTATCATTGTCACCAACATACAAAATAAGTTATTTATAAAATAAAGAAAACATGAAGTCAATGACATTATTTGATTCTCTCTATCAAAGTAATACATTTATGTAGGTGTCTAAATTAATTAAATGATAAATGATTTGAATGTGTCTATTTCAAATTGAATAAATAGAGAATCAACATATTCATTTTGCGTCATTGTTTGATATTGCAATATGTATAATATTATCATCATCGTTTAAGCCTCATTCCCAACCATGTCAATGTCAGCTATGTATAATATTACTAATATAAAAAAAGAATACCAATTATATAAAATGGAAAAAAAATCAACTTATTGAGGGAACGTAGACACCCAAATACATTGTAATCATGTTTCATAATTGGTGTCATCCTAGAAGATCCATATATTTTTTCGTACCAGTCAATTTCTAATATAGAGGACGCGAGCACAATATAGAGGGTATAATTTTTTTCAAAGTTGTAATGCTATGTTTGACATGATAGAAACTTCACGAGGAAAAAAGAAGGAAAAACTATTTATTAAGTTGTGATACATAAAAAGTGACAGTAAAGAAAGATGAGTTATGGAAATTGGAAATAAAGAAGAGGCAGGATCTATCCATATATAATTTTAAGATTGACAAAGAGAGGAGAAGAAAAAAACAATGATATGTTATTTTAGTAAACTTTTCTTTGCAATGTAATGCATCTTTTTCTCTCATTGTATGATTGAAATCATATCTACAGGACGATTTGTCCTTTCTTTTATTCCCTTCTCCTTTTGTCTTATGTCAAAGGTAAACTGTATTTTACAATAATTTTCTATTTATTATGTAGATAGAACAATCACATAGTCTTCTTAAATTTATACAAAGTCAAAATTACTGAGGTTTGACTAAATTTTAGATCTTTATATATATGTAAATCAAGGTTTTGTGAAATACCATGTAGAAACATATGATATTTGGTTCTATATCTATTTAGATATATGGATTTTATTTATTTAGAGAGATGATTGATGAAACTTTAAAAGAAAGAAAAATAAAATAAATGGTCATTAGCTTTGCGCTATAAAGCACGGATACTCCAAAATAGATGACATACCCGTATCTGACACGTATCCAGTACCAATATTCCGTGCAGACTCCCGGATACGTATCGGATACTCTTAAACCGTATCCATGTCGTATTCGAGTCGTATCCAACTGGTAAATCTAGAAGAAAAAAAATATGGGTATGGCCTGCCTTAATTTGCACTTGACACTAGTTCATGTCTCTACACACTCTGATAAGTAGCAACTAACAACAAAGTTGTCACAGTTGTTCCCTTGATGTTAGTTCTTTAAAATGAATTTCCATGTCTAATCATGGATTTTTACTTGTTCTTTATCGCAGACTAGTTCACTCACTTTACATGGCACTTCTGGATGTTTTTGTTGGTATATATATATGCCCATAGAGCCATCCCGAGCTATTGCAAAGAGTCGGATATTAATTAATCAATTAATGTGATTATTTGGTTAATTAATTAATTCCAGAATATTCTAATTAATCCACGAGCATTTTAATTAATGCAGTGTTTCTGTTTACCGATGGGTTTAGGAAACCCTACTTCCTTTCGTCTCCTATTAAAAGGGGCTTGACGGCCGATATCTATATAATATATTGATAGAGGCTTTTCAGTTTACGCTCACGTACGTAAACCCTAGTCATCACCGTCCTCAGGAGATAAAGGAGAGCACCGCGACGCTAGCACGCCGCAGCACAGAGACGACTCCTTCCCCCGGCTTAGGAAGTGCGACGTAGAGTTCCAGTCCATCCGTGTGGACGAAGTAGAGACGCAAACGTTGAGACACCTGCGTTCGGAGGACATCTACGACCATCCGTATGCGCTACGAGCGGCGTACATCACCGCACGAAAGAAGTGCCGCCGGATCTTCCTGCGACGCACTCAGCAAACGGGAGAGAAGTTTCGTCCGTGTAGGCCAGCAACGTTGCACACCATCGTGCAGCGGGACATCGTCGGACTTGCCCCGCGATAAGGTATATCCCGCAAACACTCTTTCTAAATACGTTGTTGTCGACGAGATCCTATTTCGGGTTGCGTAGAATTTTTTTTTGTTGCTTCCGTCGCGCATGTTTTCTCCACAAAACCCAACAGTGGTATCAGAGCAACGTCGATCTAAGGCGTATTTGGATTCGTTTTGATATGATCGAATCGTTCTATATTATTTTCTATGTTGCATACGATGCGAATTAAAACTGCTAATGTGCAAATCTAAACCTAATTCCACTTACGTCGCAGGCTTTTATTTTTGACGTTTCGGACGGGGTCGACTATGGAAAATACTGATTTTCCTAAATGCACGGAAGTAAAATTCCGTAGACCTTTCAGGGGGGCTTTGCCCCTGAGACCCCGCGAGGGGCGGCCTCCCCTCGACCCCCTCCCACTGACCGGGCAGCGGAATCCCCGCACAGGGGCGCTGCCCCTATGTACCCCGCGTAGTCTGCGTGGGAGTCAAAAATTTAGTTAATGGGGAATGTCCCGCATTAAAAGTACTATAATTTTAATATGTATATACGTATATGTAGATATACCTATGATATCATACATGTTGCCTTTAAAATTTGTTTTATGTGGTGAATGCATGCACGGTTATGGCCTAGTATCCCCTTTTGTGAATGTTGTGAATAAATGTGGATGTCAATCTTGTGGATATGTTTGTTTGTGAATGATATGGATGTATAATGATTGTACGTGGATCCTTTGTATAAAGTATTTGGCTTGCATGTCGAGCCTCATCTCTTATTTCAAAGTGTAATTAATTCTTTCCCTTTATATTTGTACTCATATGATGTAATAGAGATAGGATTAGTTTTAGCCTTTGTAAACTTGATGTAAGGAGGCCACTTGAAGATCTAACTCCAAGGAGCGTCCATGGAGAAGCACCATGAAGATCTAATTCCAAGAAGCAACTTGAAGATCCAACTCCAAGGTGTGTTCATGGAGAAGCAACATGAAGATCCAATTCTAAGAAGTAACTTGAAGTTCCAACCTCACGGAGCATCCATGAAGTTGTTCATTGTAATGCTCATCCTTACAGGTTGATTCACATGTATTGTTGCATGAGATGCATAAGACCATAGGTGGACCGTAATCCTTTGTTGCTCCAAAGGATTACAATAGTATGGCCATAACCGATGTATTTGTGTTTGTGATTGCATGTCTATCGTTTGTGGTTGTGGATATAGTAGTATATGATACGTACTATAAGTATGCGGTGTTTGGATACGTATATGTATTAATAAAACCCCTCAATTAATAATATTAAGCTTTAGTTGCCTTCCATAAAGCAACACATGAAAAGTTTGATCGACTATGTGTGGGCACGCCTCCGCATGGTACACTGTCTATCTCGTGGAAGTGTGATGGTGGGTGTGTGGGTCTGCTTCCGCAGGGTGCACACTCATTGTGTTGGCTTATGGGTTGGACTTAACTAGGGAACCTTGATAGTCAAGTACCTAGAGGCACACAGATGCATCATGGAAAGGAGTTGTGCATGATCATCTATCCAAGAGTTGCACATGATGCAATTGGCAAAAGTTGCCTACCTTAGTATTTGGTCTTTGACGCCGGCGTTGGCTGGGCATTGATCCAATTATTTTGGATCTTGGCTCACTAGAAGGTTGTACGTTGCAATCTTCCGAGTTGATAGTGAGGGCTATCAATTTGAATAAAATAGTGAGAGCGTAATTAATTAAAGGCTTAATTAATCTCGTATATCAAATCTTTACAAGTCAAAATGTTTTGGACTAAATTCAAACTTTTTCTTTTGTAGCAATCAAATGGCAAACAACACTCACACTTTCTCGTTGCGATCAGTCCTTGAGAAGGACAAACTTACTGGAACCAACTTTCAAAATTGATTTAGGACGTTGAGAATTGTTCTCACGCATGAGTGTAAGCTCTATGTCCTTGAAACACCAGAGCCAGCAGAACCCGCCTCAAATGCGTCCAAAGCTGAAAAGGATGCTTACAAGAAGTACCTTGATGAAGTGTCTGATGTTGTGCTCAATGAACTATGAGTTGCAAGAGCAGCATGAGAACATGAATGTCATGGAGATGGTAACACATCTCAAAAACATGTATCAGCATCAAACAAGACAGGAGAGATATGATGTCTCCAAGGCTTTGTTCAGAAATAAGATGAAAGAGGGAGACTCAGTTGGCACTCATATACTCACTTTGATTGGGTACGTGGAAAACCTATCCAAGTTGGGATTTCCCCTAGGTCAAGAGTTGGCCACTGATGTGATTCTACAATCGTTGTCTGAATCATATAGTCATTTTATCATGAACTACAACATGAACAATCTTGACAAGCCGTTGTCAGAATTGTTGGGCATGTTGAGGACAGCTGAAGCACAGATGAAGAAAGACAAGCCCAAGTCTCTGATGATGATCAGCAAGACAAAGGGAAAATCAAAAGGCAAAGGCAAGGCTAAGAAAGGTTCTAAAGTCGGGCAGAAGACAAAGTCATCCGCGTTCAAAGCTAAAGGTGGGATCTCTTAAGAAGGCAGTTGTCACCATTGTCACCAAGTTGGACATTGGAAAAAAAATTGTCATCTCTACCTGGAGGAACTGAGGAAGAAGAAGCAGGGGATAGAGATCTCCACTTCAGATATATACGTCATTGAAATAAACTTAAATACTTCTTCATCATGGGTATTGGATACCGGATGTGGATCTCACATATGTTCTAATATGCAGGATCTGATAAGAAGTAAGCCTTAACGAAAGGGCCAAGTCAAGATGTGAGTCGCTAATGGAGCAAGAGTTGATGTCATCGCAGTTGGAGTTTTTAGTTTATCTTTACTTACGGGCCTTGTAATAGAATTAGAGAATTGCTATTATGTACCTGCATTTAATAGAAATATTATTTCTATATCTTGTATGGACAAGAGTGGATTTGAATTTCACATTGAGAATGAAATGATTTCTATTTCTAAAGATGAGATCTTTTATGGCAATGCCCCTATATCTTATGGTATCTACTTGTTAAAACTTGAGACTAGCATATACAACGTAAATACTAAAAGGCTAAAACTTGACAACTCAAATAAAACATAATTATGGCATTGTCGTCTTGGGCACATAAACGAGAAGCGTATATCTAGACTCCATAAAGATGGTTATCTAGACTCTTTTGATTTTGAATCATTAGAGACATGTGAGGCATGTTTATTAGGGAAGATGACCAAGACTCCTTTCATTGGACACAGTGAGAGAGCCAGTGATCTGCTAGGGCTCATACATACTAATGTATGTGGACCTTTTAGATCAAATGCTAGAGGAGGCTATCAATACTTCATTACCTTCACTGATGACCTCAGTAGGTATGGCTATGTATATCTTATGAAACACAAGTCAGAAACTCTTGAAATGTTCAAGACTTTCATAAATGAAGTAGAGAAACAACTTGGTAAGAGTATTAAAGCACTTCGTTCAGATCGAGGTGGTGAATACTTAAGCCAAGAGTTTGAGAACCTTCTGAGAGACCGTGGTATTGTATCACAATGGACTCCACCTGGTACACCACAACATAATGGTGTGTCAGAAAGAAGGAATCGTACATTATTAGGCATGGTACGATCAATGATGAGTTCAGCCGAACTTCCAATATCGTTCTGGGGATATGCTCTTGAAACCGCAACGTTTACACTTAACCGCATACCTTCCAAATCGGTTCAAAAGACACCATATGAGATATGGAATGAGAATCGTCCCAATTTGTCTATGTTAAATATTTGGGGATGTGAAGCTTATGTTAGGAAACAATTTCCTGAAAAGCTTAGACCCAAATCTGAAAAATGATATTTTGCTGGATACCCCAAAGAAACTCGGGGATACTACTACACACCAACTAACAACAAAGTGTTTGTTGCTAGGGCTGCTGTATTTCTTGAAAAGGAATTTATTTCCAAAGAATCAGTGGGAGGAATGTAGAGCTCGAAGAAGTTTGAGACCAACAAGAAAGCAGAGAACCTGAGGAGGTACATAAGGAACATGAAGACTCACAAACTGTTGTGGAATTTCAAATTCCAAATGTAACACAGGAACCTCGTAGGTCTAGTAGGACACGACTTGAGCCTGAGAGATTTGGATTTCTCGTGACTCAAGACAGTGACGAATTGGGCATAGCAGATGAGCCAACTTCCTATCTAGAAGCTACTAAGGGACCAGAATCTGAGAAATGGCACGAAACTGTGAGATCTGAGATGGAATCCATGTACACCAACAAGGTATGGACCTTGGTGGATCCACCCGAAGGGGTAAAACCCATAGGGTGCAAGTGAAGACCGACATGGATGGAAATGTTCAAACCTATAAAGGTAGATTGGTTGCGAAAGGATTTCGTCAAATTCAAGGTGTTGATTATGACGAGACCTTCTCACCAGTTGCCATGGTTAAATCCATCAGGATTATGCTTGCCATTGCAGCTTATCATGACTATGAGATTTGGCATATGGATGTTAAAACAGCATTCCTTAATGGGAATTTACTCGAGGATGTGTACATGACACAACCTGAGGGTTTTATCAATTCGAAGGAAGCCAATAAAGTATGTAAGCTACAAAGGTCAATCTATGGATTGAAGCAAACATCTCAGAGCTGGAATCTACGATTTGACGACGTAGTATTACAAAATGAAGATGAACCTTGTGTTTACAAAAGGGTTAGTGGGAGCACAATCATATTTCTCGTATTGTATGTGGATGACATACTATTGATGGGAAATGACATCCCTACTCTTCAGACAGTAAAAGGTTGGTAGGGGAAGACCTTCTCTATGAAGGATTTAGGCGAAGCATCCTATATATTAGGGATCAAGATCTATAGAGATAGATCTAGAAGGCTTCTAGGCCTAAGCCAGAGCACATACATTGACAAGGTGCTAAAGAGGTTTAGCATGAAGGGTTCTAAGAGAGGTAACTTGCCCATGTCCCATGGGGTTACGATCTCTAAAGCCCAATGTCCTAGTTCATGTGATGAACGGGCGCGCAAGAGTAAGATTTCATATGCATCAACAATTTGATCTATCATGTATGTGATGTTATGTACTCGTCCTAATGTGTCGTATGCTTTGAGCATGACAAGCCGGTATCAGTCAGATCTAGGTGAATGTCACTGGACAGCCATAAAGAACATCCTAAAGTACTTGAGAAGGACTAAGGATCAATTCTTGGTATACGGTGGTGAGGAAGAGCTCGTGGTAAAAGTTACACTGATGCTAGCTTCCAAACTGACAAAGATGACTATAGATCGCAATTTGGATTTGTGTTTTGCCTGAACAACGGAGCTGTGAGCTGGAAGAGTTCCAAGCAAGAGACGGTTGTTGATTCTACAACAGAGGCCAAATATATTGCCACATCTAATGCTACAAAGAAAGCTGTGTGGATCAAGAAGTTCATTTCTGAACTTGGAGTGGTTCCAAGTGTTGGTGATGCAATTGAGTTGTTTTGCGACAACAACGGAGCAATTGCACAAGCTAAAGAACCAAGATGGCACCAACGTTCCAAACATATTCTACGGCGGTTCCATCTCATACGAGAGATCATACAGCGAGATGTGAAGATTTGCAGAGTACCTACAGAAAGCAATGTGGTTGACCCGCTCATAAAAGCACTTTCACAGCAGAAACATGACGGACATGTTCGATCACTTGGATTGAGATTCATGAGTGATTGGGTATAAATACAAGTGGGAATCTGTTGGTATGTATGCCCATAGAGACTATCATTTGATGATTGTAATGGGATACTATGTAAACGATTTGTAATACTACATTGATCATATCAATAAAGGCAAGTTTCCAATCTATATGTTTGTGTTTTATATTGTGAGATTACCATAAAACTTATAGATGTCTATAGAATAATATACTCAATGACATGTCTTCGGCTTCATGACCTGAACAGTGAGATCATATGTATGATAAGAGTATGTATTCTTATTTTGTCCCTAATCGGTTGTTATTGTGAAAATATCCATAGACATAACACATAAGATTAGAATGTATGTTGGTTGATGGAAGAATCTCATTATCCATGATATGGAGATATCCAACCAAATACACAGATACTTATTAGAGAACAGTGTATCGGACAGACCCACCTTGAGAGTGACACATGGATACCATGATTGGTAGTTAGAGTCACATCTCATAATGATGGTGGTGATTGTGGTTCTTAGACCTGAAGTCACTACACTTATCACATGTCGTTCGGTGTACTTTGACATCATCCACCGTGGTCTTGAATAAGGATTGCCATAAAGATGGTGCTTGGGTGCACTGTGACATATGGGGATGACTGTGAGTGATGTAGATGGAATTTGTCCTTCCTACGGGAGTTTGATATTTCGGCCACTTGATAAGCGAGACTGAGAAATGCATGGCCATGCTGATGTGAGACAATATGTGATATTGAGCTTACATATATCTCAGACAGTCTGCTCTAGTTCAAGGAACATGGATTGAATGTTGAAAAGGATAACAGTTCCATGACTCGAGTTCAATCTGGATATCAGTGACAAAGAAACTATACAATCACTGTAACACCAATCATGAATGATAGGTTAAGTTGTTCTCAAACTTCTCTAATTACTTGGGTGGCAATGAAGTCTTGCTAGATACCAATCATTGCTTGTGAAATCATAACATGATTATAGATATCACTACCAACGTAATTTGGAGCCTACCAGCACGCATAGGATGTGTTGGAATAGGAGTATAATTGTGGATTTGATTGGAATTGCTCTGAATCACATTGATTACTAAAATGTTTATGTAATCCATTAGAATAATATTGGAATGTTTGAGCCAGTTAATTGGAGTGACTGGCTCTAAGTGCAAGTGGGAGTCTGTTGGTATATATATATGCCCATAGAGCCATCCCGAGCTATTGCAAGGAGTCGGATATTAATTAATCAATTAATGTGATTATTTGGTTAATTAATTAATTCCAGAATATTCTAATTAATCCACGAGCGTTTTAATTAATGCAGTGTTTCTGTTTACCGATGGGTTTAGCAAACCCTACTTCCTTTCGTCTCCTATTAAAAGGGGCTTGACGGCTGATATCTATATAAGATATTGAGAGAAGCTTTTCAGTTTACGCTCACGTACGTAAACCATAGTCGTCACCATCCTTAAGAGAGAAAGGAGAGCACCGCGACGCTAGCACGTCGTCGCACAGAGACGACTCCTTCGCCCGGCTTAGGAAGCGCGACGTAGAGTTCCAGTCCATCCGCGTGGACGAAGTAGAGACGCAGACGCTGAGACACCTGCGTTCAGAGGACATCTACGACCATCCGTACGCGCTACGAGCGGCGTACATCACCGCACGAAAGAAGCGCCGCCGGATCTTCCTACGACACATTCAGCGAACGGGAGAGAAGTTCCATCCGTGTAGGCCAGCAACGTTGCACACCATCGTGCAGCGGGACATCGTCGAACTTGCTCCGCAATAAGGTATATCCCGCAAACACTCTTTCTAAATACGCTGTTGTCGACGAGATCCTGTATCGGGTTGCGTGGAATTTTTTTTTGTTGCTTCCGCCACGCATGTTTTCTCCACAAAACCCAACAGTTTTCCCTAGTTGAGGTGCAAGCTTTATGCACGTTGGTGTCCTCCACATTCTCTAAAAGGCCAGTGTTCAGAAAATCGGCCTAATCGACCGAATAATCGGTTTTGGGGGTCTAGCACTCTGAATATGAATAATCGGCCTATAATCGGTCCAGGACCGATTAATCGGCCGTTTGGGGGAATAATCGGCCGATTAATCGGCGATTTTCAAAATCAAATGCTAGTAATAATTTTTTTTTACATTAATTTTTTCTAATACTACTATTGGTCATTACAATTACATTCTCTTCTTCCACTTTACATATTTGGTTTTCTCCTCATATTTTTTCAATAAGTTTATAGTTAATGTTTATTGAACTTATCCTTATCGTTGATGTTTTCTTCTCTAATTTCATCAATGTTTCTAATTACTTCTTAATGCAATATTAGTCTATGACTTATCAATGTTTCTAATTACTTATCAATGTTTCTTCTCTAATTTCATCAATGTTTCAAGTTACTTATTAATGCAATATTAGTCTATTACTTATCAATGTTTCAAATTACTTATTAATGCAATATTAGTCTATGACTTATCAATGTTTCTAATTACTTATTAATGCAATATTAGTCTATTACTTATCAATGTTTATAATTACTTATTAATGTGATATTAGTCTATGACTTATCAATGTTTGTAATTACTTATCAATGTTTTCTTCTCTAATTTCATCAATGTTTCTAACTACTTATGAATTCAATATTAGTCTATTACTTATAAATGTCTCTAATTACTTATCATTGTCATTATTATATGGTCAATATATAATTTACATATATTTATGATTAATATTTTAAAAAAATCAAAACCGATTAAAACCGAATATTCTCCCGCTTATACTCCCGCATACCGTATATACTCTATTCGGTACCCTCTCCGCCCGTACACCGATTACCGCTTTTCAGAACAATGTAAAAGGCTTTAGTTTAGTATTGTCGGTTAATGTGCCTCTTGTTTTGGTGACTACATCCAATGTGGTTTATTCTGGATTTCTATCTAGACAATATATATTTCATCTCCTTTATAGATAAACATTGCATCCCCAGCCTTCTGTCTCCCCCATATGAAGCACTGATACTCCAAAATAGGTGTCCTACCAGTACTGAATATATATACGATACCTATACTCCCTAGATACTCTAATATGTATCAGATACTTCTTAATCTTTATCCTATTTTTTATTAGCAGGCTACAACCTCAATACATCTTCGATGCCGCCAGCCCATTTCGCAGTCAAGGAAGGAGTACCCCACTCACGTGATCCCTCAAAATCCAAAAACCATGTCACTCCCAACTCTAGACTCCCCCTAATACATTGTAATTTGAGAACGAAATGGGATTGTCTTTATTCTACTTGTAAGATAAATTGGTATTTTTTTGTTAAACATTTTAAATAAATATCAAAAAAATTGACGTATCCACATCATACCCGTATCCTATATTTTCAAAAACTGCCATATCCTCGTACCGTAATCGTACCCGTATCTGTGCTTCATAGGCTTTGCAACTGTGGTCATCATGCTTTTCATTGATACGCAATTATAAATGTGTGCACTGATTAAATTTACAGACATTTATAAACTGCAATTAAAGATTTAATACCATTGTGTAATTCAATTAAAACATCGAAGTGATATTTGTTGTATGAAATTATAATTATGTTAATATTTTTCCAAATCTTGAGAGTACATGGGCCCTTTAGTCCCAAAATCATTTCCACTTTTAATTGTGTTGGATGTGTTGTATGACCCAAATTAATATAAAATTGTTAATGTAAGTTGATAGAGGAGGGATTGGAGCAAAATATTTAATATTATTTCGTAAAATACTGATGGTAACCATATTAAAATTATATATTTTATAATATATGAGGGGATAAGAGATATAGTTGTCAAATATGTTTAGTTCAACCCCTAAAATGTATGTATTGAGAAGGATGATGATATTAGTTAAGCAAGATAATAAAAGATCGCAGCCTGTATAGTGTATTAGCATACACTCACAAATTTTTATTTATTGCATTGTATCGTAGAAATACCATTTTTTTTTTTTTGGGGGGGGGCTTCATCCTGGGTAGCCCCCCCCCTATGGCTCCGCCCCTAGTTGGGAGGATCCTCGCTAGAAGACATTGCCAACCTCCCCTCGTCAGTTGTACAACAATAAAAATATATAGTGTACGGGTGTAAAAGAAGGGAAACCCTCGAGAGACAAGGGAAGTGGAGAAACCTAGGTAGAGGTGGAGGGGAATGAGAAAGGTGTGGCAGAAACACACGAGTGTAACCAAATCCTAACATAATAAAAGAGAAGGTGCACAGTGTCATAACATCACGAGGAAAGGTAAGGGAGGGAAAACTGTATCTAGACCTAGGGTTCATATCAACTAGTATGATACCAACTAATAGAGAGCATCACTAGGGAATAAGCAACTACTACTCAAATTCGCTAAAACGTCATCAATTGGCCAGACAAAGCCTCCTAAACAATATTTATAGCTAAACTGCAACCCTTATTCTCTAGAAAATTGCCCAAATTTGTTAAATAAAAAGGAAATGCCTAAAAGTTAGGGCTACAAAAAAACAAACTTGAACACCATACATAATCTGACCGGATCAAACCACCTAATCTAGTCTAGTTTGGATAGGTAGAGTGGTCAAATTTGGTCTATAAATTCTTCAAACCTATATTGTCTGGTTTGGTCATAGTCTCAGTGATATATTAACTTTATCATTATATGCACATATTTTTACAATTAAAATAATTAGATATAGATGCATATTTAACTAATATATATTATTCAACATTGTAATATGTATTCTTAAAAATTAAAAATGACAATTATAAAACAATAAATGACAATTTGATTGGCAAACTAATAGCAGTGACCCTAATTGTTTCAACTGGTTTCTCAGAAGAAGTAAGTTGCGAATCGATGTTTCCTTCATTCACCTTTGTCCCTACTTCCTCATATTTGATCGTGGTGGGCAATTGTTACGTCCAATTGTCAATGGTGGCAACAATTGACCTTCACTTAAGAGCATAGTGACAAACTAGGGCTTGGCAAAATTTCAACTTTTGTGAAAAAGTTGTAATTCAAGAAAATTCAAGAATACTCAAAAGAATCATTAAATTCCATTCAAAGTTTGGTTGTTTATTCATGAAAAATTTGAGAATAAGTCGGATATATAGATATCTATGTATCTATGCATGTATACATATTGAGATGTAGATATATGTGTAAAACATAGAAGATCAAATAAACGTGGAAGAGACTATTGTTTCGCCAGAAGGAGGAAGTCGTTGTGATTGTAGTTCAGGAGAGGGAGAGAGGGAATGTGTGATGTTGGAATCAATTAGGACACATCATAAGAGAGCCACTAAACTAGTTGAAAAAACTTAACATGTAAGTTAACTTTCAAAACGTCTTATATCAAAATCATGAAACATTATGAAAGTGTGTTAAAGTGTGAAAAATCAAAAAAAATGTGTGAATAGCTGTCAACCTATGTTATATTCAGTAAGAGTGTTGGGTTGACAAAATAATTGTGACTTTTTCCAAAAAAGTTGAAGACTTTTGTTGCTAGGCTTACAAGTTCTAGCAATAGATAATAAAAGTAATGGATTTAGATTTTAGACTAAACTTGGTCAAGTCTGGTTTGGAAACTTTTCTAACCACTGTGTAGTTGGTCTACAATTTTGGGGCTAGACCAGGCCACACCCACCATACTGAGAGTGGGAATTTGCAGATAAATCTTGTTAAGGAAATAAATGCTAATAAACCCTAGTAGTATACACGAGTAGTCTAATCAGGATCCCTTAGTGCCCTCTATCCTGCATCACTTTGGCCTTCTCAAATGTCATTTGGATTATGATTTTGTGTAGAAGTGTATTAAAAGTTGTGAAATTTACATATGAGGAGAAGCCTTTACAGTTGTAGTTTAATAGAGGGAAAGAGAAAATGTATGATGTTGGAATTATTTAGTATACATCATAAGAGAGCCACTAAACCTGTTGATAAATCTTAACATGGAAGTTAACTTTAAGAACACTTTATATCAAAAATCACTAAAATAATGAAAGTTCGTTAAAATGATGAAAAACCACAACAAAGTCGTCAAAACTTATCAACCAACATTTTATTCAGTGAGAATATTCAATTGACCCTGCAAGTGTCAAGACTCCTGGAGGAGAGACCCCAACTTTTCCTATCATAGTTGGGGTACACCAAGGATCCACACTCAGCCCATATCTATTCGTTCTTGTTATGGATGAGTTGACAAAGAATGTTCAGCATGATATTCCTTGGTGTATGTTATTTGTTGATGATATTGTTTTGATTGACGAAACCAAAGATGGATTGAATGATAAAGTTGAACGTTGGAGAAAGGCATTGGAATCAAATGGATTGATGATTAGCAGGAGCAAAACTGAGTATATGCATTGCAATTTCAGCCAATCTCGCAGTGTGAATGATAGAGCCAAGTTGGACGGAGTAGATATACCAAAATGAGATAAATTCCGTTACTTGGGTTCTATTATTCAAATAGACGGGGATGTCCAAAACGATGTTTGTTACCGGATCACTGCAGGATGGTTGAAATGGAGGAGTGCAACTGGAGTATTATGCGATCAGAAGATCCCTCTCAGGTTAAAAAGTAAGTTTTATAGAACAGCTATACGACCAGTGATGCTCTATGGGAGTGAATGTTGGGCGGTGAAGAAACAAGGTCTCAACAAGATGAATGTGGCTGAAATGTGTATGCTGAGATGGATGTGTGGGAAGACAAGAAAAGATCGCTTGAGAAATGACTATATCAGGAATAAAGTGGGGGTGGCGAGCATTGAGGACAAGTTGCGCGAGGGCCGACTTAGATGGTACGGACATGTGCAACGCAGACCTACCAAGGAATGAGGTTTCGGCGAAATCACCGAAATTTCGCCCCAAAATACCGATTTCGGTAGCATCTGGTACCGAAACATGCGACTATACCGATTTCAATCGAAACTGGCAACAAGATTGCATTTATCGAAATTTCAATAAAAATTTCGACGGTTTCAATGAATTTCGCCAATTTCGAGGTTTTTTGTACACAAATTGAAAATTTTCGATGGAAATTTCGATGGAAGTTTCGATAATTGCAATCCTTTATGTTATTGTTGTTTTTTTAATAGGACTAAAGGGGGATTGGGGTTATTTCACCATTTATTACTCATGCATAGCATATACCTATAATATATCATAATTACATTGCATTCCCTAATATTTGCTACTCAAATTATCAAACACTAATATGATGCATGCTTTATGCTATATTTTATTTTCTTCAATGCGGACGACATGTATCCTAGTGGTGGTTTATTAGACAATGAGGGTCCTAGGAAGCCAAATACACCAATAAATAATGATTTTACTTGGAAACATTGCATTAATGTTCTTAGGGCCAATGAAATGGTTGACTGTCGAGTCAATATCAACAGCAAACTATCAACCCAAGTAAAATGTGTGGGGGACGCCCTACATATCGAACATGTGATGTTATAGCACAAATTAGTACATGCATGTATATAGCTCATAACTGCAAAATTACATAACTTAATTCCTACATTTTGTCATCAAAATCCTTCATCGAAATCCTCAATAAACAGGACAGTTCCCTTACCTCCCACATGAAGGACCCCTCCCTAACCTACCCCCACATAAAATTTTATTGCATAAAACGATGCATTTAGGTGTAGAGATCACACCTGTAAAATTTAATAAATTAATTCGTTCATTTTGGCGTCGAAACGGGCACAGTTGCATTTATCGAAATTTTTATCGAAATTTCCATAAATTTCGGTTTCCATGCTGTCGAAACGGTATCGAAATCGGATACCTTATTCCTTGAGACCTACTAGTACGCCTATACGAAGCAATGCTATTGAGCCAACCACTATAAATAGAAGAAGAGTAAGGCCTAAATTAACATGGGATGAGCTTATAAAGAAAGATTTTGAATCTCTACATCTCAATCAGAATATGGCCCATGATAGAGCTGAATGGAAACGAAGGATCCATGTAGCCGACCCCAACATAGTTGGGATTGAGGCTTAGATGATGATGATGATGATGATGATGATGAGAATATTCAATTGACCAAAGAATCATGACTTTTTTTCTTAAAAGTCAGATTTTTGTTACTAGGCTTAAACTGCTAGCAATGGATACTAAATACTTGTAGTGAATTTAGATTAAGCTTGGTCAAGTCTGGTTCAGAAAATTTCCTGACCATTATGTGTAGTTTGCTCTATGATTTTAGGGCTAGATCAGACCACACTCACCTCTAGTTAAAGTGGGAACTTGCAGATAAATATTGATTAGCAAATAAATGCTAATAAACCCTAGTAGTATACATGAGTTGTCCAATCAAGCTCCCGTAGTGGCTTTTGTCCTATGTCACTTTGGCCTTCTCATATGTCATTGGGATTATTATCTTTTTGTGAAGAGCGTGTTAAAAGTGTTAATTTTTTTTCATAGTTTGTCTTAATGACAATGTTATATGTGACAGATTCTTCTGGTATTGCAGATTCCAAGAAATATAAATATATATACAGTACCTTGTCATTAATATATTGACAAATTTGTATTAGTTCCTCGATGTGAGATAGCCCGCCCAAAAATGGAGTGTCTTCTCACAACTAGAAAAATACACCTCAACTTTGTTGAAGAAACAAGTATATTGGGTTGCAAACCAATAAATTGTGGATGAATTTACATAAAACTGTTGAATGATAATTTTGAGGAGTTACAGAATGAGAAGAGGTATATTCATTTGGATGGTCAATGGTCTATTTTACTATTCTTCCGTACCTTCAGAAGTCTTTTGAAAAATGCAATGAAAATATGAATTTAGATGGCTTTTCTTATGCTTACTATATAGGCAGGACATCTACCTCTGCTTATTGTACCCTTGGTGTGGTAATCTAGTTAGCAGAGGATTGAATGCAAATGTAGCAGTAGAATACACTACAATATTTCATACCATATGTGATACTATAGGTGAAAGCCTGGCTGAGTAAAGGACATATGATAGACATTATCATACATGTTTGTTGTGTTAATAGAGCCAACACTTCTATTCCCGACAAACCGGTTAACATGCATTGGGTTTCTCCGCTATTCTACTGCAACTGTTGATAGTCTGATACTCTGCAGCTTGGCGTGTTTTGTGATTTCCGTCGCGCGTCTCTATATGTTATTGTTGATCCGTGTGTCCAGTCACACATACCCTTATCTGTGCTCTCATGGCTTACACTGATGCCTTCTGCTCGTTGTGTGTTACGATCATGGTATAAAATCGTCGAAGTTGGGCAAAATTTCGCCAATTTTGTTGATGTCGACAGTTGGTGATAGGGCTGGACAAGAAACCAAACTTGACCATCAGACCAAACCGTACTTGACCAAACCGCTCGGGTAAGTCTAGTCTGCATGGGTATTGAGGTCAAGTTTGGTTTGAAAAATTTTCAGACCATCCTTAGGTGGGGTCTAGTCATAGTAACAAGTTAACTGATCAAACCGAACTTGACCAGGTCTATATATGTGTATGTGTGTGTCTACACACACACACACACACACATATACATACATAATATATATATATATATATAGAGAGAGAGAGAGTCAGGCTAGAATACACTCGAGTGTATCCGGAGCGGAATACACTCAAGTAGTTTTTCATGATGCAATATTTTTTTTTAAAATTTAATCCATTGATCTTATTAAACATCTCGTGAACAACTCATACACAAAATTTGAGCACATTTGGATATGTATAGCTCATGTTATGAAGACCGCAAAAATTATGCATTTCAAATTAGTTTCGCGCGTCGATTTTGTTGCCCTTGGATGAGTGACTTACACTCATCCAAATGGGCTCAAAATTTGTATGTAGCCCATTTATAGTATGACGGTGAAGATCAACGGTTTACATTTTGCAAAAAATAGTCTTGATATGCAAACACACTTGAGTGTATTCGTGCGATCCGTACACTCGAGTGTATTCTAGCTTGACTCTATATATATATATATATATATATATATATATATATATAAATAAATTGTTCTAGTCAGGATGTAGTTGATATATAGAAAGTAATTCTTATCATCTCAACATTACATTTATTATCAGTGTTGCAAATGGCTTTTAAATTAATGTTGCAATTGATATATATATATATATATATATATATAATCTTTTTTTATTTTCAACATTTATTTATTGCACGTAATATACAAAATATTCCAACTAATGCTTAGCCAGCATGACTTATTTCATGTTATTAAATTAGATTTTTATTGAAGAGCACCAATAATTTGCCACCAACATTGAATCAGATTATATTAAAGTAATTTTCAAAAGGATCTTGGCCGATCTAAGTGTGTGACCAGTATCATCATCATCATCATCATCATCCAAAACCTTAATCTCAACCATGTCGAGGTCAGCTACATGGATCCTTCTTTTGCAATCAACTCCGTTATGGGTAAGTGTACGATAAGTAAACACTAAGAAATAGTGGTTTTAGATCAAACTTGACCACATTTTAGCGGTCAAGTAAGTTTGTTGGGCCCCTTTAGCAGTCAAGTTTGGTTCGAAAAAATTTCATACCAGTATATGTGGTCTGGTCTATGGTTTTATGGTCAGAATAGACTTGACTAGACCACCACCCCTAGTTGGCGATGTGGAATCCACGAAGAGATCCTCATTCCACAACATCCTCAACATCTCTTCGAAGTTGTCACAGCGGCCCATATTTGTCGATGAAGTTGACCCAAGTCCATTCAAAAATTCCCCAACTTCCTCGACATCAATCAAAGTCGTCGAAGTTGGCGACATTCTTTTGGTGATTTTTGGAGTTCGTTGTGTGTGTGTCTGGGGGGGGGGGGGGGTTGGAGCTTGAGAGAGGTAATTTTGATGTTATTTTTTATTATTCTAAGCGAATATTAATAGATCTACCATAGATTTACACCACTTCATGTAGTTTATATATCGAAGAACTTTGTAGTCCGAAGATGATTTAGGAGATGGTTGCATGTAATCATGTAACTTCTACATATGTAAACCTATATGGATGGCTATATGTAAACATATATTGTGTTTTTCAGCTAGATTTGATGAAATATATCGATTTTCAATCACAAAATGACTATCCTTTGGCTGAATTTTTGTCAAAGTTGTGTTGCAGTTTAGTTGTACAAATCCTCGAAGTTTCTCGATGTTTTCACAAATTTCCACTTCCACACCTGTCCAAGTTAACATCCTGTTTCATGGTTATGAGTCTTATGACTGTCAAGTTGGACGGATCTAACTACCATACACAGTCTATCTCTAGTAGACGACGTGCATGTGTGTGTGTGTGTTGTTGTGTTGGGGGGGGGGGGGCCAAAATCACATTTTTTATATTATTGAGAGAGAGAGGAACTTATCTTGATTCTTTCCGGAATAGTTGACCAATCTTGAACTAAACTATAACATTTTCCCCAAATTTTCTACATAATACCTGACTTTTGATCTTTCCAAATAATGTTTGGCAAGGCATGTGTTGGCCTTCTATATATTTATTCATATCATATATAAGGTATTCTATGTGTTTAATTTATGCTCTGCAGTCTGTATAGTCATGTTATAGTAAAGCAGGAGTCAAAAATGCATTTAAAGCGTTTACATGCCAAATGTACTATTAAAAATGACATTACATCAAATACAAAAAAATGCCCAGGCGATCTTGGTCCTAGGCGCCTTTTTTTTTCTTCTTTAAGGTGAAGATCTGTTGAATCCCAGATTCGACTTTGTTATTATGTAACTCGGTTTATAATGAACATAACTAACAGTTGTATATAAGATGCTTCGATAATTCAGACTATGATCCATGCTAAGTCATAGGTTCCTGACAACATGAGAATCCGTCATAAGTGGCAAGATGTCTTTTCTAGGGAACAGATTATCCAGATGTTCGAATGGAAAGATCTTAGCAATATGAAGATGTTTCTGAAAGTGTTGAAATCAAATATAGTCTAAAATGTTTACCTGATAGATTCCTAATATCTTTGCCAGACATGTTGGACTTCCTGTACTAATTGAATCTGAAAGGTACTTGAAATATTGTGGAGCAAACTTTATAAACGACTCTAGTTCTGTTTTGGTAACCTGTTTAATGATGAATCTGTCATCTAATGATTTTGCAAAAAAGACATTGCTCTTGCCACCTTGAGCACCCCACTTTTTACATCGGCTCAGAGACCTTATGAAGTCAGGCTCTGATGGGCAACAAATTTTCCTTAGATCCTCAAAACGTTTTGCATAGTAACATGTGACACAATATTTCATCTTTCCAGATAGACCTTCATCAGTAAATGAAACTTTGACATGCAATGCTTTGGTATATGAGAGTGGATCCAGTGAAGTCATTCTGCTAGCAGACATTGAAGCAATGGAACTTATACTGTCATCAACTGAAGCAAGGCTTTTGAATACTTCCGAAGATATCTCATCAAATGATGGAAAAGGATTAAAGCTTGTGGCATCGTAGAAAGACATTGATGTTGAAGAATCTCCACAATCTCTTAGCCTGTCTTTATCATCAGTCATCTGAGAGTGATAGTCCGACGAAGCAAGAGCATAGGCGATAATGCTAGTTGGCTCGTCATCAAATACAGGTATCACGGTTCCATTCATTCCAACAGGTAATAGAAATCTTATCTCGCCTTGATGCTCCAATTCTCGGAGCAAGGGAACATAGACAGGATTGTACTCGTTAAGGATACAGTAAAGGGAAGAGGATGCAAAGGGACTTTTATTGATAGAACAATAAAAGTCCTGAAAGGGCATCTCCATCAATGTAGGTGAAACCCTCTTTATACCTTCCCCGTCCTTTACGGAGATGGGAGTTAGAGGCCGAGCCACATCTGTACCTCCATGGTTTTCCGCAAAATCACCAGGTTCCGAGATGGTGGTCTTAATTTCTGTGAAAGAAGGCGACCCTGACTTAGCCAGGTCACATGAAGGAGCATTTTCTCCAGTCCATTTTGCATCTAATGTGTCTGATAAGTCCATTCGAGAGACTTGCCCATCAGATAGAGATCTAAGTACAACAGCACCGGTTTCTAAAGGATCCATCTGCTTTTGCATATTGGAGACTGGAGAAAGAGGCACTTCCTTTGCAACAGAGATGGGGTCAAGCTGATTATCCCTTTGGTGGAGGCACAAGCTACTTTTTTGAATTTCCTCTGAGAACTGCCTGGGGGATCCATTAGGATGTAGATTTCCCTTGGAGAGTTCACCACCTCTTGCATCTGGGGATGGAGAATTCAAACCACTGACAGCATTTTGTGACTTGAAAGATGAATTCCACTCCAATACTTTTGCAAAGGAACTGACCTTCTCTAAATGTCTTAATATGCTTCCAAATCCTTCGTGCAATTTACTCTCTGAACCTGAAGCAAAAATCAGACGTTGGTCCCATAAGTAAGAGAGTATGACCAACTGCCTTCGTAACTTATTAATTTGAAGAATATCATAAACTGTTTGCCCTTTCTTTGCATCCTGTATTTCAAAACAGAAGTCCTGAAACAAAATTGTAGTAAAGAAGTTAGGAGACCCAAGGATACGGAGTAAAAATAAGAAAGAGGAAAATATGATACAAATGCCCTTTTACCTCGAACTCTGCCTTCTCTTTATGCAGTATGCATTCAAGTTTTGCAGCACAAAGATCAGACTCTGCTACTTTAGGACTGCTATCAGGCATCCCTGATTTTTTCTTGTTTTCCTTTAAACAATGGATGCAATTAAGTACTTGGTCCAATAGAAGTTTAAGTTTGTCCTTAACCTGGGAAATGGAAGCATGGTGGGTATAATTTTTGAATAGAGATAAATTAGCCCATTCCAAAAGGATCAAAGACTATAACATAATTTGACCAAATTAAAACAAAAACAAAAAATATATAGCTCAATTCTCCTAAGCCTAGTAACAGTTTCTAGAGGCAAGCTCGGTCAAATTCACAACGTCAATGTTTTATAAAGTGAAGCAGGAGACAGTGGACAGGACCTTGTAGCCGCTTGAGCGCATGGCTGGTGGAACAAGTGGACAATTAAGTTTTTCATATGTATACATATGTACGTATAGTGGTACATTTTTTACATTTATATACATATCTTATCCTAGTATATATCATGATTTCAAAAATGACAACAATTAGTAAAATTGAAATTGTTAATAGTAAAGCAATATATAAGATGCCAGTTTCAGAATTCCTGATTGCCTCCGGGTACCAGCTTGACCCTTATAAACGAGCATTAAGAGGTCAGAGTGTCTGTTGTTTTTCCCTTTCTGATTCAGAACTCCTTGGAAAGGATTTAGTCCCAAGGGGGATTTCATCGATTCTGGTAGGAAGGATAATTGTCTCTCAATGTTCTAATTTTATTTTGAACTTCCAATAGTTGAGTACCCACCAGCGTATAAAGTTAACCTCGGATGTTTTATAAGTAGGAGCTGAGGATTAGAAATCTAAGTACTAGTCAATTAGTGTATTTCTATACTGCATAACTAGATAAAGTAAGCATAATACAACAATTATGCAGAGAAAAAACAATGATAATGCAGACAGTAAGCATGATACAGCCCTCTTCACGTCTATAATAAGGCTGGACTCCCTCCCCTCGTACCATTAAAATTATCAGAAAAAAGTTATTGACATTGAAGTATATAATTCATAACCACTAACCCTGATACTATATGATTAGTCATTATTAGATCATCGTTGCATATTAGTAAACTTTTTTTTGGTCGGTCAAAAATGTGTGTTGCTAGTATTACCAAAACTTTGGGCACTAAGTACCCCATTACATCAGGCAGAAATAACCAGAAATATCTAAAGATCATTACCCCACGCAGGGGGACCAGAGATCTCAAAAGGAACTAAGAAACTAAGAAAAACAAACAAACTAAGAAAAACAAACAAACTAGCGACTGGATCCTAACACTCCTGCTAGCCAAAAGACTGTAACAAGCCATGATTACATACATTCAGCATACCCACAAAAAATAACCACAACTCGTCAAAGACTATCACCAGCCACCCTGCTAGGATTTAGCCTTAGTGTATCTACTTTCTTAGTCAGCTATCACAAGGATCTAGAAGGAGCGTACACCCCAATCAGATCCTCCAAACTGTAGTAAGACACAACCGAGATGCAAAAGAGAAACAGCAGGATCCTTCCATGAGCTGGCCGTCAATTAATGTCCTTGAACTGAGCACTGCCTATCTTCCACTGGCGTTAGAATCATTCCCTGAAGATGTGAATTCCAGGTAGATGTCCAGCTCCTCTTCATCAATCGCAACCACCAAATTACTGGACCCTGCGCATCTCTGCTACACCAAGGAGACAAATCAAAGGCTCCAACTCAAGCTACGAGTATCCAAGTAGAAGCTTGGGTTAACTGCAGCAAAACATTGAACACCTTGAAGGTGTTTCTACGCACAGCAGCAGAAGAGCTCGAATAGGAGAAGAAGAAGATCTGCCCCCCCGAAACAAATTCCACACGAAACTCCTGTAATACACAGAAGCCCCTCATCAAGCACCTAGAGTGCATTCGAATTCGCAGCTACAGAGGAGCCACACAAGAACATCCAGCAAAAGGATACCACACAAACCAAAGTCGGTCGCCTGCAGAAGAATCGCTAGATAGGAGAAACCCACCGGCAGGGGAAGAGGCTGGATCCCAGCCACCGGACGGGGGTGAGTAGCAACCACCCTTACGCCAGAGGGAACTCCATCCGAGCAGTGAATCCTTGTAAACAGACCCGGCAAAGCCCTACCTTCGTTGGTGGAGGGAACGCGCCGCCGATCTGGTCGAGTCACCATTCGACCCAACGCCGGTTCCATCCGCCACCGAAAGCACCAGGCAGAGAACAGGGCGGGGTCAAACCCATCGTCATCCAGGGAACCCTAGGTTCACTCGGAAGGAGGGGGATGAGCTAGTGAAGGAAGAGAGTGAGCCTTCCCTCACCAGCGAGATAGAGCGACAACGAAGAGCCTAGATCTGGTGGGAGAAGCTCTTTCCAACCGTCACACTTGAACGGCGTGGAATCGACCGGGTCGACATGCCAGTCCTCAGGCCCAGATCTGCTCCTCACGGCGCTGCATATTAGTAAACTTAATATTATATAATTAGTAATCAGTACTGGTAACTATAATGTTATTTAATTATTCATTAATCCTAGAACAGTACACAATATCATCTGCAGTATTTATTTAATGGTTAGTCTAACATTGTCATTACATACATTAGTAGCAGAATCAGTGATCCTTGTTTGTTGTTAATGTAAGTTTATATACATACAATATATCATTTATTTCTTTAGCATATAGATTTTGATACCCACCTAGTAAGTAGCACGTGCATAGTAAAAACTACGAATGCGACATGATTGGATTATTTTTCAACCAAACAGTGACGAGAGAATGCCACATCTCAAAAAGCAGCCTGCAAAGCAGGACAAAATGTTAAGTCGATTGAGACTTTTAGCTGGCAAAAGTAACTATGAATGCAGCATGATTGGATTATTTTTCAACTAAACAGCGACAAAAGAATTCCACATCTCAAAAAGCAGCCTGCAAAGCAGGACAAAATGTTAGGTCCATTGAGATTTTTAGCTGGCAAAAGTAACTCAACAATTTCGCATGTCCCCAGTTCACATGGTTTCTAAATAAAAATTACAAGATCCACCAGTATATACGAATTTCGTCAAGGCCTCCATGATAAAAGCCAAAAGCAAACATAAAGAACATCTGAAGACACAGAGTCTGCTTACATAATAGCTACTACGTATAGCAATGAAATCCCACTGCCCTAACAAAACTAATTTTCCACCAACCTCATGTACTTCACGCCGAATCCACTCCACATCCTGAATATTGAAATCAAGCTGAGCAGGCGGCAGGTAAACTGAGTGCACATCAATGGAAGCATAGCGAAAGCAAGCTACCATCTTTCCAAAACTGATAAATAAACGAAATAGAAGTGAAGAAGAACAAAAGTTAATGATAACAGGTTAAAAATGCAAATGAAGAAGCTGAAGTACCCATAGAATCGAAGGCAGTCCCTGTGGAGAGAATGTCCACAACTAGCAACCCTACTAGCAGCAGCATGATTTGAAAAACTAAGCTCCAGAAATTTGCCAAAAGATAAACCCCAAGCAGCATCAGACATCACAACTCTCCTTGTTTCTGGAGGCATTCCACATTTCCGAGGACA
This sequence comes from Alisma plantago-aquatica, assembly GCA_963693085.1. Lineage (NCBI taxonomy): Eukaryota > Viridiplantae > Streptophyta > Magnoliopsida > Alismatales > Alismataceae > Alisma > Alisma plantago-aquatica. The sequence goes on along the minus strand of OY856409.1, from coordinate 368,723,582 downwards.
CCTTAAGCACCGATGCCACATCCAAATTTTACCATCACGCTCCCCAGGCAAAAGTATATCAGGGAGTTTCTTAACTGATATTGTAAGACTCCCTTGCCTATGAGTATAGCAATGGACATGAGCCTCCGATGGCATATCACAAGACTGGCATCGATAACCCTGATAATAAAGGTTTGTTATTTTTATAGACCGGGCATTCAACTAAAGAATACAGATAGAGAGTGCGACAAAAATGTGTACCTGGTCAAATAAATGATCACGCAGAAAACGTCCTAAAGGCTTGTCGAAGCTGCCATAGTATTTGATCCGAAAAAGATGGGCACGTTCACAGACAGTCCCTTTCCAGACACAGCGGGTTGACAAAGAAACCAAGATACTTTGGTGATCAGAAGGGGATGGAGGAAATTCTTCTTTAGTTATTTGCTCTTCCAGTTGCTTATTATCCTGAGGAACAATTTCAGAATCAACACCAGCTTGTTTCTCAACAATCTCGGAAGTATCTAAATTCTTAGCGCAGCTCATGGAACCATCGACATTGAATGCTTGATCACCAACAGAAAAATTCGTCACCCCATAGTCCTCCAGAAATCCAACTACGGTCCTACTTGCATCTGTATCTTCCATATTAGCTGCATTGCTCTCTACTAAAGGCAGTGAAGAAGAGATAAAAAATTCAGGTTTTTCTATTTGATGTGAACTCGCGGGAACAAACTTTTGCATCTCAGGGAAACTTTCAGCAAATGAATACTTCTCAACTGAATTCTTGTTATCGGCAGAATTTTTGAAAAAAATCATGGAATTAGCTGCAAGTTGAGTGCTATTACTTCCTAACGAATATTCTGAAGTTGCAGGCTCCCTTTTGTCAACGTTTCCTGAAAAAGTTGTAACAAGATCTGAACCAAGGAAACCAATTTCCTTTGGGGCACTACTGCTCAGCAGAGGGTTTTCAGTTGTGGGTGTTGTAAAGCCTGGTATTGTTGAAATTGACCTTCCAATACCACAAGGTTTGTCTGGTAAGGCAACAGTAATAGGAGAGCTCAAAGGAAGCTCCGGAAGAGAAGCACCTTCATCTGCCAGAAAAGAGGTTTCTAGTGCCAAATGATATGCAGCAAAGACACCATATTGTACAACGTGTTTAACTTTCTTCAGCTCATCACCATTAGCACCCCTCAACAAGACCTGTAAAAGGGTACATATAATCTTAGAGTCAAAACAAATTTTTAATTTAATTTCCAATCATAAAGAATTAATATGTGAGCAGCAATTTTCACAACAAAAATTCAGAAACTTTAAAGTACAGAAAATAAAGATTTGATAAACACACACAATTAATTCAAATGATTTTTCACATTTGATTCATAAACAACAAGTAGTACATGGTTTTTCTATCATTGTCAATCTTTAAGCCTCAATACCAACTATGTTGAAGAGGCTGCGTGGATCCTTTTTCCGTTCAGCTCTATTTGGTCATATTCTTATTGAGATGTCATGAATCCAGATCTCTCCTGATAAACTCTCCCCAAGTTAGTTTATGTCTACTTAATCATCTAATTGTGACTGACTCAATAAAAAATGGCGCATTTGCTAATCTTTGATTGCACATCCGATCCATTCAAGTCTTGTAATGGGAGGACGTTCCTAGGGAACAAATAAACCATAACTCAAATTCTTCCAAGATCTAATCAACTGCCCAAAGAAAACCCTTTATAGTCGGTATTTACAACTACATTGACTTGCCTAATGACCTAAGCCAGTTGCACAAATTGCCAAATAAAAGAAAACCCCTAATAACCTATAATTTTCTTAAATAAATTCTACTGAGCAGAGACACATAAAAAATCTTAACTATATACACAAATAAGCTAATTAGGTTCTTTTAGTGCTGTTTATCCTACATATAAACCCCCCCAGAGAAAAAGAAGAGCCAGTGGTGAATCCTAATTATATACACATATAGGCTAATTAGGTTCTCTCCTTGCTATTTATCCTACATATAACACCCCCCAGTGAATCAACGTTGTTAGGAATCGTGTTTCTAGAGAATAACAAAACCTAATTTATAAAACACATCAATATCAACTTTGTCTCGAGGCCCCCTGATGTAGGACAGGCTCCGCCTTTACGCACTTACGAGCGCAGACGTCGTCGTGTCATTAGTTAAGCTTTTTTTCTAGCTTGCGTTATTTTATTATGCCTTTTCTTTAATTTGGGCTTTTGTAAAGTCACGTGATTTACTCCCACGTTGGCTACCGCCCTTTTAGTCTTTCTTTTAGAAGCCTATATAAAGGCTCTATTGCGTCTAAGGTTGATAAATGAGAATTATTCCTTTTAGTCTTTAACCATATTTCTTCTTTAATTCCATAGATATACATTACCCCAGGCTGGGGATCTATAACTAATGGCTCAAAACCTTAATGACTCTAGGCAATTCTGCAGAATCGTCAAGCTAATAAACAAACTGCAAGAAAAATTGAAACCTAAAACTTGCAGACATGTCTACAAAAGTAATTAAAACAGCAAAAAAGGATGGCTAGAGATAGCTAATAGGGTCAAGTGACTCTCTCTCGGAGGATGCTTACCCTAGAAGGGTGGCCAAATGTGCAGCTTATCCTACTTCCTTCCCCCCCCCCCACCCACCCAATGAGCCTCTAGCGAATTGGTAGTTGTTCAAGTAGACATGTCCGAGATCTAGAAAATGCATGTAGCGCTGAGAACGGTACAATGGTGTAGTTACTTAATGGTTCCAAACGAAAAGGTCACCAGAAATCTAAAATGAGCATAGTAATTAAGGCTCAGAAACCCCTCACAGGTGTCTTTGCATGTCCGAGACCAGAAATCCTCCTTCGCTATGTCTTTGCATGTTGTCTTCGGCAAGGAATGAGATCCTTGAAGTTGGCAAAATTTCACTCAAAATTTTGAGTTCGATACCATCGAATACGATGTTCAATTAGTGTATCAATAGGATTTCATAATTCAGTATATCGAAGTGTAAACTGTCAAATACCGCAAGATTTTTCCAAATACCACCAAATTTAAACGAAATTTATCAATATACCGACAAAATTATTAATTTTTGTGTGAGTCATTTTTGTTGTTTGAGAGGAGAAAAAGAGGGAGCAAGATGGTTTTTGATAATCGGAGTCGAGAAGACTAATCCAAGGTATGCTTCATATTTTCTATCATTTTTTCTCATTTACACCTCATCTATCCTAACTAAGATATTAATTAACCTGAAGAAAGCCTTTAAATGGTAACAATCCTCCAATTTGATTCTTTATATTTCTTCCTAATAGTATTCGACCATTGATCTACAACACTATCTCCAGATATGCATTATAATCATAATATACACCTAAGTATTCTACTAAACACGAGTATAATATAGTTATTTGCAATCATTATTCGTATTAAGCTAATTACTATACATATATTCTTGTTACTAGTATTATATTTAGAAAGGAAGAAAATTACTAGTCATGCTATTAAATGTCATCGACAAGGGGCAAATTTTGCCAATTTTGTTGATGCCGACTGTTGGCGATGTTGAATCCACGTAAACATCCTCATTCCACAATATCCTCGACATTTCGTCAAAGTTGTCAACATTTCTCCATATGTCGACAAAGTTGGCCCAGGTACATTCAAAATTCCACAACGTCCTCAACATTAGTCGAAGTCGTCGAAGTTGGCAACATTCGTCTGGTGTTTTGTAGAGTTTGCTATGTGACGGGGGGAGAAGTGTAGGACCTTGAGGTAAGATGATTTTGATGTTATTTTTTATTATTCTAAGCTAATATTGATAGATCAACCCCCTCTCTGCTAGATCTACCATAGATTTACACCATTTTATGTAGTTTGTTTATTGTCACAAATTTTATATATGGAAGAACTTTGTAGCACGGAGACAACTGTATGTAATCGTGTATTTTTCTACATATGTAATCGTGTATTTTTACTACATATGTAAACCTATATGGATGGCTATATGTAAATGTATATTGTCTTTTTATCTAGATTTGATGAAACATGTCGATTTTCATCACAAAATGACTATTTTTTAGCTTAAATTTTGTTGAAGTTACGTCGAAGTTTATTTGTAAAAATCCTTGATGTTTCCACAAACTTCCACTTCCACACCTGTAGAAGCCGACTTCAAGTCGAAGTTTTGTTCCGTGGTACTAGTTAACAACATATAAGAAAAGAGTTATTGTGAAAAAAAATTGTAATTGTTGAATCTTATGTGTAGTTATTATATGGCACTTGCTACACATCCCACAACATGCGCATGGTTGACACGTAATTATATTTCTATCTTATCCCATCCCCATAACATGCATATAGTGGACATGGTAATTATTCCTTTTATCAATGTTTTAGAAAACGCAAAGCAGGAGGCAAGTGGAGAAGACCATGTAGTTGCTTAAGTGCCAAGAGGGCGCTTAAGCAAACGCTTTTTAGACAAGAAAACGGTCAAATTTTCTATATATATTTATATAAAAACTACAAATATTCATATACATTTAGACAAAAATTAAAAATATTTATAGCTTTTACAATATAGAAACCCACTGATGCAATCCGTGAAAGGGGATTTGCATAGGAAGTAAGCCCAGATCCAAGACAATCCTTATTAGGGCTCAAGTTGGGCTTATATTTAGTTCTTTATGCATTTAGGAAATTTGTGTTATATTTAATTCCGAATTTCTTTATTAGGATTTTAATTCCTTGTTTTATTCGCTTGCATTAGGATTTTAGTTTCCAATTTTGTTGAGTTGCATGTCAAGTCGTAGAGTCTTATATATGCCTTGGGGCCTTTGTCCATGCAGTGGAATATGAACCAGATTTTCATTTGCTTGTTGCGAATTTTATCTCTCTCTTTCTTCCTCTCCGTAGCTTGGCTACATCACCCATATTTAGTAAAATACAGCCTACACATAGATTTAAACAATAGCGATATGATAGTATATTTGTAACATTGTATTACGTAGTATTTATACTGCTGTAAAGTAAAAGAAGGCTATGCATTATTTTGATGAGAGGAATCCCCTTCCTTTATATAGGAGAAGGGGAAACCCTACAGACTTTAGACTAAACCCTAATGGGCCAAGACATATCAGGGCCCATATATAAATAGACTCAGATAACTTAATTAACTAAATTAACCAAACTCTCTAATACTCCCCCTCAAGATGAAGCTTGGGAGAATCCCAAGTCAGCTTGCAAACAAACAGACAGACTAAAGATAGAGAATCGAATAAAAAGATAAACCAAGCTCATACAAGAATGTTTTTCCCCCTCAAAATTACAATAAAGCACTAATCACTCAAATACTCCCGCTCATGTAGATAACCTAAAGCAGGTATGCAAGCAGGACGAATATGCAGTATGTCGCAGGTCACAAGTGCGGGTCACAAATAGGTACTAGAAGCTTCTTGATCGAAAGCATGCAGCATATGGAGTACTAGTAAACAGAAGCAAGAAGGCGTCAAAGTCTTCATCGTAGCCAGGAAGAAAATGTCCAAGTCTGATGCCATTTCGGTATGCAAATATCAATAGTAGAAGTCCACAAGATCTTCAAGAAGTGCATAAAAATCCACAAAAATATAGAGCAACAGAAATAATCTTTCTCTCCACTCATCTCTCCCTAGGTTGTCTAGGCGGCTAGGCAGTGGCTTTCACCCTATGGGCGCCTAGCCCGCCTAGAGCTTTTCTGGGCGTTTTTATTTTATATTTAACTTTCAGTTACACATTTATTTATTTATACACATGATACTACGTTCGATTTTGTAATTATGTGTTCAGTAGATGTTGTGATATGCCTAACTTCTATTGGTAACTGTTGGGAGGACCATAGGAAGGAGAATTAAGAGGACCAATAACAACAGAAGGTTGAAGTTAAGTACGAACCGAAGGAGAAAGAAAGCAGGGGGGGAAATGCTAGTGAGTTGCGGGAAGAAATCAGATAAAGAAACGCCCAATTGCAACAGAGGAGATGTGAAGGAGAAAGAAGTTAGATAAACAAAAAAAAATAGTTGTAAAGGAGTTGTTGGAGGACAACTAGGGGGACAAAGAAGAGATCGGGAACTTTACACATACATGCAAACAGCAGTAGCTATTGAAGATGTATGAGCAAGAATAAGAAAAAGTAGAAGAAAACATGCAAATAGATGTAGTACTAGTAGTCTCTCAGATGTGTGAACAACAGATGCATTACGAATCTGAATTTCTGATATAAGTAACATCGAAATAGCAGTAAGAGGGGACATGGGAGGAAGTCACAGAAATTAAGATGCAGCAGTAGCAGGAACAGGAAGTGCAGGAGAAATTGTAAAAAAAGAAAAGGAAAGAAGCTAGAATAGGAACACAAGAGGAAGTACAGAAAAATCAAAGAAACAGTAGTATAAGGATTGATTTGTATGCAGCAGTTGCAGCAAAATCGCCTAGGCTGTCAGCCTTGACTGCCTAGGCGGCCGCCCAGCCCGCTTAGTTTTCCCAGTTCACCTATGACCCCTAGGCACCTAGATTTGAGGGGCCTCTGGAGCGCCTAGTCACCTGCCTTGATAACACTTCCTCTATTTCTCCCCCTCACACCAACCACCGAAAGAACCAAGAGTGGTTGGGGTGGAAAGTTAGATACAACAGAAGGAGGAAATAATATATGGGAAAATATGTGGAGGATGTCAACCGATGATTTGAGTCAATGTGCAACATGACCCGGTTAGACATATCCGAGTAGAAAAATAAATGGACATTTTGTGCGACCCGAAAAGGAGATTTTTCTGGCCCTGAGGCCGACAAATCCGGGGTTGCGGGGGCAAAGCCCCGCAGTATGGACTAAGTCACAAAATAATTTCAATTATAGATCCGATTAGCATGCATAATGGGCAGAGAGGCATGAAACACGTATTGAATGAGTATACCGCCATGCGACCTAGATCGGCCCTTCTTGCTTGCAAGTGCCTGCCTCAGGCCTGTGGGGCGCTTGGGTTGATGTTGTAGCAGGCACAACAGGGTGGTGATGTGGTTGTGTGGGTGACGTTGATCCAGTCTAACTGGCTTGACTGTGTCTGAACCTGGCGAAGCGGTAGGTGCAATTCCCTGGCAAAGTGGTAGGTGCCCAGGCGCAAGGAGATCCTAGATGGCGGTTCCTTCAGCAAGGAACGCAGAGTTGGAGAAGATCTAGTAGTTGGTCAGATGTTACACCCAAGGAAGAGCTCCTAATGAGCATAATGATGACTTAAGGCTTGTGGCCTAATTAAGATGAAAAGAAGATATGAAGAGATGCGTGAGATTGTTTGTTTATTTAAATACAGCTCTTTCCATTTGATGTTCATTGTATATATTGCTTAGTCTTGCACTGCATTTGATATTACTTTTGCATAATATGAATAAATAGAATTTCTCTAATGAGTCGGACTAAGCAAGATAATTGTACAGTTTGAAATGTGTCCAAAAGACAAGTAATTGGATTAAATTAGAAAGTGGAACCCTAATCATGAAGTGTATGCCCTGGCACCGTAGAACTATCCTAGTGCTGAAATGTTAGATAGTAGAAACAGGTATCCTTGTATCAAACCTTAGGGTTGTAAGAAGGTGCTTGGAGTCGTATACCTATTGAGTATGCTCAGGTGAATGGGGGTAGTTTTCCTGGACACCTTACTGTGATTATGTGATATGAGAGCGGTCGAGACCGTAACTCAGGATATGGGTTTTAATGCCTAAGTGTGAGGTGTCGTGACCTGAGTATCCTGCATAGACCTAGTTTTGTAGGTTGGCCATTTCATGCCCCCGCCAGTAGGTTTGGACCATGTGCAACTACTTTGTATACCTTGTGCCAACCGAGGCATGGAAGGATTCTATGGAGTCTGATAATCTTGTACGGTGGGTTTAGGGACTTTGCAGCAATAAGTTTGTAGTTTGACTTAGTAAATCTCAAACCATCCAGAGAAAGATTCTAATATAATAAAGAGCCGAGTAGGTTATAAATGGTAATGCTAACAATGATAATTTTAGGATGTTAGTGTTGACCGTAAGAAGCATTGTAAGTGATGTAATTTTCATGTACTTAGGATGATTGAGATGTGTGTATACGTCTGAAACGATTCTATCTTGCATCAAAGATATCTTGTTATGAATTATAAGATTAAATGAATAATTGGAAATTAAACTGAATAATAAGTATCTCTCTCCTTTTCATAATTCACTTTAATAGTTTATGTATACATGTTTATATCTTAGCGGGAGTAATCCTCTTGTTGGGACTTTTTATGAGTCTTACATGGTTCTTCCATCATATTTTAGGTATGTTTGACACAGCGGAAAGGACATGGTCGTAACAAGTGATAACATAGTAGTGTCTAGAGTGGCCCTGTATTCTCACAATCCTGAGTGTTAGGTGGGTAGTTGTAATACATGTTGTATGATGCTTTCCTTGGAGTTTCTATATGATTATAAGTTGTAAACAGGATTCAAATTCCTTGGAGCAACCCTCTCGTTGGGATTCTTTTGAGTCTCACGTAGTTCTTCCACCATGTTTTAGGTGTGTTGACGCAACGGAAAGGACGTGGTGATCAAAGCGTAAAAATTGATAACATTGTAGTCTCTAGAGTGTCCTTGTACTTTCACTTTCCCAACTGTTATGTGGGTAGTTGTAATACATGTCGCATGATGCTTTCCTTGGTGTTTCTATATGATTATAAGTTGTGAACTAGATTCAAATTCCTTGGAAGAATCCTCTCATTAGGACTCTTTGAGTGGCACATAGTTCTTCCACCATGTTTTAGGTGTGTTCACACAACGGAAAGGACGTGGTGATCAAAATGTAACAATTGATAACATTGTAGTGTCTAGAGTGTCCTTGTATTTTCACTTCCATGAGTGTTGGGTGGGTAGTTGTAATACATGTCGTATGATACTTTCCTTGGTGTTTCTATATGATTATTAGTTGTGAACCGGATTTGAATTCATATACATGGTGTATCTACACGAATATGAATCTTTCTGTAATCCTTTATCATCAGATTAATGAAGAGGTTTTGTTCGTTTCTATATCCGCCATTACTTGGTAGTATGATGATTGATAACTCGTGGTAACATGTTTCGGTGACGCCATTCAGGGTTTTATGACAACCGTTCATAGTCAGATCCTAATGGAGTTCGCTTTATTCGAAATTTTTGATTAGGTTTTTGTTGGTTACTAGATTTAAGTTTGGTTTTGTTTTGAGGATTTGTCTTAATGATCGCTTGGGGTTTGATCAACGGGACGGGTCCTCACAACAGATATTGAGTACATGTGAGCTTTAAAGATTTAGAATTCAAGTGTACAAAGACTACATTTGTTAGCAAAATATGATGCTTTATATCAAGTTTCCTCAACAAATTGGTATCTTTGGCTTAGTTTTAATCAATTTTTTACTTGGCAACTTCCCCTAAGTTCCGTCAAAATTTCTATAACCTTCGACTTCCGCACTCGTCAAGTTGACATGAAGTTGATGTCATGTACCACGGTGGTAAATATGAATAAAACTTTCTTCACTCATAAAGCATTTTTCCTATTTTCACAACCTTATTTGAGAAGCCATATAACATTTTTGTCTCCAAGACTCTTTAAAACATCAAATAAGGATATCACTCAGTCGGCAACGGACACACCTTGGTCATTTCATCTTTGTCAAAGCACACTCAACTTATGATTGAGTTACCTATCATGTGTAGATGATCTCTTTTTTCCATGGTAGACATATTTTAAACATATGTACAACTATCTTGTGAGAAAGTTTGTGGAAGTAGTTTTTGATGTTGATTGACTGATTCTTGATATCACCATCCAAATTAACACTTCATCATATTCAATTGTATTTCACTCTGCCCATGTCACTTCCTTTTGGTTTGTTATCTGACCCATTTCTTATAAATTTAGTTTACCTACTATAGTATCAACTCCTTGCATGTTTGTCAAATCATATAAATCTAGCCTCATTGATAACCTTGTTACTTTCCTTCTTAGCTAGCTTGTCTCTTAGGAATGTAGCAATATCTAATTAATAAGATCATACAAATGTCCCATATCAATTAAAGGTGTGTATTTTTTCATTCTTCCGCATCTCTTTTTTAAGGAAACCCTTCTTTTTCAGTCCTTCAAAACTTCTCACGCAATTTTGTATATGCAAAACTCATATTGTTCCCATGAATTAACTTCAATATCTGAGCTTTGATGCCTTCCTTCATAGTTTTAAGTGTTATAATTGACATCACTTTGTTCTCTCCTCTCAGGTTCTACTACTTGATCACATTTATTATACTTCCCTTTATTTGTCAGAGCAACTACCACATGTTCAGATATTAATTTTTACAGGAAAGTTGGCAGTGTCAGTGCAAAGATGCGATTCCAAATTGTCTAAGGAATAAATACCCGTTTTCTATATATTCCTCATCTGCAAAGAGGATGTGTGCTGAAAGGGGGAAAAGGTGTTGATCATCAAACTGCTCTTAGCTATTTGTAAAAATAATGCACTGGCCAGAGGCAAACTATGCATCTCTGAACATTGCATTTTCCCCCTGTGAGAGACTGAAAGTTGCACTTCTATATAGAATACAGTTGAACGACAACCAGAGCCAATATCCTGTACTATATTTCAACCCTACAGCAGTTCCTCTTCTAACGTACATACAGCTAGAGCTAAATATTTCACAAGCTCTAAAACACTGAAAAGCATACATACAGTAGAACTAGAAAACGTTGAGAACCACACTTATGGAAAATTTAGAGGACCACACTTACAGTGCAACCAAATGGTTTGGGGCAGTCTTCAAAAAACATCAGATTTTTAGTTGATTTAGGGCCACCAGAAAGAGTGCTTCCATGCTCTTCAAAGAATTTATCCACATGAAACAGATCGCAATGACCGAGTTTCGTAGGCGATAGATGATCGATAGAGGGAATTATTTGAGCACCAGTGCAGCGAGCTATGCGTTCTAAAAGGGGTCTTTTCATATTCAAGACTAGAGATATGCCCTTAGCAAGGAGATAGTCTTGAGCAAATCGGGAAACGGATTTCTCCACTAAAAGCAAATTGGGATGGTGAGCATCAATCTTTGCAACAGCCATTTTCAAATGGTCCATTTCCTAAAAGTAAATGAATATAGAATAAGGACAATAAGATATCAGCAAACAGAAAAAAGAAGACAGAACGTTTTATTGACTAGCTGACAAACCTGCTGCAGCAGAGTATCAAAGCTTGACAGCATATTGGAGACTCGCTGGTACTCAAGGGCTCCCCCAAGAATCAACAAACGGGGCTTCTCTATTCTTGATTTCATGCGTCGATGTGCTAGATTTTTTCTACAAACAACTCCTCTAACGACAGAGCTACAAAATAATAAATATATTTATTACATGGTGTTAATGTTGATCACTGCCCGAGTAATACAAACTATAGATTGAGAAAAAAGTAGCCTCAACTTTAGAGTGATACACCTACAAATATGACAGAGGATGTTTCTCAAAGTAGATGAGTATTACCTCTCACTGCGTCTCCCAGAAGCTAAGCATTTAATTTTTACATATCCCCCAGGATCCATACCTCCTCCCTTGCTGGTGTCCGGCTTTAGAAGAGAAGCCACCTCCCATGATAAAGAAGTAATTATCTCCAACCAGCTTTCTCCATCACCTTCTTCGCTGGCTGAAAGATTTTCTACCTGAAGCAGCTGAGAAACTAGAGCCCTGAAATGCCCATCAAGAACATTTTTCATGACATTCTTGTGCTCTTCAATAGATCGGCCTTTGTTTCTGGACTCACCACTGCCAAAGCTATTAGATGAACGTAGATACCCAAACTCCCCACCAGCATCCACACCTTCCTCCTCATCAAAAATCATGGCGTCCTTCTCATCCTCTTCATCTTCAGGGTCTGGGGGAAACCAAAGGACTCCATTACTCTCAAAATCCACAGGTTGCAAGTCAGGCCCATCCATGTTATATATAGAAGAAGAAGCATCACATTCGTAGGCATTATCAGGCTCCACTTCCCCCATTTTTTCAACATCCATTGGAGCCTGGAACTCGTTGCTGTCATCGTTTTGAGAAGGGAAGTCTTTACCATCAAGGTTTTCTTCACCAAACTGATTAAGCGTGCTATGGTCGTGAACATCTTCCACTCGGCCGTAATAGTCTCCAGATTGTTGCAAATATTGACCTTCTAAATCAGAGCGACATGCACCATAATCATCGTCATCATCACTCCTAAAAGAAGAAAGATGTATTAATTAAGGTGTGCAAAATCATTCATGAGATAGTATACATAAAACAGGGATAGTCTTCCACTTATTACTTGTTCAGTTAGATATTTCTTCATGGCTAATGGCTTAGCATTGTAGTCCCAGTGTTAGGGTGAACATAAGCTCATTCAGATATTCAAGATCTTGACCAGCTAAGAAGAGATATAATAGGAGAATTTATACCAACTATGGTAGATTTGTGCAGCTTACCACAGAAAGAAATGTAATAAAGAATCATCAAAAGCTATCTTGTTTCGCATTCAGTGGTGTTGCAATATGAATGAGGCTTTCTAGAAATACACAAAGATGTTGAAGTTGACGAAATGAAAGGCAGTTTTGAGGACTAAGCATACTGGGTCTTTGTAAAAACATCTTGAAATGAGCAAATAACTTCAGGAAAATTAATGTGAATCATGTGATACACATTCCAATGATCCATACCTATTCAGGCAATATCCAAATTGTTGAGATGGACCGCCCATATTTGCCACAGAATCCATGTCCTTAGTTGGACTCATGGCTTCCTGCTTGTCGGCCTCATCTGCATTTGATTGAGAGATGCTAAGGCCAGAACCATAAGTCAGGCGCTGATAAGACCCGCCTGTATAGTTCGCTGGACCACTATTAGAGCTGTTGCTGTTGGCAGTGCAGCTCGATTTGGTGCTGGCCATACTCCCAACTGAAGGTGAGCGGCTGAGTCCTGAGCTATAACCTCGGCACTCATTTTCAGCTTCCACAGTAGCTTCCGAAGTCTCCTGCTCCCATTGCTTGTAGCAGTAGTTACACACCCTGACCCTCTCCGCATCTTCTTTGCCTGTCTTCCAGTTGCAAGCAACTGGCACAGAGTTTGCAGTGCATCTTGCACAGAAAATGCGACCGCAATGGCGGCAATGGTGCCTGCGGTTAAAGATGGTGAACTGGACATCACAGTCGTAGCATACCCTACAGCTGTGATCGGGCATCCAAAAGTCCCGGGACACATTGACCGGCTCGGACCGCTGAGGTATCCAGGACTTGAAAAGGTCGACTATTTCAGACAGACCTCTTTCAGGGGGATTTCCCATCGACATCGATGGAAGTCCCTTGTCATCTTGGGATCATCATCTTCATCTGAATTGCGTACACGAACCAGTATGTCACTCTTGCCTCCGCCCAAACTGGTAAAGCGGGGCAGAAACAGGACCTAACTCAATCCAGAGGATCAACACAAGCATTTAGCGCGTCCCTTAATCGGTCCAGCTGTAATGAGTCGTAATGGCATCACAGTACAAGCATGTAGCATTTTACGCGTCCCCTTCAATGCAATGCAGGTATTTATACTGAGAACAAGAATAGAGTTCATCCACTAGATGACCTCCGCAGCATGCAACGCCACGGCAGAAATTGTGCAGGGGAAACGATTTTGAGCCTATAGTTGGCGGTGACCAGGGGGTCTCTGAGTGGCAAAGTAGAAAAGGAGTCTTCGGACCGTATCGGCGTGGAGCCTGCGGCTAGGAGCCGGCGCCCCTTTGGAAACCATGTCCCCAATCATTCTCCTAGATGGAGGAACCATCGGTGCATTCTCCCTGAACAGGAGGGGGGGAAATCCGATCGAGCATAAGGTCTAAGAATCTTCCTTGCCGCGACAAAGTCCTGTAGAAGACAGTCCTTCCGCCAGAAACGCGGGATGCTCGGGCGCAGTCAGGCGTTATGCAGTCCAGCCGGTAGGGATACGCCCTCCGGTGAAGCAATTTCTGGTCACGGGAAGGGGGAGACAAAAGAGAGAGGCAGAGAGGGCAGACAGTACGAATGAAGAAGATCTCTGTCACAGGAGAACCCGTCCGCGGCGTCTTGATCCGATCGGAACGGCGCGGCGTGACCGTTCGGGGGAAGGAGGAGCGAGAAGGCGGTGAGGATGGGACGGATGATAGGCGTGAGCGAGGTTGAACCAGGGGTCGACTGGCGTTCGAGGGAAAGTAGAAAAAAACACGAATAAAGTTTAATTGAGAGCCTGAAATATATGACGGTCCCAATCATTTTGTATATTTCATTTGCCAGAAAGAATCACAGACCGTGACCAATCGAAGTGGGAAATTGGTAATGGACGGTCCACAGAAGCATTTCGCCATCATTGGGGGAGGTGATAATTGATGAGATGACGAACACGGGACACGATGGGGTCGGATGAGTCTTTGGTTCCATGAGGGTGTGGAAATGAAACGTGGAAGAAGAACTCTTTCGTGAACAGGACAAAACTCATAAAGCCATTATGTTTATATACTCGAACTTCAAGCCTACTTTTGGTACGGGACTGAAAGTTTAGGCTTGTCGCCTAGTACCAACCCCGCCAAACATACGACCGATTGGGACTGGGTTCTGTTTGATTGGTAAATCGGTTTTGGTCCCGTTTCGGGATTACGGAACCCCGAAAAGCGGCTCAGGCCAGTCTCGCGACAGTCGGGATTTCGGTTCGTAACCCAGTTTCCGCTCAGAATGTGAGTACCCCCATTTTCGCCTCGCCCGACCCCCGACACCCCCCCTCCTCTTTCCCCTCTCCCTCTTCTGGTCTACCGACATAGGCGTTAGACCTCGACGACCTCCCATCTACTATTGCCTCTGTGAGTTAAAGCTGCCGTCACATCGCCGAATCAATGGCAAGACAGGGTCGTAGGGTGAAAAGACGGTCAATCAAGGCGACGGATTCGTTTTGGGGGTGTGTCGGTTCGTCTGGCATCGCCGAGCTACGACGCCAGGCTAGACGACGAGAATCAAGGTTAGGCATCCCGACTTGTCATCTCCCATTAAAGCCCCTTAACTCCCCCTTTTCTCTTTGTGCAAGGCATCGACTTAACCCTAGCGAGGGCAACGCCTGCCGCAGCTGCTATATAGTGTTGTGTGTGTTCGTTGATATCCTGCTTGTTCAACTGCGCATCCTCCACCAAGTCTTCTCTGAAGTCGCTGCTGTCGAGCCCCTGTATTCCGAAGTCGTCGTTGTCGAGCCCTTGCATTTCGAAGTTGCCTAGCCGCTTGAGAGGTATGTGTTGGCCGCCCATCTTTTTATTTCAGTAGGCGGGTGTAGTAGCGGCTTCATGTATGTGCCGAGAGTTTCTTTCAGTAGGCTAATTTGTATTCTATTTACCTTGTCTTCATGTGTGTAACGACCCTTCCAGTGTCACTTCTCGTGATCCCCTCTTCTACCTAGATTTCGGCTTACCAGGTATATCTCCTGAGCAATATGAAAATGTTTTCTATAATTTTTTCTGTAAGCATAGCCATGTTGAATGCTTGATACTGATGTAATTTTTGTTGTAATGAACGATATTGATGTGTAACCTCATATAAATGTGCTTGGTTCCAGGGATGTATGATCTATTTGATAAAAACCTAATATTATATGGTATGATCCCTTGAATGAGGTTTGAATGCTTCATTCAGCTGCATTCAGTACCAAAAAAATTAAATGTCACTGTTTAACTCATCTACCTTTATATAAAAGAAATCAGAATTATTTACCTTGAATGCTTGGTTGAATTTCATATCCAACAAAGTTTGTTTTGCATTTTGATTGTGTAGTGAATATTTTTGTCTGTTAATAAACAGGTCATTATATATAACTACTCCACCTATTGTGTATTATGTTTATTTAAGTTGGAACTTTGTGTGTCAAGTATTTCATAACAAGACATGTAACCCCACATCAAGAGCCTGATCCTCCATTCTACATGCATCAACTACATGTTCATCTGTATTGTCCTTCTTCCTCATGTGCACACTGTCCAGAAGAAGTCTTTGGAGCGATCTTCTCTAATTGGGAGTCGTCCTGATACTTGTAGAAACTTACCTTTCTACCCTTGCTGACATCACTGAGAGAATCCGGCAGCTCAGACCTGCAGCTGTCTGTAGGAGTACTTCCAAGTCCTCCTTGTTTCCTTTAAACTGGCATTGTCTTCTTGACTTCCTGAACCTTTTCTTTGTGCACTCTCAATGTGGTTTTATATAGATTGCAGTACAGTCTGCCTCGAGCTATCACCAAACATCTTTTTGTTACGTTTCACATGCCACCACCGAACCCGAGATCATATCTGCTCCTATCCAACAAAGAACTAGAAATTACATGAAGCCTCAAGTCTGGAACATGACGAACATCCTTGAGCATGATAGTACACCCAACATCTATTTTGACGCAGACGTCACCAATCCCAATGATATTTGAGTAGCTAGCATTCCCCATCCTCACATTGCCAAAGTTCCCTCTCTTATATTTTGTGAAGAACGTCCTGTGAGTTGCAACATGACATGTCGCTCTTGTGTCTACAACCCACTCAACACCATCATATGTGTTCAGACCCTGCTCTTGGACTGTCAATATTAGATCTTCCGCAATGACAATTGTATTGCTCTGGTCACCATCCTATTGTTCTTTGGCAAGTTCTTGTGACACCTTCTTCCAGATCTTATAATCCTTCTTGAAGTGTCTAACTTTTCCGCAACAGTAACATTCTTTACTCTTTGTCTTTGACTTTCCACGATTAGAACCGTGATTGCGACTCTAATTTCTTCCTCTACCTTTAATGTATAGAGTTGAACCTGAAGAATTAGATTTTCCACATTCCCTTATGTGGATGTCTTCACTCAGAATCAAATCCCGAATATCATCAAGCTTCAGCTTCATGCTTCCTGACGAACTGCTAACTGCTGTCACCGTAGCAGACCAACTCTCGGGCAAAGAGGAAAGTAAGATAAGGGCTTTGACTTCATCATCAAACACTATCTCCACTGAGTTTAGTTGAGTAATTATGACGTTGAACTCATTGATGTGATCTGCTATCGAGGCTCCTTCGCTCATCTTCAGGTTGAACAAATGACACATCAAATATACCTTGTTTGCAGCTGTTGGCTTCTCATACATATTTGATAGCGTCTTCAAAAGTCCCACCATCGTCTTCTCGTTGGCTATGTTGAATGCAACATTTCGTGCCAATGTCAATCTGACCACCCCAAGTGCCTGACGATCAAGGAGATCCCAATCCTCCTGCTTCATATGTTCAGGTTTAGTCCCCTCCAGAGGTTGATGCAATTTCTTCTTGTACATATAATCTTCATTCCGCATCTTCCAGAAGCCAAAATCATTGCCATCAAACTTGTCAATGTGTACTTTCCCGTCTTCAGACGTCATTGTCACTTCCACTTCAACCTTCCAACCTTGCTCTGATACCACTTGTTAGGAATTTGTGGTGTGTAAGTGACGTGTTCTGTAAAACTGAAAGCACAAGATTTAACGTGGAAAACTCTCCCCAAAATGAGAAGAGAAAAACCACGGGACAATAACGACCAACAAACACTATGTAATCAAGATTACAACTGACACCGTCCAGATTTAATTATCCCTAAATTTGGATCGCTCCCCCCACACGAGAACAAAGAGAGGACAAATAGAATTACACCCAAACGTGTACAAAATATCCCACTTATCTTTTTCTCCTCACAACACCTCTGTTGTTGTAGGGGATCAGACGCACAATTGTGCTCTTATCTGTTGTCGCTGCAACTGCTGACCGGGCCGCCTCTACTCCCGATGAGGTTGTGTACCTCGTCTGCCAACCAAAGAGCTCTCTCCGCCTGAGAGAGCAAACATGTCCTCCGCTGAACGGATGGACTGCTATCGTAGTCGCTTTCGCAACACCAACATAGTGCCACCAACTGATGTGCGTCTTCCGCTGCTCGGATCCACCGTCGTAGTTGATGCACCACCAATGTGTCGCTGACTGTTAGCCGCTACTTCGCTTCAAGGCAAAGTCACTAACCCTCTCTTATCAAAAGAGAGCACCACCAGTTGTTCTTATTTTCTGGCTCTTCTACCACAGAAGACACTAACAACAAATAACTTATGGGATGATCCCAATGGCCTCCCCCATGACCTCTATTTATAGGCCTCCATCACATGTAGTAGCAATTAGGGATCCCACTCCAATTCATAGTCTAATTCCTAATCCACTTTCAATATTGCAAATAGAGAGCCATCTTCTCTCTTATTGGATTTAACTCATACTAGGATTGGCAATACAAACCAACTCCTACTCAAGCCCAAATACATGGACTGGAATCCTATTCCTTTTCCCAACAATTAGATCATAAATGAGAGGAAAATGAAACATTTTCTGTTCCGTCGTTTGAATAAGCTTCAATTTATTACCATGGAATTAGGGCTACCTTATCGTGGACAAAATCAATGTGTGAGCAGTGGTCAGTACTTAAATTCCAGCCCTCGCAACTCTCCTGGGAAGCAATAGGCAGATATACGACACAAGAGGCATGATGCTGAGAAATGGAGGGGTGGGGGTACCGGCACACGATGGGCTGACATGTAGTATTCATCGGCAACAGTTGGGGTAAAGATTGGATACACAACCCCTCTTGTGCCCAGCTTTATGTATCTCGAGAGTTGAGCATATCAATTATGTTGGGATTTCTCTTCGCACTTCTTTATCTCATTCAAACGTCGCATATTAGGTTTTTAACGGGATGAGAATCCAATCTAGCATTTAATTCAACGAAACAAACATGGCTCGAGTGCCAATGAGGTGCAGACTCTGTCCAATGATGCTGGTAGGCACTGTATTTTTGTGAAAACATTACAGACGTGACTTTATAAAGCATCTGACTAAAATTCGATCACAGAAGAATCTACTACCCTATGTGTAGGGGTGAGTGAGGACCATGATTTTCTTTTCTTGTATTTTGTTTTTCTAGCTCATGCGAGCATTTTGTAACTTAATTTTTTGTCTACCCAATGAATAAGGAGAGGCGACATGTCTACTATTCCCAACTTCATATTTTTAACACACGCGTACACGCACACACACAAACACACACACGCACACGCGCGCGCACGCACGTACACACACAGATATATGTATATGTATACATACATATGCTGCAAGAATTGTCTGCCAAAATACATATAGCTTACATGTACCTATTTTTGATAATGCAAGATAATGTGTGTATAGATGTGACATGCCCTTTAGATAATGTGTGTATTAAAACTTACGTCAATATAACATCCCTAACACATGCAACAAATGGAGATGTATATTTTATAATCAATGATAATTTGCAGAAATTACATAAATCGTTGAATGAGATATAACTATATCTCATGATATAAATAAGATATGGTTGTGATTATGTAAACATGTCTAATTGAGACAAGTTAGATTGAATCAATATGGTCAGATTTTGCAGATGTATTCCACACGCATCATTTTAATGGTTAATACACATAAATTACATGCACCGACTATTATACCCTTCCTAATCCCAATATATATATATATATATATATATATATATATATATATATATATATATATATATATATATATATATATATATATATATATATATATATATATATATATATATATATGAAGTTAGGCTATAATACACTCGAGTGTACAGATCCCACAATACACCCTAATGATGTTTGTCTATGTAAATCATATTTTTACAAAATCTAATCCATTGATCTTCATTTTTACAATAATAATAGGACACATACAAAATTTGAGCCCATTTGGATGAGTGTAAGTCACTCATCCAAGGACTACAAAATCGACGCACAAAACTAATTTGAAATGCATGATTTTTGCCTCCTTTAGATGCATGACCTATAAGTGTCCGAATGAGCAGAAATTTATTATGTAGTATGTTCTTAAGATATTCAAGAAGATCAATAGTATAAATTTCCAAAATAATTACTTCATGATATATATATATATATATATATATATATATATATAGTCAGGCAAGAATACACTCGAGTGTACAGATCGAGTGTATAGATCACACTGTACACTCAAGTAGTGTTTGCATATCTAGATATTTTTTTTGACAAATATAAACCGTCGATATCCATTACTATAATAAATACAGGCTACATGTAAAATTTGAGCTAACTTCGAATTTTTCAAGTCACTCTTTTATGAGCAAAAAAACCGATGCACAAAACTAATTTTTGAATTGTATAATTTTTATTACCTTTAGATGCATGAACTATAAGTATCTAAATGAGCTCAAATTTTATACATAGAATGTTAATATGATATTTAAGAAGACCAATAGCTTACATTTTTAAAATAAATATTGCATGACGGAAAATACCTTGAATGTATTCGATCTCCGGTATACTCAAGTATATTCTAGTCTACCCGTGTCCTGAATAGCGGTGGCATACTTTTATAAATCTCCGCAGCAAGGAATGGGTGCTGAGAAGCTGCTCGCAACTCCACCTCTGGGTGGGGTCTCTCTTCAGGCACTTGCTGAGGAAATCATTCCCGATGCTCGACATCCCAGCGGGGAACACTGGGACTCCGGAGCTGAACGCGATCTAGAACAGGGCGGTGGAAGGGTCGCATGCTGGAAGCCCCTATACGCTCCATGGAGCCCTCGCTGTTGCCATCTCAATGACCGTGCATCCCAGTGACCAGATGTCCGAGGCGGGCGTTGGTGCCTCGCCCCTCACAACTTCCGGCGCCATCCACAGAGGAGTACCCTGGATCAGGCGTCACCCGCCTATATTGTTAATTTCGATCCTGCTAGAGGAAATGAGGTCGGCGAGCTTGGCAGTACCTTCATCGTGGCCGATGAGGAGGTTCCTGCCCTTGACGTCACCGTGGATGAGCCTGGCAGAGTGGAGGTCACAGAGCCCCATCGCGGCACACTTGGCGTATGTCCTGATTTGCTTCTGGTCCTTGTCGTCAACCTTCTGGCCGAGATCTGGTTCTTCCAAAACTACGCCCACCACATCACCATCAACAGCTCTAGCGGCAACATGCTCCACGACGTCTACCAAATCCCATCCAGACATGTCCATGTCATCCTCAACGACTTCGAAGATAACCTGTTCCGGCCCGACCTCGCCACCGTGCGATGGTTCCTGAAAATTGACTGAATCCCCTCCTATGCCACACTCATATTTAGCGTCGTCGGCTGGCTCATTAGGGACAAAGGCTACCCACTCTTCTACTATGCCTCAGCATAGGCCTCGTGTTACTCTTGCAAGATTTGCTTAACACGTCTGTATACTCGGACAATACCGATTAATCTGAACTTTTCTCCCTTTCCAGATCACTTGGTAATCTTCAGAATATGTCCTAGGATTGGACTCTTTGGGCGTGCTATGCATATGCTCGAGGAAATGCCTGATGGATTTGATTTAAACAAACAATTGATAGAAATGTACCATGATCCTGAGTTCATTGCAACCTTAATACTAAAAGGTTGCTTTCATAATCACATTTGGACTAGGAGCAATCATGACCGTGAGATGAGCCTTGATTAAGAAAACAGATAGCCGTGGTTTTCTCTTGATACTTTGCAATGTGAGACTGCCCAAAGCTTCAGGCGGTTTAAGTGATCTGTCCGATCTTTAACCCATGTGAAAGTCTTTGATACCGTAGCCATGTCGTCTTGGCATTTGGTAGGGAGCTACAACGAGGACGCCGCAGGTGCTGTGGACATGTCCGCGGACCTGATGAGAGGTTTATACCTCAATAGTGTGGCATGGGGCACTTAGGGAGCTCGCCAGCAGACCTGCTAAAGGCGGTGTGCCTTGTTTCCAGAGCAAGAGTAGTGTCCCTTGCAGACAGGGATTCCAGGGCCGAGGAAAGTCAGCAAAGGTTGTGGCGACGAGATCCATTAATTCCACACAATGTCGATGGCGACGGGCGTGGTGTACAAGCAACACAAAGACATGCCCATGTCACACATGGGTGGGTTCACCAGGATGCTGCACTCCAGTAAACCCAACACATTCATGGACGAGATTCCCATGTTCATCTCATGCTACCGCTGCCGGCAGGCGAGGACAAAAAATACCACATCTATTGCGCTTACATAGTTTCAATTAATGGTTTGGTGATTGTTGTATGGTCGTTTAAAATTCAATCCTTTGCAAACAACTTTTGCACTTGTCACTTACATATTGTTAATTTTGTTCTGTATTGATGTGGATGTGTTGGGATCGACAGTACCTACTTTGTGAAAACTTGACATTTTTTAAAGCTATCATAAGTACAAACAATATGTACTGCATAGTTACTTTATCAACAGTTCAACACTGAAAGTAACACCATGACACAAAAAGTAACTATATAGTAAGAAAAGTAACTATTACAGATGGACAAGATGTTGGTGAGAGAAAGTAGCTATTTGACACATTAAGTAACATATTGTAATAGAAAAAATTAATTAACTAACACCGGAAGTAACACTAAGACACAAAAAGTAACTATATAGTATAAAAAGTAACTATCTGACAATAAAAGTAATTATAAGGACACTGAAGAGGAAGAGTGATGATCTCGTAACCCATAAAGTAATTATAAGAACACTAAGGGTAACTGTAATAACACTAAGAGTAACTGTAAGTACACTAAGAGTAATTGTAAGAACACTAAGAGTAACTATGACAGTAGAGAAAAAAAAACTCTTATACTTTGTAAAAGTAACTCTAACAAAGAAAGGTAAAACACGTATCACAAAAACAATGTGTATCGAACACAGAATAACAGAGACATCTTGTAAGTAACTGTACGAACACGAAAGCAAGTGTTCTATTAAAAAAAGTATCTATATCAGAACTCACTGACAAATAAAAGAGATGAACTCCTCATCGATAAAGTAATTATAATAACACCTAGAGTAACTGTAAGAGCACTACGAGTAACTGTGACAACATAAAAGTAACTCTGTGCATTCAAAAAGTAACTGTTATACTTTGTAAAGTAACTCTTGTGGAGGAAGGTAAATCAAATAGACAAAACCAGTGTATGTGAATCACATAGTAACAAACTGACATTTTGTAAGTAACTGTACAAACATGAAAGTAACTATTCTAATCCAAAATTATAAGTATTTAAGAAGAAAGAGTATTCATTGGACACAAAGAGAGACAAATATTCTTCAAAGAGTAACATATGATCAGAAAAGATTCTTTGTAACATAATCAATGTATACATACAACTTCTGGAGCTCAAGGTAACACAACAATAGATTCCAAACACTGAGAGTAACTGTAAGAGCACTAAGAGTAACTGTAAGAGCACTAAGAGTAACTGTAAGAGCACCAAGAGTAACTGTGAGAGCACTAAGAGTAACTGTAAAAGCACTAAGAGTAATTGTAAGAGCACTAAGAGTAACTGTGACAACACTAAGAGTAACAGTGACAATATAAAAAGTAACTCTAGCGTTCAAAAAGTAACTGTTGTACTTTATAAAGTAACTCTTGTGGATGACCCAAAAAGCAACTATCTGACACTAAAAGTAACATTGAGACACAAAAAGTAACTATATGGTAAGAAAAGTAGCTATCTCATATTAAAAGTAAGAGCATGATAAAAAAATAACCATCGCACTGAAAGTAGCACCATGACACAAAAAGTAACTACATAGTAAGAAAAGTAACTATCACACACTAAAAGTAACACAAAGATACAAAAGTAACTATCTAACGCTGAAAGTAACGGCAAGACACAAAAAATAACTATTTGGTACGAAAAGTAACTATCCAACACCACTGAAAGAAGTAACACAGAAACACAAAAAGTAATAAAAAAATAAAAACGTATCAACGATGATTTGTTGTTGTATCATATCTTAAGGGAATTGAGATATGTTAAGAGCATGTAGCTCAATGCTTAAATTTACACGACGAGAAAAGAGGTTGACCAAGACCCTTTCCTCTCTCCCCCTTTCCAGCCTTCCTCCATAAGAACCCTCAACCACCCCATTCCCTTCCATCCCCAAATCCAACCACAACCACAACTCTCATCATCATCCTAGGGCACAGTTTGAGCACGCTCTGAGGCACCCATGGTACATAGGATTATCCTTTGTGCATATATGTTTGATATAAATATTAAGTAGATTATAATCCTATGCAGCTGCCAATCTTGTCGGTCGTTTAATTTTTGTCTTCCTTGTCCATGGATGCAGATCACCGACGGTTGCCAATGGCGCAAGTATGACCAGAAGATGGCCAAAGGCAACCCTTGCCCACGCGCCTACTACCGTTGCACCATGTCGCCGGTTGTCCTGTCCCGTCCGGAAGCAGGTGCAACGGTGTGCCGAGGACAAGTCTATCCTCATCACAACCTACAAAGGCACCCACAACCACCCACTCCCTCCCGCCGCAGTAGCCATGGCGTCTACAACCTCTGTTGCAACATCCATGCTTCTGTCTAGGTCCATGTCAAGTGCAGACGGGCTAATGAACCCCAACTTCCTTGCACACACACTCCTCCCTTGCTCCTCCAGCATGGCCACCATATCTGCCTCAGCGCCTTTCCCTACCGTCACCCTCGACCTTACCACTGCACCAAACCCACTGCAGTACCAGCAGCGCCCCAACAACGCGACGCCACCGACACTCAACTCCGCCCAGTTCCCGACAGGCATTGTGCCCTTTGCTTCATCCGGACCAGCACCAGCTGTGTCCTCCCTACAGCCTGCTTTAGGCAGCACTACAGCGACATCGCCTCAACTGCCCCAGATATTCGGGCAGGCGCTCTATAGTGTTGTCGTTCTATCCTCTAACTCAACACAAACTCGTGGAATACAACAGTGGAAACGGAACTAGGAGGAAGACTTCTTTGGTGCTGCTCTGAACTGCTACAACTTTTCGGTGTTCTTCATATATCTTATAAAGCAAAGGATACAGCCATCGTGGTGGTTGTTCACGCATGCTATGATCTGCATGACTAGCACCATCCCGCAAGTCAGACCATGATATACGCAACCCAATAGCGTGCTTGCCAGGGTATGGCAAACAAGCCGTGACTGGAAGCGCATGGCACACACACCACGCGTGATCAAGCTCTAGGAAGGAAAGCTATCTTATTCGCTGTACAAGTTTAAACTAACAATTGCTCCCTAAACTTGAACATCTACTAGACGTTGACCATACCAATCTTCGAACGAAGCTCCTGGAAACGAACTCACCCGAGCGCCTTCATGAGAATGTCGGCGAGTTGTTCCTCCGTCCTGATATATTCCACCTTTGCACTCCCATCCTCCACACACTGTCGAATGTAGTGGTAGCGGGTTTGAATATGCTTACTGCGCTCATGGAACACAGGGTTTTTGCTGAGGGAGATCGCTGACTTGTTGTCGACGCGTAGCATGATGCTGGCGGGCTTCTCATTCTTCATGTCAGCGAGTAGTCCAGCAAGCCATATGCCCTGGCAAGCAGCAGTCGTTGCCGCTATGTACTCAGCCTCGCATGATGACAGCGCCACAACCCTCTGTTTCTGGGATTGCCAAGTGATCACGCTGTTGCCGAGGAAGAAGAGGACGTCGGTGGTACTCTTATTGTCATCCACATCACCGGAGTAGTCGCTGTCACTGAAGCCGACTAGCCGGTGCTCCCCTTCACCCTTTGCATACCTGCAACCAAGGCTCTTTGTCCCGGCGATGTAGCAGAGAAGATGCTTGACAGCCACGAGATGCTTCGTGGTAGGCTTTTCCATGAAACGGCTCAAGTATCCTGCGGCAAAGGATATATCAGGTCGTGTGTGAACCAAGTATCGGAGACACCCAATCACGCTCCTATACTCGGTGGCGTCGACAGGTGGTGCAGTGCTGTCCTTGCTCAGCTTCAGGCGTGGCTCCATGGGAACGTGACATGGGTTGCAGGCGTCCATGCCCATTTTTTCAAGGATTTTGCCTGCGTATGCAGCTTGGTTCACCGTGATGTCGTTGATGTCCTGGTACACTTCTATACCAAGGTAGAAACTAAGCAGGCCCAGATCACTCATTTTGAAGGAGCTCTTCATCTCACCCTTAAACTTCTCAATTTTTTTCGCATCATTACCGGTTATTATGAGATCATCAACGTAGACTCCAACGATCAGCCCCGATGCCCCGTTGCCACGCATGTACATGGCATGCTCAGAGGGGCTCCTCTGAAAACCAAGCGTGGCCAAACAACTGTCCAACTTAGCGTTCCACGCGCGAGGCGCTTGCTTCAGCCCATACAAGGCCTTGTGGAGACGGAGCACCTTGTGCTCGTTGCCTTTAATTGCAAAACCGGGAGGCTGTGTGACATATACCTCCTCGTCGAGGACGCCATTGAGGAAGGCAATTTTCACATCCATGTGATGTACCGCCCATCCTTCTTGACCGGCGAGGGCAAGTAGTAGACGTACAGACTCGAGACGAGCCACCGGTGCAAAAACTTCATCATAGTCAATGTCGTGGCGTTGCACGTACCCCTTTTCTATGAGTCGCGCCTTGTACTTGATCACTGTGTCGTGTTCGTCCTTCTTTACTTTGTAAACCCATCGCAGACTGATTGCACGGTGGCCTGGCGGCAGGTCCACGAGACTCCACATCTCATTTTCCTCGATGGATCCCATCTCATCCAGCATGGCACGCCTCCAACATTCATCACCCTCGGCCTCAGCAAAGGTGGCTGGCTCGCCACCGGTCGCCAAGTAGAGTTCGTCGAGTGCTCAGTAGCGGCGTGGTGCTTCGTCCGCCGGCGCAGCCGAAGCACCGGATGGAGGTGAGATGAACTTAACACCTTCTGGTGTAGTGTTGGGCGCTCCTGCTGGCGTGGCCTTCATGCTTGGGGTCGATGGTGTGGCTGGTGATGAGGCTGGAGAGGCCGACGGTGTGGCCGGAGTGGCCAGCGTGGTTCCTTCTGATGATTCACCAGGGTAGATACTCCCTTCTTCTGGTACCTGCTCAATAGTGTATTGAACCGAAAACTTCTCACCTACGCCGATGATGTTGTTGTTTCCGTTCTCGTTCGCCGCCCAGTTCCATTTTCCCGAATCATTGAACACGACATCTCGTGTGATGTGCACTTGGTTCGTCTTGGGGTTGTAGACACGGTACGCCTTGGCTCCTTGCTCGTAACCAATGAAGATCATTGGAGCACTCCGGTCATCCAGCTTCCTTTGATTTGGCCGCACAATCTTGACATGTGCAATGCAACCAAAGGTACGTAGGAAGTGTACGTTTGGACGCTTGCGATGCCAGGCTTTGTATGGCGTCATACTGGCCACACTCGCCGTGGGCGCCCGGTTGAGGAGGAAAATAGTCGTGGTCACCGCCTCACCCCAGAACACCGCCGGCATCTCCTTTGCCTTCAACAGACTGCGTGCCATTGCAACGACAGTCTGGTTCCTTCGCTCCACAACACCATTTTGCTGAGGCGAATACGGTGCCGTGAAATGACGCTGGATGCCGTGCTCCACACAGTAATTTGTGAAATCAGCAAACTTGAACTCTCCACCATTGTCCGTACGCAGCGTCCGCAGCATGCAGCCCGACTCTAGTTCGGCAGCTGCACATAACCGCTTGATAGCGCCATCCGCTTCATCTTTCGACGTCAACAGTGCGAGCCACATGTACCTGCTGAGGTCATCGACTAGGAGAAGGAAATATTTCTTTCCGCTGGGTGTCGTCGGTGTGATGGGGCCGCATAAGTCCCCGTGTACCAGCTTGAGGCGGTCGGTTGCCCGACAGCCGGCGTGTTGGAAAAACGAGGCACATCGTTGTTTTCCTACTAAGCAGCTATCGCATATAAGGTCCACATGGTTGATGACGGGGAGCCCTCGTACCATCTCAGTCCGCCCAAGTTTGTGGATAGCGTCGAAATGGAGGTGGCCGAGACGTGCATGCCAACGCCAGGCAATGTCGTCGCTCCTGGCCGTCAAACAGATTGGTCGTGCAACGTGCAGTGGCAGGATGTACAGCCGGTTGCTTGACCGCCGTACCTTGGCAAGGAGGTGTTGTTGTCGATCGTGGATCCGAAGGACGCCGTCTTTAATCAACACTTGGCAGCCATTCTCATAGAGTTGACCAAGGCTGATGATGGAGCTGCGTAAACGTGGGATGTAATACACGCTTGTTAGTGCTTGATGCTCACCGGTAAGGCTAGTGATTGAGATGGTGCCACGCCCTTGGATCTCGACTACAAATCCATCGCCGAACTTGACGTTCCCGCGGACGCCGGAGTCGATCTCCGAGAAGGCATCCCGAGTGCCTGTCATGTGGTTGGATGCCCCGGTGTCTAAGTACCAGGTCTCATCGATGTCATCGCGTGTCTGCTTCAGTACCGCCTTGGCACGTTCTTCATTTAGGAAGACTTGCTCCGCCGGTGCCTCGACAATGGCGGCAATGGCACACACCTGTGCCATCAAGAGCGCCGACTCCTCGTCCTCCACCTGCACTAGTTTAGCCTCCTCATCCCATTTTTTCTTGCGACATTCACGGATCCAATGACCGGACTTGCCACAGTAGCGGCATTTGTCACTTCGCGATGCGCTGGAGCTGTCGCCTTCGTTGTTGTTGGTGGCTGCCTTGTTGTCGCGTGCTCCTGTCTCCTTGGTACGGGGGCGACCCTTGCTCTTCTGGCCGGAGCCGTTCGTCTTGCCGCTTGACGACCCACCACGATTCTTCGATCGGGTGAGCCACTGCTCCTCCGTGAGGAGAAGTTTACCTCCTGAGATGGCGCTGCCGCCGGTGTCGATCTCATCGCGCAACTCGACCGCCTTCAGCCTCCCGGTCAGGTCCTCGATCGACAGAGTGTCGAGATCAACCAGGGTCTCGATAGCAAGCGCGATCTGGTTGTACCGTTTTGGAACGGCCGCCAGGAACTTGAGAACACGCTTGTCCTCAGGGATGTCGTCGCCAAGGGCAGCGAGCGCGCTGGTGAGGTTAGTGAGGCACATCACAAAGGAATCAACGCCCTCACCTTCCTTGAATGCCAGCGCTTCGTACTCCTTCCTCAAGGATTGCACCTTGGATTTCTTCACCCGAGCGTTGCCGACGTAGATAGTCTGCAACGTCTTCCATGCCTCATGCTCCGTTGCCTTGATGGCAAGCGTGGATATCATCTCGGGAGGAACAGCACGGAGGATGGTCTCCAAAGCACGTCGATCCGTCTCCCGCTCCTGAGTGCCGGGATCCACTGCCGTCCATAGTCCTCTGGCCTCCAACATGACCTGTATAAACAATGCCCAGTCGTCGTAGTTGGAGCGGCTGAGTGTTGGGAACGTGGAGCCGCCGGAGTCCTGAAACACTCGCTGCACCACCGTCTGTGGAGGTGGTGAGGGAGTAATTGGATTCCCGTCCGCATCAAACGACATCGATACAGGCCGATCGAGCACGGGGCTCTGATACCAATTGTTGTTGTTCTATCCTCTAACTCAACACAAACTCGTGGAACACAACAGTGGAAACGGAACTAGGAGGAAGACTTCTTTGGTGCTGCTCTGAACTGCTACAGCTTTTCGGTGTTCTTCATATATCTTATAAAGCAAAGGATACAACCATCGTGGTGGTTGTTCACGCATGCTATGATCTGCATGACTAGCACCATCCCGCAAGTCAGACCATGATATACGCAACCCAATAGCGTGCTTGCCAGGGTATGGCTAACAAGCCGTGACTGGAAGCGCATGGCACGCACACCACGCGTGCTCAAGCTCTAGGAAGGAAAGCTATCTTATTCGCTGTACAAGTTTAAACTAACATACATCACCACCCAGTCCAAATTCTTCGGCCACCACATGTCCTCTTCCCATGACGCCACCACTTCCATCGCCGAGCAGCTGCCCAAGACGGATTTACCGGCAATCAACATGTCCCAACCCCAGACGTCGTTTGTCGACACCGTGACCACCACAACAACTGCCATCATGTCCGACCCCAACTTCACTGCCGCCCTCGCCGCAACCATCTTGTCCATCATTGGAGGCCAGCAGCAGCAGCAGTCGGCAGGCACGCAGAACAGTGACGACAGCCACAACAAGGCCACCGGCAACTCCGAGGAACTGACACGGTGATTTGATTGATTCTGCAGTTGCAATCATGCTGCACGTTCCGGTACCTGCCACGGGAAGCAGCACCTCCGGTCCCAGTTCCGGTTGCTTTCATGGAGCGTCTCCGGTACCTACTGGCGACCAACGGCCTCGCGGTGCCAGTCTACACCAGGAAACAGATCTGTTATTTACGAAAAATGCCACCGCGTCAAAGAGACGGGTAGCAGACATACAATACCCGCGCGGGCAATAAAAAATAGCCATATATATATATATATATAAAATAAAAAGAGCGAGTTTGTGTTTTATATTACAACATTTCCATTAAAAAATTTCTAACCAATCAGGAAGCCCGGATTCAAATTCTTGTGTTAGATTTTATTTCTCTTTAATCTCTCTTTCTCTCTCTTAGATCTACTACCCCTTAATTGTTAAGGACTGCTACACTCAAATCTTTACATAGAAAAGTTGTTTATTTTTAACTAATCTCATTCCTCTTAGATCTACCACCCCTTAAATTTTTTTTAAATCACCGATCTAGAAATCCCCACCAAGAAAAAAATTGCCCATATTTATGTTATTGTCCTTCATTAATATCCACTCTACCTATATTCATTAGATTTTTTTATTAAGGTGTACTTATTCTATGTTTTTATTGACACAAAATGAGTTAATGCTACATACTATCTCTATAAACTAATGCAAGCTAAAACTATTACTATATAATAACTTTTACTCTACGCTTCTGAATTTGCATCAAAGTAGTAAAATTAGCTATTAAGTAATTTCATTCTTACTAAAAATAATCTAATAATAATTCAATAGATTTGATGTGTCAAGTGTATGGCTACATGTGTGTTTACTATTATATATATATATGTGTGTGTGTGTGCGTGTGTGTGTGTGCATGCATACATGTGTGTGTGTGAAAGAGAGATAGATAAATCAAGAGAGACATTCTCTCCCCCTCTCACATGTCCGTGGCAGAGGCCGAACGCCCGGGTGAGTGGTAATTTAAGGCGGAAATTGGAATTTGAACCCGAGTCCTTTTGTTAGGGGATACCAGGGCTGACCACTTGAGCCACTCCTTGTCAGCATGCATGTGTGTGTATCTCTATATGTATGTATATATGTAATGCGTACACACACACACACACACCCACACACACACACACACACACACATATATATATATATATATATATATATATATATATATATATATATATATATGTTAGAAAGTGTGTGTGTGTGTATGTATGTATATATATATATATATATATATATATACATATAGGTTAGAAAGTGTGTATATATATGTTAGAAAGTGTGTGTATATATATATGTTAGAAAGTATATATGTATATATATATATATATATATATATATATATATATATATATTAGAAAGTGTATACCAGATGATACATGCAACTTGCATGCACTGGTCGTTAAAATGGCACATGTGGAATATGTTCATAAAATCCAACCATATATATTGATTCAAAACTATATAGATTAGATGTGTTTTAAGAATCATAAATATATATTATATGGATCATGAGATATATCAATACATCATCCAATGATTTTTTTAGTTTCTACAACTTACCATTAATTAGAAAATATATATATTCTTTTATTGGATGATCTATTAATGCCCGATTGTGGTGATTTTTGATACACATCTTATCTAAGGGTTATATGTCACATCCATAAGGTTGGATTATTCAGTTAAATTTAACAATTATCATAAATAAAGATGGGTACATGTAAGCTACATGTACTCAGGTACACAATTCTTTAAGCCATATATGTACATACACACACTCACGCGCGTGTGTGCGCGCACACACACACACACACATATATATACATATATATATTGGTGAGAGAATGATAAGCATTTGAATAACATCGTACAATGATCAATATTTCATAATCCAACCACATGGATTAACAATATACCTTATGAGTTACTGTAATACCCTGATTTTTCGCATCACATGAGCGAAAGCTAAATTTTTTCCTCAAATGGGGAGTGCCACAAGCATGATAAACATAACAATAATAATAGAAAAGAACTATTACAGAATGTGTAAAAATACATTCTCATAAATTCTTAGGAAAGAAACTCTACTACATCTTTATATACAAAAGAAACTTAATAGCGTGATACTATTTTATACAAATATTATATCAAATCTAGGACCGTGTAGATGGTTTCCCACTAAGAAAACATCTTAAAAATGTAGTTGCATCCTCTTGCCATGACTATCTCCTGAATGTCTGTACCAGTGACATCTCATACCCAGGCATGTACAAAGGAAAAACTAGGTTAGAGTAAGTGACATTGAATTCCTAATATGAAAAATATAAATATGATATAACTGAAAGTTGAACTAATATATGAAAGTTGTAAACTTGTACTGAATCGATGTATCTTTTATTTATATTTTCTATCTGATTTCTGGTCACCATTATACAATAAGTCCTCCTCTATTGACACCGAAGTATCCTCTATGGTACAACACACCCTCTATTGGCACTACATGCCCTCTGTTGACACTAAAGTGTCCTCTATGGTGCAACACATCCTTTATAGGCATAACTTGTTCTCTGTGATATTCGCAATGTATGGTGCAATGCTTCCTCTAAATCGTCTCAGGACTCTCTGGTGAGGACTTATCCTATAATGTATATAATTCATGTTCTGATGTCATTTTTTATCTTTGTTCTTATTTTTTTGTCTCTGAATCTTAATCTCTTATCTCGAAATCTCAATCTGCTATCTCTCTTCTTTAATTATAAACTAAATGTAATTCTAAACTATGAATTTGAATCTGAATATATATCTAAATTACTAGATAATTGGGATTGGATCTAAGGATCTTATTAACTATGCAAATCTAATTGATGACTACTCACAATGAGTAATCTAAATGTAAAATCTTTAATTCAGACTCTTGTTGTCTAAATAAGTTTTAATATGAGATCTAGACTTTTGTTGTCTAAATAAGTTCTATTCTAAAACTCGTATTCAATAGATCACTTAGTTAAATGCTGATATCAAATATATGACTTATGTGTTTAAAGGCTTGAGAAAAAAACTAAATTGAATAAATGAATACCAAACATATGAAAGTAGCTCAAATATCCAAAATTATCCTCACAACATAAGTTCATCTGAACAATATTTGGTTAATAGAAGCATTATTGAATATGAGATGCACATTAATAACCAAATGTTTGCGAGTAACTTATTCTCCAAGTTACTTTGCATATGAGTAGGCTGAATCTTAATAATAATGGAATTTAATGGACATGACCCACTTACATTGTTTGAGGATAACATAGTCTGGATCCCTTAGCTCATAATGTATTTACCTGGACATTAGCAAAATTTTATATTTCCATGTGTATGCTCCCTATTTCTATTTCTAAATCTCAAATCCCCATCTCCTTAACCCCTTAAACCAAATTAGGGTTTATATTTAGATGAAACATAACTCTAATATAAATCATAACAAAACTCTTAGTGCTAAATGTATATCAAAATTTACATCATATAACCACTATAATATTTATACTCAAATAAGTAAAATATCATCTTATGCACTAATATGAGCATATACAACATATATTAAGATCAAGCCCCAGATATGATAAAATATACTAACCTCACTAAATTACTTCTGATATTTGAGGAAAATACAACGAAATTCATCTCCCTTACCAAATAGTGCATGAATCACATGTTGTCTCACAAATCATAAGCAATTATCTTAGATAATGGCCACTTTGGCTCGTATACTGATATAAATATACCTGAAACTCCATAAAAACTTTAGAATCAATAAAACAATGCAAATTAAGGGTTGGGTAAAAATCTCAAACCATTTTGTTGTGAATCAGTAGGTGAAATACCCATAACACCCTTATTTAAGTTTACATCAAAAACCTTATTAAAACTTTGAATCAAATTGATCACGCTTTGAAATTATATTAAACACATCAAAACATACTTAGTACTAAATTTTCATGAATCTATGAAGTCATTGCTATTTTTTATGTACCAATTGATGAAATCATATAAGTTTTAGAAAACATGATATATTAATTTATAAACTTCCAAATCATGTGTACAAAATATTTTTAGAATATAGTAAATTCAAAAACCTTTCCATAGATACTTTAGATGCCCCAATTGGAGATCTAGTATTAAAGATATGCAATAAAAAAGATGTTACCTTTTCTTTATATCCATTGACGTTAGATGTAGATCAGAGGGCCCCAAATAGCGCAACTCCCAAACGACTCGTATCATTGCCTTAGGCGGACTGTGTGGGGGATCCACATCTCTAAAGTCTAAGGACCCAAGAAAAACCCCATCCCCGTCTCTTAGATTGTGACAACTCTGTTTCCTCTGTGAAATAGAGCACTGCCACGCCGAGCCACCCCAACAAGGCATGCTTGGCGATCCATCTGCCTATGCCTCATTGAACGACTGTTGGTGAGTTCTTCGCACTCGCCCATGCTTATATGTGTATACAATTACATGTTATAGTCCTCCTACATCCTCCTTCTACGTATGACCTGAGCGTCGTCACAAGTAGGGGGGATAGAGGTGACGATCGATGGACATAAATTTGGGGCATGTATGCCCTATACAGTTCCTTTAATGCGTCTAGACCAATTTTTGTGGTGCCCAAGTAGCCATCTTCAATTTTTTTCTCCTCTAGGGAGGAATCTAGTGATGGCAGGATAACTTCCCCTTTCATCTAGACATGTAGATAGATGTCATGTTTCGTTTGACGACTCATCTACTTTCACTTATTTTTATGTCAAAACCCCAACATCTAGTTCAGCCATAACCAAGCGTCAAAGATTGAAGGTTTTTTATAGCCTTTCTTCTCTGAGATCTTAAGTCCTGTTCTTCCCAAAAAGGGGACCGGTCAACCCTAATGATTTGGCTCATTACTTAGTTGAGCCACCAATTTGGGGATCAATTCTGGTTTAACATTCATTTATATGGCCGATTGCTCAATTAGAGCACAAAATGATACAATCCTTCTTCTTTCTTCTAAAAATTCCTTAGGCTACTCCTTAAATCAATTGATCCCAATATTTGATCAACACTTTATACAACAAAATACTTCATGAAGGACATTATTAAGATCTAAATCACAACATAAACTAGCATGGTATAGCACATGTGATTTCAAAATCCCTAGAACCTAAACTAAATCATACTTTGAACTCTAAACTCTACCAAAGTCATACCACATATGGTATATATATGTCATAAACATAACATTGCTCCAAATTTCATCACTATAGTCACGTGAGAGTCTAATTCACATCCATCATATTTACTAAAAGCACCAAACTATCCTTAGCTTAGGTGAACATGATTATACAATCCAACTATATATATCATCAAACTGAATGACCAAATTAACCTCAACTTTACCACACTTGAACCATGATCTTATTGTGTCTTAACAAGCATAAAAATGTTCTTAAATTCAAGATTTAATGATTATTAAACATCACAACTATCCAATTTGCACAAAATACCCTTTTACATGATTTTCCATCATATCCAAGTATCATGGACATTGGATGTAACCTTATTGTAATCCTAAATGAATTGTATATTCATGTTATCAATAACTTAATTATGTACATGCCAAGTTCCAAAAATTAGTGTGTGATAATGTTACCCACCTTTTTGGTAATTTCATCCTCAAAATTCAGCTAAACTATAGGAGGCTACCCACCTTAGGGTTTCACATACCTTACATATACAATAACTCTTCATGATTGTCATAAAGTCTCATAGGCACATCAATGTATGACCTTCTTGTGGATAACTAACTATGCATGACATCCATATCAAATTATCATGTATAACCAACATGGAAATATGTAGGAAATCTTATGCATAAATGACTATGCTTTCTTTACTCTTAATTTTTTATGTACCTTTCTCTGGAGACATGTACTCTGGTACCTGGGTCTCATGACCAACACTAAGGGACTGAGTCATGTCTCCTGAGTTTACATGAACTAAGGCCTGAGTCAAACTTCATTATCTCATTTCATCTCATTAAGTATGATCTTATATGAATCTTATTGCATTCTAACCTCACGGTCTTACCCTGATATTATATCCTAACACATGGATATTATCTTGGATACATAATCATGAGTTAATGGATTCAACTCTTATGATCTTATCATGCATTAAATTCTTAGATCCTATCATTATATGAAATCAGATTAACATTCTGTACTTGAGATCTTAGGCCCATTAAGGATATACAAATGAAAGTACAAAAATCTTATTTGCATGTCTTATCTTAATATCTTAGAACATTGGATCACCCAAATCATGAAAGCCTTCTTTATGAAACATGTAGATATATTCAACTTAATAAGTGAATACTCATGGTCATAGACCACTTACTTTTACAATAAAGTCATTCAGACTCCCTCCTCCTCTAATTATATGCTACACTATTTGGTCAAAATGATGTTTCCTCATCTTATCATGGTGCATTTTTCTATATAAGACAAAGGTATTCGTAGTAACTATCTTATCATATAATCATTATTATCCCTAGGAATATCCAAAGAAACATTATTCAATCATCTTCTAGGCTCTATCTTATATCAACATCATGTAGAACTTCATACTACTAAGACCCTAGATCGTTGATACATACTATCACATATCTTGTATCATCATATGCTTAAAGCATACGAATGTATAACATTAAAGACTTTTAGTCACCTTTAGCAATCATCACACCTTAAGCTTAAACTAGGTTCATAACATCAATTCTATTATTCTCAAGCATTTACCTTAGCAATCGTCATGGTTCAACTTGCGATTGCAAGCCTTCCTTGGAATGAAGGTCCTATTGACATCATGATTTATCTAGTTCTCATCAATCATAGAAGGAAACAAATCTCATCTCCCTACAATCACTAATCCACTTTAAATCCAATTCACTCATCTCTTTCAAAATATCTACCTTTGGTATGCATTCTAGAGTCCTAATAGATATGTAATTAGTTTTATCTGACCATCTACATCAAACTTTTTGTGTCAACTTTTATTTGTCACCTCCCGATGCATGCTGGCCAGTCATACATCTGAAAGTGCCATGTCTTATCATATCCATCTCATATGACAGTACACATGTCCCATAACATATGTACCAGAAAGAATGAGACAAGCATTATAGTTTAGATTTATGCATATAACACCCCCTCTATGAAACCGCATCAGCTTGCATCCCATACCACAAATATGTGGGAAAAAGAGAGAGCATGATATACACAAATCTAAAGTTGACATTAAATGTCCAAAGTAGTCATACACTAACCCTAATACATATCTCAACTTCTATTTCCTGGTTAAACCTCTAACCTTGATTCTACTATATTTCACCCATTTCTTCTATAACTAGGATTACTAAATATCTTTCTAAATCCTTCTAGTCTCACTTGGTTTCTAATGGGTAATCTAATCTAAGATTATGAGATGTTTTCTTATGGCCATCTACATTATTCCTCTGATACCATATTGTAACACCCTGATTTTTCATATCACATGAGTGGAGGACAATTTTTCCCCTCAAGTGGGGAGTGTCACAAGCATGATATACATAACAATAATAATAGAAAAGAACCATTATAGACTATGTAAAAATACATTCTCATAAATTCTTAGGAAAGAAACTCTCTACATCTTTATATACAAAAGAAACTTAATACCATGTTATCACTGTATACAAATCTCTTATCTAGGACCGTGCAGACGATTCCCCACCAAGAAAAACTCTTACAAATGTAGCTGCATCCTCTTGTCATGACTATCTTCTGAATTTATGTACCTACGAACATCTCGTCCCCAGTCATGCATGAAGGGAAATCTAGGTTAGAGTAAGTGGCATTGAATTACTAATATGATAAATATAAATATGATATAACCAAAAGTTGAACTAATATCTGAAAGCTGTAAACTTATACAAAATTAATGTATCTTTTATTTATGTCTTTTATCTGATTTGTGGTCAGCATTATACGATAACTTATCCTCTATTGACACCAAAGTGTCCTCTATGATGTAACACACCCTCTGTTGGCACTAAGTGCCCTCTATTAACACCGAAGTGTCCTCTATGATGCAATATACCCTCTATGACACCCTTAGTGTCTGGCGCAATGAGCCCTCTGAATTGTCTCGGGACTCTCTGGTGAGGACTTATCCTATAATGTATATAATTAATGTTCTGATGTCATTTTCTATCTCTATTCTTAATTTCTTATCTCTGAATCTTAATCCTATTGGGTTTTCTCCTGATCAAGACAACAACAAAGTGTTGCTGGGGTCGCTTCCTATGTTCCCCTTCTTTGCTGTATTTGGAACACCCCTGGGGTGTTTGACGAAAAGCCTCTTCGTATGAAGTTGGCTGCTGTTCCTATTGCAGGACATCAACTGATTGGTGCCTGGTTCGGATGCAAGTTGAACCCGAATTGTTGGCATAGGACCACACATTGTGGGTGCTTCCATTAGACAGCTGGCACCGTGCCAAGAAGGAAAGGTTGTTTCGAACATCTTTGCCTTGCAGTTCTCTGTTGATAGATCGTGATGGGTCTGGCGATCTGAGAAGATCTGAAGCTAATGATGTTGTTCCAGGTAGGGCTTCCTGGTGGTTTCTATGTTGCAATCTGTACTTACTATTTGTGGGTGGGCTTATTGCATGTATCTGCAGGTTGTAATTAATCTCCCTCCTGCTAGGAATGTCTGGTTTTAGCCTTGTTAGTTTGATGCTCTTCTCAGTTCCTGTTATCCAAGGTCTAGTGTTATACCCCCCTGTGTGGAGTATATGATCCTTGGTCGAGCTCTTTAGCTCCTGTTCATGTAAGGGGGTACTTAGTGCCCAAAGTTTTGGATTATAGTAACACATTTTTTGACTGACCAAAAAAAAAGTAGCTCAAATTCCACAATCTATAATCTGATATCCTCACAACATAAGTTCATCTAAACAATAACTGGTTAATAGAAGTATTAATGAATATGAGATGCACACTAATATATAAATGTGTGAGAGCAACTTATTCTACAAGTTACTTTGCATATGGGTAGGCTGAATCGTACTAATAATAAAATTCAATGGACATGGCCCATTTACATTGTTTTTGGATATCCTTTACGTAGTCTGGATCCCTTGGTTCACAATGTATTTACCTGGACATTATCTAAATCTCAAATCCCCATCTCCTTAACCCCTTAAACCAAATTAGGGTTTCTATTTTGACGAAACATAACTCTAACATAAATCATAAAAAACTCTTAGTGCTAAATGTATATCAAAATTTACATTATATAACAACTATAATCTTTATACTCAAATAAGTCAAATATCATCTTATGCACAAATATGAGCATATACATCATATATTAAGAGTCAGCCTCGAATATGATAAAATATAGTAATTTCACTAAATTACTTCTGATATCGAAGGAAAATACAAAAATCATCTCCCTTACCAAATAGTGCATGAATCACATGTTGTCTCACGAATCGTAAGCAATTATCTTATATAATGGTCACTTAGGATAAAAATCATATACTGATATAAATATACCTAAAACTCCATTGAACTTTAGAAATAATAAAAACAATGCATATCAAGAGGGGTAAAAATCTCAAATCATTTTATTGTGAATCAATAGGTGAAATACCCATAACACCCTCATACAAGTTTACATCAAAAACCTTATTAAAGCTTCAAAATAAAATGACTAAGCTTTGAAATTATGGTAAACACATCAAAATATACTTCTTACTAAATTTTCATGAATTTATGAAGTCATTTGCTATCTTTAATTTACCAATTGATGAAATCATGTAAGTTTTATTACGTGATATATTAATTCATAAACTTCCAAATCATGTGTTCGAACCAATTTTAGAATATAGTAATTAAAAAACCTTTCCATAAATACCTTATATGTCCCAATTGAAGCTCTAGAATTAAATATATGCAATAAATAAGATGTTACCTTTTCTTTATATCCATTTACGTTAGATGTAGATTTGAGGGCCCCAAATAACTCAGCTCCCAAATGACTCTTCTCATTGCCTTAGGCAGACTGTGTGGGGGATCTGCAACTCTAAAGTCCAAAGACCCGAGTGACCCTGTCCCCATCTTCAAAATCATGGCGGCTCTGTTTCCTCTGTGAAATAGAGCACCACCATGAGGAACCACCCTGGTGAGGTGTGCTTGGCGATCCATCCACCTATGCCTCATTGAACGACCTCCAATGAGTTATCCACACCTGCCCATGCTTAGATGTGTATACAGTGACCTGTTATAGTCCTCATAAAACCTCCTTCTTCCTATAACTTGAGCTATGACAATCGATGGGAAGAAATCTGGGGCATGTGTGCCCTATACAATTCCTTTGATGCGTCTAGACTGTTTTGCGGCTCCCAAGATGCTACCTTTAGTGTTTTTGCTCCTCTAGGGAGGTGCCTGGTGATGACAAGATAACTGCCCCTTTTTGGCACAGCCATGCAGGTAGATGGTAGGTGTCATTTGCCTGGGTCATCTTCTTTCACTTGTTTATATGTCAAAACCCTAGCATCTAGTTGAGCCATCACCAAGCATCAAAGATCGAGGTTTTTTTATAGCCTTT
Source organism: Alisma plantago-aquatica (assembly GCA_963693085.1). NCBI lineage: Eukaryota > Viridiplantae > Streptophyta > Magnoliopsida > Alismatales > Alismataceae > Alisma > Alisma plantago-aquatica. The sequence goes on along the minus strand of OY856409.1, from coordinate 368,682,774 downwards.
CTTCTCTGAGATATCAAGTCCTGTTCTTCCCAAAAAGGGGACTGGTGTGCCCCGATGAGCCAGCTCATTACTTCGTTGAGCCACCAATTTGGGCATGAGTTCTGGTTCAACATTCATTTATATGGTCGATTGCTCAATTAGACCATAAAATGATACATTCCTTCTTCTTTTTTCTAAAATTTCCTTAGGCTACTCCTTAATCGATCGGTCCTAAGATTTGATCAACACCTTATACAATCAAATACTTCATGTAGGACATTCTTAAGATCTAAATCACAACCAAAATTAGCATGGTATAGAGCATGGGATTTCAAAACCCATACAACCTAAAATAAATCATAAATTGAACTCTAAACTCCACCAAAGTCATACCACATTTGGTATATATATGTCATAAACATAACATTTCTCCTAATTTCATCACTATAGTCATGTGAGAGCCTAATTCACATCCATCATATATAGCAAAAGCACCAAACTATCCTCAGGTGAAAATGATTATATAATCCAACTATATATATCATCAAATTGAATGACCAAATTAATCTCAACTTTACCATACTTGAACCATAATCTTATTGTGTCTTAACAAGCATAAAAACATTCTCAAATTTAGATTTAATGATTCTTAAATATCAAGACTAGCCAATTTGCACAAAATACCCTTTTTCAATGCTTTTTCCCTTATATCCAAGTATCATAGAAATTGGATGGAACCTTATTGTAATCACAAAAGAATTGTATCTTGATATCATCCATAACTTAATTATGTATTACTAAGTTCCAAAAATTAGGGTGTGACTATTACCTTCCTGCAAAATTTCATTATACTAGGACTTGTAATGTATGCACAATAAGCGAATACTTTTTAGAGCTCAATATTAAGTTTTAGGATGACTGTTGGATGTAAAATATACGTATGGTCATGTAAGATATATCCGGTTGTAATGATTTTTTGTGTGAAGATAAATCAAATGATATTCTTCACATCCTTAAGGTTGCACACTAAAAATAAATTACACTAGATCACTACCATATATACATATGTAATATTTGAGCTACAATACACTTGATTGTACCAAGATTTGTATACACCTAACTTTTCTACCCTTGGATTTTCATCTAGATCAAATAAATAACAACACATTGACAATCATCAACGACTATGAGCGATCCACCTTCTGTCATCTCTGTGTGCATTAACTCCCCCTCTTGCTCTTTGTTTCTCTTTACAACAAGACATGCACAAGACTGTCTCTCACCTCTCTTAGTTCACCATCAATGGTCCTCTTGTTTCCTCTTTTCCTATGCATAAAATTGAAAAACACCTCCTCTCTCTCTCTCTCTTCTATTTTGATCTCACAATGACATCCCTAGTTCACCTCCAACTATATAATTCACTTTCTAGTAATCCTTTACACCTTTGTTTTTTGGTACTCTTGATCTCTCCCTACAAATTTATTACCTTATTCCTTTCCATTTCCTTTTTTTCTCATTCCAACAAAGTTTGTGTGCATTGAATGTAATTTTTTTTTCATTCAATTTTAGAATTTGTAGTATAAAAAACAATACAAGGGTGTTCATATGAAATTCCTCTGATAGGTTTATAGGACGACACCCAATGTATTAATGACTAAATGACCAGTCATATTTAGGGGAGGGACAATAGAGTGCATTTTATTCTAATTATTTTTAGGGCACAGTACATCTAGAGCTCAAATAAGTATATATACAAACGTTTTATATTGATTTTATAATAAGTGTATTCATTTGGATATCAAATCTGAAATGCATGCATAAAGGTTTTGTTACTTTTTGTATATATATGAAGTTGTTTCAAATTTTCCAGAATAAAGAAGGATTTTTTTATAACTATATGCTTGTGACAAAATTATAATGGTAAACATTCAGTTTATAATAACAAAGGTTTTTGGTTGGTTTTTTTTTATACAATAACAGTTAATATAATTGATTCTCTAGTAAAACATGGAATTCAAACCCTACTAATGTGATGGTACCAACAATATGTTCATGTTAACAAACCACTTTTCTTTTTAGGTAAGGATTTATCTAGTGATGTTGATGGCAATATCTATATATACTGATTACTTTATTGTAATGGCTTGTTTGAAAATGAGATATCAACTTAAGGATATCAGGACTTGACGAAAATTTGTTGGTTTAGCTTCTAAAGATAAGATATGTGACACATGTTTGTCTTTTTCATGTTAAAAATGCTATAATGATGGATATGTAACAAATGTTGAAATCAATTCATTGATTCCTTGCATATCGTTGGCTCAATTTATTTATGTGGTTGTTGGAATTCAATTTATTTGGTCAATTCATATCAATTTTTGATGATATGGTAAAACAGTGGTTGATCAGTTATTTGTGGTTGATTTAGTCTAACTTAAGATTGGTGATTAATTGGTGAAACTTGAAGCCCCTGCAAATTTGGCAAGTCTACTTTTGAATTGCAGTTATGTCCCAAAATTGTAATTACATTCTATATTTATGGTAACTCTATTCTTTAGGATCGATGTTCATGATTTTTATCAGTAGCAAGTTCACTATTCTCCCTATTGGTTGAATGCATGTTGTTAATGTTTTATTAGACATTCTTATGTAAATGACTAGTCTATCAACTAGTCTCAACATGATTGATTAGTCACTTATATATTGTTTCTTGCTTCCCTTTGGTCTTCTCTTTCTATAACTATTTTGGACTCATGGAAGCCTTGGATAATTTGTTTGTTTGATTTTCCCCTATGTATTCCATCCAATTCTTCTCCTATTTTTATACTAGTAATTTGTGATGGAAACCCTTTCTTTTTATACACTTAGATGGATATAGATAGATATAAGAATCACCAGGTTAGGTTTCTATCAATCCACAAAAAATGATGAGCAACCATCATGGTTAGATGTTGCATTCAGTTCAATTGAAAGTCAATTGGGAAGTGGTTTAAGGTATTTTAAAATATCAACCTACGTGGGCCAATGTCTTCCTATTGTTAAGAAACATTCAATGCACTCTAAATGGATTCAAATTTCAATCTTTCAATATAACTCACATTTACATTCAAATAAATCCATCTAGATTTTAGTATTTCCAGCAGTACTCGGGTCATTCATCCATGAATCATAAAACAAGACACATTTTTGGAGGCATTTTAATTTTGATCATTCATTCAATCATTGATAGAACATATATTTGTCAACCACATTTCCAACTTGTACAACACCATTCAAATACATGAACATTCAATTCCTTACAACCTAGACACATGAAAAAATAATACATAATACAAATTAGGTAGTGGAATTCAAAATGATAAATATTTTTTTACTAATGTAAAGGAGGAGAGGATCTGTAGTGAGCAAAAAAATCTAGACTGATCAAATGTTCATTGGAGTGGGGTATCAACCATAATAGAACAAATTTGTTGCTTGAATGTTTATTAGAATGGGGAGTCAATTGAAAGGGCAGTAGGAGGAAGGATCTTTAATAAATGGAAGAAATAAGAAGTGATAAGAGAGGGAGGATTGTGGGAAAAAGTGAAATAAGAGGAAGGAGTGGAAATCGAAGGGGTGAGAAATAGCAAGCGAGAAGAGAGTAAGGAGGAACAATTCAAGTCGAAGGAAAGAAGTTAGATGCGAAAAGGAAGGAGGAGGAACAATATTTGAATTTGGCAGAGAACATATGAGCAATTTGTCCAAAAATGAATGAGAACAAAAGAGGGAGGAACACCAAGAGTCTTTCACAAGAGAAGAGATAGAGGTAATGGTTGTTGGAATTGATGAGAAGTATGACGAGACAATTAATGCAAACATATATTTCATATTGAGTAAAGAATAGATAAAGAGAGAGTCTTCCTCTTACATATAAAGAGTAGGAGAGAGAGGGAATTAATGCACATAAGATGACAAAAGATGGATAATTAATAGTTATTTATGGTTGTTAGTATGTTATTTTTTGACCTATCTAGATGGAAATCTGATGGTGGAAAATTGATGTGTATAAGAAGTTAAACACACTTGACACACACAAGAAAACACACACACACACACACACACACACACACATATATATATATATATATATATATATATATATATATATATATATATATATATATATATATATATATATATATATATATATATATATATATAAAGAGAGAAAGAGAGATAGAGAGAGGGGATGGATACACTCGATTATACAGATCACACAGTACATCCCAAAGGTTCTAGCCTATCTAGCCTAATTTTCTATAAAATCTAAGCCATTGATCTTCATTGTCATGATAAAAATATACCACATACACGATTTGAGCTCATTTGGATGAGTTTAAGTCACTCATCCAATGATAACAAGATCAATGCATATAATAGTTCGAAATATATCATTTTTACTTTCTTTATAATCACTACCTATAAGTGTCTGAATGATATCAAATTTTATATATAAGTTGTTCATGATATGTTTAAGAAGATCAAGGCTTAAGACTCTAGAAAATGTTACATGATGGAAAACAATAGAGGTGTACGATGTTACCTATAAATGATGAAGTGAAAAACAAATCTTGGTGCGAGCATGAGAGGCATTTAAACAACTCTTCATGGTGATCAATTTTTTTATAATACAATTGTATGTATTAAAAATATACCTTAATATTTATATTCCTACAAAGTTTTATCGTCATTGGACTTATATAGAACCCAAAACAATAGAATACTTTTCAACGCTCTACATTGAGTTTCAGGCTGATGGTTGGGCGTAAAAAGTGTATATTGTACATAGAGACATGTAACAAGATATATTTGTAATGATTTTTTATGAGAAGGTAAATGAATTGACACTATTCTCATCTATATGGTTGGAGTAGAATAATCGTATATAATTTTTTAGTTATTCAAATGCCTCTCATGCTCTCACCCTAGGATGTCTCTCTAGATTACTTTTTTTTGGTCAGTCAAAATTTCTCACTAGATTACTGTCATATATATATATATATATATATATATATATATATATATATATATATATATATATATATATATATATATATATATTCACATATACGCATGTGCACATACACACATACATATATATATACACATACATACATACATATATATATACATACATACATACATACATACATATATATATATATATATATATATATATTCAGTTGATGAGACATGTCCAATTTGTCATAAAGTATGTTTGGACACTTTTGGGGAGCATGCGGTTCATTGCAGGGAGATTCCAGGTTTTAGATACTTCCACGATCTTGTTAGGGATGTTCTATTTGATATACTCATACACACATGTGTTTCTACTAATAAAAAAACACCAATGAATTTTTTGACAGATCCACAAGAGGGGGAGATAGAAACTTAGACCTGTTAGTATTATTATGTAGTGTTTTTATAGTGGGACAGGCTGCCCTGAAAGCTGTTGTCAAGCACGAGAAAGCATTTATTGACAATATACATGCCTTTATCCCTTTTGGATTTGATGCTTTTTGTGACGACCGTCTCGCGAAAATAAGATTAACTAATGCGGAAGCGTTCATCAAGCAGCGGATTAGCGAAAATCACTAAAATTAAAACTTTTTGCAAAGAGATCCATTCACAGGAAAACCCCTTTCATTCAGAACCAAAGTAAAGCTTTACATCCTGGTTCATATATATACATCTCATGTACTTTTGCTTCTCGAGGAATGCAAACATTAACTACTCTGTCTTAACTATACACAGGTAGTATAAAACCTTCGAGGAATTAAGCCAAAATCTCGAAATCACTAACTACTACTCCGAGGACCTGAGAGTACAGAGATGACACATAGGACTTTATATACATCTGAACATGACATGACATCCAATGTCTCCACCTGAGACTTCACTGCTGTCCCTGCTGCTGCTGTTGTTGTCCTTCACCTCCTGAAGGATTCCTGTCTCTTCGTCCGCGTCCACCTAAAAATGTGGTTTCCACGGGGGTGAGACAATTATAAAAATTGCCCCAGCGAGAGATATAACTCTCCGCCAGAAACATTGTTATTGTAACTTAAGAAGATAAATATGAACAGAGAAATCATATTTAATTGACAGCAGGTAAATGTCTAACAGTTTAGAACATCATTCTATGTCAGAAGCATTACAGTTAAAATAGAATCAACATATCATTTATCCTTTAAGGAATATGAAGAACATGTATAACATCTATTCAAACTACAAAATCATTATCATTGCATTAACGTTCTTCAGGCTTAGATCATATAACTAAAGCCTGGCATTATCGTTGTGGAGTCATGGCCCGTATCCACACTCTTTTCACAAGGTGTTGGGATCTCAATCCCTTATTTCAACACTGGGAATTCTCATCCCTTCACAATTTCAATGCACTAACATGTGATTCTGGGTAGTTAAACCCTTAGCTCATCACCTGAGCATTGTTACCACATTTTCCAGCAATTAACACCTTTAGGTCATCTGACCAAGATAAGCATGATACTTGTTATACAAGCATCCATCATGGCACTTGAGGCCCATCAACTCTCTTGTTACCTCTTACCGGGCACAAGGTATATTATGGCACACAAGGCCCAATAAACAAATTCAAACTAATAACACATCATAGCTCATACCTGGCTATGCTCATCATCTCATGATACCTGCATGGTTAGCACATATGATAGCAGCACATCAATTATCTATCATCACCATGCAAAAACAATATATTAATAATTCAAGGGTATTACCCTTAATCCTTTACCAGGATTAGGATTTCCATCACACATCTCATGTATCAGTATTACCCTTAATCCTTTACCACGATTAGGATTTCCATCACAAATCTCATGTATCAGTATTACCCTTAATCCTTTACCAGGATTAGGATTTCCATCACACATCTCATGTATAAGTATTACCCTTAATCCTTTACTAGGATTAGGATTTCCATCAAAAATCTCATGTATCATATTCAAGTATGAATTCTATTCTTTTATTAGGGAATTATGGTTTCACATACCATTTCCCTCCATTAGAATAGGGATTGCATATAGCATCACCCTTCATTAGGGTTTCATATCACATTGCCCATAATTAGGGTTTACTAATCATTCCCAATTAGGGTTTCTCATAAAATCACCCTCAATTAGGGCTTCACATGGATACACCTTCAATTAGGGTTTCACATGGATACACCCTCAACTAGGGTTTGAGTTCAATAACCCTGTCAATTAGGGTTTATGTTCATGTTTAGGGTTTCATGATCTCTTTGCTTAAGGATCATAACCCTTAATCACCACATGAATCATATTCATGTATGAATTCATGCTATCAACTTATTAACTTGATTAGGTCATATCAACTCTTTAGTCGTGTACATACAACTATGATTAACATAGTGTATCAAGTCATTGATCCTATAAGCAATTAGGGATTCATCCCTTAATTGACACTTAAACACTTAGGTACTATTAGGGTTTAAACCTCTGTACTTTCATTGATTGTCATTACTAATCATCATTGGATCAATAGTACATTCATCATCACATTGGACCTCCATTACATAAGGTATCCAAATGAATTAGGGTTTTCAATGTTGATTCCTTCAATCATTGAATTCATGGGACCAATCATCAATTGGACCTATACCCATACTTCAATTGAGTTTAATAGGTCAACCTTCAACTGATTTGACCCTCAATTAACCCTCAATTGATCATCAATTGGGGTTGGAATCAATTGAATTAGGGTTTAGAATCAATGAACCTTCAATATTCATCAATGTGTAACTAGTTACTTCATAACTATTGAACCACCATTCAAATGGGGTATGACCTGACCCCAAACGGTCTTGAGGTCGTTTCTATGACCTCCAAACGGTCTTGAGACCGTTTGCCCATCATATCACTCAAATCCAAGCAATCTAATTAGGGTTTGGTTCATTGAAGTGCTCACCAAATCAGCAATCTATTACAGATCAACTTGATATCTTTATACCTTCAACCACTGAACTATACTCAATCCTAGACCTCCAAACGGTCTTGGGTGACCACCAAACGGTCTTGAGGTCGTTTGGATGACCTCCAAATGGTCTTGAGACCGTTTTCCCATCCAACCTTTGGATTTTAGTGAAAAATCATCATGGATTGGTCTATCGAGTTGATCAACAAATCAACATTTAGTTGCAGTATGATTTGGTACATTTGGACCTTCAATTGGTCAACTATACTTGACCCCAGACCTCCAAACGGTCTTGGGGTGATCCCCATCCCCAAACGGTCTTGAGACCGTTTGGGCCAATCAACCCAAAATCTCAACTTAACTCATTGGAATTTCAGCACTGTTTTCAATTAGGGTTTGCCTAATTGATTAGCCTTCAACTCATGATTCCTTTGGAGTTAACCCCTCAAATTTGGAGGGTCATTATCCTACATAATTAGGAACGAGATTCCCAAACGGTCCACGCTTGGTCAACTCTTTCATACGGTTTTGAAACCGTTTTCCACCAAACGGTTTTGGTGAAACCGTTTGGTCCCAACCAATGAGATCATTTTCTCCCTAGATATTTGGTGAGGTACTTGCTTATGATGATGTCATCATCATCTTCCTTCGTGCACCCAAGAACAGAAACCGTTCTTGATGGAATTTGCAGCAAAGAAGCAAAAGTTTATCAAATTGAAGAAATCAATCAACAAAGCATAGAAGATTGATGCAATAGCAATGTTTGAGGGTTTAAGTTATAAAACCCGCCTCCAATTGAGCTCCAAGGCTCCAATCTCCATGGATTTAATGGTGGGTGAAGCTCCAGAAGCTATCCAAGGTTCGTTCTTGAGCTTTTGGATGAAATGAATGGCTAGAAATGGAAATCGAGTGAAGAAAACCTAGAATCAAGCATTGATTTAGGGTTTTCACCATGAATCCAAGGTAGAAGATGATCTAACCTTACCAACAGGTGGTGTTCGTCCTTCTCCTGCTCCTGGACTCTCCCTAGGTCGGCCAAAGCAAGAATGAGGAGGAAAAGACTAAGGGTTCGTTCTTTATGTGTTATTGAAATAAGGTATATATAAAAACATGTATATGTGTCTTTTATGAAAGAGAAAATGAAATCATTTTCTTTTAATTCCATACTAATTCCCCCCCTAATCCTCCTTCATTACTTGATCACGAAACCACCTTCAAACTTTCGTAAAAGCTCTTCATTATCCAAGAATTAATGGAAAAGAAATTAAGCACCTTAATCCATTATAATAATAATATATCTTTTTGAGTGGGAATTCTTTTCCTTGTAATAAGGTGAGTGGAATTTCACCTACTTAGGATATTTTCGTTCCTTATCTTGGCAAAGGAACGTTCATCCTTATTCAAAATCAACCCAAAACATTTTGGTTGAAAGCCCTTCAATTATTTTTATTCATTTTTGCCCTAAATCAAATTAGGGTTTCAATTAGGCATTAATCTTGATTATTTTAATATCAAGATTCTCTCTCCTCCAACTTAATTCAAAAGAGGCACCCCTCTCACTTTCTTTGCTCTACATGATGCCAAGAAACATTAGGGACCTTATTGAAGTGGTAATTTGCATATTGAACCCTAGGTTTTTGGGTAAATTGCACTTTTCACCAAAACTAGGTTTTAATGCACAACATTACTTTACAAGCTTAATCTTGGTGCCCAAGCTTGTGAAAACCATACCACTACATCATATTCATTCTTATGATGTCTCAACATCAGAGGAACATCTTACCATGAAACATTTGCAATTTAACCCCTCAACTTGGGTAATTTGCACTTTGGTCCAAAATAGGCAAACATTGCTTCAACATTGCTCAAACAAGACCAAAATTGAAACATAAGTTTCTTATGAGCCCTAAATACTTTTCACAAGATAAGATTAAGAATCTACTTAACCTTATTAAGCAAAACAATCTAGGGTTAATTCATAACCCAGGTCAGGGATGTTACAAATTATAAACCCCTAACAAGGATTTCGTCCTCGAAATCCCAGGAAAAGGAGGAACATATTGTTCATTAATCATGCCCTCAAGTCTCCACATATAATCTTAATATCATGGAGATATCATGAACTCTGTGATTCCACACAAAGCTCCTTTCATTAGTTCAACCTCATCAATGTTTATGCAGAGCATAAACCCCTAACATATGATGTCCATATCATTGAAAGGAAGAAGCATAAAAGAACATACTTCAATAATCACTCAAGAATACTTATCAAAAGGAAAAACATATATATATCTAACATAGATAATTCACTTAGCAAACTCTATGTAATTGGGAATGTTCACATAGCTCTTCCTTTTAATTTAGGGTTGGAATTGCACAAAGCATCTTCCTATATTGGAATTGCACAAAGCATCTTCCTTTATTGGAATTGCACAAAGCATCTTCCTTTATTGGAATTGCACAAAGCATCTTCCCATATTGGAATTACACAAAGCATCTTCCTTTATTGGAATTGCGCAAAGCATCTTCCTATATTGGAATTGCACAAAGCATCTTCCTATATTGGAATTGCACAAAGCATCTTCCTTTATTGGAATTGCACAAAGCATCTTCCTTTATTGGAATTGCACGAAGCATCTTCCTTTATTGGAATTGCACAAAGCATCTTCCTTTATTGGAATTGCACAAAGCATCTTCCTTTATTGGAATTGCACAAAGCATCTTCCTTTATTGGAATTGCACAAAGCATCTTCCTTTATTGGAATTGCACAAAACATCTTCCTTTATTGGAATTGCACAAAGCATCTTCCTTTATTGATTCCATATTTCTTATTTCATGATACTCATTAGATTGTCTCAGAATGACTACTTGATCAGAGCAATCAAAAAGACAACAATCTAAGAGTTTCCATACCCACTTTATCATCAATAGTTGTATACCTGGCCAGGGTTTACAAATATTGAGATCAAGTAGTATGCACTTACATGCTATCATATTCCTTGCTATTCATATCATTATACACACATGATTTTCCCTTGTTCCAACATGACTAAGTCATTTAGGAACTCTTTTAAAGCTCAAACTTTCTGTATTAAGGACTGATAACCTAGATTGTAAAGCTAGTATCCAGTCCCCTATATGCATTATTGTTTCCCTAATCTGCCCAACAAGGGCATGATCATAGGATTCTCTATCCTGATCAGGTCTTAATGGGGATTCTCAGGCACTCATTCTATTCTTGCATGATCCTTGCACCACTTCTTGGTGCAGCAACATTGCCCTAAGCAATGTGTTCCTTGTGCTCTCCAGTCATTTTAAAACTTTACCCTTTCTCTGCACAAGCAGAAATCATTATAGGGTATACTGGAGGACACTAACACAGACTTGATACTTTAGTCCTATGTCTCTGTAGACTCAGCGAACCTAGAGCACTAATACCACTAAATTGTGACGACCGGCTCGTGAAAATAAGATTAACTAATGCGGAAGCGTTCATCAAGCAGCGGATTAGCGAAAATCACTAAAATTAAAACTTTTTGCAAAGAGATCCATTCACAGGAAAACCCCTTTCATTCAGAACCAAAGTAAAGCTTTACATCCTGGTTCACATATATACATCTCATGTACTTTTGCTTCTCGAGGAATGCAAACATTAACTACTCTGTCTTAACTATACACAGGTAGTATAAAACCTTCGAGGCATTAAGCCAAAATCTCAAAATCACTAACTACTACTCCGAGGACCTGAGAGTACAGAGACGACACATAGGACTTTATATACATCTGAACATGACATGACAGCCAATGTCTCCACCTGAGACTTCACTGCTGTCCCTGCTGCTGCTGTTGTTGTCCTTCACCTCCTGAAGGATTCCTGTCTCTTCGTCCGCGTCCACCTAAAAATGTGGTTCCCACGGGGGTGAGACAATTATAAAAATTGCCCCAGCGAGAGATATAACTCTCCGCCAGAAACATTGTTATTGTAACTTAAGAAGATAAATATGAACAGAGAAATCATATTTAATTGACAGCAGGTAAATGTCTAACAGTTTAGAACATCATTCTATGTCAGAAGCATTACAGTTAAAATAGAATCAACATATCATTTATCCTTTAAGGAATATGAAGAACATGTATAACATCTATTCAAACTACAGAATCATTATCACTGCATTAACATTCTTCAGGCTTAGATCATATAACTAAAGCCTGGCATTATCGTTGTGGAGTCATGGCCCGTATCCACACTCTTTTCACAAGGTGTTGGGATCTCAATCCCTTATTTCAACACTGGGAATTCTCATCCCTTCACAATTTCAATGCACTAACATGTGATTCTGGGTAGTTAAACCCTTAGCTCATCACCTGAGCATTGTTACCACATTCTCCAGCAATTAACACCTTTAGGTCATCTGACCAATATAAGCATGATACTTGTTATACAAGCATCCATCATGGCACTTGAGGCCCATCAACTCTCTTGTTACCTCTTACCGGGCACAAGGTATATTATGGCACACAGGGCCCAATAAACAAATTCAAACTAATAACACATCATAGCTCATACCTGGCTATGCTCATCATCTCATGATACCTGCATGGTTAGCACATATGATAGCAGCACATCAATTATCTATCATCACCATGCAAAAACAATATATTAATAATTCAAGGGTATTACCCTTAATCCTTTACCAGGATTAGGATTTCCATCACACATCTCATGTATCAGTATTACCCTTAATCCTTTACCACGATTATGATTTCCATCACAAATCTCATGTATCAATATTACCCTTAATCCTTTACCAGGATTAGGATTTCCATCACACATCTCATGTATCAGTATTACCCTTAATCCTTTACTAGGATTAGGATTTCCATCAAAAATCTCATGTATCATATTCAAGTATGAATTCTATTCTTTTATTAGGGAATTATGGTTTCACATACCATTTCCCTCCATTAGAATAGGGATTGCATATAGCATCACCCTTCATTAGGGTTTCATATCACATTGCCCATAATTAGGGTTTACTAATCATTCCCAATTAGGGTTTCTCATAAAATCACCCTCAATTAGGGCTTCACATGGATACACCTTCAATTAGGGTTTCACATGGATACACCCTCAACTAGGGTTTGAGTTCAATAACCCTGTCAATTAGGGTTTATGTTCATGTTTAGGGTTTCATGATCTCTTTGCTTAAGGATCATAACCCTTAATCACCACATGAATCATATTCATGTATGAATTCATGATATCAACTTATTAACTTGATGGGGTCATATCAACTCTTTAGTCGTGTACATACAACTATTATTAACATAGTGTATCAAGTCATTGATCCTATAAGCAATTAGGGATTCATCCCTTAATTGACACTTAAACACTTAGGTACTATTAGGGTTTCAACCTCTGTACTTTCATTGATTGTCATTACTAATCATCATTGGATCAATAGTACATTAATCATCACATTGGACCTCCATTACATAAGGTATCCAAATGAATTAGGGTTTTCAATGTTGATTCCTTCAATCATTGAATTCATGGGACCAATCATCAATTGGACCTATACCCATACTTCAATTGAGTTTAATAGGTCAACCTTCAACTTATTTGACCCTCAATTAACCCTCAATTGATCATCAATTGGGGTTGGAATCAATTGAATTAGGGTTTAGAATCAATGAACCTTCAATATTCATCAATGTGTAACTAGTTACTTCATAACTATTGAACCACCATTCAAATGGGGTATGACCTGACCCCAAACGGTCTTGAGGTCGTTTGGATGACCTCCAAACGGTCTTGAGACCGTTTGCCCATCATATCACTCAAATCCAAGCAATCTAATTAGGGTTTGGTTCATTGAAGTGCTCACCAAATCAACAATCTATTGCAGATCAACTTGATATCTTTAGACCTTCAACCACTGAACTATACTCAACCCTAGACCTCCAAACGGTCTTGGGTGACCACCAAACGGTCTTGAGGTCGTTTGGATGACCTCCAAACGGTCTTGAGACCGTTTTCCCATCCAACCTTTGGATTTTAGTGAAAAATCATCATGGATTGGTCTATCGAGTTGATCAACAAATCATCATTTAGTTGCAGTATGATTTGGTACCTTTGGACCTTCAATTGGTCAACTATACTTGACCCCAGACCTCCAAACGGTCTTGGGGTGATCCCCAAACGGTCTTGAGACCGTTTGGGTGATCCCCAAACGGTCTTGAGACCGTTTGGGCTAATCAACCCAAAATCTCAACTTAACTCATTGGAATTTCAGCACTGTTTTCAATTAGGGTTTGCCTAATTGATTAGCCTTCAACTCATGATTCCTTTGGAGTTAACCCCTAAAATTTGGAGGGTCATTAGCCTATATAATTAGGAACGAGATTACCAAACGGTCCACGCTTGGTCAACTCTTTCATACGGTTTTGAAACCGTTTGCCACCAAACGGTTTGCAAACCGTTTGGTCACCAAACGGTTTTGGTCAAACCGTTTGGTCCCAACCAATGAGATCATTTGCTCCCTAGATATTTGGTGAGGTACGTGCTTATGATGATGTCATCATAATATTCCTTCGTGCACCCAAGAACAGCAACCGTTCTTGATGGAATTTGCAGCAAAGAAGCAAAAGTTTATCAAATTGAAGAAATCAATCAACAAAGCATAGAAGATTGATGCAATAGCAATGTTTGAGGGTTTAAGTTATAAAACCCGCCTCCAATTGAGCTCCAAAGCTCCAAGATCCGTGGCTTTAATGGTGGATGAAGCTCCAGAAGCTATCCAAGGTTCGTTCTTGAGCTTTTGGATGAAATGAATGGCTAGAAATGGAAATCAAGTGAAGAAAACCTAGAATCAAGCATTGATTTAGGGTTTTCACCATGAATCCAAGGTAGAAGATGATCTAACCTTACCAACAGGTGGTGTTCGTCCTTCTCCTGCTCCTGGACTCTCCCTAGGTCGGCCAAAGCAAGAATGAGGAGGAAAAGACTAAGGGTTCGTTCCTTATGTGTTATTGAAATAAGGTATATATAAAAAACATGTATATGTGTCTTTTATGAAAGAGAAAATGAAATCATTTTCTTTTAATTCCATACTAATTTCCCCCCTAATCCTCCTTCATTACTTGATCACGAAACCACCTTCAAACTTTCGTAAAAGCTCTTCATTATCCAAGAATTAATGGAAAAGAAATTAAGCACCTTAATCCATTATAATAATAATATATCTTTTTGAGTGGGAATTCTTTTCCTTATAATAAGGTGAGTGGAATTTCACCTACTTAGGATATTTTCGTTCCTTATCTTGGCAAAGGAACGTTCATCCTTATTCAAAATCAACCCAAAACATTTTGGTTGAAAGCCCTTCAATTATTTTTATTCATTTTTGCCCTAAATCAAATTAGGGTTTCAATTAGGCATTAATCTTGATTATTTTAATATCAAGATTCTCTCTCCTCCAACTTAATTCAAAAGAGGCACCCCTCTCACTTTCTTTGCTCTACATGATGCCAAGAAACATTAGGGACCTTAGTGAAGTGGTAATTTGCATATTGAACCCTAGGTTTTTGGGTAAATTGCACTTTTCACCAAAACTAGGTTTTAATGCACAACACTGCTTTACAAGCTTAATCTTGGTGCCCAAGCTTGTGAAAACCATACCACTACATCATATTCATTCTTATGATGTCTCAACATCAGAGGAACATCTTACCATGCAACATTTGCAATTTAACCCCTCAACTTGGGTAATTTGCACTTTGGTCCAAAATAGGCAAACATTGCTTCAACATTGCTCAAACAGGACCAAAATTGAAACATAAGTTTCTTATGAGCCCTAAATACTTTTCACAAGATAAGATTAAGAATCTACTTAACCTTATTAAGCAAAACAATCTAGGGTTAATTCATAATCCAGGTCAAGGATGTTACACTTTTAGATTCTTAGCATCAGAGGCTGTCGATCTTTTGAAGAGAGTCCAAAAAATGATGAATAATAATGTTATGACTCCAAGTATATGGATGTAGTGTTTGAAAGGATTGATTTTGAAATTCAAAAAAGACTATAGATGCAACTTGTTGCCTGCTTGTCTTCTACTTTGATGTAAATCGTCATTCAAATTTTTGCATAAATGATCCTATCTATATGTGATTTTGTTATATTATACATACAAATACACACATTCACTCTATACCTCTCTCACTCATATATAAATGTATGTGTGTCTACATATATGCTAATATCCAAGCACATGTAGCTTACATGTGCCTGTCTTCATTTATAATGATTGTAAAGTTTTAATAAAAAACCCAACTTTATTAATGTGATATATACCCCTTAGAAAAGATTGTATAAAAAATCACCACAACATGATATCCCCATATCACTTAATCAAAGAATTATATTCTAATCAAGGTAAAAATAAGATGAGAGTGGCTTATGAGATATTTATTATCAATAGACAATACACTCCTCTCCTATAACTAGGAAAGGACAAGTACAAGGGAGGTAGAAGTTAGCCCTAATGGGTCAAGACAATTAGTCCCATATAACTTAATAAACTAAATAATATTAATTCTAACACTCCCTTGAAGCTGGACTATTTGTGAAACACATATCTAGTTTGGACTTACAAGACTCAATTCGTTGATGAAAAAATGTCACTCCTCATACAAGATTTTCACTTCCCCTTACACATGGCTCTCCAACAAATGATTTGATGATGTCACTCTTCAAGGTATGTTCTATAGGCTAGAAATACTAGAGCTTTGGAGAAGATCTTATTGAAGTGCATATCAAATGAAGAACATCATCATCAATCTGAAGCAGATGATTAGAACACCATAAGTACACTATCTTCACAAGAAAGGAATGTGTAATTGGAATGGGTGCAATCAACACATCTAATGATGTCGTAGTAGAGGTATCTTCAAATTCATATATTATAAGGTCGTGACGATTGTCAATATGGATCCATGTAAAGTGTGACTCTCAAGAGCTTGAAAGGAATGAAAGAAACCATCATGGAAGCTCAAGTAGTCTTATCAAGCTCGATCTATCTAGAGTGTGACTCTCAGGGGCATGGCAGGAGTGAAAGACACCATCAAGAAAGTCCAAGTAGATAACTAGAAGAACCATCTTGGCACTTGAGTAACATAATATGTAACTTCAAGAAGACAAGAATAAAAATAGCTTAGTGAAGATATAATATAGATGAACCATCAACCTTGCATGTGTATTATTTGTAGGTTTGATATTAACGAGCTTCAAAAAAGTAACCATCCATCTTATGAGATGCAACAAGATCATTATAGACTAGAAATAACGTAAGCAAGAGGTTGGAATAAGCACAACAAACTCTGTATTGGTGTGTGTCAATGACATAATGAGATTCTACCACTTGTATGAAGTGGTTCCAACTAGAATAAGAGCAGATAGAAAACCCACATGCATACTGTGGCACGAACATGAAAAATACAATGTCATTGGAAAAGAGATACACCAACAATGCATTGAAAGAATGAAGAGGGACATAGGCAGTGGGAAAGATATACACCAATATTTCTATGGAAGCATGATGCTTAGTATAAATAAAGTACAATAATGACATCAAAAGATGGATGTACTGAATAATAAGAAGCTCCATAAAGACATTATTAGATGAACTGATACACAGAGTTTCTCTTATAATCTTTTTTCCTCATACACCCACTTCATACAATCTTTCTCTCTCCTCATACTCTCTCTCCCCACTAATACTCGCATGCCAAATACAAAGTGAGTGAGTAATTGGTGTAATATCTCCTGTACATGAAAAAATATGTACACATGAGGGGTGGTAGGGGGAATAAAATTGTCAGAGGAGAGGAAGAAAAATGATAAGGATCCTCCCTTTTTATTCATTGTAAACTAGCATAAGATTTTTTTGTTTGACAATAACCTGTAGATGTATCCAATAACACGAGTCAATCTGCTATATGACCCGATTAGTCATATCCATATAGAAAAATAAATGGGGCCGATATGGATTAAGTAGAAAAGTCATAGTGTGTATAGGGGGAAGTCACATATCCAAGAAGTAGTTGAATTTGATTCCTTCAATGTCACTCTAAGGTAGAAGAACATGTTGTCAAATTGGTAGGATTTTTCTATACACATTGATGACATATCAATTGCAGATGGTGGAAAATGGAAGACATCACCTTAGAAATGCCAACGAGTAATTTTTGATCCCATGATCGTAGTCGAGTATAAACCGCAAGTACTCTCCGATTCTTGCAGTACTTGTTGATCCTATAGTCATCAATGGTAGGGTTCCATACATAGCGGATAGCATCGACTTGCTCCTCAAAATGGAGAAGGCGGATAAAGCAACATGGGGGGTGTTTATCGAGTATGGTCAAAACTCTTGTTCTAAAAATAAGAAATCAAGAAAAATATGAAGGAGTATCAGATTATGCCAATATGCAAATGTCGACAAATAGGAATACACACGCATACAAAACTCTCTAACATGTAGAGTGCTGACATCAACATAATAAATGACAATGTCTAGGAAAATAGAGAGCACACCACCACATGGGTAGGGAGATATCAGTAGGCGGGAAGGATGTGGGGGAAGAAACAATTAGATAGATACTTGGGAAAGGTAGATATACATAGGTGATGGTCGAAAAGAAGAGTACCTGGTTAGGGATAAAAGATTAGATTTTTATGAAAAATAAGAGAGGAGATGACTACAGAGGCTGGGATGATGTCTGGAGGAGGCCAAACAAGAAGAGATGGAAAGGCCCTGTCTTTTTCTCTCTAGTATTGGGATCAATGCTCTAATACTATGTGAAAAATAAGATGAGAAAGGCTAATGAGATATTTCTTATTAGTAGATGACACACTCCTCTCATATATATATGAAAGGAGGTAAGTACAAGAGAAGTGAAGTCAAGTCTAATGGGTCAAGATAATTAGACCCATATGACATAGTTGATTAAATAATAATAATTCTAACAATATGTATGTAACACATCATATCCTATCATATATAATAGGTATGATATAAGTACTCTACAATATTCCAACCCAATATTAAATAAAAGATGAACTAGCAAACCCATCTAGTTTGATACTTTTCAAACTTGAACCTAGTTTTATTTATGTTACATCGAATTAGATTTCTTGTTTTAAATGTAACTTCTAAAATTGTAGAGTTGAGCCTGCCAAATTTTGGTTTAAAAAAATATCAAAATCCGATTTTAAACACAAAGACCAGATAATATGTAGGCATACACATATACCTTAAATGTAAATGTGTGTGCACGTATGTGCATGTGCGTGTATATATAAACTTATTAAAAAATTTGTGACTTTGTCTCTAACTGAAAAAAAAATTATGATCTTACCTAAATGATGCACATTTAGGACTAAGTTATTTTTTACTAATCCACAAGTTACACGTCCTGATAATTTCTTATCTTAGAATTGTTAGTTTGTGGGCGTACGTCAAAAATTAACAATAACATAGACTCACATGTATGTTTTGTTCACTATTTAATTATCCACTTCTCTTCTCTATTTGGCTATTTCTCCTATGTGCTTGTCTCTTCTATGGGTAATTTTGTTTTCCTATGCGGTTGTCTGGTTTACGTACTAGTAAATTGACAAGTACTTTGGTTCATTCAAAAGTAGAATTATAAATGTATAGGGTAGCACAAGGTAAATGCCTACCCATATCCTTAATCTCATCAAAATTAAGGGTAATGGGTAGGATAACTGTTTCTTTAGAAAATTTTACTCTACTCTTATTCACACTGGTCCACAAATAGGGTAATAATTGGTAAGATAACAAGTGAATCATGTACAAAATTTAAAGATAAATATTCAATATTTAAAAAAAAGATTCCTACAATATTCCCTACATTAAAGAGGAGATAGTTTTAACTTTAAATAATAATTAGTTATGTTTATGGGGATATACACCAAAAATACTAATAAAACTACTAACACTTAGTTTGAAAAATAAAGTCTAACTTTTTAGTATATTATTTTTCATAGAGTAATTCTTTTGGCTCTCTGATATAGCTTTATAAAACTGACATGATAATAATTTTACTCAAGTTCTTGGAATGAAATAATAGTAAAAATTGAGAAAGTAATGGTGAGCCATGTCGGTATTTTAGTAAGAATTAATAAATTTGTTAGAAACTTCAATTTTTATTTTGATCTTATACTAAGGGATAAACAAGTAACATAGGTAGGGTAAAATATTTTCCTATATCCTACCATTTTTAGTGTGGGTAAAGTAGATAAAGGATTTTAGGTGGAGGGAAAAAATACACTTACCTTACCATACCCTACATGGTATGGGTGGTGGGTAAACAAAATAATACCCTACTCATGTACAATCCTACTCGAAAGGAGAGCTCCACCTAATGCCTCTGTTTTTTTCATTCTCTTACTTGAGCTGTATGCTCTATTTTTTTTCCACAAAAGAATTCATATATGTGTCATGTTGACTACTGAGAAGTCATAAACACCATATTTAAGAGATGTCAATTTTCAACTTAAATAATTTATCTATATTTAAATCCACATAAATATTTTTTACTGCATGTGTCAAAATAATGGTTTCAAGTTTATTTCAGTTGGCCAAGCATCTAGGTTGATAAATTCTATGTAAGTTTGCAATAAAACATGAGTCAGATTATCCATGAGCAAGACTTTTAACAAGGCCCTATTATATGATGTGCGTAATACATCATTGATTAATTTTTTTTAAATAAATGTTTTTTTGGTCAGTATTTTTTAAAATAAATGTTAAAATGTGTATTGAATTCTTTTTAATGAACTACATAATGAGGGACGGAAAGCACTAAATTAGTGCTGGAGTATTATAACAAAAAATAGATATTGATCGAAAGCCTTATCTGATACAATTTGTTACAAATACTTGATTAGGAACATACATAACTTCAGTTTGCAGAATCAAATTCAAGACCAACCCAAATTGGGCTAAAATATGAATTACTTTTGCTATCATCGTACCAAGTCCGTTTCATAGTCTCAGACGTACATTAATGCCCTAAATTTGACTTGTTGGGTTCTTTTTTTAAAGAAACACTCAATTTTAAACGCAAAAATCAAATAAAATAATGTCAAATACAAATAACTTGCATATGAATGCATATGTACATGACATTTACTTATTAAAACATTTATCAATTTTTTTTGCTTGCTCTATAATTGAAAAAAAAGTTATGCTTTTAAATAGATGATAAATACGAAGAAATACCTTCAAAATATATTTTTGTCCTAGTAAAAAGCATTCATGTGAACATTTTTATATCTTTGATTATAATGGGCAGTGTACTCCTTAAAATTGATAATATGCATGTGTTATATTTCTATTTATGTTATGATTTAATTGACTACTTTCTTATATGGGTTTTTGGTTTTCCTATTTGGTTTTCTTCATCTCCCGCTCTTTTGGATGTAGTCATTAAGTATAAGCCAACGAGATGTTATGAAAAGAAAGTGCAACATGTTGAAGCTGTACTTTTCTCTCAACCTGTTATTTCAAACATTAGATATCAAGTTTTTACTTTTCATCAGAGAATTGAGTTGCTTGTTTTCTTAACCGTTGGCCTTGGTTTATATTTATGTAATAATTTGACAAACAGAAACTACTACCACACAACAAGGAAAAATTACAACCATGATACTTATCCAAGATGTCAACATCACAAGCTGGTTTGAACATTGTGAATGGCGAGATAAACTATACGTCACAATGCAATTTTAGAGATGCTTTCTATATGTCATTGAAGTTTTTGTCACAACAAGAAGTCTCTACTTTTTAATTATAAAAACAAATAAATAAACTGTATAAAAGAGCATTCGAATCACATCAATATGATCTCTCAAGGAATACTCAAGAAAGCATGTGCAATGCCTATGCTTTTAACCAACATTTCGGGGTAATATTTGAGGCGTGCAATGAAATACAATTATTTTGAAATTTATAATTTGATAAGTGTTTAATAATCTAACAACACTTTTTACCTTAAGGTTTTTTATGCTTAAGAGTATTCATTTGCTAACTATAAACCTAATGTTTTAACGCATATCATACAAACTGCTTCAATTGCACTTTCATCTTATGAAAACGGCTGCTTCCAACGTACCTTTTTATATACTCCACGAAAAAGTGAGTTTGAATTTTACTTAAAAGGAAATAAACAATTGATGGATAAGAAGCTTTTCATGGAATTATTATACATATATAAAATCAAGAGAAAGCAAATTTAATTTTCATTGAATGTTATAGTATGAGACATCGCTTTGACTATTTGTTTTATCAATTATATTTTCAAATACGAATTAAACTATAATATTTTATGTAATTAATGATAATAATATTATTATTTCTTTATGTACACGGCATCTACATTATTTTGAAATGCTCGACATTTAGTGTGCTGACTCAACCACAATTCATGTGCTTAGCGTGGGGATCTGCTAGTAGTGTAAAACGAATGAGTAGTTTTCCCCTTCATTCCCATCAACAAGTTCTAAATGTAATCATCAATTGCTTTCATAGATATTGCTTCTATTCCAGAATGATTCATACGGTTGGAGTGAAACTGAAAACTTGATAATTATTTATATCACGATTTCTAAAACTCGATCACCTGGACAGTAAAAACACGTCTCGTAGTTGATTGATAATTTTCACACAGAAATGATCTATACTATACGATGTAATATCAGCACCATTAATTTTTCAGTGCAATTCATTTAATCACTCTAAAATCAACACCAAGAAGATCCATGCGTTAGTTGAAACCATACCAAGCAATATGCATAGATAGTTCATTTAATCACTCTAAAATCAACACCAAGAAGATCCATGCGTTAGTTGAAACTATGCCAAGCAATATTCATAGATAGTTCAATGCGTAGCTTGGAACCTCATGACCGTGTATGAGTTTAGGTGTCTGACTAATGGCGTCCATAAAATGTGTTGTGTACCTATCTCATCGAGTGTGATTACTCTATTTGTAATTCATCGAGAATAAACCAATTATCTATTAAGCTAGCATTTGAAAAAAAAAATCGTTTAGCTACGTTGTCGTAGCTGCTTGTATTCTTTAACCAAGCATGATAACACCTTTGTAACTCTTTGTAGACGTGGTCGTAAAGCATCCTACTGAAGGCCATTCTTGTCAGCTGCAAGAGGAAACAAAGAAAAACCAAAGAAGGAAGAAAGAGATAATTTTTTTGAGGAAAGGTTATGTCATATATTGAAAACGCATCAAAGCAAGCAAACACCTGCTTATGTGAGTACCTTACAGGATGATGAAATTATCGTAGACTAGAAAAGAACTGAAAACATACAAGCCTAGATCAGATAAAAGCAATGTTTTGTTAAAGTGGGGGAGACACCCCTTAACAAGCCTCTAGATGATATAGAGAAGATAATCCCAAGTTTGTTGAAATTCCGCCCGAGAATGGAGTCATAGTTGTTGCTGAACTAAACTGACACCTGTTTCGTCGTCTACCATAGCTTTGAGATCACACAGAAATTTTGCTTCAGATTCTCCTTCATCAGATTCGTCGTGTCCACCTTCAACTTGGTTACCTGCATTTTGTTAGAATATAAAGATCTGCATCTATTTGTGATATAATGTTTTGTTCCAGATTTTTTTGTTGTTGAAAATTCTGCTGTTTCTTTCTTTCCAGAGATTCCAACTGATTGTGGTAAAACTATCACTACCTTTAAATTTTTTGTAATGTCTATTTGGTGTGATTTGTAAGGAAAATGTAGCTTCCTTGAGGTCAGGAAGGCAGTTTCATGAAAAATGTGTGAAGATGTTTTGTGAGATGATACACTTGAAGAAGATGTGATCAACGAAATCACTATTTTTTTCGCAAAGAGAGCATCTGAATGGGCCAATAAATCCATTTTTTGTAATGTTTTCACCTGTGAGAAGTTTGTTTTGTAGTAAAAGCCAAAGGAATGTTTTATATTTTTGCGGCCATTTCTATTTCCAGATTTTTGTTGTTGAGTGAGACAGACCTCTATAGGATAGGTAGGTGTAGGCTTGTTTAACCGTGTATTTGCTGCCCCATTTCCAAGTAATGGAATTTGAGGTGTTGTTTTCCAAGGAGAGAGCTAGATTTCTGAAGTCGTTTTGGCTAATCTGTGTTTGAATACATCTTTTAAGGGAATTTGATCTGTTGCTGGTTATAAGAGGTAGAGCTTTGTCTATCTTCATGTTGAGGAGTCTATTTGGAATGGTCCAATTTGGTCTAAGATTGATGACTGAGTTGTTTTCGAACCAAGGATCGAACCAGTAGGAGATATTTTGGTGAGAGAGAGGGGGAGTGTTAATGATTTGTTTGATTGTTTGGATGTTTTTGTTGATGTATTTCCAAAGAGGGGAAGCTGCTTTTTTTGGGATATGATGCCAGGGGGGTGAGTATTGGTAATATTTGTATTGGATGAGTTGAGTCCAGATTTTTGGTTTGTTTTGGAGCAGACTATCAATGATTTTAGTTATAAGACAGAGTGTGTATGTTTCAATGTTGATGATGCCCCAACCACCTTGATCAAGAGGAGCTGATATAGTTTTCCAATTAACAAGATGATAATGTTTCCCTGATTTTTCTGATTTGTGGAAGTTGTTCCAAAGAAAATTTCTTCTGATTTTGTCTAGAATGGATTTTGTTTTAGAGGGAAGGGGGACACAACTTAGGAAGTGAGTAGTGATAGGAGTGATGACACCGTTTAGAAGGGTAAGTCTACCAGAGAGATTAAGGAAGTTATTTGTCCAATTTGTGAGTTTTGAGTTTATCTTTGATATGATAGGGTCCAGATAGCATTTGTTATGTTGTATGGAGTAATGGGAAGACCCAGATACTTGATTGGAAATTCTTCTGTCTTGCATCTTAAGAGATCTCTAAAATGCTCCAATGAAGGTTGATTTATGTTTACCCCAAAAATGGAAGATTTATGCATATTTATTTTGAGTCCAGAGATATATGAGAAGATGCCAATGATTCTGAAGATATTAAGGAGGGAGGATTCATCCGGGGAGGAGAAGATAATGGTATTATACGCAAATTGAATGATATTCTCCTTGCATTCCCCAGGAGAACTGATAAGACCATTTTGATTGCCCAATTGGATCATACAGGAAAGAATAGTTGTAATGATGATGAACAGATAAGGAGAGAGTGGTTCGCCTTGTCTAAGTCCATTTGTGTTATGAAAATAACCAAAAGGAACACCATTTATGATAGTAGAGAAATGGTTTATAGATATGCAAGCATGGATCCAATTTACCCATATGTCTGGAAAACCAAAACCCTTTAGAGTTTTAATTAGGCAATGCCAATTAACAAAATCAAACGCTTTTTCAAAATCTAGTTTGATTGCTAGAAGGGGGTTTTGTTTTTGTGGCAAAGATGTATTGTTTCATTGACCATCAGGAAGGCATCTTGTATACTTCTGTTTTGAGGAAGGCAGTTTGGTTAAGCAGGATGATGTCCTCCAAGTGAGGCTTAATTCTGTTTGCTAGTGTTTTAGCAATGATTTTATATGAGGTATTCATAAGGCTGATGGGTCGGAAGAGGGATATGTGGTCAGGTTGGCTAGTTTTTTTTATTAGAGTGATAAAAGTTTTATTTATGAATTTGATGATGTTATGTGGGTTTGTACTAACATGAAAAGCGGACAGAAAGGCTATGAAATATTTTTTATAGTGGTCCCAATTCGCCAGATAGAATTCAGTGTTGAGTCCATCAGGTCCGGGAGATTTATTTTTACCTAGGTCAGAGATGGAAACATTCAATTCTTCAAGGGAGAAGGATTTGATGAGTTCTTGTGGATTTTTTATGTTTTTTTGACAAATGGTGTTCCATGATAAGTTATTAAGGCATGTGGGATTGTGATTGTTATTGAAGATATTTTTGAAATGGTTAGTTATGTGAGTTATGATGGTTTGTTTGTGTGATGTGAGTCTACCATTTATTGTTATATGGGTTATGGTATTTTGTCGAAAATTTTGGTTACAAATTTTTTGGTAAAATTTAGTGTTTTTGTCACCTTCTTTAGCCCAAGTGATTTTTTCCCTTTGTCTCCATTTGGTGTCAATACAATTATTTATGTAGTCCAGTTCGGCTTTGATGGTAAGGACAAGAGTAGGGTCAACATATGGGTCCTTATCCACAAAGAAGAACTGATCTTCAAGATTTTTTTGTATTTCGAATAAGTTTTTTGGGTTTTGGAGTTTCCATTTTTTGATATGAGATTTAATATTTTGTGTTGTTTTGGATATGTAATCCTATGTTTTCTATTTGTGAGTCGGCAAGTATCCATTGTTCTAGACAGGAGTTGGAGAAGTTGTTTATGGAGAGCCAACAGTTTTCAAATTTGAAAGGTCGCATGCCCCAAGAGGTCGATGATGTGTCAAGGATTAGAGGGAAGTGATCGGATATGGTTCGGTGGGAGATATGTACAGATGAGAGAGGGTGTTTGTCTTCCCAGAGGTTTGAGGAAATGAAGTGGTCGAGTCTGGCATAAGTCTGGTTTCTAGACCAGGTGTATAATGCATTTGAAGGTTTGATGTCAATCAATGAATGGTTTGTAAGCATCTTACTGAATTTTTTATCTACAGCAGACATAGTTTGTGGGGAGGGGTTAGAGTTGAGCCTATCTGAGACTTGAGTGATCATGTTGAAATATCCACCCAAAACCCAGGGAGACAAGTGGTATTTTGTAATGAGATGATTTAGTTCAGCTAGATAGACAGATTTGTTGTGTCCTGGTTCCCCATAGATTCCAGAGAATGACCAAAGATATCCATCGGTAAGGTTTTTGAAATCAATGGTTATTGAGAAGTTAAGAATTGATGTGTTTTGTGAAGTTAGAGACTGGTTGTTAAAACCAACTAAGAGGCCTCCTTTGAAACCCTTAGGAGGTAATTGGATCTCGTTGGTGATTCTATTTCCCCCTATTGTTTTGAGAGCAAAAGGGGTTAGAAAGGTTTTTGTTTCTTGAATAGTAATCAAGTCGATTTTGTTTTTGTATATGTGAGTACGTATTTTTTTTCTTCTATGGAGGTTTGCAGCTCCACAGATGTTCCAAGAAGTGATTTTCATTTTTAATTCTTGGGATGATATACACTTAAAAGGCTATTTAGAAGGTCAAAGATTTTGTCACTGCAGGAAAGAGTCTTTTATTTGACCAACCCATAAAGGTTTCTAGGTTATCTAGAACTTTATGAGCATTATCATCATCATCTAGTTGAAGGCCAATCTTGTTAGCAAAGGAAGTGAAGCTGTTTATGTTTAAATAAGATGCTAAATCATCAATAGAATCTAATTCTTTATTTTTGTCTTTAAAAGGGGGAGTAGATGATAAAGGATAAGCAGAAGTTATGTCACTGAATGAACGGGGAGAGATATTTGGGGAAGTACCTGTCTTTGCTCTGTTGATGATGATAGACCTTTTTGAGTCTTTGTGATTTGGCTTCATGATCTTTTGGAGGTAGCTGGATGTATACCTTTGTTGTGGGCTCTCCTGCTCCGAACTCTGCAAAGAATTTTCATCCTTATGCTGAGAAGGGTTTTGGTTATTTGTAGCTAGATGTTTTTGGTTTTGAGATGGGTAGCTCTCCTTAGTAGAGGAAGGAGATGGGAAGGTGGAACCTCTAGGTATGTATGTGTTATCATGGAATGAAGGTTCGGGTGATCTAGTTCTTTTCTTGCTTGTCTGGAGGTATGAGTTTTCAGAGTGGTTCGAGTTTTTCCGGATCCAAACATGATTTCAGTCATTTGATGCCCTGGAATGCATGGTAGACATTTTATCTTTGTTTGGGCTAAACCAAGATGGTGGATGTTTTGTGAGGTCTGAGAAGGCGGTGCTGTTCTCGGAGGGATGTTCAGTAGAAAGTTTTAAATTGTAGATGGATTCGCCAATTCTAATATTGATAGTTGGAGGAAGGGAGATAGCAACTTTGACAGAAAGGAGACAATATGCTTTGATGTATTGTGAAGGATGTAAGGTTTCAAGACTGATGTATTGTAGAGTTGCCCCGATTGAGTGGGCAATGCCTCTGAAGATCTCGATTTCCCAAAGGTGAGGAGGGAGATTTGAAATGGCGACCCAGTCGGAGCCACCCGCGGGGGCTGGATATGAACCTAAGTCAGCAAACCATTTTGATAGTCTGGCCATGATGAAGCTCAATCCACAGGGAATGGTGAGAACTTGATTGAAGAGGTGGTTTATCTTAGTTCCTTCTGGGACAGTGTAGATGAGCTAGGTGGGAGAGAATTTTTTGGGTTTAAGGATGGTTTGACCGGGAATGAGCAGGGCTAAGGCACGGGTAATATCCAGGACATTAATGGGGTTGTTGTCAAGGTTGTTTTCAACTGATATGAGAATGCTTCTAAGGGTGAGGACCTTGAGAAGACGCATTGAGTTGGCTGGAAGGTCAAGAGCGATCGCATATTCCAAGTGGTCTGGAGATTTCATGTTTGAAGAGGCAGATGGATAGTTAGTGTTATGTGTTTGGGATGGGATTGGAAGGGGAGGGTTTTTGGAATGTGGTTTGAGCGTTGAGACTGTATGGTTCTTTGGCTTGTGATAGGGTTTAGATATAGGAGGAGATATGGAGTTTGTGATCAGAGGGCATGAAGGGGTAGCGTCTGCATGTTCAGGCGGGAGATTTGCGAGGCATGCAAAGGTGTTTTTTGATAGATGATGATGTTGGGGGAGGTGTGTATTGTGCCTGTGATCTGAAAAGGACTTTTTTGGGACTGTGAAGGTTTTGTGAAAAGGCGGGTATCTAGTCGAGAGAGAGTGCATGGAGGAGGAAGTGGGATCTGCATGGGTTTTGTCCTGGTTTGGGGGGAGACGAGCTTTGCAGAATATTTTTATGTGACCTATCTGTTTACATCCAAAATAGGTGAGGCGAGAAAAGCATCTGGATGTCGAGTGGTTGCTTCGGAGGCAAAGAGAACAGTGCAGAGCTCGAAAAGGTTTTTTGGGGGGACCAAAGTCCAGATTTGGGCGGTGGGGGTGTTATATAGGAGATTGTTTATGAGGAGGGACGATTTTGCATGTCCTAGAACAGGAAATGCTGCGTTTAGGCGATACAAATCTTTGGGGATGATATCCTCGACCAGGGAGGGTCGGGGTTTTAGGGTTTTATGTAAAGATGACAAATTGGGCTTATTTTTTTCCTTAATCGATGGGGAAGGGAAAAGTTTGTACCTTTCAGCGATTGAACTTTTTTGTTGTTCCATAGTGGATGTGACAACATCGTCGTCTTCCTCAGAGCCTGAGGAGACAGAGATAGGACATGATTTTGCACCCATGGGGGGTTGGTACTCGTCCCTGACGAAGAGTTGGTCCACCGAGTTTGATGATGAAGAGCTAGCTTGAATGTGTATTTTGTAAAGATAGGCTAACTCTGGAGGAGTGTCATTGATGAAGTCCTGCACCCAGGCTCAAAATGTATGATTTTCCATCGGTTGAATGAAAATCGACCACTCGGGCTTGAGCTTCAGCTCGGCACGCATGTCGCTCCAGCCTTCGAAAATGAGGAGAATGGGATTTTTTTTGCCCCAGGTTGGTTTGGTGGGGAGGGACCATGAGACCTTCACCTAGAAGGAGCGGTGACCAATGTTTATCATGCAGGTTCCCGGCGAGATGTCGAATTTGTGATAGATCCAAGCTCGTGGTAATGGAATGCTCGCTGAAAAGGAGGGGTCTGAGAGAGGGATTTCCATGAAGGAGAAACGGGAGTTCATGTCGGCAAGAGATGTCGGAGTTTTTGTGTTGCCGTGTGTCACCAAGGTTTTTTTTTCCTTAAAGCACGGCAGAAAGCTAAAGTCTTACCGTTTCTATGCATGCAAGGTGTATTTATGCATGAGGCAAGGGTGAGCACGCCTCCTGTACGCATGGTGTTATCAGATCGTTTGATGGGTCTTAAATGCTGTTCTCTGAGTCAAAATTATGTTCTGATATGATCTGACAACCAAGATGATCTTGGGAAGGAGAGCTATAGCTGACAAAGAGAATAAAAAACTTTATGGATTTTTGAAGCGAGATTTTTGTATGAAGATAAAGTTTGTTGCTTAGCTGGTGTGAAGTAAGAGGAAAAACACATTTTCTGTAGATGTGGAAGGCATATTCAATGAATTCACATCTGCATGTTTCTATAAGCCATTTGTGATACCCAAGGTGTGTCTCAAAGGGTGTTGTTATGCTCAGAATCTATTGCAAACTGTTTTGGAACAGGGAGGGGTAAAGGGGGAGAAATCTTTACTTGTATAGAGGCGCCGCTTTGACAGGTTTCCGAAGGCGAAGTTTAAGCGGTACTTGGTGGAGGTAGGAGATGAATCACTCGATTTGGGATCGTAGGAAAGCTAATCAAGTAAATGCAGAGGCGATTTTTGTTTTCATACCTGAGAATCCCTTGTGCATGTTGGAGAGCACAGAAGCCAGGCAGTGTGGGATCACTCAAGAGAGGGAAAATCGGATCGCAAGGCTGTAAGATGGCAACCACCGCCAACAAGCAGAGATATGGTCGAGGAATGCAAAAACCTGAATAGAGTTGTATGACTCTGGGATGGGGAGATTCGGACGCCGGCAGAGGGAGATCATCTCCGACAAAGAGACGAGCAAAATCTTGAGGCGGAGGGCAGGTGTAATCACGCCGGTAGGGGCAGATGTCACTGAGCAGAGATGGACCAGAGAGTTGTTTCTAGAGAGAAGTTGGAGCTTTCTCTCACTT
This sequence comes from Alisma plantago-aquatica, assembly GCA_963693085.1. NCBI lineage: Eukaryota > Viridiplantae > Streptophyta > Magnoliopsida > Alismatales > Alismataceae > Alisma > Alisma plantago-aquatica. The sequence goes on along the minus strand of OY856409.1, from coordinate 368,651,971 downwards.
ACCTACCGTTGCTAACTGATGATGTCTCTATAGGGAATGGAAGTTTGAAGAAAGAGATAATAAGGGGAATCATGTTAAATTGAGAGGAAAAAGGGAATATTCAGTATATTGATCGTAATAGGCTTCTTCGTGTATCAGCATGTATGATTGCCCTATTGTGTAATAGCTTGTGCACAATATTTACAAATCCATGAGACTACCTCAGTGCAGTTTGACAGCTATTAGCTAACCCACTCAACAACTTTAAGAACACAGGTGCTTCCAACTAACCTTCTGCTGATAAGTTGCTGATTCAAACACTGTCCAAATGGAATGTAAATCGTTCATTTAAACCAATTCCCGAACATTGTTTTCTTGATTGGATGTGACTGCAAATTGTGTAGTTAAAAAACAAGAACTCCGCAATCATTGGAATTTTTTTTGAGGGGGGACGGGTGGGGATAGTTTATCAGTCATCATTAATATCTGACACACACAGTTGTTCCCGTTCCTCTCCTTTAAATTCACCACCTAGTTCGTCTTATGTACATGTAACGTACATTCTTCCAAACAAATGGCAAAACAACTATTCAGATTAAATTAACATTGAACCAAAAGAAAGTGACGTAATTCAACTCGTAGCCTTTAATTTCCTTGAATTTAAATTCTGTTAGGGTTTCAATCTACATCAAAGCAAACAGACATCGAGATGTGCTTACTCAATTGGTTGAAAAGTAACATTGAGCTGCCTCAATTTCACCCTAAACCCGATGACTTTAAAAATGAAAGCCTCTTTAAAGGAATTTGACCAAGGTCACCTTTGGTTAAATATATCAGTCTGTGAGTTGGTTTCCCAATTATTAGGTAAATAGTAGATTAGTGGGGTATCTTCTATGTAGCAATTACATACTATCACAAGTATCTTTTAATGCATTTTCTTTTTTAGAGTTTCCTAGGTTCTTAGGCATTAAAAGTTAGGGCTCTAGTAGGGTCGACTTGGTGAGAAGTTCACCAGATTTCTAGAATATTAGAAAACCTTTTAGTAAGTCAGCCTACTTGTAGGTTTTATGGATAAAATGAGCGCAACATAAGAAATTTTTTTATATAGAAACCATGAGTAGATCTCATCAACAACAATGTATTCAAAAAGAGGGGCGTGACATATACCTTGTCATAAATCTAGTCCAGCAACATTCCTCACATGGAGATGTCCGTCACTTTTAGTAGTGCACAAATGACGATGGACAACATCCTCTCAACCAATGGTGGATCCAGAAATATAGGCTGGGGGGGGCTTGATCCGATTAGTCATTACTAATTTTTTTTTAAAAGTAGTTCTATGATGGGGATTCGAAACTTCAAATCCTAAGTAGCAGTATAGCAACTAGTACCAAACAGGACAAGTTTCACACTGTTGTACTTACATGTTCTTCCTTTTTTAATGTGGTAACATTATAGTGGATTCTAAGTATTCTCTTTTTCCCCTAAAAATAGTCGACGCTTGGATTCAACCTCTGGACACCCGGAGGTGTGCAAAAAGATGTACCAATTGGGCTACATTACTATACAATGTAATGCTATCACACACTATATATATTCTATTTTAAAGTTTTCTAAATGTATATATGTGTTTCAATTTTTTTGGGGTTGGAGGGGGGCCAGAGCCCCCACATCCCCCCCTCTAGATACGCCCCTTCTCTCAACACAGTCACATAGTGCCTCCGTATCCACGTAGTTCACATGGAATACGAGAACTCCACATTGTGCTACTTGAACCAGAAGGAAGGAGTTATCTCTCTTACAAACATACTAGCATCACTTTCTCTCCTTCTTTCTCACCTTTGTTGGTAGTGACAACTAAGGTGTCTCATGTGTCAAAATGTGTATATGTGAACCCCAAACATAATGCCCTTTAAATAAAGGATGAAGAGAATACGATTTCTAAATAAGAATAAGAGAAATGAAAAAGACATACACTGGACTTAAAATAGATACTCACAGACTATCCAATCAATTGACTAGGCCAGTCAGAATATCTGAATGTAATATCATTAATCAATTGATCAACTAATCACTTTAGTCGACTGACTGATATACATTCAACCCACTGGTGATTCCGATCACTCATACGAAGTTTTACTAAACCTGACATTCAGTTAATCAATTATCTCCTCACATGAGCTGATTTTCTAACGTCTAGTTGATCGACTAGACCTTCTAGACAATAATCTAGGGTTCCATTATTGTTCTAATTGACTACCTATAAATTTTAGCAACCAATATAACTTGGAACATCCTATGTGTGTGTCCCTATATGCTCCATATTACGTTGATAATGATGTCTATAATCATATTACAAATTCAAAAGCAATGAGCATTATATTACAACACATCATTGCCTTTAAAGTAATTGGATAAGTTGGAAAACAACTCCAAACTATGTATCACTAGTGTTAGCTTGACAATATAATCCCTTTGTTTCCAATTTCTATATTGAAACCAAAGCATGAAATCACCATCCTCCTAATATCCAATCTATGTTTCTTGATTTAGAGTACAATAATCTGATGCATGTGATCTAAATATCACACAAGCATGTCCGTGCATTTCACAGTCTCATTCATCAAGTGGCTAAGATATCACTCTAATAGGTGGGTCACATTCCATCTATGTTACTCACATAATCCAGATGTTCTAAAGTACACCCAATCGATACTTTGATGACAACCCTTATTCAATTTCAGATTAAATAGTCAAAATACATTCAAAACTATGATTATTGTAGTGAATTTAGGTCTAAACAATCACAAGCACCACTATCACATTAAGGAATGCTTCTAATGGCATTGCATGGCCTCCAAGTATCATTCTTAAAGTAGGACTATCCAACTATAAAGTATCTATGTGTTTGAATTTATATCAAATACAATGACTAATGATGCATATCCATCAATCAACACAAATACTAGTCTTAATGTATTATTTTTGTCCACATTTCCACTATAATATATGACTAGGGAGTTAGAAAATAATGAGTACTTTTAGCATACACATTATCTCAAGTTGATGTCGTCAATCCAAAATCACATGTCATTGAGTAATACATTGTTAGGACATCATTATGTCCAATAATTATTTTATACGGAAGCTAACATAGCAAACAAAACTCAATTTATTACTATTAAAATAAAGTATAAGGTTATCCATTACAATCATCATATAACTTCTCTTATTCATACACATCAATATTACTTCCCAAGGTCGATGTTGGAAGTTTCAAGAAAGTGTGTTTTGGTCACTTTCGATGATGGCATATAAGTGGAGTCATGATTTTTCAATCAATCTAAGATGTAGATAATTGAGGTGGGCCTCGAGGAGCTAAGGGGTGGTGATCTTGAGAAACTAGGTTTCATTCCAATTCATTCTTCCATGAAACCCCAAATGTGATCTAGAGGTGATATCAAGATGAAAAAAATATTTCTATTCTCCTCTTCCTATTATACATCCTTTTAGATTAGATGACACATGCCCCTCTCACTAGTCTTGTTTGACCTGACCTATATTTATTCGTATTCTTCTTTCTAAGATCTTCTCTTGGCATCTAGAGTTGCAAGAGATGATAGGAACATGTTGGTGCTGGTTTTTGGAGATATCTTATTGCTGAAGCTCAAAGAGGAGCATAACACAACTTGACGTAGGTTATTAGACATTTCATATTCATTGATTTACAAAGAAGGGATAGTGGTGTTGGTATGTATGCCCAAAGAGCCAATCATATGATGATTGTGATGGCATAATATGTAAATGATTTGATTAATAATAAAGACAAGCTTCCAATTTATTCTGTTTAATTCAATTATGAGATAATGTTGTAACATTATAAATGTCTAGAGAATTATATTACTCGATGACTTACATATTCAAGTTACTACCCTTGTGGATGAGATCATGCAGATGCTAAGAGTAAATATAGATATTCTCATTATGTCCCTGATCGGTTGTTATTGTGGAAGGTTGACAAACAACAATAACACATAAGATCAAAGTGTGGGTTGGTTGATGAATGAATCTCATTAGTCATGATATGACAATACCAAACCTAGCACATAGATACATGTTAGAGAACATTGTATCAGAAAGACCCACCGTGAGGCTGACACATGGCAGCCATCATCATAGAAGTCATAGTTAGCTCTAACAATGACGGTGGTGGTTGTGGTTCTTGAACCTGAAATTAGTGCACTCATCACATGTCATTGGATGCGCTTTGACATCATCAAACATAGTCCTAAAACATGGGTTGATATAACGGCGATGATTGGGTGACTTTAACACATGGGGACTGATTGTGAGTGATAGAGATGGGATTTGTCCCTCCTCTAAGAGTATGATATCCAAGCCCTCTTGATTAGTGAGACTGAGAAAATTATGGTCATACACATGTGAGTCAATATGTGATATTGAGATTATATATCTCTCATGCAGTCTGCTTTGGTTCAAGAAATAAGATTGAATAATAATGAGGATGATTGCTCCATGCCTCTAATTAAATCTAGATATCAGTGACAAAGGAACTATACGAACGTTGTAACACCTTACACAAATTGTAGGTTGAAGTTGCTCCCCAACTTTCCATTCACTTGGGTAGAACTGATGTGTGACTAGGCACCCTCTTTGTTTGTGATGTCAAAAGTTGTTATGGACATTCACTGCCAACGTGATATGGGACATATAGGGTCACACACATAGGAACTCACACAGAAGAGGAGTTCAACTCTTGAATGACAAGTGAATTAAGTAATAAAGTGTTTATGTATTTGATTCACACAACAAACACCCTGAAAACACTACCAAACAACCTTCTCAAGGGTTGATACGAGCATCTGGAGAGTGCAAAATGGCCGTCTCAAGTGTTGAGATGAGCGTCTGGAGAGTCAGGGTTGATTTGAGTTGAAATCGGCTAAGAAGCAAACTGACCCAACCGAATGGCTCGAATCAGGTCACTAGATGACCGTCTGGGTGATCAAGACGACTGTCTCATATGGATGAGATGGTCTAGTTTGGTCAAGGGAAGGATCTAGACATTTTTCTATTTGTTTTGCTTGTATATTACTTGTTGTGTAAGGAAATCAATGTCCAACATTGATGAGAATTGAATTACCAATTTCATGTATAATTGGGAAACTACGAGATGACCGTCTCGCACACCAGACTACCATCTGGGTGTGCCATACGACTGTCTTGGCAGTCGCATGTTGCAAAACTTCTAGAATTGTTGCAAAAATTTGAGATCTTCATATCCTTTCCACTCCCGCACAGACTGGAAACCTTGGCCCTAACCTCGCCTATAAATAGAGGGGTAATGGGGGCTTTGCAGAGCACAACACAAATATTTGAGAATCATTTTCTCTAACAATTATTGTCCTCTCTGGTTGTGCTAACCATGAGAACCCAGACAAGTCCTATCCTACTAGGGAGGGATAGCCAAGGGAGAGAAACAACTGAGGATCATTGTTATGGGAGAGCAGGTTGGTGACTAGTACACTAATGGGAGGGACAACTCCTTCCTGTCCATTCTAGCAGGATGACAAGAGTTTTAGTTGGTCTGTGTGGACTACTCTAGAGGCAGAAGTCCTTTGGCTTGTGCTAGAAGGGCAACATCAACTCGCAGTCTGTGGTAAGATCTAAGGAGCCGCTACAATAGTTCTCTGAGTCTGTCATTCATAGAGGAGCAGTCAGATAAGTCTCAATGTAATAATGAGCTGTACAAACACTGTCCAAGACAAAATGCTCATCTACATCAACGAGGATTGTTGATGGACTTGCTCCAAGAACATATATATCTTCATAAAACCATCCTTCCCATTGTAAGGTATTGACACAGTCTGCTGGTTAATGAGAAATATATCAGTAATTGCGCTGCCTATAGGATGTCATATTTCCCTACAAGTGGGAGTGGAAATTCATCTATAGATGCCTAATTGATGATTTTTTATGCTCATATTCTCTCCTATAAAGTTTTGTTTTTCTTATGGTTTGCGATATGCAGTGCCAACTTTGCTTCTTTTCATTATGTTTTGTAATTTTTAAAAATAAAAAAGGGAGGCAACACACTTTGGGAGATAAAAAATGACTTTTTATGCTTAATGTTGTGAAACACTTGTTTATTATTAACTAATAATATATTACCTCCCTAGTATCCTAATTGATCAAGCAAGACTCAGTTACGTTATTTCTAAATTATATGTGGTTTCTACTCCAAAATTATAATTAAATGATGACTAAAATGAAATGACAGTCTCACTCCTTATTGTAGAGATACATTAAAATGGAATTCAAGGTTGGGATGTAGGAATATATCAAATGCCATGCGTATCTAAATGTAAGGTATTCCTCATTATATTTACGATGTTCCAGCTGTCCTACATTGTATACATGATCTTATGATGAATTTTAGATAGTAAACTCTGATTGATCTTGTCTTATATTCATAACATGTGATGAAATTTAATCAATGACGTGTGTTTTACTTATGGATGTTGATGATGTGGTTATTTTCTATGGATTATGTGTGATTATAGATAATCTACTCAAACCATAACCATCTTATGTAACGTGAACCTGGAACACATTCCTGGAACTAAAAATTAAAATGAAATGAGGTAGTAAGATAGATAAGCAGTAGATGACACCTTAAGATAGAAAGGCATGATATACCTAAATACCCTTATATAGAATATGTTGAAAGTTTGACAAGATGCATGCACCTTAAAGAGTAAGTAGGCGATATAAATACCTAATATGAGGTGATAAAAGATGAGAAGAACAAAATAGGGACTAATGATGATGATGATGAATGATAGGAGATCAAAATTAATGTGACATCATGTGCTTGATAGGGAACCCTAAAGTGGTGATGTAGTATGGTGAGACTATGAAACATCTTAAGTATCTAATTATGAAAATGTATTGTAGGGAGAGAGTAATTGAGTTATGGCATAAATATCTACCCCAAGAGAAAGTGATATTGGGGTTTTCCACAAACTTTACACTTGTGGGATTTCAAACATTTTTAATATCTATTTTCATTCATGAAACTGAAATAAAAAAGAAGGATGTGATGAAGTATCCATCATATCTTTATGTGGTAAATCCCAAAATGGTGAAATGATTTTTAACAGATAAAAATGGGTGATAGGTAGAAATATGGGATCTTCCATACTACTGAGTGGGAAAGAGCGATCAAATTGTACCCCAATCTTATCAATAAAAATGGCATTGCTTCAATTTTAAACCAAAGTAGGATATCATCATAGTAGGATGCCATCATGAACACAATCAAAATTGAAATAAATATGGAAAAGGAGTACTGCAACCCTATTTTGTGTATATCACCTGATGAAATTCCTACACCCAATTTCATCATAATACCTCTTTTGTTAGAAATAGTGATATGGGGAGTTGTTTTGAAGCACTGGAAAGAGCTCAAAGTCAAGGAAGACTCCAAAATATTCATAAGTAGGTTCTCTCTACTTATTTGTTGATGCCTTTGTCTATCTCTCGCTCTCTCTTTCTTGACTACTCTTTATCTCATTTTTGTCTAGTTCTATCTAGGAATTTTATGAGGGAACCTATGTGGCCACATATTAAGGAGTTTCTCTCACCTTCCCTTATGTGTTGGTGAGAAACATGAAGGTTATTCCTGACTTCCACTACACATAAGAGAGCGTCCTTAATAAATCGTGACTAGGTCATGGAAGGTGAAGTCAGGTCCATATGCCATGAGAGAGGAAGAACGTGAGAGTATTTTGAAAATTTAATGATAGTTGGAGCATGTAGAAATCGTTCCAACATTTAGTAAATATCAAATTTCTCCCAAGGAAGAGGAAAGTGAGAATATAATATTAAAATGATATTATGTAGGTGGTCTAGGCTCTAATTTAGGTGAACTACTGTTAAATAATATTTTAAAAATAACTCATGAAGGACTAAGTCTTGCAAGCTAAAATGAATACTAAATTAATATTACTTTAAAATGATGATATAAAAAGATCTACAAAGGAATTGGCCTCAGTAGATATTATATTATAACATATAATATTAAATAATATTTGAAATTACTACAACAGACTCAGTAGAGAATTGGATCACCTTAGACGTTGAGGATACTATGAAAACAAACATTATAGAAGAGTGTAGTTCAATATAAGTACATTTACAAGATACTCCTAATATTACTCCTAATCACACATTGCTGCCCCCAACATCTTCAAACTCTACGTCCACGAGAAAAATTGGAAGAGAAGTGAGGAGTAGTTCTGGAAAATGAAAATGGCTCCATAAGTAGAAGTCAAACTAGGAAGCTTGTATATGATTAGGGTGTTGAAAGCACAAAAGATATATGATAACATTACTATTGTGTCACTTAGGTCACCTCTTCTAGTTGGTTTCTTTAAATCAATTCATATGTATGTGTTCACCAACTTTAATAAATATGGGATAACATGTGAGTGAGCAATAGTGGAAATTGAAGTCATCTCCTCATTTATCTCATAGTAAAGCAAGACAACATGCATCAAATTGTCAGGAAAATTATTACTTAAATATTTTGAATGTTTCAGATCATGAGGCTTTAGTAGATTCTTGGAGTCAAAGTAGATAATCTATTTTCACATGCATATTATGGTTTGTTTTGTAATAGGGTTGTTTGATATATCTCCTCTAATGGTTAAAACATGATGTAATATGTAAAATTTTGTTCTCTACTCATTTTGAATAGGTTTAATAACTCAGGAGGATAATATGTTGTGAGCTAAAAAATATTAAATCAATATTATAATAGATATATTTATTGTAGATGAGCTTTATATTTTTTTAAATTGGTCCTTTAGAATATTGGATATTTGGTAAGAGCCCATATTGGATTTTCATGAGTTTGATAGAATTGGGATGGTAAATACCAAATAATCTAATAAAATCAATCTGATCAAGCAATAATAGAGATGTGAATAACATCTCGACAAGTTTAATTTGTAGTCATAAATCCTCAAGAAGACTAAACTACGACCCAAAATGTATTTTGGACATTCTCTTGCTAGTATTATTCAATGTCCTAGGGAAGATTCATTTAACTCTATTTGAGTCTAACTTTATGGTTGTTTTTTTCTCTATTGGTCTTGTGTCTACATCCTTTAATTTGAACTCTGTGTGGAAATCCAATATATGATCCATACCAAGGTTTTAATGTGGTTGGGTTAGGGTGGGAGGACATGAAGGAGAATTTCTGACTATTCAAGTATTAGAATCTCATCAAATTGATGATGACAAAATTGGGTGTCAAAAATATCCTCTTTGAGTACTTGTGCCCTTATTACTATTTAGGTGAGGCTTGAGATGCAAAATCATGGTTGTATCTCAATGGATTATATCATGGTACCACATCGGTGAGGAAGTGATAAATGATTCTGAACCCCAAATTCCACGCACGAGACAAGATTACACAAAACCAAACATTAAATCAACCCTTATTAACATCATCACTAATATGGAATAGAAATCTAAGATTGCAAGCATAAGTCTACATATATTCATACAAGAGGGCCAACATTTTCAAAAAATAAATGTACAATATTTGTCATGCATGACCACCATCACAACCATGTTTACACAAAATACATGCCTGCCAAAGTCTATAAAATGAGCATAATATGCATAACTTACATGTCAACAATGTAGTAATAGATACATTGTGACATAAAATGCCCTGCTCGGTCCCGAGTGTATTTGGAAGACTCTAGACATCTTCAAAAACTAAATCACACCTTTGTCTATTGCTAATATCCAGAATATGATCCCTCACACCTAAAACTCTGGTCATGAGTCTGCGCACCTACAGAGATGTGGAGAACCATGACAATATGACCGTTGTCCTAGAGAGAGATGCAAAAGTTGTCAAACATTTGAAGTGTAAAAGTCTTATTTTTTTAGTTGAAGAGATAGATTTAGGCATTAGGCAGTGAATTCCATAGCATATTACCATCAATAGATGAGCATATAGAACTTTCAAGGTATATAAGGAAATAAAAGTATCATAATGTTAATCACTAGAATACCATGCAAATATGGATATATAGGTTGATTATATGTTTGGTTATTCAATCATGAGGTATTTTGAGATGTCTCACTCAAATCATGAGATACTAACTTTGATGTCCCCTAGCTTACCTTATAGGATATTCGGATAACTGGTCTCCTTAATATCCTACCATGACTCGACCAATGCGAGTATAACAAGAGGGGTGCATCCTCCAGAAACCTACATAACAAATTTAGGTTTGTCCTTGATATATAAACACCCTTATGTATCATAATATGACATGGCTACCAATCACAATATGAAATATTCACTAGACATAAGGTCTCGACCACACTTAGGCACACATCCAACATTAAGGTACCACATGATTCCAACCTAATATGAACCCTCACTTACCCATGTATTCTCAAAAATATATGACCATGAGTACCTTCTCACAATCCAATATTGCTACATGGTTACTCATTTCACTACTTAGACTTTTGAACACTGGAGTATATGTAAAATCACTTGGCACTACATGATTTAGATTTCACTTGATAAAGTTATCATTTTACTCATCTTTCACGTACAACTAGACATTTGAAAAATAGATAACATCACACTAATATATTAACTAAGAATTAGAAACCTAGAACTCACCTAAATAAAGTGACATACAATTGTGAGATGACCTAATTAAAGGGAATGCAACACTGGTTGAACAAACCCAAAAAATATATTAAACCCACTCACCAAGATCAACTTGGGATCATGATTGACAAGTCTAGATTTGTTTTCTCTTAAAAAAAGTCCATACATGGATCAAGGCCTCAAAGGTTCCACTTTAGAATGATTAAATGTGTATATTCTCTTATTTGAGTAACAAACGTTACGCCAAAACTTGTCCATAATATATGTAACTTGAGGAAGACATAGTCAGAGGTAGAAGAGGGATTAAAAAAGCCATTTTTAGATAAAGACTATATATTTTTCAAAATGTTACTATTTTAGTGGAATAAGGTTCAACATTTACATACTAGATTCTTATGTAATGACAAGGAAGGTAGTAATATCATATTTTGATAATTTTAGTCAAACAACTATGAAGATTTTAGGTTTTGAGCAAAACCATTTGCGTTACAAAAATTTCAGCACTGTAGAAACAAGAACGATTAACATTTACACATAGATTTGAATTCAATAGTAGAGGAGGTAATAAATCATGAATTCCCTCCTTATTCAACTACAAAACCCCATAAAAGTTACATCTCCAAGCATGCATGGCATGTATTCAGAATTATAACAAGTTGCATGTAAGATTCATATACATAGAAGGCAAAATAAGTCCTATATCACTAGCCTTTCATGAAGATCACAAGATCAACAAGTAAAATCACAATATAAGCTCTAAAACACATCCAACAGACCGCCACCAACTCATAGTTGTCGCTCCTAGAAATATCTAGCTCAATCTTGACCAAAAAGGTAGGAAGAATAAGATCTTAGGTAAGACAAGGTGTTTCCACCATGGTTTCCAAAAAACATGTCTAAGGAAGATAAAATAGAGAAGAACATCAGGTAAATGTGAGAAAAGATGGGGATCTTTGACATGCCAATATTATTCATGTGATGCACACATATATGTATCTAATTAATAAGGAATATGAGCCTTGAGTTGTCAAACTCATCGAATCGTGAAAACCAAAAACTAGTAGTAACTAGAATAAAATCAACTAAGTTAAAGAAAGTTTTTATTTATTTTTTAATCTAATAGTTAATCTAAGGAAAGAAAATAGAAGTGGACTGTCAACCAGGATGGATGGAAATATCTAGGTTATCCAGTTTCACCACCATATATATGCACTTGAGTTTTATAAATTTATCAACATATTATAATTGCAAGTGAGTGCATATATAAAAACAAAACCACCCTCTCTTGAATCATCATACCACCTCCAATTGGTCAAAACCATACTTTCATCACATTCTTTATTCCAATATTAATTTACAAAGACTGGTCTCTTGATATTTCTCTTAGTTGTTAGTCTGCGTTCACAACACTGTATGAACTATATTATGCAATTGAAAATAACAATTAGTCCCTCTTATGAAGCAATCACTTCCCAAAAATATTTTTTAATGGCGATCAAGCATCAACCATAGCATAAAATGCAAAAAATAAATAATCACATTAATAAATATAAACAGTCAAGTGCAAAATCACACCGGGATACTCCTGACGCGTGGATATTATGGAAGTTAGTCAAACATGGCTAATGTGGTATCACAATAAAATATCAAAAATTGAAAAAACATGGAAATAGAGATATTGACATCAAAGACAAAATTAATAGAGTATCTTGAACAAGATGGATGTAATCTATATCATTTCTACCTTCAAAATGCTTCCATGATCTATTAGATACAATATCTCCTTTGGATCCTCTTCCTCTCTTCTTGGTCCTCAAAGTTCCAATATTAGGTTAGGTTGGTAGATGTGGGTGCATTAAGTTTTAAGGGGATGAAATGATCCAAGATGTAACAACAACAATTGTACTTATCACTTATCTTTGATGTGACAGAGTCAATGCTATTGACCTTAGCTTTCCTTTCTTGATTATGAGTATAGTTGGTGCCACCAACTTAAAGTTGATGGTTTCTTGATGATAGAGTTGGTGCTACCAAATCAGGCAGACTTGGATAGACTTGATTATGAAACTCCTTGTCAATTCTAGGTGTTGTGTTAGTACTACCAACTTGAGGTCAGTGCCACTAACATTGTGAGTTTCTTGATGTCTTTTCCTACAATAAAACAAGCAATTATTAGACCCAGATAATATTAGAATAAATTAGACATAGTTATGTGAATAAATAGGAAAGATTGATGCACACATAATCATGTACTAGTTTGGCCATAAATGAAGAAAGATATATGCAACTAAGATCAACCAATGGATGAAACATCCCAAATCAACACATGAAAATACCAGCAATTATGCATGCATAACCCCCCAAGCTTGAATATCTCAAATCTTTGAGAATCACTACTCTTAGAATGGATGAATATGTCAGTTGCAAATAAATTTAATCAACTCAACTATCAAATCACCCTCAACTAATCATACCTAAACTAATCTTGGAAAACCACAAAATAAGATCGATGAAAACATAAATATATTAACAAAAACATTATGTCAAGTAGGAAACATGCTTGATGTATGATAAAAACTCCCTATCTACATTTGATCTGGAACATATGATAAAATCTATAATGGACGCAATCCCTAAATATAAATGGATGATCATGGCGGTGTCCTAACATAAAGAGTGATGTGTGGATGCAAATGTATGCCATGAAATAGAAAACAGACCAGAATCAAAGTCATTGATCAATAAAATCAAATGATTCACTTATATGACAGATTTTAAGAAATTTATCCCCATGCCCATCTAAACTAAGGGTAGAATGATTTATTCAATGGAATGCCTTGTTTAATGACAAGATTGGAGGTGGAAAGTGTTTTTATTGAGTGGTACTCACATTATTCTACTTTATGATTCACAAAGAGATATTTTCACTTGAATAAATGTTTTCCTCCATTTTCCTCCTTTTTCTATCTTTCTTTTTTCTTTTTCATTTCGTTTTTTTGATGTGCCTTGTAACATACCTGAATCTAGGTGAATAGCTTAACACTCCCTTTTTCTAGGACCTTTCTAATTATGATTAATATCAATTAGAGGAGTTTGGAATATAAAATCATAAAAAGATGATAAATAGTCATTTCCATGAGGTTTTAGGACCAATTGAGTAATTAAGTAATTAATTAGGGTTAATTATAAAAATTTACCATTAGATAAGTTTTGAATCTACTTTGAGAAATAGAACTCTTATTGGATAAGAGGAAGAATGTAAATGAAAAAAATATAAAACATAATATAAATAGTGATTAAGAAAGGTAATAACTGCATTTTCAGAAGTACGTAAACTATAAATACTGAAATATAATGGGAAGTATACTCAAAAGATGAATTGATGGTAATTCAAACTCCTAACATCTTAGGTATCATATCTATCAAGTTTCATGTCAATTGTGTTGACTCAAGGTCTAAATTGACTGAACCCTTGTTTTGATGATGACTAAACCATTCCAATTAATTGTGTCTAATGTATCTACTTGAGTCATTTCAGATTTTGTATAGACACACTCCAAATGCCCTAACTTGTGCATCTCAACTTGGAGAAAAGACAAGTCAAAGTCAATACAAGTGCACATTTTTGGAATATGATGTAAATCCATTAGAATCATGTTGTAAATCACTTGTAATGATTGTATGACTTGTAATTAAGCTTAGAAAAAATTAGGAGCACTTAGATCGAATATTTAAGCACTTAAAAGCCATTTTCCAAAATTCACATCAGGCTGTTCATCGATCGAGTTACAAACTTGACTGATCCTGATTAGATCTTGAAAATGTCTTTTGATCGGTCGAGTTTTCATTTCACAGAACTCGACTGATCCCTCTGTAGACCAAAACTGATTTAAGTGAATCGGTCGAGTTATCCCAAGACAAACTCGACCGATCCCTCTGTAGACTAAAACTGATATAAGTGAATCGGTCGAGTTACCCCAAGACAAACTCGACCGATGACCTAAATTGGTGTTGTCGCTTAATGGGATATGTCAAGTTACCTTTATAGAAACTCGACCGATTACACTGTATCGAAAAGTACAGAAAAGTGTTTCTAGCTGTTGTGGAGTTGCAACAATAAAAAATATATCTATTGCAAGCCACAAAACAGCTAGTTTTCATTCTTAAGTGTTCCCAAAGGATAATAGGCATCCCCAACTATAAATAGGACCCCTTGGGCTTCATTACAAGGTTGATCATTCAATGAAAAACTCTATATGAGGTTCCTAGTCTATAGTTGAATTCCTCCTAGGTTTTCAAAAAAAAAGTTGAATGCCTCCTACAGCCTCCTCTCTCTCTCTCTAAGATTAATCACTTGCTACATCCATTAGAGCGAGTAGGAGATTTGTAAGAGAGCTAGTCCTACATGTATATCTTGTGAGGATCTCACTTCTACCACCTCCCTATCTCTTATTTCAACCATGAAGATGAAGGTTCTCTCTCTTGGATAAGAGAGGTGAAGAAGAATAAGGGAAGGAGTCCCTTAGTGAAGATCAAGGCCGAAGACTTGGAGTAAGAGTGGGTAAGCCCTTGGTAAAGGCAGAAGACTCCTTGCTCAAGTGGGTTAGTCCTTGGTGAAAGCTTCTCCAAGGAAGGTGAAGTCAAAGGCTGAAGATCCAAGAAGAGTGGGTAATCCCTAGAAGGCTGAAGACTTGTGCAAGAGTCGGTAAGTCCTTGGAGAAGGTTGAAGACTCATTGCAAATTGGGTAAGTCCTTGGTAAGGTTGAAGACTCTTTGTATCAAATAGGTAAGTCCTTTGGTGGGTCATGTGTTGTAACTCTTATAAGTGAATATATAGAGAAAGGCACACTTAGAAATCCTAGAGGTTAATCTCTCTAGGTAGTGAACTAACATACTCCTAGTTTGGAGTGTGGAACCACTCTACATAGCTTGCCACTTGGTGCTTGTTCAATCTCTCTCTCCCTTGCTATGTATGTTTTAGTTGTACTCAAATTTCATATTTAACAACCTTATATTGTGATATAACTTGAAGGTCTCATGAATTTTGTTTAAGTGCATTCAGCTCTATTCACCCCCTCTAGAGCATCCAATCACCCATCTAGGATCCAACAAAGTGGACCCTATTTTCTATTGAAAATAGCAATAGAAAATGAAACATTAAATAACCTTAGTTTAGTTGATATTTTTCAACACATTACACCAATTTCATATATATCATTATTAAATGCTACACATCCCATTCCACCTTCTTCTCCCCTCCAACTCATGATCCTACAATTGTGGTTGTTTTCCATAGACCCCATTCATCCAACAGTTTGAGAAATGTCATTAGCCTCCCATCTGTTTCAAGTCCTAGTAGTAATAGTGGGAAGGGTTCTCTCTCGAGCTCTTTCTGTCACCTCCCTCACCCTCCTCAAGTTTTTTCATCACCCTCAAATTCCATGTGATCCCCTGAGCATATGGAATCCTATTTCCCCCTGCCTTGACTGGATGATGATATACACAAAACCTTTGGAGACACCCCTCAATTTTTTACCTTGTACAACCACCTAAAATAAATAATTTTTTTCATCACCCTCAAATTGCATGACATCCCATGATCATACAGAGCCCTGTTTACCCCCTGTCTTGACTAAATGATGATACACACAAAACCGTTGGCAACACCCCTCAATATTTTTACCTTGTAGAACCACCTAAAATAAATATCACTACCATATTTCGGTGCCTATAACACCGAATGCAATAGCAAGTTTCTCCTCAATCCTCAATTTCTCCTCTCTTTCCCATAGCACTACCACATACCTCTGTTATATCTCTAGTGACCTAGGTCTTTCAATGACCAACATACATTACATTTTATCAAATTGACACATCAATATGAATCATGTCATCCCAAGTAATGGATTACCACTGCCAAAAAATTGTCCCTTTTTCCTCCTTTGTTTTTGATCTCTGACCATTTGACCTGCAAGCATGATTGCTATTTGATCACTTCAGTGGCACCCTAACCCCAAAAAATCTTTCCAATGATCCATCTCACCCTGGTGATGGTTCTCAAACCCCAAGTTGTTGATATTTATACCCACATCAGGATTTTAAATTTCAATCCCCTCCTCTACTCATCGTATTTTTGGGCTAGTTTTAGGGATACCATGGTCTTTTAACCATAGATAATTTCCTTTGTCTTCTTCAACTCTCCACATATCATTTTATGGCTTCATATTTCCCCCTCACCATGTTGATGTATTTCCCATCCTTGACACCAATGTTCATTGACAAGGCTTGGAGCTGGCCTCCTGAGTACCCAGAGCCCAAGAATGGGCTCTTTAGGTTTGTCTTTGGTTCAAGAACTTTATCATAGCCTTGGTTTCTCAACCATGACAAGAATTCATGAATTTCATTAAGACTTAAGCATTATGCTACTTGTAGAGAAGGGAGAAAGGTAGGAGATGATCTAAGGGAGCATTTTTACATACATGCCCTTTGCAATCCCACCATGCAGTTGACCACACATGGGTATTCTTATAACTTAAAACACATTTCCCCCTGTCACACAAACATATGTATATAATTAAAGGTAACTTTTACCCCTGATTACTTAATAGATGCACAAAGTATACCTAAGATTTCATATCTTTTCAACCCATTACTAAGTCAACCACATTTACATTTTGTTTGATGCCACATATTTCTTTTTGCTATTTACTGTTTGGCCAGGATTTGTAAAATCCATATGAACTTAGAAAAATAAGGAGAAATATGCATGGGAAAGTTTTTTTTGACAAGGAAATATTTTAGCATGTTTTCGGACCATGAATAACACACATAAAACCTTCAAGTGCTAAACAATCAAGATTAGGTTTAGAACCTTATACTAACAGATCAATCATGTAATCAATCCTTAACATAGGTGTGCAATGCATAATCTAGTATATGAATATTGAGCTAGGTGTCTGAACCTTGGTATGGATCACCTAGACTTTGATTTTGGAATGGTTAGGATTCAATTTTTGGCATGTGGAACTTCTATTTCAATTTGGGCATTCATATGTCCATGATAAGAATTTTTGTATAATGAGGCATCTTCTTGATATTACTTCTTCATGCTATCCAAATTGAATATTATGACTTTTGAATTGCAATCATTTAAACTATTTTGAAATCCTAAATATTCATGTTGTATTGGATTTGTAGCCCCTCCTACCATGAAATTTGATTATATGATTGTGATTGATTATTGGGCATATGTCTTACTTCTCTATTATGCATGATTGGTATTTAAACTAATTTTATATCCACAAGTGTAAATGTTAGAGCATGTTGTTTCCGTCTATTTTTATATAAAGGGGTGTGTTGTTACCCTAGTTTATATATTATGTTATGCCCCCCCACATTGTGATTTCTCTACCCATACTATTTAGTTCAATGATCCAATGATGTCTCGGGACTACTATAGATACTTTTTGTCCAATTCATATATGCTAGCCATTTTTTTAATTTTTTTAATTTTTTGACTAATTTATGGAAAGGGTCTATATAATATATCATTTATTTTAGGCACAAGTGAATTGTTAATGGAGCCTTTTGTATGAGAACCCCCCTTTTGTTACTCACCTACCTTGTAATATCCAAATATTTTATTATGTACATACTCAATATTTTCTTACAAATACCTTATATTTTCCTATTCTGGGTTTTTCTCCAAACCACCCAGATGCACGTGTTGTAGAGAATGTGACTCAAGAGGACATTCAACATTGACTCATGACCTAGAAGGATATCTTGAGACATATATGTTTTCCTCTGTACTAGTCCTCATAAAAACTATATGTACTCTTTTCCTTTTTTGTAAAACACTATTGAGGTGACAAACTATGTAATGTGAATAATATTAAAACTATTATTTTTCCACCATTATATAAATTAATCTACTTGAGATATTAAATTCAATCTTTTCCATCATATATTTCATTGTGTTTGTATTGGATGTGTTTATTCACCAATTAAGTAGGGAGTGAATCCCCTCTCAGGGGTTTACACCCATTTTGGTAAAAGAATTAATAATGATAGAGTACTCACAAATGTTTGGGAGGTGGAGTAAGGATTCATGTTTCTCTCAATTTATGAAGTACATATCATACTTATATACACATCTTATGAACAATATATGCATATGCAATCTACATGAAGATTGCTATGCAATCCTATATAAATGATATTTTTAACTTTTTTATAGTGATAGATGCAAAAATAATAGTATGCCTCCTATCATGATATCCATGGAATATAACAACTTTAATTATAATGTTCTTCCTATGGTGGTGGGGAATGTAATGCGTGTGGATGAGATCATTTGACTAAGTGACATTGCCTTCCCAACCATGATATGCTCCCCTCAGGTTAGCTTGTGAATCATGGATAAATCAAAGTATATTTATGATATTTACATAAAAATCACGCCACCTTTTGGTTTGTTTGGACTCAAACATCATCATTATACCACAATAAACATGGTTACTCTAGGTGCATTGTTCATTTAGTTAAGTCAGGTGCATTGTTCATTATACATGTCTTCAAACTGACTAGTCCAAGTCAATGATAAAATCTTTGTAAACTCAAACAAAAACAATTACAACTCACTACTAGAAATTGAGAGAACATGTCTTGTTCAAGTTTGATACCACGTCTCCCAAAAAGTAAAAACCTAACCTAATTTTTTTTTATTTTTAGTTCATGTTCAAAGTTTACATCCATGTTTACACTAAAAGAGGACCATAAAAATGTAGAAACATTACTGTGTAAAATAAGGCATAATGATGAAGACAATGATGTGGGGATAAAGAGAAGAATCACATGTCATCCTCCCTAGCTTGAATTTGACATTGTACCCAATTTTAAAAAGCAAAGAGAAGGAATTGGAACATGTGTGCCGATGTGTCTTTTCCATGAGGAAGGAATCCAATGAATCTACATGGAAGTATGCCCTCCAATAAATGCTTGAGCTTAGTGAAAATTTTCTGTTGTAAATTTTACATATTGAAGTGTTTGCTATCATCCTACTAGTTCATTTTAAGAGTGTAAGTGATGATGCAAAGAAATGCCTCCTCAAACTCTCCTTCCTTCATCATGATACACCTTGCAAAATAAGTTATTTAGTGTCACCAATACATTGTTGGTCATATCGACTGACTGTAGGTGTTAGTAAAGAAATGAGCCATTGGTACCTCCTTTCAAGTGTCGGTGTCAGTGCCACTGACAATGGAGTCAGTAGTACCTTTCTGAACTATTTTGTTTGCTATTACTTTTTGCTACCTATATCGATGCTATAGACATGTTTCAGTACCACTGATTTGAAATTGGGTCCTTATTGTTGGATTTGGAGAAGAGTCTCACTTCTAATGACTTTGTGGTCGATTCCACCAATATTGAAGACTTCATGTAGCAATTGCAAATCAACACAGTGTTGTTGATAGGGTTTTCGATGTTATCGACAATGCATCAAGTGTTATCTGTAGATTGTTTGCAAAAATTAAATGGGAACGACCATGACGTCGGTGCCACTTAGTCTGTGAAACTTGATTACTATGAGCAATGAGAAGGGAGTTCAATAGTATCGACTCTGTGGTGTTCTTCTCTAAATAACACATCAAGGACATTACATACTTACATCATAACCATACTATGATATAATTATCAATCTAATTAATCTAAATATAGAAAAACTATCTAAAACTGGACCAAACCTAAACTAATTGGTGGGTTGCCTCCCATAAATCACCCATGTTTTACTTCTTAGTCTCAATACAATCAAGATCATAAAAATGGGTTAGCCTACATGGATGATGAAATTTGACTTTACAATCCAAATTCCACTCGGTCATATACCATGCCTAATGCATGATATTCTCTACCCATGGAAATAATTTCATGTGTCATATCTTGTATTGACCTCCCAAATACCAACCTTGATCCAAAACTATCATGTATATCCATCACTACAAAGTCAACCAGACATATGAAGTTGTCAACCTTCTCAAGAATGCCTTCACATATCCTGAAGGGTCTAGTAATAGATTTAGGTGCCATTTGAACAATCATGTTGGTCTTTTTTGGATCCTTCAATCAATCCTCTTGGATGTATCAAGAGGCATGGGATTGATGATCACCCTTGAATCACACAATGCATTCTTGAAAATCTTGCTTCCAGCATACATGAGATGTTGAAACATCTTGGATCTTTATTTTTGAGTGTCATCCTTCTCTAGGTCAACACACTAACCATTTCATCAACTATTATAGCATATGAATCTAAAAATTTTATCTTTTTCAAAATTTCTCATATGTCAGGACCTGGTCAATGGATCAACTAAAGAAAGTTTTATTAAGCTTCCAAAAAAATTCAAAAATGTCTTGAATTTTTCGTCACTCTTCCCTGACTCCAGATTATTTAGGGATGGCCAGTGGCACTTTGGTGAGCATGGGTGGAGGGACATAAAATTCTTTACGGGTCTCCTCCCATAATCTTGATTTGGATCCACTATCTAGTGGAATGGAATCTAGTGTTACATAATCACCAATAGCTCCTCCTTTTGTTGTTCTAGGGTACTCACCTATGCATGCTTCATAACCTCTCCCATGTATTTACCCCTTCCAAACAAGATTTTAGAAATAGAATTCATGACACATGGAATCACATGGTTTGAGTGCTACATGGATCATTGGGGGACTCCTCAATAGTATAAACCTTCCCATTATAAAGATTTCTTGTTGGTAGTTGTGGACAACCCCATGTTTCATGGCAACCTTGCTATGCTAGTTTTTAGGTATGAAATATCAGTAACCAACTTCGAAATTTGAGTCTCTAGAACCCTGATTGAGAACCTTGATTTTGCATCTCATAGCACAACTGGTCAAAGTATGATTCCATATTTGTCATGAACTCGCCATAGACATTCTAAAGTGGTGAAGGCAGCTTGGTATTCCACCACCATTTTTTATTGCATGGGTTGTAGTTATAGTGAGGTATTTTGATGAAAGTTTTTAGGATCTTTCTATGAAATATTTTTTTGATTACGCTAGGGAATTTTATCATTCTCCTATGGTTGGTTTGTGTCGTGTAATAAATTTCTCCTATTGACATGTGTTGAAGTTCAAGGCCCCCAACTTCTTTGTCAAAGAACTCATATATGTCTTCGATTTAGCCATCTACTTGCATGTCCTGCATTGTTTCCCGAACCTCATTGTTCCCTTTCCTCACCCAAGACTGTTTCATGGACATATTCTTCATGACCTTGTTGCATTTGGACAGTTTTTATGAAGGAATTGACATGTCCAATTGAATCAAGCATAATCCACTTTATGAGACATAGGTCACAATAAACAATCTTTCCTTGTTCAAAATAAAAAAAATATTGTGGTGAATACACTTCCTCAACATGTCATGGAATCACTATGAAGCTACATAGTAGGATTCACCGGGTGTCTTCTTGAAATTGTGGATATTTCCCTCCAATTACGAAGTCATCTATGGTAGAAAGTATATTTCAAAGAACCTTTCCACCATTTGATTCCAACTCTCCACAAAATTCCCATGCAAAGTCTCAAATCAAGTTTTGATCTATCCATCAAGTTTTTTTCTAGATATATAGTTGTATATAGCATCCTATAGATCCTTACATTATTACAACACTCTAAGGAATTTGTAATGTGTTGCATGGGGTCTTCCCCAGGGTTCCCATGGAATGTTTAAGACTATACAAGTGCTACAAGACTTGGATCAAGCTTGTAGATGCCAAAAGCCACAACCTGCTTTCTGATAGAGCCTTGTTGAGTTGTTACAAAAGAGGCTTAATCTGATCTCATATGGTTTGTTCTTACACATGATGGGATCAATCTTACAGATCATGTCACCTCCATTTTTGTAAGGAAATTGGGGCAACAAATAAGGTAGGGGAAACAAATATTTAAAGTCTAATTCCCCAATAAGTGAAATCGCGTAACAACAATATATCCATGGTGGCCCCACCACCATCGTTGGTTTGGGGATTTTGTCTCCATGGCTCACCGCACACCGCAAAACCCACCCTCAAGCTTTTAGTTGAAGGCCGAAGGAAACCAACCCTCTAATGGGGTGCATCACGACCATCTACCCCCCAACCAGCTTGCGTTGATGGGTCGTCCACTGTAGAGCAGCCACAGGAACAACTCTCAGTGATGAGGGGAGGCCAGAGTGATCAACAACCACAGACCAAGAGCATCTCGGGTGGACCAACATGAGCAGTGGCCCGCGATCATGCTCCACCACCCCACATGCACCCTCTCACCCACGTAGCGTGGGCCATCCCTTAGAGGACCCAATCCGTTGCAAGACCCATCGAGCATGAAGTGTGCCTGGTATAGCCCTTCTCATGCCACCTCATCCTATCCTGACCCTCAAAATCCTAATCAATGGCTCATATGTATCCCCACAATGTAAAACTTATAAAATTCAAAAATAATCTTTCCTTATCTAAAAATGGCATGTAATATATGTATTTTGATCAGAAAAATGAGCCCTATCCAATAAAATTAATTCCATGATATAATTCTACTTATAGTTATCCTTCTTTGTCTAAAACACTCTTTTGTGAGCCATTTAATATACTTGTTGCATCCTTAATTCGAGACCATAATGTAACATGACCAAACATGATGATTATCACTATGATCTATAACATATAATGTATGATGAAATCTTTTCTAGATTGACCTCTACAATATCCTAAATTGTGATCTTATGGCTCAAATGTTTCTTAAATACAACGTTTATGATAAGATCTTTAATGTTATGCTTAACCTTGGCCTAACGATGCTCATATGTATATGAAGAGTTTATATCGGTAACTTTTCTCTCTAATGATCATCAAATCAAATATAACGAGCCATTTGTGTCTAATTGTGAGTGTATGACCTATGTAATGAAGAGTTGACCTTAATGTACACTTTGATGATGAACCTTGGATTGTATGCAAAATGCTGATCTAATGTTACTCAAAATGATCATGTGGATCCAAAATCAGTAGTATTACATGCTTTGTACCCCTAATTCTATGTTGAACTTCTTTGTAGCCTAATATGACTTAATGGTCTAATTTGGACCTAAGTTGTAACCTTATGTGCACGTTAGATCTCTTATCTTGCATGAATATTGCTCTAATGATGGTCTATGATACTCTAAGACTTTAAATCAATAGATTGATGGTACTTATAACACAAAATCTCAATGGATCTCTTTTATGCTCTAATGACTATTATCTTTCATGAAAATAACTCGTATGATTTGAAATGGCAATATTGATGACTAGGTTGAATAATCTTGCTTGTATCTTATGATCACTCAATCAAAGATCTTGTAACCCTTCTATTATGATCCATAATATTAGCTGTGATGTGTCACCCTATGTTCTAAATGAGTCCATGATGTACAATGTAACTTGTTAATGAACTTGCATGTCTAGTTCTGATAAAGAAATCAATAGTAAATGTTTTGATGCCTACCTAGGTGACACATCCAAACACCCCAATTATGATTAGTGAGACCTAATATTGCTGATCTTTAATACAATTGTACTTATGTGTAATCTTAGGATCAATTGTCTGGTTCTATCGCCAAGATATAGTCAAAGTTTCTGGTTGTGCTTTCTAATCAATGACTAACTTGTACTCTACTTACAAGGTACGCTTAATCTCTTGACCCTAATATGGTATTGGATTGTTTGTATATATGCTCGTATGAATGCTTGGCTAGATAATTACTTTTTTTTTATCTACTTGTTTTCTATGATTAGTACGTTTTTTTTTTAAATATGTTGAACAAACCTTGAATATAATTGAACTTGTCCATTATACAAACCTAATCTACCTACCTATATTCTCAGGGTAAGGCCACAAGGTTGGGATTCTTACTTGAGATGTCAACATATGGCAAACCATGTTGATATAAGGGTTAGTTAATCTTGAGCACCCTTACAGACCCTTCCAATGGGAAGCGGGTCAATGGCCATAATATGTTGTTGAGTATAATGGAAATACACTTAAAACATGCCTTGAATAAAACAATATCATTGAGTGTTCTCACCTTGTTTCTACTTATTTCTTATGTGATGTTTCTAGCCAAGCAACTTTTATTATACTCTTAAACTATTTACTTGTCCTTTCACAATGTACTTAATGCTTTAGCATTAATATATTGTGTTTATCGAATTTGTAGCTGCCAAATGAAGATCCACTGCACTCGATATTCTAAGCTTTTAAATGCAATACAAATGGGTATACTTGCATCTAAGAATGGGTATATATCTCTTATATCTAGTTTTAGTATCTTGTTGTATCCTGTTGTTACTACCTTTTTGCATATATACTGCTCGTGTGAAATATTTATGCCATTCTATGGACGGACACCCAAGTCCACTCACCTTTGGCTTTGTAGCCATTAGGAGTGTGGGCCCAGGGTAACAAACAGTTCCATGACATCCATACACTCTTGTTCTTATCCAATTATATCTATTTGGAATTTCCCTTTTTGAATAGCTTTTACCTATTTTGAGTCTCAAGTTTTGAAATTGATGCTATTTTGTTGTTAGACTATTGGAATTACAAATTGAACCCAATTTTATTTTGATGGTCATTCTTATAAAAAATTAATGCTTAGTTGGCACATGTGTATATTGGAGAGTTGCCATGTTTTAGAAATATTTTGTCAAAGTGAATCATATTTGTGAAGCTCATATACCTTTAGTCCATTTTCATATTGTGAACCAAATTTGGATCCATGTGAAAATTTGGAATAAACATGATCGTGCTTTTGTATATTGGGCATGTTGATTGTGAAACTAGCATTATGTAAGTAGTAATGACACTTTACATGGTGATGCATATATGTTGATTTTCTTTATTTTAGAATTGCATGCTAATTCTTGTTCTTATTAAGTGGGAGGTGATGCTTGTTACTTATAAAGCTCTATTGTTAGAACATTTGGTGATGCATGTTATCTAGTAGTTGAGTGGTGTTTCCAATTCATTATTATTGGGTTGAGGGGGGTGACACATCTTCTCTTTGGATTTGGATGGTTATGCCCACTAGTTTTAGGTTTCCTCTTCCACTTTAGTTTTGGTAGTGATTCCATAACCACATGGTTTCTTTTATTCCACTTTGATTTAAATTTGTGTTTCTTACATAGTTGTGACCTATATTGTGATTAAAGGCAAGTTGTAATTATGATTTTTCACAAATTGAATAGAATAGTTTTGGAGCATTCTATTAATATCCATTTGGATAATTTATTTTCTTTAAAAAGAATCATGGTTACCTTATTCATGATCCTCTTTTTTCTTTATATTTCTAAACTTACTAACTTGTATGCACATGCCAAATTCTATTGATGTTTCCTAGTATATTATTTTCTGGAGGAAATTTTTAAGAGGGTTTGAACTTGTTGCCCATTGACATGCATAATATACATGTATCTTTAGGAGATAGAGTAGAAATGATCAACTTGCCCTCTATAGACTATAAAGGATAGTTTTATTATGTAGTTTCCTCTATCTATCCATCAATTTTGATTTTCATCATTTTGAACTTGTGACATCATAATAGTTAGATTGTTTTTATTTCTTTTGCTATAGTTTAGGTATTTTTAGAATTTAATTGGAATAATGAACAATGGTACACTCATCCCTATGAAAGAAAATTATTTGTGTTCTTGCATGTGGGATTTTCCAAATATTTGATCAAGTAATGAGTGTTTCCCCTCTGAGTTCCTACTCACTATAGTATCATCAAATCTCTAATAGTCTTATATCCAAAAGCTTATGTCATATATTGGCTTATACAATTTCATAAGTTTTGTGAGATAACTTGAAGGTCTCATATTCCTACATGTCATACTCTTGAGTCATCACAATATTTAGGAATTTATGCTAAGAGGGAAGCCTGCACATTACATCCAAGAAAGGGATTTTAGGTACAACTTCATAAAGGCATCCTAAAATTTCTCAAAGTGTTTGTCCAACTGAGGCGGTGTAAGGTGATGAAGGAAGGGTGCCCTTGTATTGTGAATTGGAACAAAACATGTGGTAGTGTAGACTTATACTATTCTTAGAGCTTGTGTAACAATATCACTATGCAATGTAGTGATAGGAGGGTTGACCTATGTATCATCATCATTATAAATAACTCCTAGCTTCTTTGGTGAATTTTTTTTTGTCTTGGAAAACTTTGGGAGAGTGGTTATTGCCTTAAGCTCATCGTTACGTTTAGAATTGGGTTTTCTTGTAAGAGTATCTAGATGCTTGGGCACAAGGTTGCAAGATGTGCTAGTTGTATCTCATGACTCTTGTTGTGGGTTTGCTAATTGATGTGCATATATTGTATATTACATTTGTGGCTTGTTGAACTATATAGAAGCCTCCATCTATGACTAAAGCAAAGTACATTCTACCTAATTGTTCTACTACTTCACTCATACCTAATTGGGATCATGTTAATGTTTCTTCCCTAAATTTTGACTATAGTTCCATTAGTTTTGCTAGAAATATTGTTTTTCTAGTATTTCAAATTTTGTTGAAACTCAAGCGTACCATGTGCTTGGCCTAAATGATGTGCAAGTCTATGGTGATAAAAAAATTATGCTCCTTTGGGATATCTATATATCTTAAACTGGATGGTCTCTAGTATCTATTGGGATTTTATAAACCCTTCCCAGTATATAATTCAAAGCATTGACTGCGTCCATATTGATATCAAATTATGGATGGTACATCTGTGTTGTTGTATATAATATAAAGTTAGACATCTACAACTTTTTGCAAATGAGGGGCGTGCATGCAATAAATTATAAAATTACCTAAATTACACACTAGAGACCTATAATATAACATGTCAAAAATGGCATAGTATACGGTCATCTCTGTAGGAATCCAATGTTATTCAAATATACAACTGGTTCAATCGACCATGCAATTTAAGAACATATATAATGATTTTCTTTGATTAAAATTAAACTAGTTGAAGTTTTCAATTCAATAAGACACATTTGGAAGCATGTCACATATTATTCATATGATGAAAATTTCACACATAACATTATAACTCCCTCTTCGTTCATATATCAGACTACATTATGATTAATAACTTCCTCCTATAAATCACCTAGATGTCCAAATTTCCGCCTTCTAACTAATGATCTAGGATAAAAAACATGTTTATTAAATTCCTTTGAAGGGAATGATACATCCACCTTCATTACTTGCACAAGACGACTATATAGGTATGACTTCTTACTCATATCCATGTACTAGACAGTTAGAGCTCTAAATGCCTTCCACTCAATTTGTATCCCTTATTCCAAACTTGAGGAAGTTAGGACCCTATCCATAGATTCCCATTAGAAATTAACAATATTTAGATAAACAAAGAGGAAATTCATAACATCAAAAAACATTTGGTCATCACATTTATAAGGGAAATTATTCCATAATCAATGGTTATTCACCAACAAGGTTGTAAATTATGAATCTAGCAACTTGATGGAGTACAAGAAGAAAAACATAGTAGAAAGGGAAGAGAAACATGCTATAATACTAGTATATGTTGTTTCCTCTACATAGGATTTGCATGAGATATTCTCAAGCTTAGACATAAGCAAATCCACCTCTTTAGCCTTCTTCTTCTCCTTCTTCTCAACCTCTTCCTAAGTGGAATCTCCCTACAATTCACCTCCCTTTTGTTTTCTAAAGTTGAAATGAAACAAAACAAGAGATATTATTCCTCAACTACTCTCTAGAACTTTACACTTTTTTTTCCAGAAAATCATCAAGAATCGACGTACTTGATATGATACACTTTGCATCCCACAACATTTTCCAAGGGTTGACTTCATAACCATTTGGAATGGCATGTCTAGGGATCAACATGATGTGTCAAAAGTTTTGTTGGGTGGTTTCTGAAAAGATTGCATGGTGTTTCATTGGTCTGACACATCATGTAGTGGTGTGATATCTTTGGATGAATTCCATTGATGTGAGGCACAAAGTGCTTGAGTGGATCACTCCATGCCTACTAATGTTGAGGTGGATCATAATCTTTGAGTTTGGACACAATATGCAATTGATGTAGCATACTATATTCTTGGCATGGAAACTTGAGAAATGACTTGGAGGTAGACACATCACTCGTAAAAGCATACACACCATGTCTCTATGTGTGGAGGATAACTTTGAGTTATTGAGCACCATTTGTTAGTAGCAAATAGAATTGGTTCAAGGTGAACCAAGCTTGTGACTTCTGGATTAAAATACCTTAAATTAGTATAGATCACATCAAAATAACGAACTGTACTAGTTATACAATTACATGCATAAATTTAACCAAAACCTAGAATTTGGATGAATTAGAAAATAAACCAGGGAATGAAAAGTAGAATGTACTATATTCATCAAATAATTACAAGATTAAAGAATTGCTTCTCCTTTAAAAGCAAGATTCAAATCAAGATTGATGAACTCATAAATATGAAATTGAACTAAATCAATAGAAATATTTGTTTTTATTTAATGGATTGTTGACATAAATGAGAAACCCTATTATTAAAAGTTTGGTTCTTTTTGAGTGAGATAAGTGACCAAGTTCTCCCCCTAATCATTGTGAATCTTTCACTCTATAATATTTACCCCCAAATAAATAAATTCAATGATTTATCCCCACCTAGGTACTCATCATCCGGGCACAACTTCACTATGCACAAATTCACCCCTTGTCTTGATATGAAAGAATTCTAGGATTTCTCATATGGGGCACATTGGCTCCCTTTTTCTCAATAAAGATCAAGAAACCCAACAATCTAGAACATATAGGTATTTTAAAATAGATTGGCATTCCAAGTGTGTTGTTACTTCCTATTTATGGATTTTAAAGATCTATGTTCTCAACATGGTTCAGGAAAGCGGTATGCGGTGTACGGGCGGAGATGGTACTGAATAGAGTATATGCGGTATGCGGGAGTATATACGGGAGTATATGCGGTTTTGATTTTTTTTATTTCAATAAATTAATTATATATAAAATGATATAGCAAGATCATAAATTAAAATATATAGAGTAGGCACGTACATCTATTTACTTATAAACATATTAATATGTGTGTATGATGTATGATATGCTTATATATGTATATATGTCTATATATAGAATGTGTTTGTAATATTTGTACAAATACTAAAATGTAGGTAAATCAATATACAAATATATGTATAGTGTGTATAAATATGAATAAATCAAAATGTATATATACATGCACAAGTATGTGATTGTATATTTAGGTATATTGTATATGTATCAGTACATGTTAATATATCAAAAGGTATTTGAATAAATGTACAAATGTGTGTGGAAATGTTTTATATGTATTACAATGTATACATATAATTCAATGACTATATATCTCAATTTATATATATAATGAACTGTGTGTATATATATATATGCATGTATGTACAAAATGCATGAACATTAGTTGTGGGCTTTTCGAAAAGCGGAGTTTAATCGGCCAAGCGGGAGTATATACGGCCCATGACCGCTTAGTGGACCGATTAGTAATATGCGGTGCAGTAGGGTGACTGAATAGGTATATGCGGCCGTGCGGACCGATTTCCCGAATAGTGGTTCTCAATTAAAATTTTGTCAAAGCACCTAACCATCATGACTATGCCGGTATTTTAAACTAGGTTAGTATACTAAGTGAGTAATTTAAGACCTCTTCATTAATAAAAATAAGTTGTGTTTGATACTATGATAATCTTCCATAAATATATTTCTCATCAGGAGATGTAATAGGGTAATCGAGATTGGATGATTGAAGGTGAAAAAGGGGAGGCATGGTTCCTTACTTTACAAAAAAGATCCATAATAAATTCATTTTAAATAACTATATTCATTTCATGATTCATGTCCTCAAATCAATTACCACAATATAAGAAATTTTGATTGACAAGTTTAATTCCAAAGTTCAAAAGTTTAGCATGCTTATTCTCATAATGATATCAAAAAAATATATACAACACAATGGCATTGATTATAGATTGAAATGATGAACTAGTTCAACAATTAATTTATATGCCATGCTCCAAAAAAATCATATGCCATTGTAGACAATAATATGTCATTTTCCAAAACTCTACCATTTGGATACAATTAAACTTGCAAATACACAAACAAAAATATAAATAAACATGAAATAGACAACAAAAACAAACATGATAACAAAGTCCAAACATAAGATGTGCGCATGAAATAGGAAGATGGATGTGATGCATGATCATGAAATGAATAAAAATATAAGATCCAATAGACAACTGAGAAGAAAGTACAATCTCCACTCACCCCAAAGTTATTCCAAACCGTGTCCATGCTGGAAGAATAGAATCTTATGCAAGACACATCTGGACACTCACAACTGGTCATTGAGATCGAGGACCCCTATAGTTGTCTTTGCCAAGCCAAGTTTCATCTTGGGTCATTAGGGTCGTCTCTAGATGATTCTAAGTGGAGATACTTATATACATGATGTGCAAGTTCATTGGATAAAAAGAGTGCGCTAATTGTTATAAGATCAAAGAAGTCTTATGAAATGAATCTTCAACGAGTTCATTGGAACATCATGTCCTTTGTTAGTGCAATTGGGTGGTCTCTAGATATGTAATGTGTCACTTTGCAGAAGAAGTTCAACATTTTAACTTCTTATAAATCAAACATTGTCACGACACAACATATGTATCGTGAACCACTTCATTCATGAATTTAGAGAATTCATTGTTGAAGAAGAACTTTATGCACCCTATGTGCAATCTCCAATGTTTTGTGTTTGGCATTAGGGGTCAAGGGTGTAACTTGGAAATGTTTGGCACATTTTACTATTGGTTTATAGCACTTCATGCTCCCCATCTGTGAATTTTAAAAAATATACATAAATTTAGGTACTTTGTGTCACAAAGGGACACGTCATGCATTTATCTACTAGTCACAATTTGTACTCTTCCTCTATTGGGATGTGACATGATTAAAAATAAGAAATTGTGTAAGCGGAACCATCATCTAGGAGTGTGGAAGTTCCTATCATCAAACATGCAACATCTTCTTGTTGGATCTAGGGCTCTAGAGGGGGGGGTGAATAGAGCTTCAAAACTTGCACAAGAATAGTTAGACCTTCAAATATGTCAATTGAAACCAAAAGATAAAAGTGAATTTGAGGTCCTATCTAAACAAGCATAGAAAGGATGAGAGAAATTGAAACAAACACTTAGACAAGGTGTTTAGAGTGGTTCCAATCTCCAAACTAGGAGACTATCGGTCCACTACCTAGAGAGGTCAACCTCTAGGACTTTGCAACCCATGTATACTTATATTCCGTTATAAGGCATACAAGAAGACCACCTTACATCCAAGGGCTTACCTATCTAAGAGCTAGTCTTGTACCTCACAACAAGTCTTACTCACTCTTGCATGCAGTTCGATTCCTTCTCCTAGGATATCTCCTCCTTGCAACAAGTCTCCAGTCTTCAGGATTTACCCACCAAGATCCTTAGATCTTCCACCTTGTCCTTCTCCTTCACTTGGAGAAGATCTTCACACCTTCTTCAGCCTTAAAGAAGAACAACAACTCCTCCTTCACTCGGAGAAGATCACTTCAGCCTTTGCTCTTTGAGAAAGGGGATTGGGAAGATGGAAAGATGGAGAGCATTACAAGGTAACAATGAGGTAGCTCTCTTACAACATGCCTAACTCAATCATAATCACAAAATGCTTTGTAAATGAGAGAGATAAAGGGGCTCAATGGGGTTTAGCACACTCAACTTTAGCAAGGACCAAGGATAGCATGAATGAGCAACCTTGGAATGAACTCCAAGAGGCCCTATTTATAGCTGGGGGTGTTCCTTTGAGTGTGGGATCACTTAAGAATGAAAATAGCCGTTTTGCAACTTACAACATATCTATTTTCATTTCTAACAACTCTCCAATAGTTGGAATCACTTTTTCTACATTTTCCATACAATGTATTTGGTCGAGTTTCAATAAAGGTAACTCAACCGATCCACTATCCGACAAAGCCAATTTTCAAACTATCGTCGAGTTTGTCCTGGGGTAAGTTGATTGATCAACTAAAATCAACTTTGGTCAGAAAGTTGGTTGGTCGAGTTCTATGAGTGTACAACTCAACCGATCCAATCAATTCCAAAAACCCATCACTAATCGATCTAGATTCAAACTTGACCGATTAAGTTCCAGTGACAAATTTTCTAAAATGATTTTAAGTGATCAAACAATGGAATTAAGTGTCCCTGAATTTTCTCATCTTAGTTATAAGTCATGTAATCTATATAAATGATTAAAAAATATTCTAAAATGGTTTGGAGTGTTTTCCCAAATTGCACATTTGCATTGCTTTTGACTTGAACTTGGACAAGCTAGGGCTTGGTGAATTTGATCCTTTTCATGTACTTAATTCCTGAAATTAGTCTTAAACAAAAACATTAGATACATATGAATGGAATGGTTAAGTCATTATCAAAATGTGTACAACACATAACTCTCAAGTAAACATTCTCCCCCTTTTTGACAATGACAAACCATTCCTCAACATATTGAAAAGGATATGTAAAGTTATACCTTAGCCTTGTGGATTGCAAGAGGATTTTTAGTTTGAACAATGTGAATTGCTTCACCACTATCTATGCTTACTCTTACCTACATATTTAGTCTTTCTACACAAAGCTATATAACATGTATACCACATGGTCCTTTAGCAAGTCATATGATAAAGCATATACTTAGACAAGAAAAGTATCACATAGGCAATAAAAGCAATATGGTTTAGCTTCAAAACATCAAACTTCTCTTCCCCTTTAGGAATTATAAAAAAGTAAGTGGGTAGAAGAGCACAAAAACCAAGTCTTCTCCAAGCACAACCAAAACATGTAACCCCAAGATAAAACATGCAACCACATAACACACATTAAACATATACGAGAGGGAAACAAGAAACTAGTGTCATAATCAAAATATGGAAAGCATACCAATAACTCACATGATAGAACATACATAGAGTTATGATACATAAGTTTAAGATTACAACACAGAAGCATGTTCTCAAAGAAACTACATGCCAAAAAGATGAAAACAACATGATGATAGAAATAGTACAACTCATATAATGTGACCAGATGTTTTTAGTACAAAAAGATCTAGAAAGATATATATAATGAACATCTAAGAGCTAAAAACTAAAACATCTAAACGTCTAGGCTATCTATGTCCACAACATCATCATCGACATCATCATCATCATCAGCTTCAGGCTCAAAGTCCTCATCTCCATCTAAAGGTGTAGTAGAGGCAGTACCTTCACCTTCATCACCAGAGCCACCAACAAAGCCATCATCATCAGAACCATCCTCATTGACATCATCCTCAAATTCCTTCTCATCATCAACACCGACTTCCTCATCAACCTGGTATGACATCTCCTCATCGTCAGAAGGACCAAAACCTTGACCGGGCCAAATGGCATTGTGGTTGTCCCAAGTCATGCCAAGATCACGGAGCTCCTTGGCCTGAGGGAAAGTGGGAGCATAAGTGCCAAGGCATGCAAGCAAGGTAGCTATGGGGATAGCAGGTAAAGGTATCACTCCAGGGGTAGGTGTAGGGGTAGGTCCACCAACAACAAAGGGTGTGGCAACAGAAGTAGTAGGTGGAGGGGTTGGGTAGAAGTGATTGTATGCATAGGAATGATAATCACCACATGGGTAGGGCTAGTAGGCAAGGTAAGTATGGGTACATGATAGTTTCACTGTTGACATGATTTGGCTAAGATCCTAATGCAGGTGCTCCTGAACTTGTAGATTGTACGCTTATTGATGCACCATGTAACCCATGAGGGCTTCATTGGATACATGAAACTGGGTGTGGGCAGGTCACGAGGGTGGTGGAGGTGGAGGTGCCTGGGTGGAGATAGAGGTTCCAGTTGTGGTGGAAGAAGAAGTAGGCAAAATTTTTTCTTGATAGTGGTATCACTGATACAGAATCCTTTTCTAGAAGGTTTGTAATGAAAATCATGAATAAGAGACTTATCAGTCACAAAGGTGAAGAGACCACAGATCAAGGCTGGGTAGGGTGGGTGGGTGCCTCGAGTATTCTTCCTGGAGTCAAAATAGGTCATATGGCGAAGAATGTATCTAGACTACTTGACTCCTATGTTCTTCAAAAGACAAAATATAATTACTGTGGTATTCTCTTCAATCTCAGTTTGATTTTTCTTGGAGTGAATCTTGCAGTTGACTACCAGAACAAGTATGTGGTTTTTAAGACCCAAGGAAGAGGATGAGATCATGGATTTCTTCCTATAGGGTATCTAAGGCTTCTTCAAGAATTTATGAATATCAGGGAGAGTAATATCATATTGCTTGTAGAAGGCCTCAGGGTCTAGCAGGTCAAAATAACCAGGATAGTCTTTCCTCCATGTGTCGATTACCTCAATACCATTGAAAAACATGGTCAAGGAATATTATGAGATAGTGAATTTCTTACCGGCAATCATGGAAGTGATAATCACTTGAGTATTAGGAGGGGGTACAAGAGTGTCATAATTCCATGATAGATTTGTGTAGAAT
The DNA here is from genome assembly GCA_963693085.1 of Alisma plantago-aquatica. NCBI lineage: Eukaryota > Viridiplantae > Streptophyta > Magnoliopsida > Alismatales > Alismataceae > Alisma > Alisma plantago-aquatica. The sequence continues at coordinate 368,616,561 of OY856409.1, read as the reverse complement.
TCATCAACTACCTTAGTGCTTGAAATGAAATTGTGAAAGCACTGACGTTCAACACTTAGGGCTGCAAGGTGATGGTCATAAAGAAACTCAGAAACCTCATCTATCACCTCTTGTTTTCACAGACAAGGCTCAAATAAGGCACAAAAAGGAAGGAGATCCTAGGAAGGAGCTCCTTGTACCTATTTAGAGTTTTGTTGGAAACAAAGAAGGTGTCATCAAACAAAATGATGTGAGATTTGGAGGAAAATGATGGTGCTCCGGAAGGGCGGCTCGCTTTCTTCTATTGGAAAACATGGAGGTGAAAAGGAGAAGATTGAGAGACCAAACACAAGAGAAACACCACCAAGGGTCGTCTAACCACCTAGGGAAGATGGGAAAGAGTTCTAGGTAGGTCAAATAAGGGATGACTAGGGATAGGAGAGGGAAGGTCAGGGCTAGGGTTGAGAGCTTGAGAGAGCTGGAGTGAGGATCGGTTGACTTTTCTCTAGTTGAGAGGGAGAAAAGTCAGCTGAAGCTTATTTAAGAGTTGGTCCAACACGGAGATCAGTTGAGTTCTCTGAGAAAGAAACTCAACCGATAGATGTTTGCAAAAGCCCTCGGCCACCAATTGATTGAGTTGGCAACTCGACCGATAGAAGTTATGTCCCAAATTTAAAAATTCTAATTTATAGCCATTTAAGTGCTAATTAAATTTATTTTTCTAGTCCACTTTGTATTTTAAACATACTTAGGCACATATCACTCATAATTGGGTACTATTTAGCGATAAAATCATCATTTGCAAAAATACTCAAAACAAGTGAAAAATAAGGCAAAATAACATGAAAATGTTGGCACTTTAGTAAGTAAGGGTGATCAAGACATGAGAAAAGCATATATGATAGATAACAACTAACTAGAAGGCATATCAGATTCATCTAAAGTAGTTATGAGTAGTTTAGATATAATAAAATAAAATTTCTCTCTTTCTGAAGGTTTAGCAAAAATGTCCGTCAATTGATTTTCTATGTCCACATGCATGATATAAATATCCTTTTTGGCAATGTGATCATGAAGAAAATGATGACAAACCTCTACATGCTTGGATCTACTATGAAATATAGCATTGTAAGATAAATTGATTGTACTAGTATTATCACAAAATATGGGAGAAGAATCAAAATAAATGTTTAAGTCTTTGAGCATTTACTTCATCCATAGAACCTGGGCACAACAACTCCCAGCTGCAATGTATTCAACCTCAGTAGTTGATAGAGCCACTATGCTCTATTTCTTGGAAAACAAAGACACCAAGCATGGTCCTAAGAGGAAGCAAGTGCCACTTGTGTACGTTCTATCAATAAAACTTCCTTCATAATCAACATCACTATAAGTAGTAAGAATAAAGTCCCTTGATTTAGGATACCATAGTCCAAAATTTTGGGTTTTGCCTAAGTACCTCAAAATCGTCTTAATATCTATAAGATGTGACTTCTTAGGACTTGATTGAAAGTGAGCACACAAGACAACACTAAAATTATGTCAGGTCTAGAGGTAGGTAAATAAAGTAAACTTCTAATCATACCTCTATAGAGCTTCTCATCCACTTTCTCACCTTCTTCATCTCTATCAAGTTTGGCGGTGTTTGACATGGAGGTGTCTGTCAGATTGGTGTTCTCCATTCCAAAGAGCTTGAGTATCTTACTTGTGTACTTGCCTTGGTTGATGAAGTTCCCATCTTTAGTTTGCTTGATTTGAAAAGTGAGGAAGAAAATAAGCTCGCCCATCATTCTCATCTCAAACTCACTCAGTATAAGATCACTAAACTCCTTGCAAAGATCAAGATTCTTTCTTCCAAAAATGATATCATCAACATAAATTTGAATGATAAGAAAATTATTAGAAGTGTGTTTCAGAAATAAGGTAGAATCTACTTTGCCCATGATATAGCCATGATCTGACATGGTTTTTAATAGATAAACATAGAGAGCTTTTTGTAATAGATAAACATGGTTGGAAAACTATCATGTTCAAAGCCCAGAGGTTGTGCAAAATACACTTCCTCCTCAATTATACCATTCAAAAATGCACTTTTAACATCCATTTGATATAGAAGGAAATTCTTGTAACTAGCAAAAGCAAGAAACATTCTAATGGACTCAAGTCTATCTACAAGTGCATATGTTTCATCAAAATCTATACCTTCCCGTTGATTGTAACCTTGATCCACAAACCTTGCTTTATTTCTTACCACATTGCTTTATTTCTTAACTAGAAAAAGCAAGAAACATTCTAATGGACTCAAGTCTATCTACAGGTGCATATGTTTCATCAAAATCTATACCTTCCTGTTGATTGTAAACTTGAGACACAAACCTTGCTTTATTTCTTACCACCTTGACGCTTTCATCTAGCTTGTTGCGGTAGACCCACTTGGTGCCAATGATCTTTCTATTACATGGTCTTGGCACAAGAGTCCACTCTATGTTTTTCTCGAATTGCTCTAGTTCTTCCTACATGGCTAGGATCCATTCATCATCCCCAAGAGCTTCTTTGAAATTCTTTGGCTCGAGTTGTGAGATGAAGGCAATGTTGGTATGTTCTTTATTATAGGCAGCCCACATCTTCACTATTTCAAATGGATCACCTATGATTATCTCTTTAGGATGATTCTTTACAAAGCAGGAAGTTGGATCCTTTTTTTCTTCGTCTATCTCTTTTTATTGAGAGGCCACCTCTTTTCCTTTTTGGATGATGCTGAGTTCTTTCAAGATAGGAGTTACTTCATCTGCAACACCATCAATAACAATATCCTTGGAAACGTAGGGGTTAGTCTCAATAAATTTGACATTAATATATTCTTATACTTTAGATAGATCAATATTATGTACTCTATAAGCCTTGCTAGTAGTGTTGTAGCCAAGAAAGAAAGCCTTGTACAATTTCGGATCAAACTTGGCAAGAGAATATCTTGTGTTCAAAACAAAACAAGGACACCTGAAAACATGAAAATACTTGATAGAAGGCTTCCTATCATGCCATATCTCATAGGAGGGTTTCTTCAAAGAGGGATGTATGAAAACCTGATTTTGCACAAAACATGAGGTACTAATAGCTTCGGCCCAAAACTTCTTTGGAGTGTCATACTCTAAAAGCATGGTCTTGGACATTTCTTGTAGTGACATGTTCTTCCTCTCTACAACCCCATTTTGTTGAGGTGTTTGAGGTGAAGAAAAGTTATGACTAAACTCTTCACAAAAATGTTCAAGAATATCATTTTTGAATTCTCCCCCATGATCACTACAGATGGAAACAATGCGACAATAAGCTTCATTTTCAACTCATTTGCAAAATCTAGAGAAAACATCAAGTGTATTGCTCTTAGAAATGAGAAAGAAGGTCCAAGTATATTGAGAGAAATCGTCAATAATAACAAGACAATACTTGGAACCACGAAGCGATTAAGTTCTCATAGGTCCAAATAGATCAATATAGAGAAGTTCAAGAGCTCTCTTGGTGATAAGTACTCCTTTGGATTTGAAGGAGGACTTGGTTTGCTTTCCTTGGGTACAAGGTTGGCATTCCTCATCCTTTTCAAAATCCAATTTAGAAAGTCCTTTGACAAAGTCCTTTTTGCTCAATTTCTTCAATTGATGCATATTTACATGGATAGCCGACGATGCCAAACAGAAGTATCATTCGAATCGACTATAAGACATATACCAAGAATAGGCTTAATAGACTCAAGAACAATTACATAAAGATTATAATTCCTAGTTCCCTTATATATGAAATTGTATGTGAGGGAATCTAGGAGCAAGCATTCAAAAGAAGTAAATAGCACAAGGTAACCATTATCACATAATTGGCTAACACTTATTAAATTGTGATGTAGGCCATCCACAAAGAGAACATTCTCGATGGACAAGGATTCACCTACATCACCCTCACCTTTTACTTTACCTTTATTGTTGTCCCCGAAAGTAACCGATCCTCCTTTCTTCTTTATGAAATTGTTAAAATGTCTTATATCACCTGTCGTGTGCTTTGTGCAACCACTATCAACAATCCATTTTCCTTTTTCCTATAAGAAAGGAGAATGTCAGTTCCCAACTCAAACTTTGGGATCTGGTGTTAGCTTGAGAACCCATTTCATCTTTGAGTTTGTCTCCTTAAGCTTGTACAGACAATACGTAGAATAATGATCATCACTCTTGAAATGAAAACAAATCATAGGATTCTTTGAGCTAGAAGACTCTCCATGGAAGAAAGGAGGTTCCTTACTCTTTTTCTTACCTTTGGCCTTACTCTTGCTCTTAGGTACTCCCATACAAATCCCAAACCACTAGTACCACTTTGTTTGGTAGATTGGTCAAGGATTTCATTGAGGAAGTCATTCCCTTTGAGGAATTTCTACAGAGAGGCTGTAAGTCTATGATTGTCATCAGTGAGAGATAATAGTAGAAGACAAACTAGCAAGATCATCTCTAGCATGAACAAGGTCGGCCTCTAAACAGAGGGCTTTAGTCAAATAAGAATCCTTTTTAAGAGTAATAGAAACAACACCATTACTAGGAAAAATAGGTCTAGAATATAAATCATTAACTTGAGCAATAAGCCCAGCATTTTCAGATTTAAGCAACTGAATTTCTTTGAGATAAACATCTCTCTTATCTCTACGAGCATCACTAACACGATTAAGTTCAACATTTTTAGTTTTAAGTAACTCAAGCTCATTAAGGCACTTTTGGTTATCTTCCTTAAGAGATGCAATGTTCTTAAGAAAGACACCATTCTCTACTTCAACACTATAGTATTGGAGCTCAAGATCAAGAAATTAGCATTGCAAGGAATCAATTCTCTCAAGATGAATTTTCTCATTTTGTTCAAGAATGTCAAGCTTAGCATACAAGTCATCAATAATCTTACCCAACCTCTTCTTTTTAGATTTACATTTGGAATAAGAAGAAAGGGTAGAATTAAGCATGTCAATAAGAATTTCTTTAGATAGATCATGCAAACTTACCTCACTTACCTCACCAATATCTTCACTTGTGGAGGCCATGAGTGCAAGGTGGCATTTTCCATCTTCATTGGAGCTTGAGCCACTAGAGGATGATCCTACCTAAGATGCATGAGCTACGTCTTTGTGCCTCCTCTCCTTCTTGTCCTTCCTCTTTTATTTGATATCTTTCTTGTACTCTTCCTCCTTCTCAGATCTGCTCTTGTGGTGTGACTTTCTAGCCTTAGGACATTTATCCTTTTTTACCACACTTGTAGAACCTTAGAGTAGAAGAAGAAGATTGCTTCCTTTGAACTTCTTTCCCTTGGAGACGTTGGCTTCATGATCACTAGGGTCATCATATTCACTAGAGGAGGATGGAGAGGTCTGGCAACAAAGCTGTTGTTGAAGGATGAGAGCCTCCAGTTGAGCTTTGAAGGCACTATCTTTGATCTTCCTTGATTCTTTTTCTTATTCATTTGATTCCTCTTCTTGGTTGTCAAGTCTTGGCTCATGAGCTTGTAGATTGCCAATAAGATCCTCAGTTGGAAGATCACCAAGAATTCTTACTTCTTCAATGAAGGTCACCTTTGACTCCCATATCTGTGGAAGAGACCTTAGGATCTTTGAGTTGATTTCTCCTCTATCCAAAGTATGTCCAGATGATGATGTTGAGTCTTGAGTACATCTCGACAACTCCTTCTTTCTTCCCCATATTGAAGTTCTCTAGGAGGTTGTTTAAAATGTAGATCTTTTCCTCCTTCACTTGCTTTGTTCCTTCATAAGTGATGCACAACTTGTCCCATATCTCATAGGTTGTGTCCCATGAGGAGATGCGGTCAAATTCGGAAGGAGTGAGGGATACATAGAGGATGCTAATTGCTTTGGCATTGACCTGTGCATTATTTGTAGATACTTGATCCCAAGTTGTTACAACTCTGACCATATCCTTGTAGGGTGTAATAATCACTTTGACATATTAAAATTCATCCCTTGAATGTAAAATTGGATATCCCACTTCCAATAGAGGACGTTGGTGCCGTCGAAGACCGGAGGGCACATGGAGAAGCATCCCTCTAGGTTGAGGGAACCAAGTAGGTTCTCATCAATCTTCTCATCTCATAGGAGATTTGTTGGAGAAGATCCTTTCTCTGATACCACTGGTTGGATATAGGGCTCTAGAAAGGGTTGGGGGTGAATAGAGCTTCAAAACTTGCAAAAGAATAGTTATACCTTCAAATTATATCAATTGAAACCAAACACTAAAAATAAATTTGAGGCCCTATCTAAACAAGCATATCAAGGATGAGAGATATTGAAACAAACACTTAGAAAAGGTATTTAGGGTGGTTCCAATCTCCAAACTAGGAGACCATCGATCCACTACCTAGAGAGATCAACCTCTAGGACTTTGCAACACATGTATACTTATATTCCATTATAAGACATACAAGAAGACCACCTTATATCCAAGGGCTTACCTATCCAAGATTTAGTCTTCTACCTCACAACATGTCTTACCCACTTTGCAAGCAGCTCGATTCCTTCTCCTAGGATATCTCCTCCTTGCAACAAGTCTTCAGCCTTGAGGATTTACCCATCAAGCTCCTTGGATCTTCCACCTTGTCCTTCTCCTTCACTTGGAGAAGATCTTCACAACTTCTTTAGCCTTAAAGAAGAACAACAACTCCTCCTTCACTCGAAGAATATAAGTTTAGCCTTTGCTCTTTGAGAAAGGGGATTGGGAAGATGGAAATATGGAGAGCTTTACAAGCTAACAATGAGGTAGCTTTCTTACAACATGCCTAATTGACTCATAATCACGAAATGATTTGTAAATTAGAGAGAGAAAGGGACTCAAAGAGGTTTAACACACTCAAATATATCAAGGACCAAGGATATCATGAATGAGCAACCTTGGAATGAACTCTAAGAGGTCCTATTTATAGCTGGGGGTGTTCCTTTGATTGTGGGATGCTTAAGAATGAAAAATAGCCATTTTACAACTTTATACAGATCTATTATCATTTCTAATAACTCTCCAATGGTTGGAATCACTTTTATTTGCATTTTCTGTATATTACATTCGGCCGAGTTTCAATAAATGTAACTCGACCGATCCATTATCTGACAAAGCCAATTTTCAAACTATCACTCCTGTTTGTCCTAAGGTAACTCGACTGATCAGCTAAAACTCACTTTAGTCATGAAGTTGGTCAGTCGAGTTTTGTGAGTGTACAACTCGAACGATCCAATCATTTCCAAAAATCCAACACCAATTGATCGAGATTCAAACTCGACCAATTAAGTTCATGTGGCAAATTTTCTAAAATGATTTTTAAGTGATCAAATGATGGAATTAAGTGTCCCTGATTTTTTTTCATCTTAGTTACAAGTCATATCATCAATACAAATAATAGAAAAATATTCTAAGGTGGTTTGGAGTGTTTTCCCAAATTGCATATTTGCATTGCTTTTGACTTTAACTTGGAAAAGCTAGGGTTTGGTGAATTTGATCCTTTTCATGTACCTAATGCCTAGAATTAATCTTAAACAAACATATTAGATACATATGAATGGAATGGTTAAGTCGTTATCAAAATATGGACAATGTATAACTCTCTAGTCAACACTTATAAGATTAACATAATAGTGGCTAAGAAATAGTCTATTGAAAAGGATATATATATAATCCCAAATTTTGAATAGTTGTAAAACAAACAAACAATATTTTTGTGTGAAAAGAAATAGAGTTTTCTCCCACCAACTCATAGATAATATATCCCTTGAATGTACAAGTAATTAGAGTACTTGGTCGACCTTTGGAATCTAATCTCCATATTAAATTTTCAAACATTGTCCACTCACTTTAAACATCCAACCTTGGTTGTTTCCAATTTCAATTGGACCATACGGAAACATTCTCTTCATGTAAAACATTCTAGAACACCTTGACCACAATTTTCCTATAAATAGTCTCAAATGAGAGTTAGAAAGTGTCGTAAGTTGGCCATGTTCAAAGGTCCTACTTAAGATGTATCTATCATGCAATTTCTTGGCCCTCTCCTAGTATATTATATAGCTTTCTTATGCATCATGCCTAATGTCATAAAGTTCACTCAACTAGAGTAGTCTCACCCTTTTGTTGGCTTTCATATCAAAATGTAATTTCTTTATGGTCTAGTAGGGTTTACGTTCTAGCTCAACTGGAAGATGACATGCCTTATCATAAACTAGCCTACATGGGGACATTCCTATGGGTACATGAAAGTATTTTAGTATGCCTATAGAGTGTCATGAAGGAGTGTGGACAAATCTTTCCTAGAGGTGAATATTGTGTTCACTAGGATTCTCTTTATCTCTCTATTATAAATATCCAATTGGTTGCAAGTATGGGTATTGTAAGGGGTAGAGACTTTACGGGTAATGCCATATTTCTCAATATTTTATCCAAGTTCTTGTTTCAAAAGTGCATCCTACCATCATCAATAATGACTCCCAGTGTGTAAAATCTGGAAAATATGTTTTCTTGATAAAAATTCTCAACCCATTTGGACACATTATCCATTAATACAAGAATATACAAATACCTATTGTATAGTGTAAAGGTTCCCATAAAGTATACAACCCATACATAAAAAATCTCCACCTTCAGTATAGACTGAAAGGGTAATTCATTCTTGTTGTATATTTCCCCTGCACGTTGACAATTATCACACTAAAGCACATAGTGGTGTGCATCTCTAAATATCTTAGGACAGTGAAAGTTGGATTGTAAAATTTTGGCAACAATGAGGTTTAAACTAAGGTGTCCTCCAACTAATGATGTGTGACAATGCTATAATATATGCTTGATTTCTACTTCAGCAACACACCACTGGATGATCCCATCATTGCAAGGCCTATACATTTAAGGGATTCCCAAATATAGAATTTTTCTTTAGATAAGAATATTTTTTTCTATTGCCAAATTTGGTATTTAGTCATTATATCCCCTGCTTGAAAGTTTGCTACGTCTGCAAAGGAGTAAAGCTTTGGATTCGACAGAGTTTCTCATCTGGGAATGTATTCCCTATAGGAATGTGGTTGGTTCCCTTGAGTATCCTCTAAATGAGAGAGGTGATCAGATATGAAAATTTTGGGAACCCACCTTATCCTTAATTTCACAGTCAAACTCTTGTTACGATAAGATCCAACATATCAACATTAGTTTGGTATCTTTCTTTTGAAGTATTCTAGAGAAACATGGTCCATGTATACAATGACTTTAGAACTAGAAATATACTACCTTAATTTCTCAAAGGCAAATACTATAGCTAGATTTTTTTTCTTAGTGGTATAATAATTGATTTTGGCCCCATCAAGTAACTTACTAGCATAATAGATAATGTGAAATACATTTTTGAGATATTGTAGTAGAGAAATTCCCACATATAAGTCACTAGAATAAAACATTATGACAAAGGGTAGGGTCCAACCTAGTGTGGTAATGATGTAGGATACAAACAATTATATTTTAATATTATTATTAGAATCTACACATTATTTACCTAAATCAAATTTCGTATCTTATATTAAGATATTACACATATGATCTTCAAAATCCTCTCAATGAATGTTCTATAGATCTCAACATGTCGCAAGAAACTCCTAACCCATTTAGGGGGTGCGTGGTTGCACACTCTTAATAACAAAAATCTTAGATAGGTTCACCTCTATTCCTTTGTATGAGACAGTCTCTCCTAGAACTATCCCTTCCTAACCTTAAATTGACAATTTTTCCAATTGGAAAAGGTTGTTTTTTTTTTTCAAACCTATCTAGAACATAACTCAGATTGGTTAAATACTTCTTAAAATAATCCCTAGAGACATAATAATCATCCATGAATATCTCAAGAGAAAATTTCAACCATCTTATAGAATAAGTGCATCATGATTTTAAATGTGGCAAGGGCATTGCATAGTCCATAAGGCATTCTCCTAAAGGCATAGGTTACATAGATCTAAGTGAAGGTCATTTTTGGTTAGTCTTCATGTGCCATCTGGATTTTATTGTAGCCATAATATCCATCAAAATGACAATGGAGAGGACAGTAAGCAAATATCTCATGTTTTTTTATCTATGAAGGGTAGGGAAAATGGTCTTTCTTACTGGCATGATTCAGGCAGATATAGTCCATACAAAACCCACCAAGTTAACACCTATAAAAATCCCCACTCCTGTAATACCCATGAATGAAGACTATAGCAGCAACAACAATCATTCCAAATTTCCAATATCAAGATCCTAATAAACCACCAACAATTACCAATTTCACAGAAAATCATTAGACTTAAAATTAAAAGATAAAATATCCTCAAAGTAGTTATAATATGTTCTTGCAAAATTGGGGGGAAACTAAAGTATTCAAAAAATAAATGGAATTGAAATAAAAGTCTACCTAATCCTCTTGGTTTCTCTTCATATTTAGCTTCTTCAATTATTCACCTTGGATTCCATTTTCCTTTAGTTAATAAACTAACCTAAAATGTCAAAAAACATTGATGGTCAACATATCCATTTGTTGGTATTTGTGGCACATAGATAATTACAACCCAAACAATAAAATTTACATGAAATAAAAGAGATAATTTTTCAAACAAGAAAAGAAACATATCAAATTTACATGTTAAACCTTAGTCCATCTTGTACATGGTAAACATACATTATCTTCAACGTTCCTATGATAGATTTCACCTTATCAATTATTTCTTTATTCCAAAGTAACCAAACTATTTTCTTGGTGGATTTATGGGTGTATGCCAATTTTAATCCAAAATTGTTCTGAACTTTTCACAGGGTCCAAGATGGGTTTCCCAATATAAAAAAGAGAGGATTTCTCCTAAACACCCTCATAGGAATGTCTACTGTTCTCAATACATTAATTTCATGTGATACTCATAATGTATTTATGTTCTACCTAGTACCTAAAAAATTTTAGTTAAAACTTCATGAAATCCAAATAGAAATATCAAAATCTCAATTAATGAAGTTACATATAATTTATCAACACACCTGATTCAATGTAAGCATTATCCAATATCCAATAACAGAAACAATCAACAATTCAATTTTTGTGAATAATACTCACAAAGGCATTAAAGTTAATCAAACACCATAGTTGTGGTTTTGGTCTTTGGATAGATCTTAAGGTTGAGATTAAATTCTAGGGTTTTCATGCTTTGCATCCCATCACTCAAAAAATCTCTAAAAGTTCATGTTTTCAAGCCCTAAACTCATACACAATGAGTCATTAATTTTTTTCTAAAAAATTAGAAGATTTATTATTATCATCTTTTTAGATCTAGGTCAAATATTATAATTATGTCCAATATGAAAAGATCATGTTGATCATATTAAATAATCACAACTAGGATTTATCATATGAATCTCTATTTGAAGAGGGAACTCAAAGCACACTACTTTTAAAACGATGGTCAGGTCATGTTAGAAAACATTTTTTATTAGAATGTAACCATTTTCCTGGTTAATTTGACGTACATTTAAGCTATAATTAATCATCATAGATATTTCTAGGACTATATGAGTATTTATATAATAATAAGGATTTAGAGGAAAATACCTTGGTTGTTGATTACCATGGAAGCCTCTCATTGGGCAATTCCACCCTAGGATTATGGCCATGCTTTTTAGTGGGCATGGTCTACAATATTTTATCCAACCCATCCTAATAACTCTCCCAAGTTGGCCAGTATACAATTGAACTGAGTATTTTGTGAAAAGCTAGGTTGGGGCCAAAGACATGTTTCATCACCACTCACACTACGTGAAACACCCTCTTGCCTCATGCGAGCATCATTGTGGGGAGATACGGGGGAAAGGACGTAGCCGAACACCCATGACCACAATGGAGGGTCCCATATCCAATCTCTATCCCTCCCAATCCTTCTTGTCACTCCTAAATAGCATGCAGAGAACCCTAATTATGGCTATGCAAAGCTCGTCATGTTAGTTGTGTGAGGGAAAAAGGGGGAAATCACCCCTGCTCACCATTGTGAGTGCTTGAATATCCCAATAGTCCAACATGGTCATAGTGTGCCTAAAACTCGACATAGCTCCAAAATGTAGCGATAAATAAACTTGTACCCCACCCCAAACTACCTTCTCCTTAGACTGAATTTGGGTTTGACCACCAGTAGAAACCTCTAGGTAGCTTGTGATTCCATAACTTCCCCACCTGCATATTTCTCTTCTCAGGCATAAATACTCACTTCTACCTCTTGTCAGTTATGCTTCACTCCTACTGCAATGTCCATTTTAGAATAGGAAGTTTTAATATTAATGCGACTTGCATGTGGCTAAAATCTTATAATTTTGTCCATTGAATTTTAAAAAACAATGCAAACATATGATCAAATTTTAATTTTTGGAAATAAATTCCATCAAAGTCTGCAAAATTTTCGTTTGACTAAAAGTAGTTGCATCCAAAATAGCCAAAAGAGTAAGGGAAAGAACTATTTATATAGGTCATTGATTCTTGTGATTTGGGGCAAGAAAGAGCTGCAAGAAATTGGGACTTTATAATAAAAAGTGTATATAACTTGTGATTGAGTGACTCTTGGTGAAAACTGAGAGCTGAGCATTGTTCCTCCATTCTTTCCTTTGATGGCCTAAGAAAGAAGGTGATATGTTGGTTGTTGAATTATCATCCAAGGATCACACTCATCATTCACCCATAAAGGCCCGCACCTATGTTCAAACATATGGGTCACTTGCTATATTTCTCATGCATAATTAATTAAATTAACCCACAAGTTATGAAAACTTCATTCAAACACTTGCTGATATCCATTAATTCTAATAGATCACTACAATTGGAATGAAATTCTAAATATAACTTGTTTATAAAGAAAATCTAGTCTTCTATTGAACTTCAAACCAAAGTGGCAACTTTTGTTTGCCAAACCAAGATCCTAATAAAACATGTGCTTTAAACCTATATTTATTATAAAGTCTCTTCAATCTAGTAAAATATCTTTACATCTTCATAAAATATTTTCCTAATGAATCAAAGCTTTTCTATTATCAAAAAGATATTTAAGTGACCACCAAAAAATAACACATAAATTAATCTTTGATGTATAAATAAAGCCAACATTTGATTTTCTTGAAAATTGTCTGAAACCATATATAATTTCACAGGCTATAAATTAGTTCATATTTACCTTAAATATTAGTTTATCTCTAACAATGGCAAAGACTCACCTTATAAACTTGATATCACTCATAATTTCTTCCAATGATCTATGGGATTTCAAAATTTTCCTTTTATGGACCGTAATGAAAATTAACTCAAGCTTGTAATTTTTTGAATATCCACACAATAAAATGACATTGTAGTAACCAATTATGAAACTATAAATTGATAGAAAATTAGTAAACTTTCATGCTCTCAAATATTTCCAATCTTATAAGATTTTTCCCTCAAAATTCAAATCAAAACAATTTCAAGGTGGTTGAAAATTTATAATGGCATTGATATTTATAAATCCTACATGATTTCAATCACATCAAGGTTTTAGGGCTAAATTAAGCCAAAATTACAAAGTGACTCATTATATATCAGTTATGCTAGCACAAGTGATGTCTTCAATGTGAGACTTCCTTTATATTAAGGGGAGTTCATTTGTCAAGGCATATGAATGTCCCATGATCCTCATCCCTTGAGGATGGGCACTAAAGGCTATAATCAATCAAGGTGAATTATGCTCTAGTCAGTTACTTGACTTCCTTTCTCTAGTTGTTTTTTTTAATGAGATACAACATACTACATAAAAGGTTCTTCCAGTGACCATATCTTATTTATCCTTTCTAGGTTTATGAGCTCATCCCATGGATAGACGGAAAGTTCATGCTAAATTTCTATATATAGTCTCTATTCATACCTAAAGTGTTACTCAAAATCCTATTGTTCATATCATCATGAGGACCTAAACTCTTAAAATGGGCTCAAATCACTTACCAAAGAGTATCCTAGATTAAGATTGTACATTGGAGGAAGATTATGTACCCGAGTTGGAATACAAACCACATGAACCAACGAATACCAAAGACAACATGCATAAGCATGAAATACTTAGAATACATGAAGACATAACAAGATGAAACCACCAACAACATTATCTCTACACTCAACAAGTATATTAAACAACATCATTTATTACAAGATTCCAATTACAAATTGAGAGTCAAATTATATAAGGTTTCTCATGTACACTATCTAGGATCTTACAACAAGCACGACTTGAATACTTGCTCACCAATCATCAATTCCCAAGCTATCTATGAACCTAAACCATAGGAGAAACAAGCGGGTCAACACACAATGTTGAGTATAGGGTAGAAATATACATATCTTTAAAGTTTTCATAATTTTAAAGATTTATAGAAGTAAACAAACAAGAATAAATGAGTTAAGTACTTATCAAAATGAGAACCCATGTTTTATTAATTTTACTCCCATTACACCAACAATATCATGTACCATAAGGCCTTTGACCAAATTTCCATCAGAAGGGGTCTGTGAGGTTGTATAAGGCTCAATGTCATTAGCTAACCCTATTTATCGACATGGTCTACCCTACTTGACAACTCAAGCAGGCACCCAACGTTGGGTACTTATCCTGATAATACATGCAAGTGCACAAGGTTTGTATAATGAGATCTATTTTTTGTGTGCAAGTTATAAAATTAAAGAGACAAAGCATTCAATACAACACTATAGTACTACATGGCAATAATTGAGAAAGTAAACAAGCATACATACATATCAAGGTTCAAGCAAGAAAACAATAATCACACTTTAATAGACTTCCACTTCATACTTGTTGTAGATGGCTCCTCTTGAAGGGAGAATGAGCGTCGTCGCCATCATCCAGGGAAAGATCTTTAGATATGGAGGGATAAATCGAATGAAGATGTTCGTATTGTCCAACATGATACCCAAAGGATTGGTCTGATATCTATCACACGTACATCAGAAAGTCTGCTTCGCCTCTACCCGAAGTGAACATTATAGTTAAAAAGGGCCATATCATCTTCTGCATAGCAGAAGACATAGAAAATACAAATAGATGATAACATTATCTTCATTCCAAATATCTTTCTTCTTCACCAACATATTCTCAAGATATTGGGAACTGAATGGTACAGTGGAAGTTATGTATTAGAAGAGTCATATGCTTGATCATCATATTTTCAAACCCTTTATATATGGACTATGATTTAGAGCATGTGCCATGGTTTGTTAAACAAAAGCCACTTATTTTGATGAAATGGTGACCTGATCTTTCGATCTTTAAGACCGGCCTAAAGAATTTCCCTATCTGGATCAGATTGTATGATTTGCCACTTGAACTTTGGGACATCAAAATGTTTGGACAAGTGTTTAGGTTGTGCATGTTGTAAGATCCTAGATAGTGTACATGAGAAAACTTATATAATTTGACTCTCAATTTGTAATTGGAATCTTGTAATAAATGATGTTTTTTAACATACTTGTTGAGTGTTGATATTATGTTATTGGTGGTTTCATCTTGTTATGTGATCATGTAGTCCAATGAAAGTTTTAAAATGTAAAGTCACCACCTATAGTAACTCTGATGCTCTTTCTGTTGCTTCCATCTCAACACTAGCAAGTTCAAGTAGTCTTATGAATAATATCCCTGGTATTAGGCCTTCTATTTTGGGAATTATTTCTAAATGCTCCAAACCCTGGTACCATGTATGTTCCTTCTACCCTGATACAGGTCTTCAATGTATCTCTCTATCAAATGAGATAAGTTTAGTAGTTGGCTCAAAATCAGTTTCTAATCAAAATTCTCCACCTATGTCTATCACTAAAATGATCTCTAGGAGTTCTCACAGAGTCATTAGTTCTATTTTATCACCTTATGAATAAGAGTTTTAGTAAATTGGAAACAATTGATGATAAAGGTGAGGTCAGAAACATAGCGACCCAAGTTTCTAAAAGAGTTATTATAAGATTTCCTGTTATAATATTAGAAGCCTCAACAACATAATTCAAGGTGTCTAAGAGGAACTGAGAAGATCTGACAGTCAAATAGCTATTCTTAATGACACTAATATCAGATGGAAGAAGTTAAATAGTGATCTATCTAAACATTTCTCTGAATATAACTTTATCTTGAACCTTGATTCCCATGATCTAAGGAGGATTGTCTTATGGCAACCTAATGAGTGTTCTATGGCTAAAATTCTTCAATTAGTAACATATTCTCTTAGAAGTCACACTTGATAATCATAATTTTTTGGTTTTTACTTCTATGGTATTTAAGAGAACTAATCTTTGTTCTTCTTTTGAACATCTTAACAATCGATTCGATCTTCTTTGGATTCTACTTGGTGACTTCAATGCAGTTAGAAAAGAATGTGAAAAAGAAGGTAAACTCCCTCCTACAAAAAAATTAATGGATGCGTTTAGTTCTTTCTTGTTGAATTGCAGTCTCATTAAATTAGACCTCAAGGGTACTTTCTTTTCTTAGGATAACCACTATCCTGTATGGATTTCATTACTCTTAAAATTGATAGAGTTGTTTATAACTCTAACTTCATGGGTGTTTTTGACAATTTCTCTGGATAACTCATTGCAAATATGGTTAGTGATCACCGATGCACTGAGTTTAACATTGGTGCTCCTAGATTTATTAAATCTCTCTTCATATTTATCTAGTTGATTAAAGATGATTTTCTTTCCATTGTGAAAAATTAATGGGATATAAATATTGACGGTTGTGCAATGTACGAAGTCTATAGAAACTTTTAAAATCTCAAATATAATTTGAAGATATGGAACCAGATTGATGTGGGCAATCTTCTATATGAAGTGAAAGTTTTAAAATATAAAGCTCTTCATGGTCAAACTAAAGTTGATCTTCATCTTCTCAATTTTAATCTTCAACAAACTATTTTTGATTTGGGAAGGGACCTTTATACTACTGAAAAAATGAAGAAAGTTCCCTTAGAAGAAATCTAGAATTCAGTGGCTAAAAGAAGGTGATCAAAATATCAATTTCTTCTACTCTTCTAAGAAAACAAGGTGGAAAAGGAATCACTTCAAATGTTTTAAAATTTATGACAATCTTGAATTTAACACACAGATAATTAAGAAACATGTTATTGATTTTTATTCTATTTTTTTAAACAATTGCATTGTGAGCTCTGATATTATTTCTTTAACTGGGACATGTACTAAAATTTCCAATGAACACAAAATTTATTTTATTGCTCGTGTTTCTCAAAAGAAATTGAAGATATTGTTGCTGACCTTAATCCAGACAAAGCTCTAGGTTAGGATGGTTTTGATGCAATCTTCATTAAAAAGTATTGGTCTACTGTTGGACTTTATATTTTCTCTACAATCATGGAGATCTTTTCAAAAGGTAAACTTCTTAGAGAGGCCAATAATACTTTCTTAACTCTCATTCCCAAGGGTCTAGATACCTCAGAGATAAAAGATTGGTGCCCCATTACTCTATGCAATGTAGTCTATAAGATTATTTTGAAAACCCTAGCAAATAGACTTCAAAATGTTCTCCTTTCTATTATTAGTCCTAATCAAATCACCTTTATTAAAGGTACAAACATCAAGGATGACATGCTCCTATAAAATGAGGTTTTACATGATTTCAATAGGTGCAATTCAGGGAGTGGAATGTATCTAAAGATTCATATTTCTAAGGCTTGTGATTCTCCAATTGGACTTTCCTTTATTCTATTTTGTACAAAATGTGATTCTATTTGATCTAGATTAATTGTATTGTAGAGATTTTCAATTCCACTTCATATCAGATTCTCTTTAATGGTGAGCCCACTACTTTATTCAATCCATTAAATGGGATTAAGCAAGGAGATTCAATTTCTCCTTATCTATTTGTTATTGTAATGAAAGTTTACTAGTCATTATAGATCAATATTTCATTTCCCATAAAATTCATCCCCTTAAAGCTTCAAAGAATTTGAGCTTATCCCATCTTGTTTTTGCCAATGACCTGATGATTTTCCTTGAATCAAATGAATATAATGCTCAAAGAATTCTGGATATTCTAGAGTATTTTGGTAATCTCTCTAGTCTTAAAATTAACCCTATGAAAAGTGAGGTTATCTTCAATAAGTATGTGCCTTCTGATAGTATCAACATCCTTAATTTCAATATTTGTAAGCTTCGATCAAAGTATCTTGGGGTTCCCCTGGTTATTGTCAAGATTAATGGAATTGTTTGTTCTCCTCTTATTGGTAAAATTAAACCAAGGCTAGAATGTTGAAAATCCAAGTGTCTTCCAATGACAGGAATATTAGAAAACATCCAATCCACTTTTATTTCCATTTATCTAAATTGGTGTTATTCTTTTTCCCTGCCTAAATCTATCATGGATGACATTGAAAAATATTTTGGGATTTTCTGTAGGGCAAAAATAATGATAAAGCTCAGGTTCACCTTGTTAAGTGGGAAATAGTTAGAAAACCTAAAAAATAAGGTCAGATCAGCATCAAGAAAATTGTTGATGTATTCCTATCTTGGCTACTTAATAATGGTTGGAATGTCATAAAGAATAAAGGCACTCTCTAGGTCTAATGGATTAATGAGAAGTACTTGTCTAAGTCTTCTTTCTGGCCTATTTCAATTAATGCTAATATGTCTCTTATGCTTTCTATAATCCTTAACTATCATAAGATTCTTTTAATACATACCTACTTTACTATTGGTGATGGATGTAATAGAAAGCTATGGTTATATCCCTGGCCTCCAAACAAAAAAGTTCTTAGTGATAATGTGGGTTGTGATGCTATCATTAAACTGGGCTTGCCTCAAAATTGTGATATGAAGTCTATTATTACTAATGATTCTTGGAGTGTTCCCCCATCTAGGAATAATGTGAAATTGAGTCAATATCTCCATTCTATTCCTTCCCCAAAAGTTCACATGAGGATCTTCTCTTTTGTGATCTTAAACATCTTAAGCTCAAAAATGTTTGGAATTCTATTAGGCCTTGTTCCCCTAAGCTGGGGACATTTTGTTGGTATGGAATTCTAAGGCTCCTGAGAGGTTTATCGTCCACTTATGGTTAGTATCACATAACAAGTTACCTACCTCAGACTAATATGAAATAAGAGGCATTAAAACCCCATCTATGTGCTTTTGATGCCAATGTGCATACGAAGATATTAAGCATATTTTGTTTTCTTATCCTTTCACGAAATCTATTTTGAGTTTTGTCAATGTTGAGTTGGATACTAGTGTATATCCCTCTTCTTGGCATGAGCTCTTGCTTATCTCAAACAGACAAATTAAACTATTATTTAGTATTGCTTTTTACAACATTTGACGGGAAAGAAACAGAAGAGTGCATGAGGATGAATAGAGGAATAGTGCCAAGGTCTGGGCTATAATCAAAGTAGATGTTGATGGTTTCTCTTTGTAATTGTAGCTGATAACACTATTTGTGTTCATGGAAGTCATGTCATAGTTGAGGATCTATTTGCACTATTTATTTATCTACCACTTATGGGCTTATCACTAAAGTTTTTTCTTTCCTACTTTTCTTTGATCTAGAGCTTTCTTTTTCACAGTTCTATCTATACCTTCTAAAGTCTTAGAGACTTGATTTGATATTGAATGAAAATTTTGTGAAGTTGTAGATGAGTAAATAAAGTATTCTAATGATTAGAACTTGGAGTCTGTTCATATTCTTCTTAGAATCATAATTTTATGATTTCCTCGAAGACTATACTTTACCACAAAGTTTTGGATAATTATTGTATATTTTCTTTGCCTCATGTATATTTTTTCCTTTCTTGTAGAGATGTGTATCTTCCCTTATACTGATAGAGAACCACTCTGGTTCCTCTCTCATTCCATTTCCATACTTGTTCTTTTCTTTTTACAAAATAAAAAAGGAAATGACGTTTGATTGATGAAGAAAAAAACAATAATCACAAATTTTGTGTGGGAGGATGGCGGCGCGAGGCGGTCCTAGGGGCGATCCTAGGGAGAACAGAGGCGCAAGGTCTGGAGATCAGAGATCTCAGGAAGACGAGGGAGACGGGGACCCGACAGGAGGGCAGAGTTCCATCCCGCCAGGCTCGACCGGAATTCATCTCAACTTTGCCTCAAGCAGTCACAATCATAACCAGCAACAGAACGAATCCCTCAGGACCGGGGAGGGCTGTTCTATGGAAGTGGATGGTACCGGCGGCAACCCTAGCTTCCCGCCCCTGGCTGGAAGCATGACAACCGGTAATGTGACCACCGGCGACAGCATCTCTGACAAAGCTCGCTCGTCCTATAAAGAAGCGATGGGGGTGAGAACCACAGGGAACCCATACGGTTTCATCCACATCGATGCTGATACATGCGGCGTCTCGCTGCATGCCTCGGATATCGAGGTAACATCCGATCAAGGTTATCCAGCCTTCCGAGTCCGGAAGGAGGCCCTCGACGAGCTTCTCAAGCCGTGGTAGTATACGGTCATCGTCAAGCTCCTGTCGCGGGAAATAGGGTATCTCACCATGCGTGACAGATTGAAAGATATGTGGAAGCCACTGGGGGGCTTCAACCTGATTGACATAGCAAACGATTATTTCATCGTGCAACTCCAAGATGAGGAAGACTACATCAACGCCTTGGCCGAAGGTCCTTGGCCCATCTTTGGATCATACCTAACTGTTCAATGCTGGGTTCCAGGCTTCTGTCCAGACGCAACATCACCTTTGCATGTGGTTGCTTGGGTCCGTATACCCAATTTACCAATCCATCTATATCAGGAAGTTCTCTTAAAAGAAATTGGGGATACCCTAGGCAAAACGATTAAGGTTGCCATGAACACTAAGATGTAAAGGCGAGGCCGGTTTGCACGTATTGCAGTTGAGATCAATATGATGAAGCCCCTAACTTCGGCTATTTTAGTTGATGGTATCAAGTATAATGTGGAGTACGAGAACATCTTGTACATCTGCCTACATTGTGGGAAAGCCGACCATATAGAAAAAGATTGCAGATTCAGGTTGGAATCTGAAGCCGAGGCCCATAGAGCAAGTGTCTAATCCGGAAGTCTTGTCCCCCAGAACCCCACAAGAAGAGAGGGCTTCTCCGAGTCCATCCACGCCAAGCCGATTTTGAGGAAGCCAAAGAAAACACCTACCACTTCGCCATCTAGCAAAAGACTCAACCCGACAAATAATAGATTTCAAGAACTCGTGGACATAGAGGAACATGACATTGTCCAGGAAGTGGTCGATGCCGATAACGTGGCCGAAAGAATCACGGGCAGTATTGACTGGAATTTAAGGAAAAGGCAAGGGAAGCAGCACAAGAAGGTGGGGGAAACAAACACTAACCATGATTCACCGCGTCAAACAGTATCCCAAGAACAGCCCCAAAGATCCAACCAGACCCTCACAGGGACGCCAGCTCATACTACAACAGCTCCATCTGGTGATGCGGTTTTGCACGGTAGAGATAACTCTTCTCACCCCTTCGTTACCTCCAATTTCCATATGGGCACCCATGCCAATGAGAAGAGCAGCTACGTGAAGTACAAAAGCCCCATGAAGTCTTCCGTGGGGATTCATTTGAGGAACAGGAAAATCATGAACGCAGGGGACCCTGGTCGGGCCTCCACCAGGAAGAGAGGGAAACCCTCGTTACTCCAAGACCTAGAACAGGAAGTGCAGGAGATGGGATCATCCAACATTGTTGAAGATTGTCAATGAAAGCCATGTTTTGGAATGTTCAGGGTGTTTGTGACAAAAACACCCAGAACATAGTGAAGGAACTTGTCAATAGATATCAAGTTTCTATGTTGGGGCTGTTTGAAACTCGGTGTAGTGGGCCTCGCGCCACAAAGATCATCAAAAATCTAGGGTTTGCCCAATCCCACAAGGTGGAGGCTGTGGGGTTCGCCGTCGGCATATGGGTGCTTTGGAAGCCACATATAAAACTAGAAATCATTCTGTCACATAAGCAATTTATCCACTGCCGTATAGACAATGATGTCTTCATAACCTTTGTCTACGGAGGCACAACAAGAAGCACCCGTAAATTTCTCTGGAATCATCTTTCCTCCCTCGCCCCATCCATCCGATCTCCTTGGTTGGTCGCGGGTGATTTTAATGTTGTTATGTTCCAGTCTGAAAAGTTTGGAGGAGTTACCTTCGACAAAGCTAACAGCAGAGACTTTGTGGAGGCCATGCAAGCTTGCGAGCTTTTCGACCTGGGGGCAAACGGAGCACGCACAACCTTTCGGAGAGGACTCCTACATGAAAGGCTGGATCGTGCCTTAGGCAATTCTTTCTGGCTTGACTCTCCCCTAGCAGGGTAGGTTTCTGTTCTTGAGAAGAATCATTCAGACCATGCACCCCTTCTCATATCGACCAAGGATGGGGGTCCCCGATGGAAACCTGTCCTACATACCTCGGCAAGCTGGAAATCGACGGAAGGGTTCAAAGCCTTTCTAAAGAACCACTGGGATACTGATATAAATCTTCCCAAAGCTGGAGCTCGCTTTCTCAATCATGCATCCCTTTGGGCGGCGAGGAAGAATAAAGAAGATAGAAGACAGAAAGATCAGCTTGGCAACAATATCCGCTGGAATCAACTTCAACCGGCCCTACGCTTCAATCCTTCCATTGCTAAAGATACCATAGAATACCAGGCGGAGCTCGATTCTATTATGAGAAGAGAGGAAGCTGACTGGCAGCAGAAGGTGAGGTGCGACTGGGTGGTGCTGGGAGATAACAACACGAAGTTCTTTCATGCCACTATCAAAGAAAGACGACAGCGCAACACAATTACCAAACTAAAGAACGAGAGCGGCGAGTGGGTGGATCAAGGTGCCAATCTGAACAATCTTGTTTTAGATTTCTTTGCTAATGTTTACCAGGAACCACCTTCCGAGAATCGCCATCGTGCTAGTGCATCCTTCCCTGGAGTCTTTCTGACTCTCTCAGCCCAGGAGGTCGAGGACATGCATAGATTGCCCACCACAGACGAGATTTGGTAGTCCCTCCATGCCATGGCCCCCTTGAAGGCGCCAGGACCTGATGGCATCGATGCTTCCTTCTTCGAGGAGAACCGGGACACGCTTCAACATCAGGTGACACACTTCATTCAGGCAGCTTTCCAGGGTGAACCCATTGAACCAAGATGTGCAGATTCGACTTTGGTTCTTATTCCAAAGGTGCCTCATCCGGAGACCTGTGGCTAGCTGAGACCCATCTCTTTGAACAACGTCTACACCAAGCTGCTGTCTAAGATGATTACAAACAGATTGAAGTGCTTCCTTCCTTCCTGGATATCCCCGGTTCGGTCAAGTTTCGTACCAGGGAGGAAGATTGGCGACAACGTTGTGCTTGTTCAGGAAATCATACATTCTATGGAAGCAAAGCAGCGTCACAAGCAATTCTTTGCAATCAAGCTCAATCTCATTAAGGCCTTTGACAAAATGAGTTGGACCTTTGTTGAAGACACCCTTCGCAGAACGGCTATACCATACAATGTGATTAATATCATTATGCAGATCCTTAGTTCGGGCAAAACTTCTGTCCTGTGGAATGGTGAGATCATAGGTGTTTTCAGGCCATCATGTGGAGTCAAACAAGGAGACCCTTTGTCTCCGTATCTTTTCATCCTTTGTCTGGAGCGATTGAGTCAGTTGATTGAAGAACAAGTCACAAAGGGGAGCTGGAAACCCATCCGGCTTACTAGACAACATCTCCCTTTCTCTCACGCTTGCTTTGCTGATGATATAATCCTCTTCGGAGAAGCCTCTCCTAGACAAGCTCAGACTGTAAAATGCTGCCTCAAACTTTTCAACAGGGCATCGGGGCAATCCCTATCCAACACAAAATCATCGATCTTCTTCTCGACAAATACTAATAGGAATCTCAGATCAAGGATATGCAGAATCTTGGACATCAAAGAAACCTCACCATCGGGGCATCCCTATCATTCACAAGCAAAAAAGCAAAGAACATTTCCAATTTCTGCTTGAAAGAATCCATAGTAAGATCTGCAGTTGGCAGCATCGTCTCCTTTCCCTTGCAGGAAGGGTCACCCTGGCCACTTCCGTCATCCAATCACAATCATGCTACACTATGCAATCTGTCTTGCTTCCTATCTCAATCACGGACAAGATTGATCAGCTTACAAGGAACTTTATTTGGAGCAGCTCGCACGTTGCTACCAAGCCAAGTTTAGTCGCCTGGAGAAACGTCATTAAAGCAAAGCACCTTGGAGGCTTGGGCATCAGGCCAACCAAGGATTTTAATACAACCTTGATCGCAAGACTAGCTTGGGATTTCATGCAGGGCAAGCATGTTCCATGGATAACCCTTTTGCTAGCCAAATATGGAAGACAAAGCTCGGGGACTGGTTCAGGTTCACACATTTGGAGAGGGATCAAATCTCTTCTGTCCTTTATTTGGTCTAACTCTAGAGTAGCAACTATTTCGGGCAATGAGACAAATCTCTGGACTGATAAGTGGATTGGAGATGGCCATGCACCTGAGCTACTGCACGGGCATGTGATTCCAGAAGACATCACAGACATGGTAGTGGCGAGCCTTGTTTTAGACGATGGGCAGTGGGACCATGAATTCATTAATTACTGGTTTACTAAGGAGACCAGTGCTGATATTCTGTCCATGCCTACGCTGAGATCTTCTTATGGTTCGGATGGGAGAGTATGGTTACACTCTGCTGATGGTCGTTTCTCGTCAAACTCAGCCTACAAATGCCTCACGCAATGCAATCCCCATGACAATACTGGTAGCTTTGCTATCATATGGTCCTTTCCAATCCAACAAAGACTCAAGACAAATCTATGGTTAGCTTACCACAACCGTTTGTTAACGAACGAACTGCGGGTGATCCGAAATCTCACCGAAGATGCGGCTTGTTCCAGATGCAATCACCCATTGGAAACAGCTTTACATGCAATCAGGGATTGCCCAGAGTCGATGGCTCTCTAGACAAGATTACTACCTCGAGAGGCCACCTGGTTCTTCTCTAGTGACTCCATCATGGAATGGATAGACTACAACTTAAAGAAATTGACCAAAGTAGCGCACTGGGCTCAACTTTTTGCCATTGCATGCTGGTGGCTATGGAAGGGTAGGAATACCCACATCTTTGATAATCGTTGCATTCCCACGACAGTTCTAGAGACGCATAGTAGAGCCGACCTCCAGATTGCGTGTGAAGCCTTCTCGAGAGGGAAGAGCCCAGCTCCCCAATCCTCCATCAAGCATTGGTAGGAAGTGCCAACATGTTGATACAGCTGTGAATTTATCAGGTAATGCTCTAGCTACGAGTCTAGTCATGCGCTCAAAGGATGGAACCTGGATTTGCGGCCAGACCCGACGTGAACGGGGGACTGATCCCTTGAGAGGGTAACTCATTGCTATTAAGCATGGGCTGGAGCATGCTTCACAACAGTTCAGAACTACAGGCATCATACTCTCCGATTCCTTGACAGCAGTGCAGTGGATACGTACTGAGGAAGAAGTTCCCCTAAAATACAAGTTACTGGTTCAGGCGATTCGTCACCACAGGTCTAACATGGGCACTCTCTCCATTAGCTATATTCGAAGAAATCAAAACACTCTAGCAGACTGGCTAGCCAAGCAATGCCTCAAGCAGCCGACGACTAGCAGCAGTTGGCCGCTCTGCCCTCAACCTCTCCTGAAGGACCTCCAGTCGGATGCCCTTTCCTTTCCTTTCCAGCTATTTCCTCCTGCCTCTATGAGCATGGACTGTAACCAGTAGACTCTGGTGTTTCACCAAAAAAAATCACATAATTTTTAAAGTATGTACCTACTTCATAACCTATCCTTGACTATCTAGATCATAAGAAACTATCTCATTAAGAGCAAGATTAACATATCAAATTCTTGTCATTAGCCCTAGTTAGCTCCATTTTAGGGTATTGGCCAAATTATATGTCAAGTTGGTTAATCTTTTTGGATGATGTGGGAACCACCCCTGAGGAGTAGCCACATAGGTGACCTCACATCGGTAGTGTAACCCTACCAACTACTCACTCACTAGGGGAAACAATTTGAATCACATAGAGGCTGGCCTGTGTGGTGGGGTAAAGGATCATTGAGGTGTATCCATAGGGTTTCGAACTCGGGTCCCTACTATGGGGAGCCCAACTCTTCACCGCTCGCTACTATCTTTCCAGCCAAGTTTGTTATTATTACATTTGATGATCTTCTACTGTAAGGTGCATTGGAAAGGTTCAGTTCAAGTTTCATGTCATTTTGATTTTCCATATATTTTAGATGATGATTTCAAGGTTTAAGTTACCTACTTGCATTTCAGGGTCAAAAGACTCACAAGGGAGCAACCAAGGTCGTAGTTCATCAAGTCATGGGATTAGACAAGATAGTGGTTTAGATTAGAAAATTTGGGGCATAAGAATTATATTGAAAGTTAGGTGGATGTCTATTAGGGTCTAGGCATCATTGTCCAAACTTGGTATCAACATAACAACGTACATTCAAACATCAACATAGGTTGCATATGCCATTAATGTTCAACATACGACTTAGGTGCACATACACATCAAAGGGATCGAGAAATCATTAGTATAAACCCTAATTTGAGAGGGGAGAGAACAATATTTAGATCCATATTGAGCTTATGGCACAACTGTACATGTGAAGTCACAAAAGGTCACATTAGGCAAAACAACTAGTGGTTTTAGGGTTTCAAACATCATTACACCATAGAAGGGGAGTTATTCCATGATATTACAGCCAAAATACACCATAAGACTACTGATTTCAAGGATATAAAGGGGTTGGATGCATAGCATAGATCAACCACCACATTATATTAAAGTGTAATCATGCATCACCTTAAAGTGGCCACATTCATGTTTTAAGTGCCATATAGAACATGACAAGAGGAATACGAGAATCATGGGGTGATATTATGTCATGGAGGACATACATATATTATTTTTTAGTTTAGGGTGAGACTTGATATTAAACATATGAAAAGTAACACGTTTGATCAACATTATACATTAAGGTCTAAAAATAAGTCACATATGCAATTAGAGTCATCCGTAAGAAAATTGGGGCCATAGAGACCCTCATTTAGTTCAAGAGTGGATAAAAGATACTAATTTGAGAACTATGAGGTATATGGGGTAATAAAAGTCCAAGATTTATCATGAGAATACATTAAGTGTACTCAACATGGCCAAATTAGCATTTTAGGGAAAATATCAATCAAACAATGTAATTAGGGACTGAACCATATTTCATGTAGTAAATATTTTTGATATGATCAAATGATATATACTTACTCTATATTTGTCCTTAGCACAAGGAGATATCATTTTTAAAATTTGGCATCAGAACATTAGAGAAATGAGAAGGGGAGTTACATTATCATCCAATTGCTTTGGGCCCTTGATCTTCGATTGGGTGGCTCACGCCACAATCCTCATTTGGTGACTCCCAACCACTCATTCTCTGGGATTACCATGACTACATGTCAGCAAAAATCCTATTGCCACTCACCATCACTATGTGGCTATGCAATGTTTGCTGTCGTCTTCCATCTTTGTGCCACTCGAAGCAGCGCGAGCCTGCACCAACGTGGCTTCATGCCATTAGCTGGTCAATGCCCTTGACTGGTCCACGTGGCCAAGTGGATACAGGAGTGGGGGATAAACTGTGCTCACAACCGCTCCATCCCCATTGGATAGCCCCTGGCTATCGTCCACAAGGCATGTAGCCCATGTGGGACATGACGACTAGAAGGACAGGAGCTCCTTCGAACTCCATGGGGACGGTGGTGTGGGCCACTTGTTGTTGGTATGTATGCCCAAAGATCCAATCATATGATGATTGTAATGGGATAATAGATACCAGATTTGATAATAATAAAGGTAATTCTATCTATTATGTTTGTCTCAATCATGAGATTATGACATAGACATAAGTAGATGTCTAAAGAATGATGTTACTCGATGACATATGTCTTTAGGTTGATGACCTAAGTATTGAGATCATATGTATGACAAGAGTACATACATTCTTGTTATGTCCCTAGTAAAATATTATTGTGGAAGCAAAATAGACAATAATAATACACAAGACTAGAGTGTGTGTTGACTGATGACAACATTTCATTAGTCACAATATGTGATATCAAGTCAAGAACACAAGTACATGTTACAGAATAGTGTATCTAATAGACCCACCATGAGAGTGATACATGGAGACCATGGAATGATAGTCAGAATCAACTCTCATAGTGATAGTGGTGATTGTAATTCTTAGACCTGAAGTCACTACACTAATCACATGTTGTTCGATGTATTAGACATCATCCAATGTAACCTCGAATAAGGGTTGACATAAAGATGATGCTTAGGTGCATTGTGACACGTGGGGTTGAGTGTGAGTGATGTAGATGGGATTTGTCCCTCCTACATGAGATTGATATTCAGGCCACTTGATAAGAGAGACTGAGAAATATATGGTCATACTCATGTGATTGAATATGTGATATTTGAACCCACATGCATCTCAGACAGTCTGCTCTAGTTCAAAGAACATGGATTGAACATTGAGAGGATGAGGATTCCATCCCTCAAGTTCAATGCGTATATCAGAGACAAATGAACTATACAATCATAGTAACACTAATCACATATTGTAGGTTGAAGTTGTTCTACAACTTTTCTGATTACTTGGGTAGAAATGATGTGTTTCTAGACAC
Organism: Alisma plantago-aquatica; assembly: GCA_963693085.1. Classification (NCBI taxonomy): domain Eukaryota; kingdom Viridiplantae; phylum Streptophyta; class Magnoliopsida; order Alismatales; family Alismataceae; genus Alisma; species Alisma plantago-aquatica. The sequence goes on along the minus strand of OY856409.1, from coordinate 368,587,758 downwards.
TGCTCTTTGCTTGTGATGTCATAAGTTGGTTATGGACATTCACTGCCAATGTAATTTTGAACCAATAGGGTCACACACATAGAATACACTTGGAATAGGAGTTTATTCATGAATGATGTTTAACTTGATTACTAAAAGTGTTTAGGCATTCAACTAAACAACTGAGGTTCAAAGTTGACTGATTAGACTCTGAAATGACCAGTTCAAGTGTTGAGATGATCAGTTGGAATGTCAGGTCAATTGGACTCAGCATTGGTTGATCAATGGTTGAACCAGGGTGTGAAATGATTGGTTCACATGTCCCAATCGACCAGTTCATGGGATGAACCGCCCGGTTCAATGGTCAATTTGATTGGATTAAGGATTGATACTGACATCATATTTTGCATTAATCGTACATTGATTACTAATATGATTCTAAAGAAAACGATAATGAACCAATCGGTTTAGTTGGTAAGCCGGCCAGTTCACCATGCCAAACGACTGGTTGGGCAGTGAACTGACCGGTTCGCCGCTCAAATTTTCCAAAAAATTCATAAATTCCGTCTTTTAGACTCTCGCACAGTCCGGGAACCCTAACCCTAGTCTCTCCTATAAATAGAGAGGTACTAGGGGCTTTCCTGACACAACAATAAGCTCTGAAAATTGTTGTCCTCTCTGGTTATGGTAACCAATAGATAGACCAAGCAAGTCCTACCCAAAAAGAGAGGGATAGCAAGGGAGAGACAATTGTGGAAGAGAGAATCAGTGCTAGTACACCAACGCTCAAAGGGACAACTCCTTCTTGTTGTCTCAGGTAATGCAATATGGAGTTCCCAGCGGTCTTCGTGTACTACTCTAGAGGTGGGAGGAATTTTCCGATTGCTAGGAGGACAACATCAACAACTATCTGTGGTGCCAGACCAAGAGGCCGTTGGTGACGACTGTTCGACTAATGCCGCTGAAGAAGAAGTGTGTTGTTGCTTGGAGAAGAAGCATGGTACTACATCAAGAGTTGTCGCTGGACTTGCTCCAAGACCAGGTATAACTCTTATTATCCTCTTTCCTAGATACATTATTGTTGACACGATCTTGATGATTGGGGAATCATGCATTCATTTTTTTCATTTTTGCTGCCTCATCTGTTGTCCCGATTTCCCAACAGTGGTATCAGAGCCTCATCAATTTATGGTGTATCTGGATTTAAATTGATATGATCAAATTTATTTTTATTGAATATGATGTAAGTATTAAATTGGTTAATATGCATATGTAATTAATTACCACATATGACTCACAAATATATATATATATATATATATATATATATATATATATATATATATATCCACACGTGTCACCCTAAAAGTTGGTTTTGATGGTGGATGCTAGAATGGTTATGGCCAATAACCCTAGATCTGTGTGTACATGGTTGTGGTTGTTTATTCCTATTTATATCTTGATTTGCATACCGAGCCTCTATCTTCTTTTCCAAATGTAAATTAATGCTCTTTTTCCTATTTCCCCTCAAATGTTACTCAAGGTTTTCCCTTTTACAATGTAATACAAAACAATATAGATTTAGTTATGTTTCATCATGAAAAGACATTTTGCACCAGACGATCCGACCAGCTCGTGAGGTGGAGCGATTGACTGAAGGATGGTGGAGGCCAGAAGACAAAGGATGAACCAATTAACTAGTGGCCCAAATGATTAGATGCAGGAGTCCAAAGATCAGTTGATCCTTAGACCAGACGATCATTTCAAGAGTCCAACTGAGCAACCATTAGGCGAGCTGACCAGTTCAAGAGTTGAACTAATCACCATATTGGTTCTAGCATAGATCTTTACCAACAACATGTTACTGCATGTGTATTAAACCTTAGGTGGTAGTAATTCCTCATGGTTCCAAGGAATTACAATAGAATGTCCATAGCCATCACTTGCGTGTTTTAATTTCTTATTTTCGTTGTGGTTATAGCATGTATGTGATACATACTATAAATATGTGGTGATTGGATATATATATGTATTTATATATATAATCCCATAATAAGTATTAATTCTAAGATGCTTTCTATAAGCGACACACATGAAAAGGCTGATCAACCAAGCGTAGGTTACACCAAAGTGTGGTGCACCGTCCATCTCGTGGAAGTGTGATGGTACATATGTAGGTTCTGCCAAAGCAAGGTGCATATTCTATTGTATTGGCTTTTAGGTCAGGCTTAACTGGATATCCTTAATGAGATTAAGCACCTAGAAGCATGTAGATGGACTATGAAAAGGAGTTGCACATACCATCTTTCCAATAATTGCATGAGGTGCAATTGGCAAAAGTTTTCCTACCTTCATAATTGGTTATCGATGTTGGCGCTGGCCTGGTAATAATTCAATTGTTTTGGGTCTTGGCTCACTAGAAGATTGTACACTACAATCTTCCAAATTGATACATGAGGGTTATTAATTTGAAGAAAATAGTGGGAGAGATAATTAATTAAAAGCCTAGTTAATATAGTCAAACTTATCAAATCAAATTAACCAAAACTGTTTTGATAAAAGTTGCAATATTTCTTTGTAGAATCTAATGACAAACACAAATATGTTTTCATTGCAATCAATCCTTGAGAAGGCAAACTAAAAAGATTAACTTCCACACCTAGTTAATGATTTTGAGAAACATTCTCAATCATGAGAGCAAGCTCTATGTCCTTGAAAGACTAATGTCAGAAGAACGCACTCCAAATGTGCCTAAGGCTGAAATGGATGCTTACTTGAAGCATGACAATGATTCTATAGACAATGTACCTTATGCTATGTTGTATGAACTATGAGATGCACGAGCAGCATGAGAACATGGAAACTCTCGAGATGGTAACACATTTTAAAGAATCATGTAGAACAAGAAAGGTATAATGTTTTCAAAACGTCATATGACTACAAACTGATAGAGTGAGATCTAGTAGAGTCCCATGTGTTCAATATGATTGGGAATGTGGAGAGACTGGGATTTCTTTTAGGTCAACATTTGACCATGGATACAATTCTACAATCATTGCATGAATCATATAGCCAATTTATCTATATCTATCACTTGAGTAACTTGGCCAAACTACTACTTGAGTTACTTGGTATGTTGATTAATGCCAAAGCACGAGTGAAGAAGGACAAATCCGTGATGGTGATCAAAGTAAGTGAGTCCAAGGGAAAAGTCAAGGCCAAGAAGTGTTCTGAGGCTAAGCTAAAGTCCAAGTCTTCTGCATTCAAGATATGGAAAAGGCTAAGTGAAAAAGGAATATATCCTTTTCACTTAAAGGAACAAAGGAAGAAGAAAGAGATAGAGATCTCTATATTAAGTAAGCTAGAACTTTATAGAGCTAGAGTTGCTACAATTATAGTTGGAATCTGTCATTGATGGACATGGAATAAAATTAGTGAATTGCTATTATCTATGTGCTACTGATGAAAACATCATGTTTCTTGTATGGACAAGAATATTATGAATAAATTGATGTTTCATTTTAAAAGATAAGATCTTGTATGACAGTGCACTATATCTCACGATCTATACTTGATAGCTGTAGAGACAAATGTGTGAGACACATATATTGAATGACTTGATGACTCAAACAATGGATGTCTATAGCATTGTCTAAAGCGCGTAAATGAGAAATGCATTTCTAGAATCCATAATGATGGTTATCTAGAATATTTTGGTTATTGAACCAATATATTCATGCAAGTCTTATTTATTGGACGATATGATAGAAGCATCTTCACTAGATGTAGTGGGAGAGTGACTATTCTATTTGGGCTCATACATATTGATTGATATAGACCTTTTTGAATAAATGTTGAAGACAGTTGCCAATACCTCATTATATTTACAGATGCTACTAGTAAATATGGAAGTTTGTATTAATGAAACAAGTGTGAGATCTCTTGTTTGTTCAAGGATATCATAAATGAAGTCTTAACCGACTTGGAAAAAGTATTAATATTTTAAACTAAGAGTTTGAGCACCTTTTGGGAGATAATGATAGTGTATCATGATGAACTCCACCTAAAACACAATGATATTATATCATGAAAGTGTATCAGAAAGAAGGAATCACACTGTGTTAAGTCATGGTGTGATTATCAATAAATCTAGCTAATATTCCAATTTCTTTTGGGCACATGCTTTACACTTAAACTATATAACATCTAAATGGTTCAAAAGACACGATATGAGATATGGCTTGGGAGGTGTACCAATATGTATTTTATAATGATTAGGACTGTAAGCTTATATAAGAATATATTTTCTTAAAATGCTTTATCCTCAAATCACATAAATGTTATTTTGTTGAATACTATTGATATTACAATCTAACAACAAAGTGTTTGTTACCAAGATGGTCGTGTACTGAGAGGGAATTTTATTACAAAGGAATTAGTGGGAGAAAAGTAGAACTCAAAAAGTTCAAGACAAATAAGAAAACATTGAAACTAAAGAGGTACAATGGGAACAATGAGAATAAAAAATTGTTGTGGAATCTCAAGTTCTTTATGTAACACTATACCTCATAATTATAGTAAAACACGAATTGAGATTGAAATATTATGATATCTCATGGCTCAAGAAGGTGATGAGTTGGTGATATATGATGAGTCAACTACCTAACTGGAAGCTATTGAGGACCAGAATCTGAAGCATTGCTTGAGGCCATGAGAACCAAGATGGACTCCATGTACACCAACAAGGTATGATCTTGATGGATCCACCTGAAAGGGAAAAACCCATAGGGTGGAATTGGGTATTTAGGAAGAATACTAACATGGAAGGGTAGATTGGTTGCAAAAAGTTTCAAACAAGTTCAAGGTGTTGAACATGATGAAGTCTTTCACCAATTACCATAATTAATTCCATTAGGATCATGCTTGCTATTGCAACTTGTTATGACTACTGAGATTTGGCATATGGATGTTAAAACTACATTTTTTAATAAGAATATCATGGAGGATGTGTATGTGACACAACCTAAATATTTTATAAATCTAATATTGCAAATAAAGTTTGTAAGCTACAAAGGTAAACCTTTCGATTGAAGTAAACATCTCAGAGCTGTAATCTTCAATTTGACAAGATGGTCAAAGAGTTTGACTTTAGTTGAAATGAAGATAAAATATGTGATTATAAGAATTTAGTGGGATGATATTAATATTCCATATAATGATGGGGAATGACATCCTTATACTATAATTGTTCAAACCTGACAAGGAAGTACCTCCTCTATGAGGAGTTTAGATGAAGCATCCAATGCGATAGGAATTGAGATCTACAGAGACAGATCTAGAAGGATTCTTGACCTAAGTAAGAGCACATACATTGGAAAGATGTTGAAGAGGTTCAACATGTAGGACTCAAAAAGAGAATACTTGTCCATTTTCCATAGAGTTAGTCTTTCAGGAGTCCATTGTCCCAGTTCTTGTGAAGAATAGGAAAAGATGAGTGAGATGCCATTTGCATAAGCAATTGGATCTATCATGTGTGCAATGTTATGTACTTATCCCATTATATCTTATATATTAGACATGACAAGAGGATATCCAATTATCTCGTATGTATTCGACATGATGAGTGGATATATATACTCATCCAGTTATCTCATATGTATTGGACATGACGAGCGAATGTCTGTCAGATTCCAATTAAGGTCATTGGACTACCACAAAGAACATCCTTAAATACTTGAGAAGCACTAAAAGTATTAGTTTCTTGGTAATGGTAATAAGGAATAGTTGGATGTAAGGGTTACACCAACTCTAGATTCCAAAATGACAAATAAAATTAATGATCGTAATCTAACTTTGTGGTTGACTTTAAAAACAAGAACTGTAACCTATAAAGGTTTCGAATAGGAGACAATTATTAGAATCTACAATAGAAGTCGGGTATCTTGGTGTTATGAGAATAATAAAGGATACTGTAAAGATCTAGAAGTTCATATAGATGAACTTGCGGGAAGTTCTAAACCATTGATGACACAATAGAGATACTATGACAATAATGGAGCTACATGATAGGCTGGGAGTCTCAGATAGCATACTACAACACTTCCATCTCATACAAAAAGTCATACAATAAGGAGATGTGAAACTTGTAAAATACCGACTTGAATCAAATGTTGCTAACCCACTATAAAAGCACTAGCACAACAGAAACATGATGGACATGTTAAAATCACTTACAATAAGATCCACGGGTGATTGGCTCTAAGTGCAAGTGGGAGTCTGTTGGTATGCATGCCTAGAGAGCCAATCATATGATGATTGCAATGGGGAAGTAGACACCTGATTTGATAATAATAAAGGTAATTCCATCTATTATATTTGTCACAATCATGAGATTATGACACGTACATAAGTAGATGTCTAAATAATGATGTTACCCGATGACATATGTCTTCAGGTTGATGACCTGGGCAATGAGATCATATGTATGATAAGAGTACATACATTCTTTTTATGTCCCTAGTCAGATAGTACTGTGAAAGAAAAATAGACAACATTAATACATATGACTAGAGTGTTTGTTGGCTGATGACATAGTCTCATTAGTCATGATATGTGATATCAAGTCAAGCACGCATGTACATGTTAGAGAATAGTGTGTCGAACAGACCCACCATGAGAGTTATACATGGAGACCTTGGAATGGTAGTCAAAATCAGATCCCATAGTGATAGCAATGATTATGATTCTTAGACCTGAACTCACTACACTCATCACATGTTATTCAAGGTATTTGACATCATCCAATGTAACCTTGAATAAGGGTTGCCATAAAGGTGATGCCCAGGTACATTGTGACATGTGGGGGTTGAGTGTGAGTGATGTAGATGAGATTTTCCCCTCCCATAGGAGGTTGATATCCATGCCACTTGATAAGAGAGATTGAGAAAAGTATGGCCATACGCATGTGATTCAATACATGATATGTGAACTCACATGCATCTCAAACAGTTTGATCTAGTTCAAGGAACATGGGTTGATGACGATTCCATGCCTCGAGTTCAATGTGGATATCAGAGACAAATGAACTATACAATCACAATAACACTAATCACAGATTGTAGATTGAAGTTGTTCTCCAACTTTTCTAATTACTTGGGTAGAAATGATATGTTACTAGACTCCACTCTTTGCTTGTGATGTCACAAGTTGGTTATGGACATTCACTGCCAACGTAATTTTGGACCTATAGGGTCACACACATATGACACACTTGGAATAGGATTTTATTCATGAATTATGTTTAACCTGATTACTAAAAGTGTTTTGGTGTTCAATTAAACAACTGAACTTCAAAGTTGATCAACTAGACTCTGAACTGACCGATTCAAGTGTTGAAGAGATTGGTTGGAGTGTCAGGTCAATTGGAATCAACATTGACTGATTAATGGTTGAATCAAGGTGTGAAATGACCTGTTCACATAGTGAACAGACTGGTTGATAGGTCCCAACTGACCGGTACATGGGATTAACTGTCTGGTTTAATGGTCAATTTGATTGGATCAAAGATTGATGTTGACATCATGTTTTGGATTGATTGTACATTGATTACCAATATGATTCTAAAGAAGAAACTATTAAACCAACCAATTCAACAAGTGAGCCGAATGATTCACTCTACCAACTGACCTATAAGGTAGTGAACTGACTGGTTTTCCGCTTGAAGTTTCCAAAAAAAATTATGAATTTCATCTTTTCAACTCCTGTATAGACTACAAACCCTAACCCTAGTCTCTCCTATAAATAAAGGGGTAGTGGGGGCTTCCCGAACACAACAATAAGCTCTTAAATGTTTTGTTCTCTCTAGTTGTGGTTACTAATAGAGAGCCCGAGCAAGTCCTACCCAAAAAGGGAGGGCTAGCAAGGGAGAGACAATTATGGTAGAGTGAATCGGTGCTAGTACACTGATGTTTTAAGGGACAACTCCTTCTCATTGGCTCTAGTAGCACAACATGGAGTTCCTAGTGGTACACGTGGATTACTCTAGAGGCAGGAGGCCATTGCATGTCTTTAAGAGGACAATGTAAACCACTATTTATGGTGCCAGACCAGGAGGCCGGTGGTGACAACTATTCGAGTGTTGCACTAAAGAAGAAACATGTTGCTTCTTGGAGAAGAAGCACGGCAGTGCATCAAGAGTTTTCTCTAGACTTTCTCTAGGACCATGTATAGATCTGATTATGTCTTTTCTAGATACATTGTTGTTGATGCAATCTTGCTGATTGGCAAATCAGGCATTAAAATATTTTTTCTACTGCCTTATCTGTTTCCATGATTTCCCTATAGTTGTGACCTTGTGAAAGAACCATACAAAACCATATCAGCCTCATGAAGGTTCCAAGGCTGATATTTTATTGAGTGGTGGTTGGTGGAGAAGATTCACACCAAGGAGCGAGGTGGCAGTTGGGGTTAGGGTGAATGAGGAAGGAGGTCTAAAGGAGGCTTCTATGTGCAAAACCAAAGGATAAGTGAGGGCAAATGATGAAGACAAAGAAGGAGGAATATTTATCTAGTAAAAATGTCCAAGGTAGATGAGAATATGTAGACTGGAGGATGAAAAAGCAGTGCTACAATGGCAGGGTGCATGGACATGTAGGTGGAAGAAGAACTTTGAGCCCTTGAATCCCCAATCCACAATATGATGACCAAGGATGAAGGCTTTTTAGGTTTAATACAAGGGAAAGGTGGCCTTTGGGACATGTGCACTCTCATGATCCCACATTTGTTCGACCCATGAGCAGTAAAAGGATCAAAATGAGTTAAATATTTTTTAAAATGAGGGGATTTCAAAATTTCACAACTTTAGTTATGAAGGTTTGATTAAGAGAATTTGTGTTCCATTTGATTTATAATTGAACTACAAAACATAAACTACTTTATAGAGAAAGAGGTTACCTTGATGTGGTTCAATTTTGGTTTCAATATGGTGATATATTAAAGGATTGAAACTTAGGTCTATATGCAAATCAATGTCACCAATTGGAGCATCAAGTACAAAGTGACCAAATTGGGAAATCACCACACTCAAAACACATAATTGAAATATAAATGAGTGATATGGGTCACTTACAGATGAAAAAAGAGTTTGATATAGGACAAATAATGTTAGGTTATCACATATTATGTAAAACTAAAGTGTCTTCTTTAATGAGGATCGAGGTTTCCCAACCTTGGGATCCTCCTTCTCTAGGACTTAACTAGATAAAAATCTATTTATCCAAAACCTAGTTTTAGTTTTAAGTGAGAATGAGGTTAAAGTTGGTCCTCACATCTACCTCATGTAGATCCTATGTACTAATAGATGTTCAGTATTGCATGGCATAGTTAAACTACCACTAAGGCTATTTTCACAAGGTCATATCACCATGCTTCACGTCCATAACTTGTTTGCATCCCTACAAGGGGTTTTACATGTGCTATATTGGGTGCCTACAATCCACCGTTTAATGTTTTTATCTATAATATTGCCAACCCTTGTTTAGGTGGCCATATATGAAATGAATTGAGGTTGGAATAAAACTAATCTAAGTATAGCCCCACATACTTATTTTTGTCCTTTTGTACCAACTAATGACAATTTTCCATCTAGTTTATACTCATATGTATGGATTATCATCTATATGGGTCCATTATATGTTTAGGTAGTACATTCATATCTCTTGATCATGTCACTAATGATCTAGGGTTTTTCCTCAACTTGAGCTCACGATGTTTAGATTATATACAAGTTATATAAATTTTAGGTGTTACCCCTAGTATTAATACTAAGATAAAATTGATATTTGGTTGCAATTGGTATACAAACTTCATCTCAGTATGTGTGTAAAGATGGTGAATCAACTTATCATATTTTTTATGAAAATTGGTTTAGTCAAGCTCACTAGTGATTATCTATATGTGGAATATTTTTCTAAACTCAATGGGTTCTTATATATTATTAACCAAAAGATAAGTTTTTTAGTGCCTTTGAGTTAGATTTGCATAGCCTCCCCTTGGTTTTTTTGTCCATTTTCTAGTTATATAGGGTGAGATTATCAAGCTCCAGCCACTTTGTTTAGGACCTAATATAGTCAAGGTACTAACTCTCTCTTAGTGTAGTCTAGAGTCACACTACATTTTTATAAATTCAACATATCTATACAAACCCTTATTTTTTGATTTTTTATTCTTCATACATTTTTTTTATATAATAGGCCTTTATCCATTACCTTAGGGTCTCTAGGCTTGTCAAGGTACTTATCGATTGATATTCTCCTGACCCCTCGGGTCTCTTGTACCTCTATATTTCAGCCACTTGATGCTAAGGTTGACTCAATAATATACTATAAATAGTATTATCCTAGAAGTCATACAGTTTCTTTCGTATTTACCACCATTCATGTTTCATTCCATAAATATGGGTATCCCACATTATCATGATTTCTATGTATGATGGACTTATCTTGAACAAGTCAGAGTTCTCAACTTCCTTGTACTTCAACAATTTGTTTATTATGCTACATATTACATCACATATTTATCTATAAAATTCAATAATTAAGATATCACACAAATATTTATGCTGAAATTGCTTTCCAAAACATAAAAATGAAACATCTATTTTATGTATACACATATTTTGACTAGGTAGCATTAAAGACTTTCAGTGGCTCATATACTACCTCCACACCATTAGATCTTAATATCTCTCATCTTTCATAGTTATATCCCTCTAGGACATTTAGATTTACCTCAAATATTATAACCAAAAACTAGGTGGCTTAACTTATCTTCCTAGGAGTAGAAAAATCTTGGGTAGTATCTTATTTCTCATAATATTAGGAGGTTAGATTTTCTAGGTAGATGTCATGGCCCCTTGGGCTTGGTATTTTTTTTACGTATTTCCTATAACTCTATGTTATCCATTTTATTCATGACACTACTCTTTGATAGGGAGTTAGAGTCTCATTTGATCCATCACATGACATCTTACTTGTATATTATGTACTTGAATGCATGTGATGGAGCTTCCACTCACGTGGAATTGCGTGCACCACTAAAAATCCTAAAGATAATGAATCTTTAGGTTTATCCTTGCTTATACTAGATTAAAAACTCCACCCACGTATGCTAGGATACGTGGAAGTCTTATCGTAGTATAGTTAAGGGTCGAATCCACAGGACAACGGTCTTGTTGAGATCAACAAGATAGAAAACGTTGGAATTTCACTTAACTCCTTAACAGTTGGTATTTAGATCAAAGAGTTGGTTTGGTTGTTTAAACTAAGTGCAAGTAAAGTAAAAGCAAGAAAGTAAGCAGGAAGGTAAATTTAAGGTTGTAAACAATATTAAGGAACCACTAGGATGTGATCGGCTTTCACCACCACTACACATGGATCAAAACATGCAACATAGTAACATAACCTGCAATAAGAGTCTAAACAGTTAGTATCTTTGTAGATTTAGTTTCTTTTCATACAACTAACTACGAGAAGTGTGGGAATGTTGCAATGCCAGCCATCCCCAAATGAATGGTCACTTGCTTTGCATCATTCCCTTCACAAAGTGTGTTCCTCGACTTATCAAGGTGGTACTTTCATACGTCAACTGATTCCATTTCATAGTATGGAAGTACAACAATGGAAGTGAGTTTACTCCACTTCTTGAAAAACACTCCTAGATACTGAAACAAATGCATGGTGGCTACATGCATCAAGAACCAACATTCAATCGAGATTCGAATCTGATATTATATACATATACAATTCATACTAAAAGATAATAGGTAACACAAGTTGGTGATCATGCAACAAGCATTCATTAAACGATTGATGTCGAACTGAAAAGAAAGTATATCTCTATTGCAAACTTATGAATTACATTGCATGAAATGAAAACATCGGTAGCGGGGCTACTCCCCGCACCCTAGTGTATAAGACTACTCGCTCATGGCAAAGACAAGGAAGGGGGCGAGAAGAGAGAGAGAGAGATAGAGCGTCATCTCCATGAAGGAGGGAGGAAGGTCGACCCCTGGGAGAGAGAGCAATGATTTTCACACTTCATAGCTTGCTTGATGATGAATCCTCCTCTTCCCACCTTCTTTGTCGATGAGAGAGAAAGAAGCTTGGGGATGGAGTATGGATCTCAGACCGGCAGCCTCGGGGCAGTGGACGAAGGATGGAATAGCTCTGGAACAATAGAGGCAGCCTTTGGACGTCTGAAAACTTGATGCTTTGTGAGGACCCCTCAGGTCTTATTTATAGGCTTTGAGTGAGACTCAAATGGTTTGGGAGGTTTGGGCCCAAACGGTCATGAAGACCGTTTGGACTCTCTCAGTTTGGAAACCGTTTGCCTTTATTCGGTCTTGGGACCATGTAGCTTCATACGGTCTTAGGACCGGTTGATCTCCATTCGGTCTCGGGACCGTTTGGCTTCATACGGTCTCGGGACTGTTTGACTTTATACGGTCTTGGGACCATTTGGCTTCATTCGATCTTGGGACCGTTTGGTGTCCATTCGGTCTTGGGACCGTTTGGTGTCCATTCAGTCTTGGGACCTTTTGGTGTCCATTCGGTATTGGGACCATTTGGAGCTTTTGTAATTTTTTTGTACTTTTCTATAAGAATTAAAAGGGGAAAAGTTAGGCTAATGATATATTTAAAAAAGAGTAGACAATTAAATATTGTGTCTAATTTATTTAAGAATGAGTATGGAAAACTGAGGAAAATTAGTAAGATAGCATCGCAAAATGGGAGGTTATCACCCCCCCTAACTTAGAGTCTAGCTTGTCCTCAAGCTAGATAGAGCTAAGGCACATAGTGGCGAGGCGATTTTATTTAGTTAAGATTTCCATACTCTTGCTTCAATTCTAAACCAGAGATCTCCTAAGGTCATATCGGAGCTTTTGCTTGCCCTAACTCTTTCAGGTGTTGAGAGTTGCTTGGATATCAGGTTTCTTCCATATCACGTCGCTCGCATTGGGACCACCTTTTTTTTTCTTGATTTTATTCTGTGCATGTCGTCGACTCTAATCAGTTTTATACTTCTCTGAAAATCCCACCAGAAGCTAGAGTGAGTATGAAGGTTGGCTAAAGGCTATTGTGTAACTCCCCCTTCAAGTGGGGGAGGGTTTGTCTATGCATTTAGGATCTCACTACCGGGCACGATACATCTGCCTTTCTGAGGGCAGCTGAATGTACCAGTCGGGTGAGTCCTTTATCAGCCTTTTCATATATTTGGATACCTTAGGGTCTCACTACCGGGCACGACACATCTGCCTTCGTGAGGGCAGCTGAATGTACCATCTGGGTGAGACCTTTATTGTCTCTTCATATAGATCCTTATGCGTGGCACAACTCTCATATTTTTATTCAACACTCTGGCTTTTATTCGTAAACTCACATGCTTAGGATTTGGGATTTTAGGGGTTTTGATTGGGTGGCCAAGCCTCTTTTATTGAAGAGAAGAAAGCTGTTTTTAGAGTTTCTTGACATGCACTTATTTGGTTTCTACTTGGTGGTCCACTTGCGAGGTTTCTTGATTTGGATGTCACCTGATATCCCTCCCGTCCTTAAGAGTGTTTGGATTGTTTCAGCCCTAATGTTGACCTGTAGAGATTAAGATGTAGAATTGAAGCACAGGCATGAAAATCTAGTGTGAAGGTAATTTATTAATTCACCATTACATGCCTATATGCTATTATTGTTATTGATTTTGAGGACTAACTGGATTCTAAATTTAGCTGGGGATGACCTTTTCCAAGAGGGATGTTATTCTTATGTGCATGATTTATTTTAACAAAGGAATTACTTAAGACAAAATCTAAATGTGCAAAGAAAGCTAAAGATTTTGTACAGATTGAAAGAGAAGGTAGAGAGGGAAGGGTTTTAAAAATGATACCTCGCCCTTGTCCAGTGTACTCCCCCTAACTTATCACTCACTCTGTCCTCAGAGTGTCAAAGTGATAGATTGAGAAGTATAAGGACAAGGGCATTAGGATTCTGTTAATCCTTTGTTAGCTCCATGCGTTCGGAGAAGATTAGCTGTGAACTTTCCACGTAGAGCATGGTAATCCACGTCTGTCATGTCCTCTACTAGTCTTCCAAGGACCATGATGGTGTATATCCAGTAGAGGACGTGGAAACCATAATCGTTTGACTCTCGGAGCTGCTGGGGACATCTGTGGCAGAAGGCTGGGTGATGAAAGTGTTCTTTATCATACGCCCTTGTGTGCTTACTTAAGAGATCGTGTAGTTTGTTAGCACACTCCTTTGCCACCTCCTCCGTTGGTGTGTTAGCTGTCACAACATACTGCCTCTGGTTTGCATCAAACTGGCTATCAGAACTGTTGTAGATGATGGTTGTTTCGTCGTGAAGGTTTGTTGCCGGTAGCATCTAGTGCTCTGAGTGAAGGAAAGGAAGCATAATGAAATTCGAAGTCATATCTTGGAGGTAGGAGATGAGTGCCTCCGTGGTTCCGAAGTTCTTTAGGTTTAGGAGATCATCCTTCATATATGATGACGCCATATAAACCGTAGGGTGATTCTATCCGAGTAGATATTGATAGGCGGTCACCAGACTCACGGATAGAGACCCTTTGAATTGCATGGTTTCACGGAGGGTATCTGCCATAACAAGAATATCTCCGGCTAGAAAAACAATATCATCTTTCTCAGCATATAGCCTAGACATGATGAGCCGGAGTTCATTGTCAGAAAGATTCTTGCAAGATGCAAGGTCAAAATTAGGAAACGTCGGTTTAATGGCAGACAGGGGCACCTTTTATGAAGATGGTCTGTTGATGGTGGCCCCAGTTAGAAACTCGATGTCCCCTTTATCATCCGCCAAATCAAAAGAGTAAGGGTCCCATTGTTTCTTCTCAGGGACCTTGGCGGGTTGTTGTTTCTCCAACTCCTTTATTGTTTGCCGGAATGGCTATTTTTGAGGACGTTGGATGGCTGAGTAGAGGTAGAGAGGAACGTCGTCACACGCCATAGTTGGGTCCTTGAAGAACCTTCTGTTACATATTAGCTCCATGGCGTAACATCCTCGTAGAAATGAAAATCCTCTGTGGCCAGCTCAGTGAAAGAGATTTGTTGATTGGGCGCTTGGATGTGGCATATAGTATAGAAAGCGCAATCTCCAGATCCTTCTTGTGTTTGGGCTTGTGGGTTTATGATTTGGAACCAGGGTTGGTTCCAACCATTTCGGAGGGATGGGCATGTAGCCCAGATTAGTTTCAGAAGCCAGAAAGGGATGCATCTTGCCTTCCCGGCTCCTAGGCCAGCAAAATTAATGATTCCGACTCGAAGCTCACTGGCACAGAAATTGTACACCTTGGCATCGCGAGCCTTGGTGTCAACGATCATGAGTAGCTAGTGGTCAGAAACTTGGAAAGGTACCGTGATGCATCATACCTTCTGTGCGATCCCCCTACGCAACCGCTCGATAGATTTGTTGTGTAAATCCTTGTACAACAGATTTAGAGCGAAGACAGGTGAAGCATTGAATACTGGCTGCGGCCTTTTTGAGCTTATGTATACTTCTATAGCATTGGCAAGGAGGACACAGAAGATCACCATCTTCACTGGTGATTGGGGTCGAAGGATGAAGTAGAAATCTTCACATGTCATCTTGTGCAAAGTCTTTGTGTTTGTGTAAAGGATGTCCCCTCCTTCTTTGGCATCATCTACAATAGTGTTCAGGATGAAGATGTCCTGAACATCTAGTGTAGAGATGGCCGCCAAGTCTAGATCGTGCATCTTGTGAGGTAGAGGTGGCGGCGGGGGAAGCTCTTGTAGGGGTGGGAGAGAAGTCTACTCCAAGTCATCCATATGATGTTCCAGATCTTCATCTTTGTCTGAATCAGATTCGGAGACGAGTCTATCATCTATATCTAGACTCACTCTGTCTGAATCTTCTTGTTCTGGGGGTAAAGGCACCGATTGTTCTGGTGCGTAGAATTGTTGAGCTGTTGTTGCTAGTGGACTAGTGTTGGTTCCCAAAATGCATTGATGGAACTCAGCAAAAGCCGCTTCTTTTGCAGCCTCCCCCAATGATCCCATGGCAGAGTAGTTAAGGAATTGATCCCCATATGACATGTTAACATTGTCATTATGATTAGGGGAGTTGGAATCTTATCCACCTTTGTGGTGGTCTTTGTCATCCGTCTTCTTTGAAGGTTCCGCTCCTCGCCTGGTTCCCTCCCTAGCATGTCATGGGTCATCAGGTTTATCGTCTGAGGAGGTGGTATCATCGTTGGAATCTGCGGAGGAGTCAGAATCATCTTCTTATTCATCTTCGTCTTCATCATCTTCTTCCTTTTCTGCCGCCTTATCTTTTAGTTTCTTCTGTGTAGTCTTTTTGCACTGTCGATGGATTGATTGTAGTTCTTCAAAAGCCACTTGCACATGCTCATTCGTCTCAAGCAGTGCGTCGTGGGTTTCTTTGAGATCAGAGTATCGTCCTTCGGCAGAGAGGAGTTACGCAGAAAGATATGTGACTTGAGCTCGAAGTTGATTGATGTCATTGTTTGATGACTCCTCTTGGCGGCAATTTAGTTGTGCCAGGATGTTGGTGACATCGTCCAAGCACGTGCTTAAAGCAGTTTGTTGCTGCTTAAGCTCGTGAATGATCTCTGGCAATTGTTGAGTTTGTGTTGAGACCATGTCGACTTTCTTGGCCAACGTTTCTTGCTGGCTTTTTAATCCAAGGATCAGCTTGGGCAAGTTTTTGTAGCGGTTGTCAATGAGGTCGACTTGTTTGGCCACTACTTCCTATCATTGTTGAATACTTTGGATGATGCCTGGCAAGGCGTGGTTATGCTCGTCCATCTTGGCGACCTGTTTAGTGAGATCCTGTACACATGAAAAAATAGATTGCATTATGTTAGTAGGGTTGGTGAGGAAGTTTTGGATGACGTCAAATTGACGTCTGAATTCCTCACCAACATTTGTAAAAGGGACCCCAGTTGTGGAAGGGTGGGGTGGTTGGGGTCGGGGTGGATGGGTGGTAGTACCTTGCGAAAGAGACACTGTTGATGGTCCCGCGAACTGTGTGGTGATTGTAGATGGAGTCACCAGTGGTGTCGGGGTGGTGGTGGATCGGAAGGTTGGTGACATTCCCGATGAGAATGGTGGGACCGAGAATGTTGAGGGAAAAACTGTGGAAATGGATGCGAAGGAGGTGAAGTTGGGCATTGAGGTGGATAAAGGGGTGCCTGAAGAGGAAAAAATTGAGGTGGAAGATGTGGGTGGAGGAGTGGATGTGGGGAAAGGAATTGTTGGTGGAATTATTGTGGAGAATGGTTGGAGAGAGGTGGATGGTGGGATACTGGAAGGGGGTAGAGTGGTGGGGGTGGTGGTAGAGGATAATACAACCTCTAGATTCATGATGAAGGAATCTAGGGATGCGGTGATAATATTTTCTTCAAAGAGGGGAGGTTCAACCTCAGGATTTGGTTTTGATGTCAGCGTCCCCGACAACTGTTGTGTTTGCAAATGCCCTTTGGGTGGTCATTTCACCAAGATTTTTGTTATTTTAGCTACCGGGGTGGTGATACTGTGCTTTGTCTGCCCCGCCTTAGTTTTCTTCTATTTTTGTTTGACCGAAGCTAGAAGAGTTGCAAGATCCTCTTTAGAGAAGAGTAGCTTTTCCTTGTCATAGTTGGTAAGCTCTGGGTGCGGTAGCAGAATCCTTGATGATTTAACTACAGGCCAGAAGATGTAGTATAGCTTTGCATCCTTCTCCTTAATGATGTATGGGTTCTTTAGAGTTTGCTCATTGGTAAGGATGTCGCCCTTGATTTCTGCACATCGGGCAGTAGTCTGTCCATCTTGATATATTTTAGGATGGATGTTATGTGTCCACCCATACAGATTTCTTTGCTTAGGGCATAAGCAGAAAGCTTTTGTAGCATGTTCCATCCAATGTTGATTGGCATCCTATGTAAGATGGACCAGAGGATAAAAAGATCAGAAATGAGAACATTCTCAGCCTATGTCCTTGGGAAAAGTGCACCTGTGAGAATTTTGTGAAGCGTGCACACCATCCCAGACTGAATATTTGAGGCCTTACAGGTCTTCGCCTCATAGTTTGGGATCCCTGTCAGAGATTTCCAGAAGTTGTGTATGTTAAATTGGGAGTTGTCTGTGCCAACCTGTTTAGCTTTCTGCAGTTGCTCTGGGTTGTCGATAAAGATATCATTTAGCAGGTTTTCCATAATGACAACCTTGTTTCCAAAGAGATTGGTGACTAGCCTGCGGTCACCTCTGTCCCTTGCTCTATCCATAATGTCTATAGATTCTTTGTTGAGATGTGTGAAGAATTATGTAGTGGGCTCAACATAAGAGATTTCAGGGATGAAGCAGAGCCGAGAGAGATTGGTGTTGTCGAGTAGGGTGAGGATTCTATCATATATCCCCATCTTCATTAGTACGCTTGAGCAAATGTACTTTGTTGGTTTCAAAGTTTTGTCGATGGATGGGAGGGTGTGGATGAATAGGTTTTCTGGTGGTGGTACTGTAGTGGTGATGGCGGAGAAGACATGAGCAGTGGTGGTAGTGGGAGTGGTAGTGGGGGTGGTGGTAGCGGTTGATGGGATGTATCCTGCCAGGGTTTGTTCCCTAGCAGTGGCGGGGTGGACCTGTTTTCTTGCTCGTTTCTTTGTTGGTTGTTCTTTGGCATCTTCCTGGGCCTTCCTTTTCCCCTTGGACTTTGCTGTTGGGGATTCATCCTCGGAGTTTTGCTCGTATTCGGATCCTTCATCACTGGAAGAAATTTCTTCCACTTCTTGATCGGGCTCCTCAGATAAACACATGTTGAGGCGGTCAATTTCATGCATGACCGTGAGCAGGTTGACTTTCGGTGGGATCTGTCCAGTCTTGTCGTAGATGTCGATGACCTTTTGGAGCTTGGCGCAATCTTCTATTAGTCTCTCCCTTGTCTAGAAGGGAGCGTCATCGGTTCCGGTGGCTTCTTTTGCATATGATGCCATATATGAAAAATTTGCAGAAAGTCATGTGTTAAAAGAATTTGGATTTTGCATAGATAACAAGTTTATTAAAAGAAAAGTTTACATTATGTAAGTGTTAATGTTTTTAGGTTTTAGTGGAATCCAAGTGGTTTATAAGACCAAACGGTTTCAGGACCGTTTGTCTCCAAACAGTTTCAGGACCGTTTCACTCCAAACGGTTTCAGGACCGTTTCGCTCCAAACGGTTTCAGGACCGTTTGGCTCCAAATGGTTTCAAGACCGTTTGGCTCCAAACGGTCGAAACCGTGAGGAAGGTGGAACGTCAGGGGCACATTGTTCGGTGGTAGAATGCATTAGCGGCAACGATAGTGATAGCGGCATTGGCGACAGTGAAAATGAGGCGGATGTGAAACGCCTTGGCGTGTCAGAGATGCTGGTGACTGTCATGGACTACCTTGCTGTGTGATGGTGCTACAGACAATGACGGAGTAGGCGATGATGGTAATGAGGTGAGGAACGATGATAACGATGCGTGGCGATGGTGCAGAAGTCGTAAAGGAACATGTATCGAGGAAGCGACGACGGTGAAGATGGCAGAGCGAACTGGGGTTGTGCGAGCGAAGGTGCGTGGGAGCAGGGAAGCTGGAGGGATGGAACAGTGCTCACGCTCAGGTTTAGAAAACTAGAGATTCTAGAAGGGGAAAAAAGGAAGGGGTGGGGTTATATTTATAGAATTTTGGGGGTGACGATACAAATTCGTAGGGTCAAATGGTTTCGAGACCGTTTGGGCTCCAAACGGTTTCAAGGCCATTTGGGTGGGCTCCAAATGGTTTCAAGACCGAAAGGTCCAAATGGTTTTTAAGACCGTGAGGCCCAAACAGTTTAAGACCATTTAAGATAAGATGGTTTAGGTTTTTGATTTTTATATTTTTATGTTTGTTTTGGTTATTTATGTGAATTTTTATATTGTCAGATTAAAGATGATAAAACTACGGTAGATAATTAAAAGACTAGAACAATTAACAAAACTAGGCAGAAAATAAAATGAAAAGATGATACTCAGATCTTGGGTTGCCTTCCAAGTAGCGCCTTGGTTTTGCATCATTGGCTCGACGAAGTTCTAATTTTCTTAAGTTGATGTTGTGGGGTCTCGGATCTCAATAGTTTGTCTTGGTATTTTGTCTGCGGGTGTGTAGTATCTCTTCAATCTGTGGCCATTAACGGTCCGTTCTCCCCCATTATTGTCAAGGATGATGCCTGTTCCGGTGGAGTAGATGTGTTTAATTGTGAATGGGCCAGACCACTTCGTGCAGAGCTTTCCAGGAAACATTTTAAGTCTGGAATTGAAGAGGAGGACCTTATCTCCGATAGCAATGTCTTTCCTCTTGAGGTGGCCATCATGCCACATCTTGGTTTTTTCTTTATAGATTCTGGCACTATGGTAGCCTATCATTCTAAGCTCCTCAAGTTCTTGTAACTGGGGTTGTCTATATTCGCCAGTGCTTTTAAAATCAAAATTCAGTTGTTTAATGGCCCACCAGGCCTTATGTTCCAGCTCTACTGGAAGATGACATGATTTCTCATATACCAGTCAGAACGGGGTTGTTCCAATCGGTGTTTTATAAGCTGTGCGGTAAGCCCAAAGGGCATCGAGAAACTTGGTGGACCAATCGGTACAATGTCTATTGACTGTTTTCTCTAAAATTGCTTTCAGTTGTCTGTTCGAAACTTCAACTTGGCCACTAGTTTGTGGATGGTAAGGTGTTGCGACCTTATGGTTGACTCCATATTTTTTTAGGAGGGCTTCAAAGCTTATTTCCAGAAAATGGGTCCCTCCGTCAGATATGATAGTTTGGGGGACTCCAAATCTAGGGAAAATGATATCTTTGAACATCTTGATGACTGGCTTTGAATCGCTGGAAACAGTGGGTATAGCTTCTACCTATTTTGAGACGTAATCCACATCGACCAATATGTAAGAAAATCCATAGGATGAGGGGAAGGGACCCATGTAGTCTATTCCCCAAACATCAAAAAGTTCAATTTCTTGCCAAAAAGTGAGAGGCATTTCATTCCTTTTAGTTATACCGCCAGAAAGCTAACATATATTGCACGATCTTACAAAATCATAGGAATCTCTTGCTATTGTTGGCCAAAAGAAGCCTGATTGTAGAACTTTTAGAGCAGTCTTTTTCAAACTCATGTGTCCCCCAATGGGGCCAGAATGACAATGCTCTAAGATAGGAGTGATTTCTTCTTCTGGTATGCAGCGACGGAAAAGTCTGTCTGCACACAGACGAAAAAGATAGGGTTTGTCCCAGTAGTATTGTTTAACGTCATGGAGAAATCTCTTTTTATCGTGGTGAGAGGTGGAGGGATGGATGATTCCTGTAGCCATATAGTTCACTATGTCGGCATACTAGGGGAATCCGGTGGTAATTTTCATAAGCTGGTCATCAGGGAGGGAGTCTCGGATAGGTACATTGCCATTTTCTTGATATTCAATGCGACTTAGGTGGTCAGCGACGACATTTTCCACTCCACTCTTATCTTTTATTTCAAGATCAAATTCTTGCAGCATTAATACCCAACGGACGAGTCTGGGGTTTGCGTCCTGTTTCTGAATAAGGTATTTGATGGCAGAGTGGTCTGTATATACTACAACCTTTGATCCAATTAGATAGGAATGAAATTTTTCGAAAGCGTAGATGACGGATAAGAATTCCTTTTCAGTAGTTGTATAATTCTTTTGCACCTCATCTAATGTCTTGGATGCGTAGTATATTACATATGGCTTTTTGTCTATTCTCTGCCCCAACACAACCCCTGTGGCATAGTCGCTAGCGTCACACATTATTTCAAACGGTTGTGACCAGTCAGGTGCTCGTAGAATGGGTGCTGAGATTAAAGCATTCTTCAAAGTTGTGAAGCTGTGCAGGCATTCCTGGTCAAAGTTGAAATCAACATCCTTGGTCAATAGGTACGTCATATGTTTTGCTATTTTTGAGAAGTCTTTGATAAATCTTCGGTAGAACCCGACATGACCCAAGAAGGCTCGCACTCCCCTTATGTCTTTGGGCGGTGACAACTTTGAGATGACATCAATTTTTTCCTTGTCTACTTCGATTCCTCTTTCGCTTACTCGATGTCTGAGGACAACACCTTCAGTCACCATAAAGTGACATTTTTCCCAGTTAGGATAAGGTTTGTTTCCTCACATCTCTATAGGACTTTACTTAGGTTGAGCAGACAGTTGTCAAAGGAATCTCCATATACTGAAAAATTGTCCATAAACACCTCCATAATTGTTTCAGTTAGACCCACGAAGATAGCAGTCATGCACCTTTGGAAGGTTGCGAGTGCATTGCATAGCCTGAAGGGCATCCTTCTGAAGGCATATGTTCTGAAAGGACAAGTAAATGCCATTTTTTCTTGATCTTCGGGGTGAATTGGGATTTGGTAAAACCCAGAATATCCATCGAGGTAGAAGAAATGTTTTTGGTGGGCTAGCCGCTCAAGGACTTCATCAAGGAAGGGTAAGGGAAAATGGTCTTTCCTTGTTGATTTGTTCAATTTTTTGTAATCTATGCACATTCTCCAACTAGTAACGGTCCTTGTAGGTACTAATTCATTCTTATCATTTAAGACAACAGTGGTCCCCCCCCTTTAGGGACCACTTGGACAGGACTAACTCACTGAGATTCAGAATTTGGATAGATGATACCCGCTTTCAAGAGTTTAAGAACTTCGAGGCGAACTACCTCTTTCAGATTTGGGTTCAATTTTCTCTGGTGCTCCCTCGAGGGTTTGAACTCTTCTATCATAGGTAATTTATGCATGCACAGATTTGAGTTAATGCCCGTTAGGTCAGTCATCTTATACCCAATTTCTTTCTTGTGCTTCCTTAATTCAGTGAGAAGTCTCTCTTCCTGATCGTCATTCAAAGAGGAGCTAATGATAACTGGACATAATTTTCCTTCATCTAGGAAGACATGTTTGAGCCCAGTTGGTAGAGTTTTCATTTCTGGGGCTTTGGGTACTTCTGTTGTCTCTAATACGGAGACCAATTTTAGTTCTTCAAAAGTGGCTTCTGGGGCTTTTTCAGCCCGTTCCAAGTATTGCAGGCATTGCTGAACTAAGCCGTTGGTTGAAAATTTAGCTTCCGGATTTATTAGTGCATCCTCTAGGGCATCTGCTGGTTCTAGATTTGCTTGCTGGAGTTGAGACATTTTATCGATAGCTTCAAGAAGAAAAACCTCTTCGTGGATACTAGGGCTCTTCAGGCTGATGAAAACCATGAACTGAACATTTTCTTTACCCATCCTCAATGTAATTGTTCCAGCCTCGACATCAATTAATGCTCTAGCTGTGGCGAGGAAAGGTATACTGAAAATTATTGGGTACCTTAGGTCTTCTTTTATATCCATAATGATGAAGTCACAAGGGACATAAGAGTCCCTCCCCACTCTTACTGGAATATCTTCAATGATTCCTAGGGGTGCAGTAATGGTGGAATCGGCGAGCTGGATGATCATTGCTGTAGGCAATAAGTCTGTGAACCCTAATCTTTTGCACATGGAAAATGGCATAATTGATATTCTGGCTCCCAAGTCGGCCAATCCCTTTTTACAAGAAGTATTCCCAATAGAGGATTGTATGCCAAAGGAGCCAGGGTCCTTCTGCTTTTTTGACATTTTATTCAAAATGATGTCAGAAGTGGTTTGGGCTAGCTTGATAGTTCCATGCTCCTCTCCCATGTATTTTTTTGACAATAAAGTCTTCAAATATTTGGACCAGGCTGGGATTTCAGATAAGGCGTCGAGAAAAGGAATGTCGACATAAAGTTTCTTCATTGCCTCTTTAAATTTTTGGAATCTAGAGTCTAGTCTGGTTTCCTTTAGCCTGCCAGGATAGGGTATCCTTGGCTTATATTGTGGAACTTCTAGTTCTTTGGAACCTTGTTCCTTTTCTTTCATCCCTTCAACATCTTGACCTGATTCTTCTATTGGGATGATTTCAGTTACATCCCCGTCTTCTTGATTTACCGAGATGGTTTCAATGAGAGCACGACCATACCTTATTGTGACAACGTTTAATTGTTCTGGTCTATGTTGGTCGTGTCTTGGGTTTGCTTCTGGTTGACCAGCGAAAGTGCCTACTGGAGGTTTTAGCTGAGCTGCTATCTGTGCTAACAAAGTTTCCAAAGCTTTTTGCTGGGCTTGCTGGTTAGCCAGCATAGTTTGCTGTGATTGTAGTATTTTCCTTATCAAGGACAGTTCATCGGTCTGTTGTGGTGGGGCATTCTTCTGTTGAAATTGAGTGAGTTGCTACTGCCCTTGAAGTGGTTGTTGTTGGGGTGTTGGCAACTGAGGTTACTGTGGCTGTTGCAGCTAAGTTTGTTGTAATTGTGGGTGCAGAGGAGGGTGAGTATACTGGTAGTATGCAGAGGAATTTCTTTGGTAGTTGGATCTCTGGAAATTGTTCCTAAGATTCCCTTGATTCTAATTGTAGTTACTTTGAAATCCAGGTGGTAGTCTGTTGGAAGATCTGCCTTGTGTTTGATGTTGCGGGTTAGCAGTCCCCGCAGGATTTCCATATTGAAAGCCATGATGATTTCGCAGTTGATTTGGATTGTAGTAAGCTTGTCCTGGTATGGAATGAATATAATTTACTTGTTCTGGCATTTGATCCTCAGGGTGTTCAATGATCGGCTCATACTGCGGTTGGGGTGGTTGCAAATCCATCATTACATTGTACAGAAGACCACCAGACAATGTGGGATGATCTGATGCATGATAGGCCTCGCAAGATCCTGTGGCAGCTTTAGCTTGTTGGGGGTTCCTCTTTCTGTCATATTCCCCAAATGATGCTTCGAGGGCTTTTTGTTTGTTGGTTATGGTTTTCAAAGCTTCAGCTATAACTTTCATTTCCGTAGATTCTTCAGCTTTACAAACCTTTAGAACTCCTCCTGTGGATGCCCTCCCCCAATTGGATTGATTTTCTGCTTCGAGAGTGATGATTCTCCAGGCATCTTCATAGTTTTGGCTCATAAAGTTTCCTCTAGATGAGGAATCTAAGAACTTTTTAATTTCATCACTTACTCCCCTGTAAAAAGTTTCTATGAGTTGATTTTGTGAGATTCCATGGTGGGGGCATTTCCTCAAGAGTTCTTTGAACCTTTCCCATGAATCAACCAGTGACTCTCCCGGTAGTTGAAGGAATTGGTTGATTTTCCCTCTTATTTGGTAGGTTAGTGAAGGTGGGAAGAATTTCTCCAAGAACTTCTCTTCTAAGGGAGCCCAGGTGGTGATTGGCTCCCCATCCAAAGAATTATACCAACTTAGTGCTCTTCCAGACAAGGTGAAATTGAAGAGTCTAAGCATGACTGCATCCATGGTTGTTCCAGCTTGTGGTACCAGCCTACAAAGAGCCTTAAACCTCTTCAAATGGTCCATGCAGTCATCTCCGACACTTCCATAGAATGAGATGCCCTGCATTATTTGGATCCATTGTATCCTAATCTCAAAATTAGGTGTGTCGATGAGTGGTGGTTGGACTGGATGGTTGTCTTCATAGTTCTTGGGAATAGTGTAGTCCCTTAGTTGCTTGATCCTTATCAACAGTTGCGTGGCAACCTTGGCTGCTTCATTCTCAACACGGATGCGGGCTTGCTCTTCAGCCCGTACTTTAGCTTGAACTTGGGCGCGCGTGTCGGAAATGAGTTGCGCTCGCTGGGCTGCTATGGCAGCATTGACCCTTTCCATCACTCGTGCAACTTGGCATTGATCTTCGACCATTTGTTTGGCTCTTTGATGATTAAGTCTAATGCGGCGGTGGAAACTTCTCTCTACCTCAGAGTCGTACTCTGGATCAGGGGAGAATCCGATATTATGCATTGGTTGCATACATGTCTTCTACCCGAGTAGAGGAAGAAGCACACTTTTCAGATGATGCGGGAGATGTGATGAAATCAAGAGAATATGGAGTAATATTAAAGAAAAAGTGTAAAACCCTAACCAACTAACAAAATGATAAATGAAATTAAAACGTTCCGTTGTCCCCGGCAACGACGCCAATTTTTGATGGAGTTTCCACTCGCGTGGAATTGCATGCACCACTAAAATTCCTAAAGATAATGAATCTTTAGGTTTAGCCTTGCTTATACTAGATTAAAAACTCCACCCACGTATGCTAGGATATATGGAAGTCTTATCGTAGTATAGTTAAGGGTCGAATCCACTGGACAACGGTCTTGTTGAGATCAACAAGATAGAAAACATTGGAATTTCACTTAACTCCTTAACAGTTGGTATTTAGATCAAAGAGTTGGTTTGGTTGTTTAAACTAAGTGCAAGTAAAGTAAAAGCAAGAAAGTAAGCAGGAAGGTAAATTTAAGGTTGTAAACAATATTAATGAACCACTAGGATGTGATCGGCTTTCACCACCACTACACATGGATCAAAACATGCAACATAGTAACATAACCTACAATAAGAGTCTAAACAGTTAGTATCTTTGTAGATTTAGTTTCCTTTCGGACAACTAACTATGAGAAGTGTGGGAATGTTGCAATGCCAGCCATCCCCAAATGAATGGTCACTTGCTTTGCATCATTCCCTTCACAAAGTGTGTTCCTCGATTTATCAAGGTGGTACTTTCATACGTCAACTGATTCCATTTCATAGTATGGAAGTACAACAATGGAAGTGAGTTTACTCCACTTCT
The DNA here is from genome assembly GCA_963693085.1 of Alisma plantago-aquatica. Classification (NCBI taxonomy): domain Eukaryota; kingdom Viridiplantae; phylum Streptophyta; class Magnoliopsida; order Alismatales; family Alismataceae; genus Alisma; species Alisma plantago-aquatica. Next base: position 368,561,046 of record OY856409.1, on the reverse strand, counting down.
TGAAAAACACTCCTAGATACTGAAACAGATGCATGGTGGCTACATGCATCAAGAACCAACATTCAATCGAGATTCAAATCTGATAGTACAAATATAGACAATTCATACTAAAAGATAATAGGTAACACAAGTTGGTGATCAAGAAATAAGCATTCATTAAACGATTGATGTCGAACTGAAAAGAAAGTATATCTCTATTGCAAACTTATGAATTACATTGCATGAAATGAAAACATGGATAGCGGGGCTACTCCCCGCACCCTAGTGTATAAGACTACTCGCTCATGGCAAGGACAAGAAAGGGGGCGAGAAGAGAGAGAGAGAGCGTCATCTCCACGAAGGAGGGAGGAAGGTCAACCCCTGAGAGAGAGAGAGCAATGATCTTCACACTTCGTAGCTTGCTTGATGATGAATCCTCCTCTTCACACCTTCTTTGTCTATGAGAGAGAAATCAGCTTGGGGATGGAGTATGGATCTCAGACTGGCAGCCTCGGGGCAGTGGACGAAGGATGGATTAGCTCTGGAACAATAGAGGTAGCCTTTGGACGTCTGAAAACTTGATGCTTTGTGAGGACCCCTCGGGTCTTATTTATAGGCTTTGAGTGAGACTCAAACGGTTTGGGAGGTTTGGGCCCAAACGGCCGTGAAGACCGTTTGGACTCTCTCAGTTTGGAAACCGTTTGCCTTTATTCGGTCTTGGGACCATGTAGCTTCATACAGTCTTAGGACCGGTTGATCTCCATTCGGTATCGGGACCGTTTCGCTTCATACGGTCTCGGGACCATTTGACTTTATACAGTCTTGAGATCGTTTGGCTTCATTCGGTCTTGGGACCATTTGGTGTCCATTCGGTCTTGGGACCGTTTGGTGTCCATTCGGTCTTGGGACCATTTGGAGCTTTTGTAATTTTTTTGTACTTTTCTGTAAGAAATAAAAGGGGAAAAGTTAGGCTAATGATATATTTAAAAAAGAGTAGAAAATTAAAGATTGTGTCTAATTTATTTAAGAATGAGTATGGAAAACTGAGGAAAATTAGTAAGATAACATCACAAAATGGGAGGTTATCAGCATGTAAATACACTAGTACATAGAATTAACAACTATTTATTAGTCATCCAAACTACATGGTTTCACATAATGCTAGCATTTTTTTGGTCCACTTAACTAAGAGCGTCATCATGTGCTAACCAAATCCATCCAACTAGACTTGGATCATAAAAGCATGCTTAGGTTATCATTACTTGATCCACCATGCCTTTTTGTAGCTTGACCTTCATTATAGCTGAATCCATCCATTATCTAGGCACCACCTATATTAACCAAATGTTATTCTACCACTATCAAATATCATAAAGGCCATTCAATAACTTCCATACATAGTACTATAAGGTAGCACTCCAATTTATGAAAAGTAATATGATTTTCCAGAATAGACACCTTTACTCAAGGTTCCTTTGAGACTATAGGATAGTTTCCATGGAATGTTTTCCTTTTGGAACTAAAACACATCGGATGGTCATATTCCCCTACTCCCATATGGTAGCATCCTTACTCCTAGGACATTGGTATTTCCTATTTTTCCTTTCACCCTTGTGTTTACTAAGAGGGTTCCTTTACCCAAGATTTGGAACTCTTTGGTCTCCTCCTTCCTTATCGAGCCATCAACAAACCTTAAGTATCCCATGACATTTTCCTTTTGTAACCCTGAGGTACTTAACCTCTACAAAGCAAAATCATCAGCCTCACACATATGTGATGCCTATTTGTCAGGACCAATGGATTAGGGGTCGTTGAAGGATGGTATAAGAAAATCTACTTTCTTATGTAAGGATACAAGAAAACCTTTCTAGAAATCAACAATTATATATCAATTTATTGTATAAATGTACTTTTGGTCTAGGTTTGACTGCCTGCCTTTTGTTCCTTTCCTAGAGCAGTGGGGAAATACATACCCCTGTGAGTATTCCATGAAATCCACCAAGAGTATGATTGAGAAGGTTGTTCTTGGCAACATATTATCCCATCAACATAACATGACTATTACTTTATAGCATGTAGATGACATTGATCACTCCCTTCATCTTGGGCATGCCAAAAATCATAAACTCATTATTTATGGATACATTATAAGAGGAGGCATCATTCTAGGGTTTGAAACACCTAAGGGCAAAGTGTTCCTACTCATCTCTCTATGTGGTATACTAAAGAGGATTGCAACCTACTTCACTTAGTGTTAGGTTTTGCATATATTCATGTGCCACATTCCTTCATTATACTCATTTTTTGATGATCCAAGTTTTTTACTAGGGATTTAGGATCTACTTACTCCTCACAGTCTTGAATTTCCTTTATCCCACTCAAAATTTTCATAGACAAACTAGGTTATTTGAGATTATATGTAGGTTCCTAAAAGTTTCTAGGGTCTCTCCCTATAAGAGAAGCATATGTCATAGAAATCATGTTTTAGAATTTCAAATCTTAAATTGGAATTACATATGTTTTACTTGGTGAAGGATGTCTTAACAATATTTATTCCTAAAACATTAGTCATGGTTGGTAGAGAAAAGAACTCTTGAGTTCAAAAGAGAGGATTTAGGGTTAATAAAGAAAAGATATGAGAAAGATACACAGTTTAGTTGACAAACAAGTATATTATTTTGAGTAATCTTTGGTTTTTGGTCATCTAGAGTTTGTAGTGGCCTGAGAGATCCTCATACACCAACTAGTGTATGAAGGAAAGTTATTCTGGCCCTCAGGCTATGGTCCAACCTAGGCAATGCCACCTTTCAAAAAATAATTATAAATCACTTGTGCATCTAAACCTTTGAAACTAATAACTACTAAAGGTCATTTACACAGATGTTGGGTCTAATATCAATTTACTGACCCCACTGCCATAATCCTCATAAATGAAGACCAAATGAGAAAGGACACCCTTTCTAAAGTTCTAAGACCAATATGCAAACAAAACATTAAAAATAATTACTAATATCAAGCATAAGAGTCTGACACAAAATTGAAAAGCTAAAATCTCCTCAATGATCACAACATGCCAACCCTTGTCTACAACACATTTTTAAGCTACTAAATTTGTCTTATCTTTAGCAAATTCCACTGAAGAAATGTGTATGATACTACCCCATCCACAGAGCATATGTGAATCATGCAATTTTTGTAATGCAACAAGTGTAGTTATTGATCTTCTAACAAAAGTATCAACATTTATTCTAACCCAATCAATAGGAACTAGAACCCATACTGATTGTATATATTTAGTATGATCGGGATATACTTCATTGCATTGTACAACAACATAGATCCTATATGTAGATAGAACTATACTATTGAAAGCACATTCAATGTTATATGTATTTCTATTGTAGATAAAGTCATTTATGGCTAACCATATTTGTTCATAAGTAATACAAATAGGATATATGAATTTTATTTTAGCTTTGTTTTCAATCATTCAAGAAAAGTGTCTGAGAAGAAATTAAGAAAAAATGAATGAAACCCTAGCTTGAGACCTAACTATTAGTCATATGTGCAATCTCTTAAAGCATGTATCATGGTCTCATTATCAGAGGAACATACATAAAATGTCAAATCATCATTAATATGTCTAGTAGAACTTCATGCATTCATCACTATTGCCTCAGGGATACCAACCGTACAAAAATTATGATTTTTTGTAGTATTTATCTTACATATAAGTTTCAAGGACATGTTGAAGACCTTCCATTATTCTTAGTATGTTATATGTAGTCTTCTAGATAAGGCTCAATTTGTGCATAGATTCCAAGCCCACCTATAGCTTTCATCACTAGTAGGTGCTTTCACTGATAATATTTGACCTACAACAAAATGAGGAAGATAGTGTTGGAGAAAGGATATTTCACATGACCCATTAAAGTGACAATAGATAAGACCTTCATATTACTAATTTCAATAGGTATTGGTTGTAAACAAAGTTCCATGAGTTATTTTCACCCATTACCTATATGTCATGCCATACTAATCTTTTCTCACCATTCAAGATAATCATTTTGTTGTCCTACGTAATAATTTACTTCAAAAGTGACCTTGTTCTCCAGAATGAAGTCCACATATATCTTGCTTGTTGACAATAAGCATTGTACTTTATATTGAATCTCAACAAACTATACCGACTACCTCCTAGAAACACATCCCATGCACAAATTCTAATCATTGCTTTGTTATGATCACTCATTGATGGGATAGATAGCCTCCCATTAATTTTAAGTGTTGTGTCTTTATCTGAAGCTACCAAATACAAACATTGATAAATTGTCTTGGTCTCCATATGATTCTTATAATGGTTCAATCAACTCTGTCACATAATGGTTGTGGAAGAGTGCAAGTTTGCATTGAATATGAAGGAATGGATGTCAAAATAGATTTAGTTAGACATATACATTTTGCAAGGGAAGGTATTTGATGTCCAACTTCTTATGCTAGACTCTATTCTTTCCAGTATCTATGCATAAGTATCTTTGACTATTAGACCATTAGTTACGGGAACCCCAAGGAATTTTCCTAGACATATTCAATCATCTTCATTCTATTTTTTTTATGAGAGAACCGCCCCCGTAGAAGCACCACAATCGTGACCCCCCAAATAGTGTAATCTCTCAGGGCATGAGAGGGAGTGGTCCGGTCACCCCCCTCCCATTCCCAATCAAATTCGTGTTACTTTTTGTAGAGAACCTTCGGCGTGATTCGAACCCGAGTCCTTCATCTAGACTTACTGAGCTGTAACCAGTCGGGTTACTCTGGTCAGACAATCATCTTCATTCTTGATCTTGAATAAATATTATGTTTCCCAGAGTTATACAGACACAAAGAGAAATAGATCATGACCTTATCTACTGATGACATTTCTCAAGATGCTTTATCAAATATGTTAAACACTCCATGATGGAGTCAATACAATTCAAATATATTTTTACAAACAAGATGATATCATTATCAACAACAACTTGATATATTGAGGACCTTATTGAGATAAATTTAAAGCATTCTGCTTCCCTTGTTCCATTGAACATTCAAATAGCTGGCTCAATTGTTAAATACATAATACTAACAGATATGGGGACAATGGATCTCCTTGTGTCAGGCCTTGATTTTCTTTAAAAACATTGCATTTTTCTTTCTATTACATAATATATTGATCTTTCCAATAGAGATAGAGTTCATGATGTATTAGAAATTGTAAGTGGGATACCTACTTTGGTGATAGTATCCAAAATAAATGACCACACCATCCTATCATATGCTTTTGAATAAAGCTTTGTATGGAGTATATTTTGGTCTACACATATTATAAATTAGATCTAGCCAGAATTGAGAAGCTTTGTGCTTTGGCGGTCCAACTATTCAAGTAAGGTTTCAACCTATCTACTACAATTTTGGAAGTCACTTTAAGATAAGTTTTATATAGGAATGTTATTTGAAGTTGAGTACAAGGAAACAAATTACTTCACTTAGGAATAAGAGTAATGGGTACATTGCATGATTCATGGTGTAATGGAAGTCCCAACAAAGTCAGGTGGATTGCATTCCTAATAAAACTTCTGACTATATCTAGTATGACCTCATGAAATCATCTTTGACACCATCTGCCCCTGCCTTATAGTTTCCCATACTTTTAAGAGGAAGGAGGAATTCTTGCTCTATCAGTAATAATTGCAAATATTGTTTTGAGATATAGATAGAGGAGTGAAAAAAGTTGACATCCTGCCAATAACTTGTTCAAGTGTGGTAGTTGAGGTTATAAATTGAATTTTAAATGATCCATGATCATAATACTTAGAGATTCTGGTTCTTTCACCCATTTTTGACTACAATTTAATAGAGATGTTATTGTATTTAGATGTCTACAACTTCCAACATAAGCATGTAAAAATAATTGTTATTATCACCATTCCATAACAAGATAATATGATCTTTTGCCTCAACTATTATTATTGTGACATACATCTTCATAATGTTGTTTCAATGTATTCCATATTCCATCTAGAATGGTCGAGAAATTGTTATCTAGGTTCAATTGATCATGCGATAACTCTTATATGATACTGTTTTTATCTATTTGTTTCTTACGAAATAATTGTTGGTCCCATTGAATAAGTGCATGAGTCATGTGTTCATCACATCACATAAATTTATTATTTTTGGACATAATTTTGTAGTAAAAGTTTGAAATGAGTATCTTTATTTATGTAATTTTTTTAAAGGCATAATTTAATTAGTGTCTTGTTGTTGGTGATACTAAAATTGGGTTATGGTCAGTAGTCACGCTCGTTAGATGTGTCATGGTGCAAATGAAAAACATGTTAATTCAATCTGAATTTTCTAGATGAAGATCGGTTTTCCTCATGTCGCATGCTACACTTTTAAGTGAAGGGGAATCCTGACAATCATAGGCCCACTAAGCCGGCCTCCATCAATGTTTCTTGGAAATTTGCAGAATCAATATACTTGAATAAATGATTGAATCGTTTCTCTATTGGGATTAAGCATGGAGGGTCAAAGTATGGCATGCCCTGAGATCCATCCATATGATGAATATAATGACACAATTTGCAATTGGTTTGATTATTAATAATTGTAATTCCAATTATTATGTTTGCTTGAATATGAGTAATGAATGATTGTAATAGTGTCCTCAGAATATATCACTCAATGATATTATTTTGAATTGAGAACCTGAACATAAGATCATATGTATGCTAAGAGTAGTCTTTATTGTTTAAGTCCTAGTCAGATATTATTGTCAAAATTATGACAAAAATAATACATCAAAACCGATATGTGTGTTGATTGATGACTATGTCTCATTAGTCATGACATTGGATATCAATCCAAATTCATAGGAGCTTGTTATGAACAAGTGTACTAGAAAGACCCAACTTGAGATCATATTAGGATCCAGAAGTATCAGTCAGAATGAAATTTCAACATGATAGTGGTGATTGTGGTCCTTAGACCTGACGTCACTATAATGATTACATGTTGTTTAGTGTATTTTGACACCACTTAATGTAACCTTGAATAAGTGTTGACATATAAGTAGTGTGTGAGTTCAATGTAATATATGTCGGTTATTGTGAGTGATTTTGATGGAACTTTTCCCTCGTATTGGAGGGATATCCTGGCCACTCAATGAGTGAACCTATGAAATACATTACCATACTCATGTCAGTCCATATATGATATTAAACTCATGTATCTCAAATAGTCTACTCTAGATCAAGGAACAAATATGGAATATTAAGAAGATGACATTTCCATGTCTCAGATTCAATTTGTAAATTAGTAACAAAGAGATTATATGATCATTGTGACAATGGTCACAACACTAGATTGAAGTTGTTCTCCAACTTATCTAGTTAATTATTTGGGTGGAAATGAAGTCTTGCAAGATACCAATAATTGTTTTTGAATCCATAATATAATTTTATAAATCACTAGCAATAGACAGTGGATCCTATAGGGATACATGCATATGATGCACAAAGAAGAAGAGTATAATCATAGACATAAGATCAATTTGTTACTAAAAGCTTCATATAATTAATTAGATCATTGATAATCATACTAAAAGGTTCAATCTACTAGAAAGTCCAGTTGATTAACAAGGCTAAGATCATCCCAATCATTCAAATAGCCTAGTCAGGTGACTAGACAAGATCGGTCCAATCATGTTGACTAGCAAGCCCAATCAATTAACTGGCAAGCCCAGTTAGTCGACTCGACAAGATTAGTGAGTGACTTGATTAATTGAAAAAACTGCTAATGCACTCCAATGCCCGACCCGACTATCAAGTCAATATGATTGGTTCTATGTGAGCAAGCCTCTTAAATGCAACCATTGCCTTTTCATTTCTCAATGTTTTAGTAATCCTACTTCATCGCATCTCATATATAAAGGGGAATAAATTATAGGGTTTTGGTTAGACACATTTTGGTGTGTAAACCTTGTCCATCACTACCCATAAGAATTGAGAGAAGGATAAAGAGTGCAATGCTAGTAAATTGATAATAGAAAGGTTGCTCCTTTCCAACTCTCGCAATGCAATGTAGAGTTTTAGTCATTCAAGTGGACTGCATAGGTACACATGTCTTATAAAACTATATTAGGAGGACATCACCAACTGTCATAAATGGACCGCTTCTTGCACCTATCTCTTCACATGAGGAACAACACTAGATCTACCATACAACATGGTATGTCTCACCCGTTCCTTCTTGATACATTATTTTTTATTGAGATCCACCTATAGGAATGACAAAATTTTAGTTTCTTCCAATGCACATGTCGCCTCTACATTTCCTGAAAAAATATCCCCCAAAGATCTACAAAGTTTGCATATCTATCTATATGCATAATCCTATTCCATAAAAATTTCTTTAAGTTTGGATACGATGTGCATAAATAATAGTGTGATAATAGATTGAGTTATATGATGAATATATTGTCTATGTCTCTTGATTATTATTACTTAACATCTCTCTTCATTCCAAAATGGTCAAATACCTCCAAAAAAGGCATCAACTTCAACTCATCATGCTCAATTGAAGACAATTCTATTGATAATATGAGATGATCAAAATTCTTATATTCCTAGATCAAGTATAGCTAGAATCTTGAGATTATGTCAAACTACCATGTCTTTATGAGCGTTGATTGTATTATCATTACCAATGTGTTGTGTGATTTCTACATCATCTTTTCACATACTATCACACACAAATTTGGTTCATTCTGATTTTATTTAGCCTCTTTTCATATTACTTTTGCCATCTTTTTGTTACTTTAGTTATCACATAACTCGCATTGCAGATATGTCCTAAAAGAACTAATTTCAGAGTTTAATTCTGCCAAACATCAGAATGCACGGCGTGTAGGACAAATGCACGGTGTGAATCACTTTAGAAGAAGTTTCGTTTCAAATAAAATAGCAGAATGCACGACATGCATCACTTTAGTAGAAGTTTCATTTCACCTAGACATCAGAATTCACGGCGTGTTCGGGCCTCGAACACGGCGTGCGAGTTTCTAGAAATGTACATAATAGCATGTGCACAACATGCACTCAACTGCACGACATGCACCTGGAATGTCAAGCAACAAAGAAAACTTCTGGAAAGTCGCATGGCATGCATTGCTTATGTGCACGCCGTGTGTAGTTCAACCTAGAGCAACCCATCAGTGTTGGTGCATGGCGTGCACCCAGAATGCACGACGTGCACCTGGTAGTTTTAGAAATTCAAAAAATACGAGTTTGTGTTTAAATGAAGGGGTAACAGAAGGGGTTGTTATGTTGGGCCATTTTGAAAGGTTCTTATCGTACCAAGCCAGAGGAAAATAGAGGAGGGCGATTTTGGGAGAGATCTAAGGTGGTTTCTTACAAAAAGAAGCTATTTCTTCTTCTCTTCTTCTCCATTGTCTTCTCCAAGGTGCAACCAAGCTTCCCCAACTCTTGCAGCTTCTTGGGAAAGGAGCTAGTCCATTTTGGAGCAGCTAGAGAAGGAGAATTTTGTCCCCAAGTCGGGATTCCTCCTTCTTGTGGTTACAACTTCAGATCTATTTATTTTTCCTCCTCTAGATCATGTTTAGAACTGAATTTTCTGTAACAAATCTGCAAGGCATGGTTATGGACGAGTAATTCTTTTTTTCTTGGGTATGGGAGAGTAGCTCCCATGTCATAGCATGTATGAAACAAGTGATTTCGTACTAAATACTATATTCCTTGTTTTCTACCATGAATGTACCGGTTTAGTTATTCTCTTGCATGTATTGCTGGCCACTTTATATGCATGCTTTTTGCATTCTTGCTCGATCTGAGAGGATAGGTAGGAATGTATGGAGGTACCCTTCTTGGCAAATCTTTCTCTACCACGGGAGTAGAGATAAATGAGTTGAGGGACAAGTTGTGATAAAAAATAAAACTTATGCACGAGAGTGCATCTTTGAGTTGTGATCGTTACACTTGCATCGGGAGGTGAAGTGTAACACAACTTTTCCTTTAACAAGGGCTTATGTATGTTTAAATTATCATGTTCCTATGATATGCTATGATATGTGAGTGAAATTCTAACATCCAAGATCCATTAATATCTGAACCTAAACTTTTCTATTAATCTTTTTGTTGTTAGTTTTTAATCTAACTTTTCTGCAATTAGATAAGCTTCACCATCTCTTTTAAACCGATCTAGATTGTTGAACTTTAGTGTTGTTGCACTCATTTAATTGCCTAAGCTCCTTGTATTCGACCTCGACTATACTTCCTCTGTACACTTGTGGAGATTGGTTAAGTTGGGTAAAATATCCTTGTTTGGATAAAAACTCGTTAGTCTAAATATAACCAACAAGTTTTTGGCACCGTTGCTGGGGAGCTACGATATTTTATTTGGAGTAATAAGTACTAATCAGTATTCGAGGCTAGATCACCATTTCCATATTTCAAATTTCATATACCTTTTAGTTGTGTTCTCAATCCCTCTAGTTATTTTTTTCAGGTTGTATGCGTCGCTCACAACGAGGTCTTCAAACATCTGCGTTGTTAGACCTTGAAATCGAGCGTACTCTTTCAAGCTTGAGAAGAGCAAGAAGAGTAGAATAACCGCTTCTAGGAGGTACTCGGCCGTCACCATAATTACCACCACCATCTTCTTCACTCTTTGAGGAAGCTACACCAAGCGATCTAGCCATGGAGGACGACCGTCCTTTAAAGGATTTCGCAATGCCGGTATCCACAAATATCTGTGGGGCCATCGAATTGCCTGCTGTAGAAGTGAGCAACTTCTCAATTGATCCTTCTATGATGCAAATGATACAGCTAAATCGTTTTGGAGGCACAACCAATGAAGACCCAAGTCTTCATGTTGTTGAATTCTTGGAATATATGAATACCTTCAGAATTAACGGGGTATCTCCTGAAGGAGTGAGACTTATGCTTTTTCCCTTCACTCTAAGAGATAGAGCTAAGGCGTGGCTTTTGTCTCTTCCAAAGAAGTCAATCAAAAGTTGGGACCTACTCTTAAATTCTTTTCTTGCAAAATACTTCCCACCCAGCAAAACAGCCCAATTGAGGAATCAACTCACCAATTTCTCTCAAAATGAAGGAGAAACTCTTTATGATACATGGGAACAGTTTAAGGATCTTCAACGCCTTTTCCCAGACCATGGTTTAACTAACTGGTTTTTGTTTCAAACCTTCTATAATGGACTATTCTACAACACTCGGTTGACACTAGATGTCACAGCTGGTGGTGCATTAATGACTAAGTCTTATAGAAAGGCTTATGCATTATTGAAGACATGTCGCTAAATCATTGCCAATGGGGAGGAGATAGGGGAGTAAAATCAGCCTCTACAACTAGTTCTTCAACCGGGAAACAAGGAGGGAAACACACTGTTGATGTCGTTGATCTTATTGCTGTTAAACTGGATGTTCTTAGACAGAAGTTTGAGAACATGACTACTATGTAAATCCAATCAGCTAAAGTTATATGTGAAGCTTGTGGTAATACATGACATACTTCTTCTTCATGTTTTGCTCCTAATGCAATTGAAGGGAATTTTGAACAGGTCAATGTTGTTGGAATGCAAGGGAATAAGCAATACAATCCCTATTCCAACACATACAATCCGGGATGGAGAGATCATCCTAATTTCTCCTATAGGAACACAAGCAACACTCAAAACTTCCAACAAGGACAACAACAACTACATCAACAACATGTAAACCGTCAAGGAAATCTGCCGAGTTTCAAAAATAGGGGTTACCAACAGCCACAACAACACCGAGGTTCTTCCCTAGAAGCTATGATGGAAAAATTAATATCTACACAAATGCAATAGAATGAATAAATTCGAGGAAATGACAAGCAATTGAAAGATGCCATTGCTCAACTTTCTACAAAGGTGGATGGTATTTCCACTAACACCAAGATGTTGGAGAACCAAATAGCACAACAAGCTCCAACTCAACAAAGGACTCCACAATTCAGTTCTCTTCTAAGCCAATCGGAAGTAAACCCAAGGCACCAAGCTAATGCAATTATTCTAAGAAGTGGAGCTGAGATTGAAAGACCCTCTCCATCCAAAGAGAAGAACATGGAGGTAGTCAATGAAGAGGAGTCCAACACTCCTAATTGTAGCAAGGAGAAAGGTAGAACTGAAACACCACCTTTCAAGGTCACTGCACCTTTTCCTCAAAGGCTTACCAATAAGAAGGAGGACCTCATGTTTAGGAAGTTTATGGACATTATTAATAAATTACATGTCAATCTTCCTTTTGCTGAAGTTATTGCCGAGATGCCTTCTTATGCTAAATTCCTAAAAGATATCTTGACTAAAAGAAGAAAAGTTGATTAGGTTGAAACAGTAATGCTTTCAGAAAGAGTGAGTTCTATTATTCAAAACCGCCTTCCACAAAAGCTTGATGATTTGGGAGCTTTTACACTGCCATGTAAGATCAACAATACCACTTTTGACAAAGGTCTAGTAGACCTTGGTGCTAGTATTAGTCTCATTCCATCCACCTTATGGCAAGAATTGGATCTTGGAGACTTGAAGCCAACAAAGATGGCTATTGAGTGGAAGATGTACTAGTACAGATCGGGAAGTTCTATATACCGTGTGATTTTGTTGTTCTTGATATGGTGGAGATCCCTTCCAACCCAGTTCTTTTTGGAAGGTCATTCTTGAGGACTATCAGATGTCTTTTTGATGTTCAGGAAGGAAAGCTCACTCTACATGTTGGTGAAGAAGCAATGGAATTCTCTATTCATGATGCAATGAAAGCACACACACGTGTTGAAGGAATCTATTTGTTGGATACTACTGATCCAATTGAGGATGATAATGAAGATATTGCTTATTTGATTATCAATCTCTATGATGATGATGTGACTGAACTCAACAATTCAAAAATTTCTGGAGCACTTTCTATTTCTAAAGAACAAACTATTAATGAAGATGCTCCACTTGTTGATGATAAAGTTGATGAAGGTAAAATAGGGAAAAAGGTAGAACTAAAATCCCTTCCACCCTAGCTAAGGTATGCATTTCTTGACCCAAACTCTACATCCCCTGTTATAATAAATAATGAATTAACCAATGACCAAGAAAATAAATTACTTGCTGAACTACGTTTGTATAAAGACGTCATTGGTTATTCCATAGATGATCTAAAAGGCATTCATCCTTCAATCTGTATGCATAGAATTAATATGGAAGATGATGCTAAACCAACAGTTGAACCACCTAGGTTCCTAAATCAAAATATGCTTGAAGTGGTAAAGAAAGAGATTTTCAAATTAATTGATGCTGGAATAATTTATCCCATCAGTGACAACCCCTGGGTTAGTGCCATTCATGTGGTTCCCAAGAAGGGAGGTGCAACTGTCATCAAGGGAGACAATGATGAGTTAATACAAACATGTATGATTACCAGCTGGCGTATGTATATTGACTACAGGCGTCTGAATAAGGCAACCCACAAGGATAATTTTCTGTTGCCTTTTATTGATTTGATGCTTGAACGCCTCACTAAGCATTCTTATTTTTGTTACCTGGATGAGTATTCCGGATTTTTTTAGATTCCTATTTATCCACCCGACCAAGAGAAAACCACATTTACTTGTACTTATGGAACATATGCCTATTGTTGTATGCCGTTTGGTCTTTGCAACACTCCCACTACTTTTCAGCAGTGTATGATGGCCATATTCTCTGATTTTATTAAAAATATAATGGAGATTTTCATGGATGATTTTAGTGTATACGGTGATTCTTTTGATCAATGTTTATTGAACCTGTCTTTAGTCTTAGCCCGCTGTAAAAAGGTTAACCTAGTGCTAAACTGGGAGAAGTTCCATTTCATGGCACAATCTGGTGTAGTAATAGGACTTGTCGTATCTAACAAAGGTATTGAAGTGGATAGGGTAAAGGCTGAAGCCATTGAAAAGATGTCTACTCCATCTTCAGTTAAAGACATCTGAAGCTTTCTTGGACATGCATGTTTTTATAAAAGATTCATTAAGGATTTCTCTAAAATTGCAAAACCGTTGTGTTCCCTACTTGCAAAATATGCCGAGTTTGTGTTTGACAATGATTGCCATAGAACCTTTTCTAAGCTCAAAGAGGCCCTCATTTCAGCCTCAATTATTCAACCTCTGGAGTGGGATTCCCTTTTTGAGCTAATGTGTGATGCAAGCGATTATGCAGTGGGGGCTGTTCTAGGACAGCAGAAAGACAAGAAACTCCATGCCATCTATTATGCAAGCAAAACCCTTGATGAAACACAGATCAACTATACAAACACGGAGAAGGAAATGCTAGCCATCGTTTATGTTTTTGACAAGTTCTGACAATATTTGGTGGGATCAAAGGTGATTGTATATACTGATCATGCCTCCATAAAGTATTTGTTGAACAAGTAAGATGCCAAACCACGTCTTATTCACTGGATTTTGCTTCTATAAGAATTTGATCTTGAGATCCGAGATAAGAAAGGTACAAAAAATAATGTTGCTGATCATCTTTCTAGACTAACCATAGAGGCTAGAGACCCATTGCCCATTGAAGATCATTTGCCTATTGAAAAGCTCTATGCATTGTCATCTAATCAAGCGCCATGGTTTGCAGACATCGCTAACTTTCTTGATACTGGAAAACTCCCACCTGATTTGACATATCAACAAAAGAAGAAATTCTTTCATGATGTGAAATTTTACTATTGGGATGATCCATTGTTATTCAAGCATGGAAGTGATGGACTGATCCGCTGGTGTGTTGTTGAAGAGGAAATCCCAAATATTATTACTGAATTCCATGCCTCACCTTATGGAGGACACTTCGGAGGAGACAAGACTACTTCTAAGATACTACAAGCTAGTTTTTATTGGCCCACATTATTTAAAGACGTCAATCTATTTTACAATTCTTGTGATAGATGTCAAAGAACATGAAGTATATCCCTCCGTGACAACATGCCTCTCAACTCTATCTTAGAGGTTGAGGTGTTTGATGTATGGGGAGTGGATTACATGGGACCATTCCCATCTTCTTGTGGGTATCAATACATTCTTGTTGCTTGTGGATATGTGTCCAAATGGGTTGAGGCCATTCCAACCCAAGTGTCGGATGCTAAATCAGTAATTAAGCTTTTTCAAAAGATTATTTTCCCTCAGTTTGGAGTTCCTTGTGTCATAATTTCAGATGGAGGCACACACTTTGCTGAAAAACAATTCAACAACCTTCTCTCTAAATATGGTGGGACTCATAAGATCTCTACACCCTATCACCCTCAAACATCTGGGCAAGTAGAGGTTTCAAATAGGCAGCTGAAGTATATTCTTGAAAGGATTGTTTCTAGTTCAAGAAAAGATTGGACCTTAAAGATTGATGATGCATTATGGGCACACCACATAGCCTATAAGACCATCATAGGGACTAATCCATTCAAGCTAATCTATGGCAAATCTTGTCACCTTCCGCTAGAATTGGAGCATCACGCTTTGTGGGAAATTAAGTTCTTAAACTTTGATATGAAGAAAGCAGGAGAGAAATGCTTTTTGCAGCTGCAGGAACTCGACGAACTTTGCCTTGATGCTTATGAGAATGCAAGGTTGTACAAGGAAAGAACAAAGGCTTGGCATGACAAGAGGATCTGCAGGAAATATTTCCAAGAAGGAGATAAAGTCTTGTTATTCAACTCTAGATTAAAGCTATTTCCAGGGAAGATGAAATCAAAATGGTCCGGCCCGTTCCTGGAGCTAATTTTTTTCTCCATGTGGAGCTGTGGAACTCCAAGGCAAAGATGGAAACTTCAAAGTGAATGGAAAGCATTGCAAACTTTATTCTTGTGGAGATGAAGTAAAGAAGGGAGCCTCTTACTCCCTCCAAGATGCTTGAAGAAATTGAAGAGTCATACTCCAAACTCTAAATGGAGGACCTTGTGGGAGTTGACCCCACATTAGGATAGATTCCTTTTAAGTTCTTTAAATCAAAAACACTTTTAAATTTGGTTAATAAGCTTGTCATGGATGAATGTAATAATTTAGACTTGATTGCCGCCATATCTATCTCTGTTTCGTGCTGACTGGCTGCTATTTTCTGTAGAAATTCCAAAATGCACGGCGTGTCTTTCTTTGACACGACGTGCACCTCAACAGAAGATGCACTGAATGATGTTTTGGAAACATGCACGTCGTGCATTTTGTGACGCACGCCGTGCACCTGAGAGCTGTAAATATGAAAAATGTTTTTGGAATCTTGCACGTCGTGCATTTCGCGATGCACGCCGTGCACCTGGGAGCTGTAAATATGAAAAATGTTTCTGGAATCTCGCACGCCATGCATTTCTCGACACACGCCGTGCACCTGGTTTTCCGAATGATAAGAAAATGTTCCAAAAACATGCATGACGTGCAATGATAAATGCATGTCGTGCATCTGTGCGCAACAACTGGTATGTAATGTGTTTTCAACCACTGCACACCGTGCATCAGAATTGCATGCTGTGCACCAGAGCGTTAAAGATAGTTCAAACTGAAGAGGAACACACCATGCATATAACATGCATGCCATGTCTTGTTTTTAAAATACTAGTCAAGTAGGGTTGGAGTGCACGACCTAATTCCCCACTCCAACCCTAGCAGCCGTGCACTCTAGCTGTGCGCCGCCATCATTGCCATGCATCTCTGCACGCCGTTCTCCCTCTCTACAGCCGTGCACCGTCAAGCAAGAGCAGCCGTCTTCTCCGACCGCCTCCTCTCTCAACCGCCGCCCTAGCACTGACCCCTAACGTCAAGCAAGAGAAACCTTCTTCTCTACCAACATCGTCGCTAAGCTAGGGCTCCTCTGTCTGCTTCCTCTCACATCCGCCGCCCTAGAGCCAAAGCCTAACGGCGTCGTAGCTGAGCAACCACCAACGCATCATCAAGCAGCAAGAGGAGAATCTCGCCGATCCGCCCCAACTCGTCCTCCGCGACTGGTGCCAGTTCCTCCGTCCGCCTCCTCTCTGCACCGCCCGACAGTAACAACAGCTCACAGAAGCCGACACCAGCCACCTTCTCTCTGTCGCACCCTAACTAGCCAGCCCGACAACAACAATGACGCCTGATTTTTTCTGTAGTTTATCTGCAGGTGCACACCGTGTGCTCATTTTGCACATCGTGCATTCGTCTTCTAGGGCAGGCACAACATCTTTGCAGTGCACACCGTGATAGCAAACTGCACATCGTGCAGTACTACAACAACATGTCACCTATCAAGAGAAGCGCCGGCAGACACCATGTAGGACCTCCTTCATCCAAAGAACGCCCAACTACAAGTGCAATACCTTCTGAGACGGCACCAACAACGTTTGTACCCTCCACTCAATTCCAAGTCACCCCGGAGGAAGATGCAGATTATCATTTCCTCATCACCAGGCATGTTCTACCTTCCCTCTATGTCTGTGAGGAAACCCTTGACAAGTTGGGTTTCAAAAATGAGATAATAGAGCATTTATGGTTCTTAGGTTTACACCTTATTTGCACTAGAGTGTCAAAGACCCACCCCCACTTGGTTTATGAATTTCTGACCACCTTCAAAGTAGAAGACGACCCACAAAACCACCGTGAGCCATATCTGAAAATCAGTTTTCGACTTCTAGACAAATTCTTTTCTATGGATCTTAAACGGTTTTGTGCTTTACTTAAGTGCAACTATGTATTCTGATTATCCACCCGCCTTCCATAGTGACACTTTTTGGTCTGAGATTTCTAGTGAAACAGTGCACAAAGCTAGAAATGCCCGAGCTTCTTCACTCCATAATCCAATTTTCATAGTTATATATTATCTTTTAAGCACATGACCCTTTGCTAAAAATGAGACTCAAGGTGTCGTAGGAAAAAATGATATTTTCTTCTTATGGTGCATAGTGAAGAATGAGCAAATCAGTTCTGGCTACTACATTGTAAATAAGCTTCTAGAGACCAAAAAGAAGAAGCAAAGAGAGGCAGGTGACATCATGTGCGGTGGGCTGATCAGTATACTTGCAATGCAGCTAGGCTTAGAGGTGGGTGCCCTAGAACCTGCACCAAGGAAAAACCTTATAGACATCAACTATCTTATTTTGTGTGGCTTGATATCAAGACATGGCAGCAGCACAAGTAAATTCAAGGTTTTTATTACAAAGAAGAAGTTCATCATCATCCCCGATTCAACCCACAATGATATCGGGAACAAAGCCACTTGGAAGGTGGAGTTACAGCCTGAAGACAATGAAGAGACACCCACCCGTGGTACCAGTAGCTCTATGCCAATAGATACACCAGTAGCTCCTACTCCACTTCCACCCTCCACCAGTACTCAAACAGAGTACACTTGGATGATGCCTGACATGAGGCACCTTTATAGTTAAGTTCAGTAGAGGTTTGACCACATCGACAATAGTTTCGACCAGATGAGCATGCAGTACACTGTGATGTACGACATGGTCAACCAGATGGATGCTTGGCATATCTCCCAGGGCCATTACCCCGCCTCACCACCGTATCAGTCACTGCCTCGGTAGTAGCCCCAGTTTCCGCCGTCTGAATGCCCACAACAACCACCTCAGTTTTCAGAATAGCAACCACCTCAGTTTTCAGAGCAGCATCCTGACTCTTCCACCAAGCCGATGGACATCCCCGACATTGTCAACCAGTTCTTCCCTGATCAGGAGGACGGTGGCTCTTATTTCTGATCACATCGATTAAAGGTACCCGATTATGAACTCCATAAGTTTGATTGATGCAGTGAGGACACTGCTGATTTCAAGCTTAGGGGGAGCATAACCGGTCGGTAGTTGTAGTTTTTCTTTTAGCTTTTTTTTATTTGAGTCAGTTGTATCATGTGTTTTCCTTTTTATTCCGTGTTCTATTCCTTGATGGTAAAAATTAATATGACTTGAGACTATCTTGTTAGAATGAACCCCCCCTTGTATGCTGGAATTATTTTGTTCTTTATGTGTCTTGGCTACATGAAAAGAAAAATCAAGAGCATGTATGAATGAAATGGAAACTGAAGAATCCCCATGTACATGATTTTGCCTTATGTTTGTTGTTTAAAATCTCAATTTTTTTTACATCCTTGATTTCTCAATATATGTAACAGTTCCAAATTTTAAGCGAATGAATCAACTTGGCAACATTTAATAGAATACGAGATACTCTTGCCAAACCTTTAGTGCATCTACAATAATTTTTTTCCAGTGAAAAACTTTCAAAAGATTGATTTAAATCTTGCTAGCTTTAACATTCTTGTTGACTCTTTGGTGTTGTACCATCAACATTTCATCTTGACACAATAAAAGATGGCAAATGGCCCACATATTATGTTAGCCTAGTGTGAGTCCGATCTGGCAATGATGGTTAGGTGATATGAAAATCAAAAGAGGGTAAAAACAACACCCCAAACGGCTTTCCTCGTGAGCGTAAGCCTAAATTAGCAGCTGACTGCCGGAACCCAAAAATTCCATCATCATATCCTTAAGAAAAAAGAGTACAACTAAGTATTGTTAATGTTAGCATTGGTTTCATCATCTTATATCTGTACTAGCTGAAAACTTTGTAATGTACATGCACTGATTGTTTGGCTTGATTATCCAAATTCTATTTAATGTTGTCTAGTTGATCATTTTGTTTGTGTTGGAATTAACCCTACTGGACTTAATTTCTCTATCTTGGATGTTGAAATTTTGAGATGACAACAAGGAACACAAGCACAATGTGCATGGTTGGTTGAGCTGATTGCATACCTTCTTTTCTTTTAATCCATGCATAAACTTGATTTTTCTTCTTGAATGTAACTATGTTCTTTTTGCTTGAGGACAAGCAATAGTTCAAGCTTAGGGGGATTTGTTGTGTGATTTCTACATCATCTTTTCACATACTATCACACACAAATTTGGTTCATTCTGATTTTATTTAGCCTCTTTTCATATTACTTTTTCCATCTTTTTGTTACTTTACTTATCACATAGCTTGCATTGCAGATATGTCCCAAAGGAACTGATTTCAGAGCTTAATTCTGCCAAGACAGCAGAATGCACAATGTGTAAGGACAAATGCACAACGTGCATCACTTTAGAAGAAGTTTCATTTCAACTAAAACAGCAGAATGCACGATGTGCAGGACAAATGCACGACGTGCATCACTTTAGAAGAAGTTTCGTTTCACCCATACAGCAGAATGCACGGCGTGTTCGGGCCTCGAACACGGCGTGCGAGTTTCTAGAAATGTATAGAAAAGCATGTGCACGGCATGCAATCAACTGCACGACATGCACCTGGAGCGTCAAGCAACCAAGAAAACTTATGGAAAGTTGCACGACATGCATTTCTTATTCACACGTCGTGCATAGTTCAACCTGGAGCAACCCATTAGTGTTGGTGCATGGCGTGCACTTGACAGTTTCAGAAATTCGAAAAATATGAGTTTGTGTTTAAATGAAGGGGGGAACGAAAGGGGAAGTTATGTTGGGCCATTTTGAAAGGTTCTTCTCATCCCAAGCCAGAGGAAAACAGAGGAGGGCGATTTTGGGAGAGATCTAAGGTGGTTTCTTGCAAAAAGAAGCCATTTCTTCTTCTCTTCTTCTCCATTGTCTTCTCCAAGGTGCATCCAAGCCTCCCCAACTCTGTGTAGCTTCTTGGAAAAGGAGCTAGTCCACTTTGGAGCAGCTAGAGAAGGAGAATTTCGTCCCCAAGCTGGAATTCCTCCTTCTTGTGGTTACAACTTTAGATCTCTTTATTTTACCTCCTCTAGATCATGTTTATAACTGAATTTTCTGTACAAAATGTGTAAGGCATGGTTATGGATGAGTAATTCTCTTTTTCTTGGGCATGGGAGAGTAGATCCCATGTCATAGCATGTATAGAACAAGTGATTTCGTACTAAATACTATGCTCCTTGTTTTTCTACCATGAATGTACCAGTTTATTTATTCTCTTGCATGTATTGCTGGCCACTTTATATGCATGTTTTCTGCATTCTTGCTCGATCTGAGAAGATAGGTAGGAATGTATGGAGGTACCCTTCTTGGAAACTCTTTCTCTACCACGGGAGTGGAGAGAAATGAGTTGAGGGACAAGTTGTGATAAAAAACGAAACTTATGCACAAGAGTGCATCTTTGAGTTGCGATCGTTACACTTGCATCGGGAGGTGAAGTGTAGATCAACTTTTCATTTAACAAAGGCTTATGTATGTTTAAATTATCATGTTCCTATGATATGCTATGATATGTGAGTGAAATTCTAACATCCAAGATCCATTAATATCTGAACCTAAACTTTTCTAGTAATCTTTTCATTGTTAGTTTTTAATCTGAATTTTCTGCAATTAGATAAGCTTCACCATCTCTTTTAAACCGATCTAGATTGTTGAACTTTAGTGTTGTTGTGCTCATTTAATTGCCAATGCTCCTTGTGTTTGACCTCGACTATACTTCCTCCGTATACTTGCGGAGATTGGTTAAGTTGGGTAAACTATCCTTGTTTGGATAAAAACTCGTTAGTCTAAATATAACCAACACAATGCCTTGTACTTTCCGACATAAAGTACAAATTTTAATATATTAAAATGAATTTGAGATTGAAAAATCATAATCTTAATCTCTAGTATACTTGAAGATTTCTTCTTCATCAAGTGTCCTTGCTTGGATCCAAGTGTGTAGTGAGCCAAATTCATCTTACCTCTTCTACTTTATATTTCCCTACTGATTTTTCTTGATGTTGTTGGGGAAGGATGTTGTGCAGTGTTGTTAGGAGAAAAAGGAAGTGGAATCCCCATCTCTATATGGACATAACTATCTTGTGTGTCAGAGTAATGTTATTCATTCATTGCAATGTAAGAAATGTCTATATTTTGTTGTGAATTTGCAACTAAATGAATTTCATTTGCCTTATCCATGATGGTAACTATTAGGGAAATTTGGACTTGTAGAGATGCATCTAAAGCAGAATCTTCATGTACTGTATGAAATTTTTCTATAACACTTTCAAGTGTTGTTATTTACTTTGTGTAACCCTTACTTTCCATAATAGTTTTGCCATGTGAAGAGATGGTTCTTCAATATGTGTAATAGAAGAATCTTCAACCTCCATAGTTTCTTCATCTGCATTGTTATTTATTGATGTAAATGTGTTATTTTTGTTATGTCGTCTTTTTTCTGCATTAATCAGAAATTTTTTATTCTTTTATGGGTGTTGTGGATGAATGTGGAGGCCAAATAAGGTCTACCATCTATCCTCAATTAGTACCTATCATACACCAACATCATGAATTACTTGTGAAGTATCAATCAAAGTGTCTGCTTGGGATATCAATGAACAATTTTTAATAAAATGGACCATCATTTGACATCCATTCCAAATGTTTGGTAGGGTTTCATATTCAGCATGGTAGGTGGTTCTTTGTACAAAGATAAGAAAAACATTCTAATTCTATAATGTAACTGTTACTCCATTTCCTACTTAGTGAGCTAGCATAATATTCAATCTATATATGCTAAATTTCATCCACCAATAATATCTTTGTTCCAGAGTAATGTATCTCTTTTCCTAGTGGATTTATAGATATATGCCAAAAAAATCGAATTTTGTTTCTAACATTTCCCAGGTTCATGAATGGATTTTTTTAGTATTAATGGGAGTTTATTTCTCTCTAAACACTCTCATACAATCAACTAGGGTTCTCAATACTTCACTTCATGTTATAATCATAATGTCTTTATGGTTAATTCAAAACATTCAATTAAAACTTATTGCATTCTAGAAAGAAAACTTAAGTTAATCCAGTTTCATATTATTTAACAATATACCTGATTTGATGCAAGGATTATTTATTCCTGGTATAAATCAACAAATTCGATCTTCATAAATATTAATCACTAAAGTGTTAAAAATCTATTAAAACATGGCTACAGTGTTGGGCATTACTAAGGGTCTTAAGCTCTAGGGTAGGGAAAATCTTAAAATTGACATTGATCTATATAGTTTTCCTTCTTTGGATCCAATGATTGAGAAAACCCCTTTGAAGTGATGTTTGTTGGTAGTATTACCTAAGAGCGAATCATATGATTATTGTATGGAACACTTTGTAATTGATTGGTTACCAATATAGGAAATTCTGATTATTACGATTGCTTCAATACAAAATAATGAATAAATGTAATAATGTCCCTAACAATGTTTTAAATTGATAACATATGGTTTGATTTGATGATCTACACATGAGATCATATGTATACTTAAGGGTACACATTTTGTGTGTGTCTGTAGTCAGTTATTATGTAGATTTTATAGGACAAAAATAATATATAATACTAGTATGTATGTTGAGTGATGATTGTATCTCTTTAGTCATCATATTGGATATCAAATCAGATACATAGGTACCTACTAGAGTATAAGTCATATTGGACATACCCATGGTGAGTGTGATACATGGAATCCAAGATTGATAGTCAGAATCATAACTCTATGTGCCAATGGTGATTGTGGTCCTTAGACATGAAGTTACTACAAACACAACTCAATGCGACCTTGAATAATGATTGCCATACAGGTAATGCTTGGGCATACCATGACACATGTGGATTATTGTGAGTGATGTAGATGGATTTTTCCCTCCTATTGGAGTGATATCCCCAGACACTTGATAAGTGAGACTACAAATGCAAAACCATGTTCATGTGAGTAACATGTGATGTTGAGCTCGTACACATCTCAAATAATCCACTCTGAATCAAGGGAAAAAGATTGAACAAAAAGAGGATGGTGTGTCCATGCCTCTAGTTTAACGTGGATATTTGAAACAAAAGGGATTATAAAATCACTATAACATTATAAGAATACTAGGTTGAAGTTTTTCTCTAGCTCTCCAATTACTTTGGGGGGTGGGGCAATGAAGTCTTTATGGATACCATTCATTGTTTAAAAGTCATTATATGATTATGGACAACACTATCCATGCTAATTGGATCCTATAGGGTCATACACATAGGATGTATAGGGAATAGGAACATAATTACAGGCTTATGATTAATTGGTTACTAAAAGTTTTATGTAATCAATTAAATCATTGACGGGTTGCCGATAGCCCACTCAACCAAATGAGTTGGCTTTAGTTACCCCATTAGACTAGGTTCAACCACCAATTGGATCAATTCTAGTGGCTCGACTTGTTTGGGTCTAGTATACCAACTGGAAAGGGTCCAGTTGCCCGAATAGACTGTCTTAGGGCAAGCTTCTGTAGCTACTACCTTTTTGTTTCCCAGAGTGTATCAAAAACTATATTCCCCTGCCTTTCTTATTTATAGTGGCATGATGACTGGGGTTTTGAGAGAACTCTTGAGACACTTGTGTGACAACTTTTGTGAGACAAAGGAGGCACCTTTCTATGTCTCTTTGATCAACCATCATTACCATCAAGGAAAAAATGGGAGAGGAGAGGTTGGGAAACATTAGCATGTTTCTAATGAAAATGCAATTCCTTCCACAAAGCTCTTGGAGAGCATTGTAGAGTTCCCTATCATCAGTTTCAATGATATAGAGATGTGGACATTGATATCCACACTAGGACATCATCATCGACATAATCTTTCTTCTCTATTCCTGTGAGATATGACCCTAGATATACTCCACCACAAAGGTATAAACTCACATACCTTCATTCCCATTATATCATTGTCAATGAGATCCACAGATGTTTTATGGATGTCAATAAGATATGTATATCTATAAATCATACACGTTGTTGATAAAAATGTTATGTTTTATGGATGTGTGCAAAAGTTTTAGACAAAGACCCTTTTGTGTGTGCATAATAAGGATGTTTATGGAAGACTTTTTGGTTGGCAAGTATTCACCTTGCATGTCTAGCCTCATCGTCTTTAGTGCATATGAGATGGTTACTATTCCTTCTTATTCCCATCAAATGTAACTTGAAGTTCCACATATCATGTAATAGACATAGGAAAAAATTAGTATTAGAGTACTTGGCATGATGAGGAAACCATGAAGATCCAAGGAGCATCCATGGAGCCCTTGATCATTGTGCAACACAAATGCATGTTCATAGGTTAAGGTTGCATGCAATGGAATGGACCTTAGGTGGACAATAATCCTTTGTTTTTTTATAGGATTACATTCATATGTCCATAACTGGTGTTGTATGATTGTTGTTTGTGATAATTGATTGTTGATATAATGTGTATATAATACATATTATAAGTATGTTTTGCATGGATATGTATTTTTATATGTATAAAACCCCTCAAATAAAATATTAAGTCTTAGATGTTTTCCAATGTGGAATACACATGAAAAGCTTGATCAATAAAGTGTGGTCATGCCCACAATGTGGTGCATTATCAATCTAGGAGAAGTTTGCTAATAGATACGTGGGTCTGTCAAAGCATGGTATATATTGTATTGTATTGTATTGGCCTTCGGGTAAGACTTAACTAGGTGACCTTAATAGGATTAAGCACTTAGAGGCATAAAGATTGTTATAACAAAAGGTTTTTCATCCATAAATTAAGAGTTTCCTTATATGAAATTTGAAAACATTGTCTACCTAAATAGTCAAGTTGTGGGTGATCAGCCTAAGCTAAGTCCTGAGTTGATGAAATATGGATCTTGTCTCATTAGAAGATTGTGTGATGAAAAATATTCCGAATTAAGTATCGAGGGACATTGATTCGAAGCGTAGTTGTTGGAGAGATATATAAAGTTCAAATTAATATCAATAAATTTTTTCAAATCAAAATATTAACTCATATAGATACTTCTTCTAGCTCAAATGGAAAATACAAACAACAACCTTTTTTCACTGTGATCAGTCCTTGAGAAAGAAAAGATATAAAGGAATAACTTAATGTTATAGGTTCAGGATATTGAGAGTTGTTCTCACACTTGAGAATAATCTTTATGTCCTGGACATAAAAGTACCAAATGAACCAGCTAAAATGTTTCTACAGTGGAAAAGAAAGCTCATAAAAAGCATTATGATGATTCCATGGACAATTAATATCTTATGATATGCTCCGTGAACCATTAGCTTTGGAATCAAGATGAGAATATCAATTTTGTTTAGATGATAACACATCTCAAAACACGTCTAAAGAAGAAGTAAGGAAATAAAGGTAAGATGTCTTCAAGGCACTATTTAAGCGCAAGTTGGATGGAGATAATCCAGCTGGACCCCATGTACTTAAGTTAATAGGGTATTTGGAAAGTCTACAAAGACTGGGATTTTATTTAGGCGTTCACATAGTTGCAACAATTTGTCATGAATTACATCATGAACAATTTTGTTAAACCCTGAAAAATCTATGTGTCATGTAGAGAACAACTAAGGAACAAATGAAATACATACCTAAATCCATGCTAATGTTCAGTAGAGGAAAAGGAAAGTCCAATAGCAAAGTCAAAGGCAGTGAAGGTTCTAATTATGGATAAAAGTCTTCTACACTTAAGGCAAAAGGAGGAGTATGTAAGGGATGTTGGACATTAGAAGAGAAGTTGTCCTCTCTACCTAGAGGAACTGAATAAAAAGAAGCATGTGATAAAGATCTCCACTTCATGTATTTATGTTATAGAAACAAACTTATCTACTTATTCAGAATGGGTATTAGACACTGGTTGGTCTCACATATTCTCATATATGCATGATCTGGAAAGAAGTAGACCGTTGAAGAAAGGGGAGGTGGAACTAAGTGTTGCAAATGGAGAAAGAGTTGTTTCCACGACTGTAGGAACCTTTTGTTGATCCCTACCTAATGGGATTGTAATATAGTTAGAGAACTGCTATTAACATTATCTTTGTATCTTGTTTGAACATGAATGGTTTTGAATTTCGGATAAGGTTAGATTTCTATTTCAAGAGATGGTATATTCTTTGGAAGTGCCCCAATGTTTTATCATTTCTGTTTATTAGAACCTAAGACACATATATTTAACATAAATATCATGAGGTTGGGGCTCAATTACCCAAACAAAACTTATCTATGGCACTGTCGTATAGGGCACATAAATGAGAAGCACACTTTTAGACTCTGAAAAATGGTTATCTAGACATTTGATTTTGAATGACTGATACATGTGAAGCTTTTAGCATACTGATGTATGTTGACCTTTTAGCACAAATGAAAAAGATGAGTATTAATATTTCATCACATTTCTTGATGAACTCAGTAAGTTTGGCTATGTGTATCTAATGAAACACAGGTTGAATCCATAGAAAAGTTCAGGAATGAATGAATGAAGTACAAAATCAACTTAGAAAAAGAATTAAATCACTTCAATAAGATGGTGGCGGTGAATACTTAAGCCAAGAGTTTGAGGCCCTTCTAAAGAATTGTGGGATTGTATCACAATGGACTCGAAATGGAACACCACACGTAATGGTGTATCAGAAAGAAGGAAGCACATATTGTTGGACATGGTACAATCTATAATGAGTTTTATTGTTCTTCCAACTTCCTTATGGGGATAAGCTCTAGATACTGCATTATTTACACTTAACCACATACCTTATAAAATGGTTTAAAAGACACCACATGAGATGCGGATTGGGAAATGTCCCAAGATGTCTTCTATGAAGATTTGGGAATTTGAAGCTTATGTTAGGAAATAGTTTTTTGAAAATCTCACATACAAATATGACAAATTTCATCTTGTTGGATATCCTAAAGAAAACAATGGATATTACTTCTATATTACACTTTATAATAAAATGCTTGCTTCTAGAACTGATGTATTTCTTGAAAAGGAACTTTTTTTTCTAGAGGAACCAGTGGGAGGAAAGTAGAAATTGAAGAAGTTTGAGTTCAAAAAGATAACATCGAACATATGGAGGTCGATGATGAACATTAGGAACTACAAACCATTATGGATTATCAGGTTCCTATTACCTAGGAACCTTAAAGGTCTAGTATTACATTTCTTTAGCCAGAGAGATATGAATTTCTTGTGGCTCAACAAGACAGCGTGTTGGTCATCGATAATGATGAACCAACAACCTACAATGAGGCCACTGAGGGACCAAATTTTGAGAGATATCTTGAAGTCATGAGATCTAAGATGGATTTAATGTATTCCATCAGGGTATGTACCTCGATGGATCTAATGAAGGGGTAAACCCCATAGGGTGACAATGGATTTTCTTGAAAATACCAAAATGGATGTTAACGTGCAAACCTACAAGGGTTGATTGGTTGCAAATTCTTTATAAAACTTTCAAGTTGTTGACTATGATGAAAATATTTAACCAATTTCTATGGTTGAATTTTAAAGTATCATGCTTGCCATTGCAACTTATCATGGTATGAAACCTAGCAAATGGATGTTAAAATTGCATTCCTTAATGAGAATCTCATTTGGGGTGTGTAAATGACACAACTTAAGGGTTTTGTTACTCAAATGAATCTGTAAAGGTTTATAAGCTACAAATGTCAATCTATGGATAAATACAAGCATCTTGGAATTAGAATCTTCATTTTGATGAGATAGTCAAACAATTTGTCTTTATTCAAAATGAAGATGAACCTTGTGTTACAAAAAAGGTTAGCGGGATCATAATTTTATTACTCATATTTTGTGACATACTATTAATGGGGAATGACATCACTACTCTATAGTTGGTCAAAACATGTTTGGGAAATACCTTCTCTATAAAGGACTTAGGATAAACATCCTCTTTACAAAATGGTATCAGAGTCGAAGCAGTTGGTAACTTGACTATTTCAAGCTATCATGTGTTAGGTAAATAAGTAACCCTATATAGGTGTTTGATCTTTCTATCCTTGAGTCATGGGATACTAAGTAGGGATTCAATCCCTAACTAGGTTGGTCACTCCCACCCCCAAATTAAATATGTAGTGCAAACTTAGTATTGAGTAATCCCAATCACCCTTGATTTTATGGAAGTAAACATGTCACTAGATGGAGTGGATTGCAGTAGCATTTGATTCCAATCTCTTGTGTTCTAAGAAGTTAGCTTGAGAACTATGAAGTGTAGGTTGACTTGAAAACTCTTAACCCTAGTTACCATACCCTCTCTATAGAAGTGGACTTGATTGCCTTGAATAACCACAATTAGGCTTAAATGTAGTTCTTGTCTTGTAACCTTGTGCTTATGGTTTCTCTGTGATGCCTCGACTACATCCATTGTGAGGACTGATAAACATAAAACCCTGGCTTAAGATTTAGAAGGGTGATAATCCCCCTAATACTAAGTGATAACCAAACTAGATATGTTATGGATAGGCATGCCTTACCTTCAATATGGAGTATCTCAACATATCTCTACCTAAATCCATCTATCTAAGGGCTGGATGTCGTCCTTATTGAGCATGTCATGTCTCTTACATGAGAATTGACTGATGAAAGCTATAAGTTTCAATAGATATCCTTAAGTGTTCACCTATCTCATCTCCAATAGCACACTTGATTTACTTGTGATTGAGATCAATAGCTTGACCATATAGGTTACCATATCTTATGAAGACACTCTGATTGTAAAGCACCTAGTGATGAGAAAACTCTAAATATCATCCTATAATGTTGGATAATCTTATGACTCCCTTAGGTACCGATATGATGCAATATAAACTACAATTAAAAGTAAAATGGGGGATGGTTGATGTCTTACCTTATTAATATTTGATATAAGTTGACCATGCGTAATAAGAAACCCTTCTTCGTATTATTCATACATATTGGAGATGTAGTCGTATGCCCTTTGGTGTTAGAGTATTAGGTTCTTTTGGTGGAATGAAGTGATGACAAGCTCATAGTATCTAGTCAATGTGGTGAGTCATACATGACTTGGTTCAGGGATTGATTTTGGCACCAAATTTTGGGTCTTCATTGCAAATATTTCATTGCTAAACTTATTTTCATTATTAAAGTATATGTAAAAAACTTTTATATTTTGTCAAATATTTTAGGAATCAAGTCATTGTTGGTAAGGTATGCCCAGAGAATCAATCATGTGATGTTTGACATAGCATAAACCATAGAGGATTTGAGTAATAATCATAAAGGCAAGCTTCCAATTCATTATGTTTCACTCAGTTATGAGATAATGAGGAAATATTATGAATGTCTAAAGAATGGCAATACTCAATGATGTATGTCTTCAAATATGTAACTTGGAGGATGAGATCATACAAATGTTAAGAGTGTGTAAATTCTTTTTATGTCCCTAGTCGGTTGTTACTGTGGAAGGTAGATAGACACTAGTAACACATAAGACTTGAGTATGGGTTGGTTGATGACAAAATCTCATTAGTCATGATATGGTAATATCAAACCAAGCACACAGATACAAGTTAGAGAACATTGTATTGGAAAGACCCACCTTGAAAGTGACACATGAAAACCATATTTGGTGGTCATAGTCATCTCTCATAGTGAAGGTGGTGATGTGATTCTTAGACATGAAATCACTGCACTCGTCACATGTCGTTGGGGACACTTTGACATCATCAAACACAGTCCTAAAACATGGGTTGTTAAAACGGTGATGATTGGGTGAGTTAGACAACGGGGATAGATTGTGAGTGATAGAGATGGGAATTGTCCCTCCTATAGGAGTATGATATCTTGGCCACTTGATAAGCGAGCCTGAGAAAAGTATGTGTGTGCACATGTGAACCAATATATGATACTGAATTCACATTATCTCAGACAGTCTGCTATTGGTTCAAGGAACATGGATTGAATGTTGAGAGGATGACGATCCCATGCCTCGAGTTCATCCTAGATATTAGACACAAAGGAATTATATAATCACTCTAACACCTTACACAGATTGTAAGTTGAAGTTGTTCTCTAACTTTCCATTCACTTGAGTAGCACTGATGTGCGACTAGGTACCACTCCTTTCTTATGATGTCATAAGTTGGTTATGGATATTCACTGCCAATCTGATATGGGGCCTATATGTCAAACACAAAGGAAATCATCTAGAAGAGGAGTTTAATCTTGAATGATGATTTGATTGATTAAGAAAGTGTTTAGGTATTCAATTCACGCAACAGATTGGCTGATTGCACTGCCAAACAATTGACTCTAGTGTTGAGACAATTTGGGCACCCAAACTATCATCTCAAGTATCGAGATGACCATTTGGAGATGCCAAACGAGTGTCTCAAGTGTTGAGATAGCCGTTTGGGTTGTCAGGATGATCGGAGTTTGAATTGGCTAAGTTTTGTCTAAAATGAGGTGTGAAACGACTAGTTCATTTGAATGAATCAATCGACACGACTTGACTCACCAAACGACTATCTGGGTGAGTGAGATGGATATCTCGCATGTATGAGATGGCTCGGTTGGGGCTAAATGAACATTCTGGAAGTTTCCCAAACTTGTTTTGAATGCACAATAGTTGTGGTACAAGAAATTAATGTCTAACATTAATGGGAATCGAATTGCCAATTTTGTATGTGATTGGGAAACTATGAAATGTAGCAGTACAAGACGACCGTCTTATGCACCAGACGACCATCTAGTTCACTAGACGACAGTCTTGTGGTTTGCAGGTTGTGAAAAATTCAAGATCGTCTAAACCCTTCCACTCCCGTACAAATCCCGTACAGACTGGGAACCCTGACCCTAACACCGCCTATAAATAGAGGGGTACTGGGGAATTCCAAGAGCACAACAACACACTAAGAATCAATTGGTCTGAAAATTGTTGTTCTCTCTGGTTGTAGTAACCGAGCAATCCCAAGCAATTCCTACCCGACTAGGGAGGGATAGCGATGGGAGAGAACAACTGAGGATCGAAGTTGTGGGAGAGAAAGTTGGTGACTAGTATGCCAATGGGAGGGAATAATCCTTCCTATCTTCTCTAGTTGAATGAAAAGATTTCTAGTTGATCTGTGTGCACTATTCTAGAGGCAGGAGTCCTTTGACTACTTCTAGGAGAGCAAAGTCAGCCTACAGTCTGTGGTGAGACCACATGAGTCATTGTAGAAGGTTTCTAGTTCGTTGTTCATGGTGAAGACCATGAGTTGCACAACCACCATCCAAGAGTAACTAGAAAATAGTTGCATTGAAGCTAGTTGTTGTCACTAGACTTTCTCCAAAACCAAGTATAACTCATTAAACCATCCTTCCTATTTCATAGTCGTTGACGTGATCTTGTTGTTATAAAAATATAGATAGATAAAAATTTTGTTTCTGCTACTATACTCTGTGCCCGTATTTCCTAAAAGTGGTATCAGAGCCACGTCTATTTACTATGTTTTAGGATAATCTATCTGATAGGATTTTTGGTTTAACCATTTATTTATTGCATACAAAGAGAATATTTAAACTGTCTCATATGAGTATCCAATCAAATACCACATAATTCCAAACTAATATATATATATATATATATATATATATATATATATATATATATATATATATATATATATATATATATATATATATATATATATATATATGAAATTTACATGCATATCCCTAAAAGAAGTTTTGATGGTGGATGTGTGGTGTGGTTATGGCCAATACCCAATATCATTGTGTGGTTGGAGGTTTGGTTTTATTCCTATTTATCTTAGTCTCATATTGAACCTCTACCTCCCTCTTCCCAATGTAAAATTAATTCTTTCCTACCATTTCTCCCCTCGAATGTAACTAGAGGTTTCTCTTTACCATGTAATAGTTTAATAGTAATAGGATAGTTTATTTTCTTGTAAAGACGAGAAAGATGATCCTCGCCGGATGAGATGACCAATTTGTGAGACGAGCTAACCATCTGGAGGACTATGGAGGATAGAACGATGGAAACAGACGACCTCCTGGTGGACCCAACCAACCATTTGTAAGGAGTCAAAATATTAGTTGGACTAGAGGTCAGACGACCGTTCGTGATGACCAACCAAATGGTCAAGAGGTGAGACGACCGGTTCAAGTGTTGAACCAATCTACCAAGATTGGAAAGCACATATCCACACCAACAGCAAGTTCATACATATGATGTGATGATTGACCTAGGTGGTAGTAATTCCTTGTGTCTCCAAGGAATTACAAGTAGACATGGCCATATCCATCACTTTTTATCTTATATTGCATGTTTACATTGTGGGATATAGCATATTTGTGATACGTACTAGATATGTGGAGATTGTATACAACATATGTATATATATATAAAATCCCTCAAATCAAATATTAAGTCTAAGATGCTTTCCAATAGAAATACACATGAAAAACTTGTTCGGCCAAGCGTAGGTTATGCCAAAGCGTGGTGCGTCATCTACCTTGTGGAAGTGTGATGATATTAATGTAAGTGCCGCCAAAGCAAGGTGCATTATTATTGTATTGGCTATTGGGTTAGGCTTAAATGGTGATTCTTAGAGAGTCTAAGCCCAAAAGCATGGAGATGATGATAGCAAGGAGTTTCCATATCATCTATCCATGAGTTGCATATGATGGAATTGGCTTGATTTCCTACCTTAATGGATGATTATTGATGATTGTGTAGGTCGGGTAATCATTGGATCATTTTGGATCTTGGCTCATTAGAAAATTGATTTGCTGCAATTTTCTGAATTGATACTTGAGGGTTGTCATTTTGATCAAACTAATGAGAACTATAATGAATTAAAGACCTAACTATTATCACCCAAATTTAATCTAGTCAAATAAAAAATGAGTTCTTGAAAAAATTGCAAACTCTTTTGTATAATCAAATGGCAACAAACAACAATCACTTTTCTCTATGGTTGGTCCTTGAGAAGTAAAAACTAACTGGGAACAATTTCCACAATTGGTTTATAATGTTGAGAATTGTTCTCACATAGGAGAGTAAGATCTATGTCCTGGAGATACCAGAACTAGAGGAACAACCTTAAAACATACCAAGGGCTAACATGGATACTTACAAGGGCATATTGAAGATGTTGTGGATGTCAAGTGTCTGATGCCATGCTCCATGAACTATGAGTTGCAGAGGCAATATGAGAACATAGATGTGATTTAGATGGTCGCAAATCTCAAGAACATGTTCCAAGATCAGACAAGTTAGGAGAGATATGATGTCTCCAAGGCACTATTCAAATGTAACATGGTAGGAGGTGACCTAGTAGGTCCTCATGTACTCAAGCTCACTGGGTATGTGGAGAACTTAGCTAGCCTGGGATTCCCCTTGGGTCAAGAGTTGGCCAATGACATGATTTTGTAGTATCTGCCAGAATCATATAGTCAATTTGTCATGAACTACAACATGAACAACTTTTACAAGTCTTTGACCAAGTTATTGAGCATGTTGAGTACAACCGAGGGACAAATAAAGAAAGACAAGCCCAAGACTGTGATGATGATCAACAAGACAAAGGGGAAGTCTAAAGGCAAAGGCAAATCTAAGAAGAGTTACAAATCTATCCAGAATCCCAAGTCTTCACATCTCAAGACAAAGAGAGATGTAAAGAAAATAAGAGGTGATTGTCACTAGCCTGGACATTGGAAAAGAAATTGCCCACTTTGGTTAGAGGAATTAAAGAAGAAGAAGGAAGGCACTAAGGCCTCCACCTCAGGTATAAACATTATAAGATAAATTTGATTACTTCTTCATTTGGTATGTGATACCAAATAGAGATATGACATACTTGATGTGCATGACCTGACAAAAAGTAAATGCCTTCATGGAAGGACAATGATGGACAAGGCAGTGTTGGGGAAGCTTTGGTCTGCATTTAAAATTTTATCTTGGCCCAATGGGCATGTAATAGAGTTAGTTGAACTTCTATTTCATTATGCCATTAGAAACATATCTTTTGTGCATCTTGTGTGACAAGGATGATAAATCAATAAAAGGTTGTTTATATTTCTATTTCAAAAGATATGATCTTGCATGGAAACGCCCAAACATGTAATGATCTTTGTACAAAAGACTTTGAGATGAATGTTTATAACGTTAATACCAAATGTTATAATAGATAACTCAAGACAATCCTTAACAATAGTCAACTTGGATGTATATATAAGAAGTGCATGTCTAAAATACATATTGACCTACGAACCCATCCACCTCGAGAGAAAATGCGTCCGGTGAGGCGACGACGCTTGACCTGGTGTCTCCCCAGTGAGATCTGGAGAGGGTGGTTGTTCTCAGTGTAGGAGATTCTCAACCGAATGCGCTTAATCTGGAAAATGTAGTGTCTGCCGTTGACCTGAGATGAAAACCAGTCGAATGGGATGCTTTTACCAAGAAAGACTCCGGGAGCCATAGAGACTTGAAGAAAGTGGATGTATCGCTCATAGATGGCAAGTTACTTTATTCTAAAAGTGAAGCTACTGAAAATGCTGAAAGATGGAGCAGATGTCTTCTAGGCTATGTGATGGATTTTTGGCCCAATATCCCTATGTTGGCTAGCTATTTCGATAGCATCTGGGTCCTGAATGGATTCTTTGAGATCTTTGACAGGGGAAACAGTTTCTTCCTTATTCGTTTTTCTGATACAGCGGATATGGATTTCATCAAAGAAGGAGAATGGTTCATTAGGAATCGCCCAGTTGTTCTGCAAGTTTGGAAACCAGGCGATAAAGTTGATAAAATGGTTTTGTCGGAGGTACCTGTTGGAGTGACGATTAGAAAGCTCCCGATTGAACTCTGGGATTTAAGAACCTTTAATAGGATTGGTTCAATGCTGGGCACCCCGACGCGAATGGATGACCTGACAAGAGAATTTAGGCATATTGATATTGCCCACATCCAGGTTCTAATGAATAGCACGACGAGTTTTTCCAGGAAGTTATCTATGATCAATGATGAAGGAGAAGAAACTTGCATTGAACTAGAGTATGATTGGATTCCACATAAATGCAAGACATGTGGATTTCTGGGCCACGATGATATCTGCTCTGAATAAAAACAAAGTCAAATTCTGGCCAAAAACACTGAACAAATCAAGCAGGTCTGGAGGTTCAAGACGAGACAGGAGATTGAAATGGCTTCTGCCGAAGATAAGAATCATGATGATGATTTTTTCATTAAACAAATAGAAGATGAAGAGGAGATTAATAGAAATAGAAAGATTAATTAGGAGATTCCGACAGTGGAAGATGTTAGATTATCAAAAGAAGTCAATGAAGGTTTTTTTACAGAGCAGAAGACCAGTGCTGCTGTTGAATTCTGAAATTCTGTACCGACTACTCCAATTTCAAATGTTCAGATAGGTTCTCCTGAAAGTTAGTCTAGCTCTCAAGCCTCATCAACTTCAGTTCAATACAGTGTGAAAGGAAAACATCATTTGGATCCCCCAAGATGTCAAAACAAATTTATTGGAGGTATCTATCAAAGATTTGAAAATTCCGAGTTTACTCCTTTCCCGGGCGAGATACAGTTGAGTTCCACAAAAATCACTGAGGCTGACAGTTCAACAACCCTAGTGGATAAATGAGTACTAACTTGTCTATTACCTCTTGGAATGTCAGAGGAATAAGTAATAAAATTTCTGACGTTCAAGAGGAGGTGAGGAGGGCGAATTGTAACATTGTGATTCTTGTAGAAACCAAGTTAAGATGCAAGAAAGCTGATAAATTCATGCGTAGATACTTTGAAGATTACAGTTGGGTTTCCAACCTTAAATCCCATGCGTTAGGTAGGGTTTTTGTTCTATGGAAAAGTAACATTTGTAATGTTCAGTTCCTTGAAGAAAGTGATCAAGTCATCCACTTAAAGGCTGTTAAAGATAGTTTCAGTTTCCTGATTTCTGCTGTTTATGGCCACAATGTTGATCATGATAGAGAGAGTTTATGGACAAATCTCTCTTTGTTTGCTAATTTGGTTGCGGAGCCCTGGATCATTATGGGTGATTTCAATGTTGTTAGGAAAGCAGAGGAAAAAATTGGCATGCTACCCCCTTCAACCAAATCTATGGCTGATTTCAATGAATTTGTTTTGGACAATGCTCTCTTTGAACTGGACTTGAATGGGTCATATTTTACTTGGGACAACAATCAAGATGGGGATGACTTTATTGCTACTAAAATTGACAAAATCCTTTATAATAGGCTGTTTCAAACTAGTTTTGCTCAGTTTCATGGTGAAAGTATTTCCAATATTATAAATGACCATCGAAGAATCTGTCTTTTCCTGGGTGAACAAAAGAAGCTTAAGTCTGCTTTCAGATTTATCAATAGTTGGGTAAGGAATGCTGATTTCGATGCTATCTTGAAGGAAGCCTGGGAGTCTGATGATGAAGGGTATGCGACGTATAAATTAATCAGGAAGTTGGAGACGCTTAAGATCAAGCTTAAGAGCTGGAATAAGGATAAGTTTGGTGATATTCATGCTTCTGCTTCTGCTGCCAAGGAGGCTGCTCTTATAGCTCAGAAGGAAGCTGATAAGAATCCCCATGATAACTATCTGAGAAGCGTGGCCAAGGTGAAGGTTAAAGAAGCAAGATCTGCTGCTACTATTGAAGAGAGTTTTTTAAGGCAAAAGTCTCGAGTGCAATGGCTCAAGAAAGGTAATTCCAATACCAATTTTTTCTACTCTTCTCTTAGAACAAGAAGGATTAGAAATACTATTAACAACCTTCTTGTT
This sequence comes from Alisma plantago-aquatica, assembly GCA_963693085.1. Classification (NCBI taxonomy): domain Eukaryota; kingdom Viridiplantae; phylum Streptophyta; class Magnoliopsida; order Alismatales; family Alismataceae; genus Alisma; species Alisma plantago-aquatica. The sequence continues at coordinate 368,523,412 of OY856409.1, read as the reverse complement.
AATGATTCCATCACGAGAGATACTGAGTTGATAAAAGATTCCATTGCTGATTACTACTCTTCCCTTTTCTGTAAGCAAGATAAGGGCAACGTTTGGTTGGGTACTTGGAATGGGCCTCGCTTTAATCAGAAGCAAAGTGATATGCTTATCAGGACGGTCTCTAGACAGGAGGTGGACAATATTGTGAATGGGATGAATGAAGACAAATGCCCAGGATCAGACGGGTTTAATGGTTTTTTTTATAAATATGCTTGGAAAGACATAGGGGATGACGTGTTTAACGCGATTTCTGAATTTTTTCATAGTGGCAGTTTGCTGAAAGAAGCGAATAGGACTTTTATCACTCTTTTGCCCAAAGGGAATGATTCCAATCTCATTACCAATTGGCGACCCATAGCTTTATGTAATGTGTTTTATAAAATTCTCTCTAAAGTTTTAGCGAACAGGTTGCAAGAGGTTCTTCCTGATATCATTGACTCCAATCAATGTGCGTTCATTAGAGGAAGAAGCATTAAAGATGCCGTGCTTATTGCTAATGAGATTCTCAGTGATTTCAACAAAAAAGGTTGTGACAATTTCTGTATTCAAGTGGATATTACTAAAGCTTACGACACTGTCAGCTGGAAATACTTATTCTCGATTCTCTATAGAATGGGATTCCCTATAAAGTGGATAGGCTGGATTGAGGTGGTTTTTTATTCAACATCCTATCAAATCCTAGTTAATGGGGAGCCATACAAATACATTTATCCTTCCAATGGAGTAAGGCAAGGTGATCCGATTGCTCCATACTTATTTGTGATTGCTATGCAGGGTTTAACTGATCTTTTTAAAGAAAGTGTCAAGAATAAAGATATAATTCCAGTTTCTGTTTCTAAAAACTACCACTGCTCTCATATTCTTTTCACTGACGATTTGATGATTTTGCTAAAGCTTCAGTTTCCAATGCCAAAAGTATCAACAATATTCTGGTTAAGTTTGGCAGGATGTCTGGTATCAAGATAAACAATGATAAGAGCATGATCTTTCTAGGTGATTCTAAAGTGGCAGATGAGATTTCGAATAGTTTGAATATGAGAGTAGAAGATATTGATAAAACCAAATACCTTGGAATACCTCTTTTCTCCGGTAAGATAAGGAAGAAACATTGTGAGGTTCTGGTGGATAGGGTAAAAAAAAGACTGGAATGTTGGAAATCTAAGACTTTATCTATGGCTGGCAGAAATGAATTGGTCAAGTCCACTTTATCCTCAATGCATACTTACTGGGTCATGGCCTTCCCTATTCCAAGTACTACTTTGGAGGAAATTGATAAACTTTGTAGGGACTTCTTATGGGGTCAAACTGAAAATAAAAGAAACCTCCACCTGATTAAGTGGGATATTGTTACTCTACCCAAGAAAGAAGGGGGTCTCGGGCTGAGAAAAAGCAAAGAAGTGGCCGAGGCCTATCTTATTCAAAATGCTTGGGATATAGCCAGGAAAAAAGATAGCCTTTGGGTCAAATGGATTGGAGAAAAATATTTCAAAAAGAACACCCTTTGGAGTAGTGAAGTTTCTCCGAATCATTCTTGGATGTTTAATTCAGTCATCAGATGTTCAGCAACTTTGTTGAAGTATTTTAGTATCAAGATTGGATCTGGCCATGGTGTCAAGATTTGGAAAGATCCTTGGTGCAATGGTAAATTCCTTTTCGATCTTGTGGACAAAAGTATGAGTATTAGAGCTGGGATTCCTTTGGAAGCTCATCTCAATCACATCATTAAAGAAGGAAATTGGTTTATCAATGCATATAGATGCTCTAATGCCATTCTGAAAGTGCTGGAAGATATTCCTATTCACGGAGCTGTAGAGGACCAGTTCATGTTTAATAAGCAAAAGGATGTTTCTTTCAAAGCTATTTGGGATAGCATTAGATCTAAAAAGGAAGAGGATGATAGATTTATCTGGATTTGGAAGTGTAAAAGTCATATTAACAGAAAGTTTCATTGTTGGAAAGCCATACATAATAAGATCCCTACTTCAGACTATGTGAGGAGGATGGGTATCCCTATAGCTTCAGTTTGTTTTCTTTGTCTGAATTCTTACGAGGACACAAATCATATTTGTTTCTGCTGTAGTTATTCTACTGAATTATGGAATTCAGCTTTATCCCTTAACCTTATTGACAAGATTCCTGCTGATTGGGATGACCTGTTGGAGATGAATGATTTAAAAGCTATGATTTTGGTTCCTCTGATTTTATATCACTTATGGAATGAAAGAAATACCAGGGTCCATAATAATACCAGTAGAAAGGCGTCTATCCTTTGGAAAACCATCATGGAGGAATTTTCTATTCTGTACGATGATCTTTGTTCGTCTTAGTTCTGGCTGTGATGCCTTCTTTATATCCTTCTCTTCTCGTGAGAATATAAGGGAGGTTGGGTGTTGCCCGTTATGGCCTTTCTTGTTGAGAAGTTTTTTGGCTTGTATATCTCTAAGGCTACTGCAGTCAGTGCTTATCGTTGGCTCTGCTTGAGTGTCTTTTCAGTTGTACCCTACTCTCTATCAAATGAGAGCAAAAGGGAGGTTTGAAGGCGCTTGTTTGTCCAGTGATGGTCGAGTCCCCTCCCTTTGGGAGTCGACGCTCCCATCTCACTGTGATGCTTGTTTGGGTGATGAAGCTTTTCTCTCTCCTTTTCTTGAGATGATGGCTGTCTGCCTTAGTGTTTGAGGTCTGTGTTTGGTTTTGGTTGGAGGTTTTGAGGGTTCTGTTCTTTCTTGGATCTTTATGGAGAGGCAGGCTATGCTTCTATTCTTTCTCTGAGATGTTAGCTGTCTGCCCTGGGATGTGGAGCTGTCTTCTTGGGTTTGCTCTGTTAGGCTGCTGGAGTCAGTGTTCTTTTTGTTTTCTGCTGAGTCAGTGTTCTTTCTTTTCTACTGTACCCTACTCTCTATCACATGAGAGCAAAAGGGAGGCTTGGAGGTGGTTTTTTTATCCAGTGATGGTCGAGTCCCCTCCCTTTGGGAGTCGACGCTCCCCTCTCACTGTGTTGTTTGTTTTGTGTTATGATGCTTCTCCTTTCTTTTTCCTCCATCATCCATTTGCGTGATGGTAAGGCTGGCTCTGCTGCTTCTTCTTTTCCTGTGATGAAGGCTGTCTGCTCAGAGTGGGTATGTGCTTGGATTCTTGGTTGGAGGCTGTGAGGGTTCTGGTTTCATTAGGATTTATGGTGAGGCAGACTCAACTGCTGTTTTGTTTCTGAGATGATGGCTGTATGCGTGTGAGGTGTAGAAGTATGGTGTTTCTCTGTTGTGCGCTTTCCTGATGCATGATCTAGAGAGGGTGGTTGTGGGACTTCTTGCTCTGAAATGATGGTTGTATGTGTGTGCTTTTTGTTTGATCCTGTTGTAGTGATGGTTGAGCTCCATGTTTCTCTGTTGTGCTTTGAGGGTAGTGGTGTCTGGCTGTCTTTATACATGTCTCGTTTTTTTTTGTAAGCTGCTTGGAGGTTCAAGTCTTCTTTCCCCTCTCTCCCGGTTGAGATGGCGAGGCTGGTTCTGCAGCTACTTCTGAGATGGAGGTTGTTCGTTTGCTGTGTTGATGCTTGGAGTATCTCTAGTTAATGGTTCTGTTGGTGGCAGTTGTTCTTTTCCCATTGCTCCCCTCTCACTATTGTAGTGATGGTCGAGCCTTTTCTTTTCACCTTCTTTGGTGCTTCTATGAAGCTTCGAGTCTACTTCAGGCTGAGGCTATTCTCTCGTCTCTGTTGTGGACCTATTGTCTACTACATCAAATGTAAAGCTAATAGTCAGTTTCTATTTTAGTTGATTCTTAGTGGGGAATCAACAAGCATTGTATAGTTACTTAAACAAAAATGAAAAAAAAGCAACAGGAGTTTTTGACCGACCAAAAAAAAATACATATTGATGTTCGTATAGATTCCCTTGGTTATAAAACCTAAGGAAACATGCAAAACCTTATTTGTGCACAATGTGACATGACATCCTTTGCTAGATGTAGTGGTAGGATAAGCCTTCCATTAGACCTCATACATGTGATGAAGATCTTACGGAATGAATGCTTACTTATACTTCATATTTATTTACTGGTAATATGATGATATGTACTCAGTAAAATGGGAATCTCTTGAAATGTTCAAGGAGATTATAAATGAAGTATGACTTTAATGAAAATATTAAGAAATTTTGGTGAGATCAAATTTTGAAATACTTTACATTGATACCTTGAGTACCTTTAAAGAAAGGACTGTGATAATGTATCACAAGTCAAATCCAATTGATCATGATGATGTGTCAGAATGAGGGAATTATACCATGATGAGTCATGATATGATTATCAATTAATCTAATCTTCTTATACATATATATACCTATCACTAAATAATGTACCATCTGCATGATTTATAACACATCATATATGATATGATTTGGGAATGTCACAATATGTCGAAAGGATTGAAACCTAGATTGATAAAGTAGTTTCTTGAAAAGGTTTATCCACAAAACCATAAATGTTGAATGATACTATTAATCCCAATCCAATAACAAAAGTGTTTTGTTGAAAGGATGATGATTTCCTAAAGAATCAGTGAAAGTAAAAGCAGAACTCAAAATGTTCGAGATCAACAAAATAATGAGAACTAAGAGAATCATAAGATGTTGCAAAATCTTAGGTTTGTCATAGAGTAAAATAGTTCTAGTAGAACATATTTGAAATTGGAGGATTGTGAATCCAACATTTCAGATAGGTTGGTCTTAATAGGATGATCCAACTAATCAAAAAGAAGCTATAAAGTACCATTATTTGAGTAATGGCTCAAGGTCATTATGGGATTCATGTAAACTAACAAGGTATGACCTTGATAGTACTACTTGAGGGATAAAACCCAAAAGGTGGTGTTAGGTCTTGTAGCAAAGATCTACATGGATAAAATAAAATGACAAATTGGTTGAATACATTTTTCAAATATGTTCAAGTTTTTGAACATGATCAAAATTCTTTTACCAATTGTCATTCTTGTTGTTGTAGTTAAAATAGACTAAGAGATTTGGCATATGAAGATAAAATCGGATTCCTTAAAGGGAATTCATCATAGGATGTGTACGAGACACAACCCAAAAGGTTTTTAACTTCTAGAATGCAAATAAAGTCTATGAATTACAAAGTTCAATCTAGGATTGAAACAAGCATATCAAAAATGGGATCTTTGAATTTTATAAGATAATCAAAGAGTTTGACTTGAATCAAGACAAAAGATGAAATATGTGATTACAAAAGATTTAGATGGATCATATATGAATATTCCACATATGATGAGGAATAATATATCAATATTGTAAATATTGAGATCAGACATGAAAATCCCTTCAACAAAGAAGGATTAGGTGAAAGATCTTATGAGATAAGGATCCAGATCTATAGAGATAGTTTTGGACTGTTTCACAATGGAAGTTTGAGCACATACAATAGCAATGTGTTGAAAGAGTTCAACACAGAAAGGGTTCAATGAGAGAGAATCTCAATAAGTCTGTCATGAACCATGTATTCCAATTCTTGTGAAGAATCGAAATGACATGATTAGATGCCACAGGCTGTAGCAATGGATCTATCATGAATGCCATATGTGTATGTATCCCATATAATCTTGTGTGTATTGGACATGACAAGATGGTAGTAAATTTCAATAAGGGTTATTGGAAGGTCACTAAAGTTATCCATTATTACTTGAGAAGTACTTAAGGATAGATTTGTAGTCAATAAGAATAGAAATAAATGGAAGAGTTGGATGTAAAGGGTTACATCAATGCAAGCTTCCATAATGACAAAGTAATCGCAATAAAATATGTTTGATTTAAAAGGAGAAATGTTGTTAGTTGGAAGGGTTCCAAACTAATAGCCATTAATTCTATTCTATAATAGAAGTCAAGTATACTTGTGTTGCGAACACAAAGTGATACTATATGGATCTAGAAATTCATATGATGAACTTATAGATGTTACAACCGTTGATGACCCAGTAATCAGACTTTGACGACAATGGAGCTACTTGTTAGGCAAGAAATATCAGATACCATTTTACAGCAGTTTCATCTCACAACGAAGAGATAAAGAAACATGAAATATACCGACTACTAGAAAAATGTTTCTAACCTTCCAGATTAAGCACTTACGTAGAAAAAACATGGTGGACATGTTTGGATCACTAAGAATGAGATTCGTGGGTTATTGTCTCTAAGTGGAAGTGGGAGTCTATTGGTAAGGTATGCCCAGAGAGTCAGTCATGTAATGATTGACATGTCATAAACCATAGAGTATTTGATTAATACTCATAAAGGAAAGCTTCCAATTCATTCTGCTTCACTTAGTTATGAGATAATGAGGAAATATTATGAATGTATAAAGAATGACAATACTCAATGATGTATGTCTTCAAGTATGTGACTTGTAGGATGAGATCATACAAATGTTAAGAGTGTGTACATTCTTATTAGGTCCCTATTTGGTAGTTATTGTGGAAGTTAGATAGACACCAGTAACACATAAGACTAGAGTGTGGGTTGGTTGATGATAGAATCTCATTAGTCATGATATGGTAATATCACACCAAGCACACAAATACATGTTAGAGAACAATATATTGGAAAGACCCACCTTGAAAGTGACACATGGAAACCATCTTTGGTGGTCATAGTCATCTCACACAGTGAAGGTGGTGATTGTAATTCTTAGACCTGAAATCACTACACCCGTCACATGCCATTGGGTACACTTTGACATCATCAAACACACTCCTGAAGCATGGGTTGTTATAACTATGATGATTGGGTGACTTTGACACATGGGAATAGACTATGAGTGATAGAGATGGGATTTGTCCCTCCTATTGGAGTATGATATCCTAGCCATGTGATAAGAAAAACTAAGAAACACATGCGCTTGAACATGTAAACCAATAAATAATATTGAGGTCACATTATCTTAGACAGTCTGCTCTTGGTTCAAGGAACATAGATTGAACGTTGAGAGGATGAAGATTTCATGCCTTGAGTTCATCGTGGATATCAAAGACAAAAGAATTCTACAATCACTATAAGACCTTACACAAATTGTAGGTTGAAGTTGTTCTCCAACTTTCCATTCACTGGGGTGGCACTAGTGTGTGACTAGGCACCACTCCTTGTTTGTGATGTCATAAGTTAGTTATAGACATTCACTGACAACGTGATATGGGACCTATAGGGTCACACACAAAGGAACTCATCTAGAAGAGGATTTTAATCTTGAATGATGATTGGATTGATTACTAAAGTGTTTAGGTATTCAATTCACATAGCAGATTGGTTCACTGCACTATCAAAGGATTGACTCAAGTGTTGAGACGGTCATTTGGGTATCCATACGATCATCTCAAGTGTTGATAATTCCATTTGTACATGCCAGACGAGCATCTCAAGTGTTGAGATGGTCGTTTGGGTTGTCAGGCTGATCAGAGTTCGAATTGGTTATGTTCTGCCCAAACTAAGGTGTGAACTGACTAGTTGATTTAGACAAACTGATCGACTTGAATCGATTCACCAGACAGATATCTAGGTGAGTAAGATAGACGTATCACATGTGTGAGATGGCTCAGTTGGGGCCGAACGAACATTATGGAAGTTTCCCGAACTTGTTTCAATTGCACAATACTTGTGGTGCAAGAAATTAATGTCTAACATTAATGGGAATCGAATTGCCAATTTCATATGCGATTGGGAAAATATGAAATGACCGTCTCACAGTGCCATACAACCGTCTTGCAGTACGAGATGACCGTATCATGCACTAGATGACCATCTCATGGTTTGCATGTTGTAAAATTCAAAATCTTCCAGTCCCTTCCACTCCCGTACAAATCTCGTACATACTGGGAACCCTAACCCTAACACTGCCTATAAATGGAGGGGTATTGGGTACTAAGAATCAGTTGCTCTGACAATTATTGTCCTCTCTAGTTTTGGTAATCGAGAGAGCCCAAGAAAGTCCTACCCAACAAGGGAGGGACAACGACAGGAGAGAACAACTGAGGATCATTGTTGCGGGAGAGCAAGTTGGTGAGTAGTACGCTAACGGGAGGGACAACTCCTTCCTGTCTATTCTAGTTGAACGACATGAGTTATAGTTGATCCATGTGGACTAATCTAGAGGCATGATTTCTTTGGTTGCTGCTAGGAGAGCAAAGTCAGCCTGCAGTTTGTGACAAGACCACAAGAGTCATTGCAGAAGATGTCTAGTTCATTGTTCATGGTAAAGACTAGGACTGCATAGCCACCGTCCTATAGCAACTAGAAAATAGTTGCATTAAAGCAAGTTGTTGTTGCTGGACTTGCTCCAGGACTAGGTATAACTCGTTAAACCATCCTTCCCATTTCATAGTAGTTGACACGATCTTGCTGTTATGGGAATAATGATAGATAATAAATTTGTTTCCATTGCTATACTCTGTGCCCATATTTCCCAACAATCACCACCACAAGGAAGTTTGAGTGGCAGAGAAAACCTTTTAGTGACAAAACCCTTGACATACATGATCAAATTTGAGATCCTAGGCCTAAGTGTGATGTAGTGAGTACAAGGAAGAAGTTTTGGATATATAGGACCTAGTTGACCTATCCATGTTGCCTCTTTATATGATTAAGTTTACTTTGGTTATGATGTAATCCTTTCAAAGGTGGGGATCCTTGCATGCTTCATTAGTTAGGAGTGTATCTTAACTTTAAGAAATAATTGAGATTACTAATAGTTTCAATGAGTAAACTTGGGTAACTCTTAGTAATAAATTCAAACAAATGTAGATACCACCTAACTAGGATTATTGAACGAGCCAATCTTATTATACCATTATAAATGTTACTTTAATAATAAAACTTTAAAATTTATATGCACTTATCCTTAAAATATGAATTTAACTAAAATAGAGTAAAATGTTGGGTAAAAAGAAAACTACACCTAAAAACTCGAATTAATTCCATATGCCCCAATTTACTAGTAACTAAATGATCATGGTATTCTAAACCAAATTTACTAGCCAAAGAGATGGCATCCAGATGGTAAAAGTACTGATGAAGACCGAGAGGTCTCAAGTTCGAAACCCCCCGGCCACGGGATGAATGAATGGCCAATTTTTTTTTAATTTTAAAAATGATCATGGTATTCTACACAAGACTACCAAAGAAGGATAACTTTACACAAGAAGCTAGTTTGAACACACTGAGGATGATGGATCTTATGAACATACATCATTCCCTTATGATCATAGTAAACTAAATTGAAAATGAAATAATTACACCATAATCAAATCATGTGTAATGTAATGTGTATGCTTGAGTCATGGATGACTAATTTAAATAATTTCATACCATACACTATAATACTCAAATGTGAATGATAAACATACTTGCAAAACGAAAACTTAATCTTACAACTTAACCCTAATATTCCTAATAGTATACAAAAGGACATGGTCATGAGACATAACACAATACTAAGTTTTGGTGTAACCTTAGCTCAAAATATTATAAAAGGAGAGTAATGGAGACTTTATGCATGAAGTAATGTAAGTTTACTATGGGGTTTTTGCATTGGGTATGACATGGAGTCGTGTACCATAATCCACAACAATAAGTGTATTAGCTTAGCTTGGTTTATATGTATGACTTAGAGCACTTGTCCAATGATGGATGGATTTTAGGGATGAAATCCTCTTTAAGGGGTGGAGTGTTGTAACGTACTCAAATCTAGGCATATAGGTTAGACCTCTTCTTCTAGGCCCCTATCCAATTATATTAATAACTATTAGCAAATTTATTAATACAAAATATATTATGAACATTTGCACCCCAATAGTATCATCTATTTGAAAACCCCATTTACAAATGATATTTGAAAGGTAAAATAGACATGGTACATTCAACAATAAAATTTGAGGTACAAATAGACTAAATAATGGGATTGAGTCCAATTGGACACTTTGAAATACACCTAGGATTCTAAGATAAAAAAATTCAAGTTATTGTGTTATAGTGTCACAATTAGGTAATTGTGAGGAGTAAATACACTAAATGTCTAGCATTTAAATCTAACACAATCACTTTGAAAAGGTAAAATTGATGCCAAATTTGGAGTCCTTGCATCTCAAATAGTCTGCCCAACAAATTTGACCTTAATTGGACAACATTTACCCATCCGATTGAATTAGTAAAGTAATGGATTGAATAAACTAGGTATCATGTAGTCAATATTTCCCCCTAAAGTTATTATCATGCTCTGATACCATTTTGTAAGGAGTGGAACCAAATAGGGATCCACATGAATGGTATATATTTTATGGACCAAGATAATAAATTAGCTAGAGATAATATGTTCACTTAATAAGCTTATAAACCCTAATATGCAATTAGGTGTTCGGAACTAGGATAAGAGTAATATGTATATGCCTAATAGGAATGAATACACATGCTCACTTGGTTTAACTAACACACCTAATGTGTTTCTAGGATGAAAACATGATTTTGTAGACCAAGTATATCCATTGAGTTAACCACTAGCTACGATGATAAAGTATGTACAAATCCTTATTTATGTTTGATCATTTAATGACTATATTCCTAACTTCCTACATTAAGACACATCGTTGGACATTGCTCCTTTTTTCTTGGTTTGATATCATTTGAAATACTTTGACTGTTGAGTTGTTCTTTTGTTATGGGTCCTTTGACCCCCTTTCTATGCTTTTAATACTTGATGTGAATTAGGACAAGAACATGGATCTTGTGACTCTATTTGTGCATGCTAAATGTTTGACTATAATATCTAGAATAGTGGTACTCATGTACAATCATACATACAAAGGGGGCATGTATCCTACCCACGGTGTGCATTTCCACCCTTACTTTTTAGTCCATGATCCTATGGTGTTATGGCCCTATTTTAAGTCTACATTGTTTATGCATGCAAAGTTGATGTTTATTTAGAAGTTGTGAATGTTTTTTATGGAAAGACGTTTCTTTGATTTCAAGTATTGCTATTCATAAATATGATGCCTGAATCTCTTGATTTAACTCTTATGGAAGTAACCTACTTTCATATGCCCCCATTTTCATGGGATCGTTCTTTTTATACTTGTAACCAATATAATGTGTTGGTATGTATGCCCAAAGAGCTAATCATATAATGATTTTATTGGGGAATTGGATACCTAATTTGATAATGATAAATGTATCCATCTATTATGTTTGTCTCAATCATGAGATGATGACACAAACATAATATATGTCTAAAGAATGATGTTACCCAATGTCATATGTCTTCATGTTAAGGACTTGAACAATGAGATCATATGTACGATAAGAGTACATACATTCTTGTTATGTCCCTAGTCGAATATTACTATGGAAGCAAAATAGACAACAATAATACATAGGACTAGAGTGTGTGTTGGCTGATGACAGAGTCTCATTAGTCATAATATGTGATATCAAGTCAAACACACATGTAAATGTTAGAGAATAATGTATCGAACATATCCACCTTGAGAGTGATACATGGAGACCATGGAATGGTGGTCAGAATAAACTCTCATAGTGATGGTGGTGATTGTGGTTATTAGACCTGAAACCACTACACTCATCATAGTTGTTGTACTCTGACATCATCCAACATGACCTTGAATAAAGGTTGTCATAAATGTGATGCTCATGTACCCTGTAACACATGGGGACTGTGTGAGTGATGTAGATGAGATTTGTCCCTCCTACAAGAGATTGATATCTAATCCACTTGATAAGAGATACTGAGAAATGTATGGCCATACTCATGTGATTCAATATGTGATATGTGAACTCACATGCATCTCAGACAGTCTGCTCTAGTTCAAGTAACATGGACTGGACATTGAGAGGATGATGATTCCATGCCTCGAGTTCAATTTGGATATCAGAGACAAAGGAACTATATGATCACTGTAACAATGATCATGTATTGTAGGTTGGATTTTTTCTCCTACCGTCTGAATTACTTGGGTAGCAATCATGTGATGCTAAATATTACTCATTGCTTGTGATGTCATAAATTGGTTAAGGACATACGCTACCAACGTAACTTGGGACCTATAGGGTCACACACATAAGATGCACTTGGAATAGGAGTTTATTCATGAATGATGTTTAATTTTATTAGTAAAGTGTTTACACATTCAATTTAAACAATATTGGTTGAAAGTTGACTACCTATGAACTGACTGATTCAAGTGTTGAATCGATCGTTTGGAGTGTCAGGTTAATTGAAATTGCATTTGTTGAATATTGATTGAGGTGGGGCATGAATTGATTGGTTCGAGGTTTAAGACAACCTATTTAATAGTTGAAATGCCCAGTTCAATTATTAGTTTGATTAGATTAAGGATTGATGTTGACGTCATGTTGTGTATTAATCAAATATTAATTGTCAATACAATTGCGATTAGGAAATATGTTAAAAAAAAGGTTCAAGGGTTGAACTGATCGTCTAACATGAACCAACCATTTTAATGGTCACATGTTCTAGAAAATTCATGAAATTCCATCTCTTCGACTCCCAGATTTACTGGAAACATTGACCCTATCCCTCCTACAAATAGAGACATAATGAGGGCTTCCCAGACACAACAATAAGCTCTGACAATTGTTTTCCTCCTTAGTTTTAGTAACCAAGAGAGACCTAGCAAGTCCTACCCATAAAAGGGAGGGGTATCCAGGGAGAGACAATTGGGAGAGCGAATCAATCCTAGAAGATTGACGTTCGAAGGGACGACTCCTTCCCGTTGGCTCTGGTAGTGCAATGTGGAGTTCTCGATGGTCCGTGTGGACTACTCTAGAGGTGAAGAGGTCTTTTCCACCTAATACAAGGATGTCGTCAACCATCGTCTATGGTGTTGTACCAAGAGGTCATTGCTGACAACGAATCAAGTGCTACTTGGAGAAGAAGAATGCTACAACAAGAGTTGTCACTGGACTTGCTCCAGAACCAGGTATAACTCTTGTTACCTTCATTCCTAGATACATCATTGTTGATGAGATCTTGCTAATTAGGGAATCAAACATCAAATTTTTGTTTCCACTACCTTATCTGTCATCCCAATTTCACAACATAATGTCCAAGTGTTGTTTATATGCACATACTCAATATCTACTAATACATGCATTTGTTTCCAATTTCCTGGGTGACGTTCCCCTTCACCCAGGTGCAGGTACATTATTGCAAAAGGACTCAAGAAAATTATATTCAAGAATTCAAACATTGGGGTTTGATGTGATGACTTCAATTGTAATATAAAATTCTCTTTTGGAGAGTACATCCTTGAGGAACTTAGTATAGACCAACATTTATTTAAGATCTTTCACAAATGTAATGTTTATATGTAGTTTCTTGAATGATTTGGTGAATGTTTTGAATTGTTTGTTGACTTTCTCTTATCTCAGCCTATTTGGGTAGGGCACTTCTGCTTGCTTGTCCCTCAAGTTTGTGGAATATACATGTGAAAATTTCTTTACTCCTTCACCATGCATGATTCATCTCCTTCATTGTTGGTGACCTCAACTAGCTCAACATGTGTAGCTTTCATGTTATCTTTAGCTTGCATAGGTTGAATTGTGGATGGACTCTCCACCTCTCTTCCATCCTAAATAATATTTATTTCATGTGCTTCCTTTGCTGCATCACTAGGGTTCTTCTTCCCCCTTTTTCCTGGCATGCATGTCCTTAGCAAGTTGTTCAATATGTGTTTCCATCCCATTGATACAGTGGGCATGTGTTTGCATAATATTAATAGTCTCATTGATAAACATAGCTAATATAACTTTATGACGTTTAAGCTTGTCTTGTTGCACAAGTTGCTTGTCCACATTGTGGTTGTCATATGGATGTCAATCTTTGTCCCTCTAGATGAAGTCATGATGGCTCCTCCATCCTAGGATGTATGAGTTTGAATATGTGTTGTGCCTTTGGTTTTTCTATATGTAATTTATATGATCTTCACCACCTCTAGGTTGAATTGCCATGCTAAAATCTACAACTCAGTTTGGACCGTGAAAAAATCACACCTCATAGTGTGTTGCAGCTGATTAAAACTCATTGGCTTGAGATGCTTAGTGATTCTATCAATCTTGGCATTGAGAATTGAATTTGGCTCAACATTATGGATGGTCTTGCCCATTTTCTCTACATTTCTCACTGATTGGTTCATAGACATTGTTTCCAAAACTTTCTTCCTTTTAATTCCTTCTTCATGTAGAATTTATCTCTGGAAAATGCAGTAATTGTGGTGGTGGTATCATGGAATAGACGATCTTCGTCATGTTAATTCATGCAAGTTGTGTATGGACACCTATATATAAGTCCGTTATATCTTTCCTAACTGTTGGTTAGTGTTTCCCCATTTTTTTTCTCAAAGGGAAATCTTCTTGAAAGGCTCACTTGTTTGCTTGGTGGAAAGAACTTCAACAAAAATTTCATTAAGAGAGCATTCTCTATTTAAATGTACCATTTCTCCATTCCATGCAACTGTATCTTTGATTTTTCCTTTAGCATGAAAGGCAAGAGTCACTTGCAACGGCCGTCAACAACCATTATATGATCTTTACTATGTCATTGAGCTCGAACAAGTTATCTACATGAATATTGGAATCTTCATGTGGCAAACTAGATCACTTATTTTGCGACATCAAAGTGACTAGACTTGGGTTTAATATAAAATGTGTAGAATACATAACTAGTCTAACTAGAAGTGAGCATCGGTCTAGAACCGGACCGGACCAGACCGAGGACCGAATTCATTAGAATTTATGGACCGTAGACCGGACTGTTTCAAGGTAGGACTGGACCGGGATCAGACCGTTCTGTGGTAGGATCGGACCAGACTGTTTGGACCACAATCGGTCTTTTTTACATATTTTAAAACTTATTTAATTATACAAAGTGATAATATTATTCACTTCTAACAATTATATAACATTAATAGCAAACATTTACACTAGTAGTGCTTATATATGTACTTTATTTACACTTGTTACATAATATACCTATAAATATACATGCATTTATATAAAAGTCGGTATGTGGTCCGGTCCACGGTCAGAACGGTTTTGGACCGAACCGGACCGAAGACCAAACTCACCAAAAATCCCAGACCGCGGACCGGACCGAGCTAATAATGGACCAGACCGGACCAGACCGAATTGAGCAGTCCGGTCTGATTTTGCGGTCTGGACCATTATTTACTCACCCCTAAGTCTAACCATTGCTAAACTAGACTCCTCATTAGGATGAGTGGGCTTGTGTCAAAAAACACTCTCTTAGTTATCATAGTTGTTGTAGAAACTACAACCACTTAGGGTTTGTTTTTTCTTCTTTCTCATTGCTCACGGTTGCCTAGTGGATAAGACAACCTCACAATTGTTGAGGATTCTGTGAAAGAGTCCCAACTAGACCGACTATGAACAATGCATGGTTCCTATTGAACAAATATAAAATAGTTTAATTATGAAATAGTTCTAATGGAACGCAAGAACAAAAGAGTGAGAATAATCTTACAAAATCATAGAATTAATTAGAACTGGTTATGTTTGAATTCACAAGAGAAATTGGCTCCCTGACAACAACTCACAAATTAATGTTGCCTCTTGAGGGGCGAGCATGAAATCAATAGTAAAATAACCTAAATCACACATTCGAGGCCAGGAATATGTTGGGTTAATAGTTGAATAATTTACAATCATCTCCCTACGAAGATATAGTATTCAAACACACAATAGGTTCAATTTACCACAAAGTTCAAGAATAAAAATATTTTATTTGATTAAAATCTAAATTAACCAACAATTTTGTAGAATATCTCTTAAGTTATCGATTTAAGAAAATGCATTTAGTTCCACGACACATCTTAATCATATGATGAACATTTAAACAAGACTTATTTCACTCTATCTTTTACTATATCTCAACTACATTATGATTGATGACTTCTTACTATTAACCACATAGGTGGTTAGAAATCTACCTTCCAACTAATGATCTATAACAACATAATATGTTCTCTAAATTACTTTAAAGGAAATCATATATCCACTTTCATTACTTTCACAAGGAGGCTGTAAATGTAAGAGCTCCTACTCCTTTTCCATACATCTAATAACCAACCACTAAATTTGTATCCCTTTTGGGTATATTGAATTGGGGAAATTAGGAATCCTAGACATAGATCACCATAAGAAAGTAACTAAAACTAAATTCCCATAAGCAAGTAGTGAAAATTATAGAAAGAAGAAGAAATTTGTATTATTAAAAGAACTAGTTCATCACATGACTAATAGGTGGCAAAGATGAACCAAATACAGGGGAAACTACTTCATAGTCAAAGGTGATCTAGAAATAAGGTTGGGAACCATAACGACATAGACTAAACATACCGATCGGTACGAGGGACTAAGACCAAGAAGGAAAAAAATCCTAAATGCAATTTGGTACCAACAATAATGAAAGACCCTAGTGATATCACATTTATAGTTATTTTAATATCCTTATTACTACTTAGTGAGTCAACCTTCATGTAACCACTAATGTATATAGTTTAAGATAAGTGATTTGATTATCCTCATGTGTACCCAACTTAAGAGGACTTCAGTTTATTTAGAAAGTTGATATAGACATTGAGGCCAGACATGGAAAGCTCTATTACAAGCCAGGGAGGTAGTTCAGTAGTATACTCAAAGTCTTACATGATGAGATAATAGCTAGCAGTGACAATTTTACATGTTGTTTTACATTTCATGTGGGTCTAGTGAATAATTAAATCAATAAAAGATTGACTTATCATATTCATATTTTTTTAACTTTCTATAGCTATTCTTTGAGCCTACGATGTTGTATGATGTTACAATATCTACTTGTTGAGATACATTTACAATTGCCATACTTGCATTGTGTTGGCCTTTAATTTAATGAATAAAATGTATTTTTGAATTTTCATGGATAGCTAGAGATTCCACACACTCAACAAATAGGTCACACTCAACTTGAACAATTTTTGGGTATATGTATTTAATAGAGGGAGGATAAATAAGCCATCTATTGCCATGATCAATAGAAAAAAGACATTTAGAGTAGATATAACTTGGTTTAGATTATAAGGTTTCTTATTCTTCCTATGATCCTGGGCACAAGTGTGAGAATAATAGAATATTTGTAATATTTTTACGTAATGTGAACTAACACACATTAGAATGTCTTCTTCCTCTGATCTTGGGTATAAGTGTTGGGATAATAGAAGTTTTTTTCATATTTTTGCATGATGTGAATTATCTCACATTACTACTGATGTAGTAAAATTAATAGTTTACCTTATACTTCCTATACTATTGTAAGAGCTAAACTTAGATAATAAGTTTCACTTGCAATTTTAATATGCTTCTTTTGATGATACATTTCTATACTATTTAAGTTGTTTATGAAAAGACTAAGTTAGGAGTAATTTCTATTATTATATAAATGTTCTTAATATCACCTTGTGGTGTGGGCCTATTTGAATTATAGTGGGTTTATGTTGTGTCAAAATTCATATTTGAGGACCTTTCTTCAGGTATTAGTATATGATGTACATGCAAAGTCATCCATCTTTCTTTGGGTTTGTCACAATGTGTGGCCATGTAGGATATGACTCATGCATTATGAAGCATGCTTCACGTTGGTTTTGGACCTCTTTCCATAACTTTTGGCACCATTCCAACATTATATGCCACTTTTTGCTTGATGGGTTACATGCCTTGGGTTTTGGGACCATGGAGGAATTCAATAGATTTTTCAGAGTCCTAGAATGTTGATTGATGTTCCATTTTACTACACAAGAAATTACCCCAAGACAATTAACACTAAGTTTATCCTATTTCTACATAAAATATTACTTACCCACAAATATGCAAGTCTTATTGCAATATAAATTGTAGGGTTGAACCTAAGAGACAACGAATTTAAGAAATATTTATTCAATTCAAAATTAATGATCAATATTTAGGAGATGGTTTATTTATAAATGATCAAAGTAAACGTAAGAGAATAACAAGAACGACAATAAGATGTATAAAAAATAAATTCAAGAAACTAAGACATATGAGTTTCACCACCATGACCTATATTATCATTCTAACTATTACAAATCAATAATTATGGCAAATTAGATTAGGACTATGTGAATATGCCTCCTTTAGGAACAAGAATTAGTAAAAGAATCAAATTCCTCATGGGCTTGATGTCTCATACCTATGGATCATAACCCAATAGTCCTGCGTAACTCCTTGTGTGATCTCATCCAAAATTCTATGCAATCATCTAATGATGTAACCCCAAATTTCGTGATATCTACTTATAGGATTATATGAAACATGCAAATTGAGTGATAAACCTAAAGAGAAAGGAATAAAAATGAAGAACGATTTAGTTATCCAAAATTCTAAGTTTATAATAGTTTTAGAACAAAATATTAGTGATGGGCTACTCCCCATGACCGAACAATGGAGTCTACTCGCTCATATCGATGGATGAAGCATGATTAAAAAGAAAGAGAGAAGATATCATGTCATTAAGATAGTGAAGTGTGCATCCGGTGACCTTTGATGGTAGTTCTCTAGTTCAACAATAGCAGATAACAATCCATGAGAAGAGGATGACATGCCTTCTTATTTCCTCCAACTCTTCACTCAAAAACAAATTTTAAACTGAGTGTAGACAATCCCCAACCTTTAGGTTAGGTTTTCTATATATATGGATGGCACAATACCCACAAATCCTAATTTGGATGGGTAAAAAACTATCTATCTTTTTTCTAGAGAGTCACACCAGTCCCATGACTGGCTTGTTAGGCTGACTGGCTGACCTTTGGTGGGTAAATTCGTTGGAATTCTAGTCGGCCGATTGGGTTCTTTGGTTAGATTACTCACTCACTTATAAGACTCTTAGAGACAAAATGGGTTAGTTGATACAAGGGTCATGCATCCGAGTGGCTTTCTCTTGTGACCGATGTGGTACATGTGAGTCAGGCGACTTGTGGAGTGAGTCGACAGACTAGAGGGTTGTCAAAAACCTTTTTGGTTACTAAATTTGAAAGTAATTGAAGATGAATTCCAATTGCTTGATTGGAAACACTTTTTAGTTTCTTTACGTGTACTTGGGATGCTACTTTGGATGGTGAGGCCAATCGACCGACTGAAGAACCCAATAGCACAATTGGCCTGACTAAAAGTGTTGATTTTGATTCTTTTAGACCTCCAATTTCTTCTTATCTTGGATATGGAATAGGGAACATACCAACATCATAGTCTTCAGTTAGATTTCACTTTTTCTACATAAGGGTGATAGTTTCCATAAGAATCCTAATATTTTAATAAAAAACAAAACAATAAAATTAAGAAAATCAACAAGGAATAACTACTTGAATAAGCAAAACTAATATAAAATACATAATGAACATGGAATGAATATGCATTCATCAAATAACCCTGAACTTAAACATTGTTGATCCTTGAGTAACACAAATTCAAAAGCAACATACTAATTATTTCTACCAGTATGTCATCCTTCCTCTCATAACTCAATGACCTTATCAACTCTCTAAGGATTTGAGATTTCAAGTATAGAAACTCAATGCATATCTGATCTATGGGATCCTTGTGAGTTATCTTGTATTGGTTTTTATGCATTTCGATGACATTTTACCTATTAGCACAACCTTCTTTGGCCCTAGACTTATTTCAAACCGCAATCTGATTATTGTAAACACCAAATACACCAAATGGGCCCCTCTATGGCTCACCATAGAAAGATATTGGGTTATTTAAAGCAATTAAACATATATAATCTCATTCCTATGTACTTCAATAAACAAAAAAGCAATAATAACAAATGTTGTTACTAATATCAATAAGTTAGACACTAATTTATTGAAAGGAAGAAAACTCTTGGAGATACCACCAAGCACATTCTTAAACTCCATGAAGACCTTTATGTAGAGGATAGAAAAGATGAAGGTGATGCCCTTGTAAAAAAGTCTATCAAAGAACAATTTTACAAACTACTCCTTGATTAGGATATCTACTTGAAAAAG
This sequence comes from Alisma plantago-aquatica, assembly GCA_963693085.1. Lineage (NCBI taxonomy): Eukaryota > Viridiplantae > Streptophyta > Magnoliopsida > Alismatales > Alismataceae > Alisma > Alisma plantago-aquatica. The sequence goes on along the minus strand of OY856409.1, from coordinate 368,503,242 downwards.
GGGTCAATATTTCAATGGATCAAGGAGATGCAAACATGAAGTTCTTTCAGAATGTGTACAATGGTCACAAAATATTGGTTTTGATCCATACACTTAATTGTGTGAGGAGTCTAACAAACAACAAAACAGAGATAATACAACATGTCAGAACCTATTTTAAAAAACTATCTAGCAATAACCAAACTACTACTTTCTAGGTAATTATTAATTGGAGTGTGCTCATAAAGAATAAATTGCCTAATTAAAAACTTCTAGTCAACCCCTTCATTGTAGATGAGATCCATAGAGTATTTTCCTACCTAGGATTGGACAAATCCCAAGATCAAATGGGTTTGATATATCATTCTATCATCACCATTAGGATGCCATCAAAAAATACTTCAATGATCTTTTCTCATAATTGTTTGGTAATGAAGAGATTAATTATGTAACAAATCAACAACACATAGATGAATCGTATAAAACATATACAATCCTACCCATACCAAACACTTTCGATCAGTTAGACTAATTAATAACTCAAACCCCAACTAATAGACTTAAAAAGCATATAGACCACATTACTAGTGAAGAACAAATCCCTTCTATTGAAGGAATGAAAATTCCAGATGCTTATATCTCGGCTAATGAATTCATTCACTCAAGTCAAAACTCAGGACAAGACTTGTTATTATTCAAAATTTGACTTTGAAAATGCTTTGATAATATCAATTGCAATTTCCTTCTCCTTTAAATTATACAATTTCCTTCACAAATGATCAACTAGATAGAGTCTTGCCTCAAATCTTGAGGGTTTTTGGTCCTTGAATTTTCACCGTTTGGATACCCAACCAAAAATATGGCCTAAGAAAGGCGACCCCCTTATCTCCAAATATGTTTGTAGTGGTTTACTCTTTTCTTGATTCCTTGTTTATATATGGAGTTAAGAACAATAAGGTCCTCACACCAATGAAGAACCTCAAATAGAAACATTGGATACAATTCATTGATGATGATCAATTCTATCCATCTTGATGATTGGAATATAATCAATGTAGTTAGGATCCTTAGTATTTCCCAACACCTCTTGGTTCCAAAAATTAATTCCAAAAAAATTCTATTGCATACTCGTGTCTTCTTGATAGTGGCTTTTCTGAAATCTATCATATTCAACAATGTGAAAAAGAAAGATTCCCACTTAAATCTTTAGGTAAGCCACTCTCCTAGTACAATCTACCCTTCTTGCTATGGCAGCTGATCATAGACAAAATGCCCCAGAGATGAGCCAGTTGGAAGTAAATTTGTCTTAATAAAGAGGGTAGACTTGCCCTCTATAATGCTTCACTCGCAAACATACAATGCTAAAGAAATGTGATATCTTGACAGTAATTTTTGGCATACATCATCGGTTATAAATCAATGACTAATGGGCGACACTAAAACTCAGAAGGTACATTGTCAGTTATTTTAGAAAAATGAAATCAATGACATAAGTATATGTCATCAGTTCCATTTTGCAGCCAACCAACAAAATAACACGTAGCATGCCATGAAAAAGTGGTTTCCCTTAACCTTTCCTTGTCAGTTATTAAAAGAGAACTGATGAAGTAATGCTAATTATGTAGTAAAACTGATTTCCCTTGAATATTCCTTATCGGTTATTGAATGAGAACTGATGAGGTAATGCTAATTATGTAGTCAATTTCTTAAGAAATAACTGACGACTAATAGCATGTTATATGTTTTATCAGTAAATAAATAGTGGAAATTAAGGGATTTGTCGTCATTTTTCCACAAGTAACCAACATAGTAGGTATATGTAGTCAGTTCTTTTGAAATAATCAATGAGAAATGTGTATTTTTTATATAGCAGGTTTCCAAACTTGTTGTCTGGCTATTAGCCTTTCTAGACCTACAATTCATTAAGAACCATAGGTTCTAAAAGCATCACAGCTTAACAACAGGACACTAACCTTGTAAAAAGAAAGAAATATATATAAGAAACATTCTATCTATTTTCACTTCTCAGGACATTTGATTCAGTTATCTTCCACATCAATTTTATATATTCACAAATACAAGAAATCACAACTCAATTGATTTAGTTCTCATCCACATCAATTTCATACATGCAAAAATATAAGAACTCACAACTCAATTGATATAGTTCTCATCCACATAAATTTCATACATATGCACAAATACACATCAAAAAGTAAACATGAATCCAATCCTTCTCATGCACTTCACATCAATTCATATGCACACACATATATATGCATGAACAGACATACACACCATTTGCCACAAAGTTTAAGTCCACATGTGTAATATATAAAACAAAATACTGACATCAACGTTTGAATACAAATATCAATCAACCATCCCAATTAGCTGAAAAGTCCACATGCTTGAAGAAGCAGTTTCCCACTCTTTGGGTATCTCATTCATCTGCTCCAACATATAGGCTTCAGTAGTTTCAAATCTATGCAAAGAGAATGATACATAATTCAAATTAGATTTGAATGTTTGTATTATCAAATGAGACTACTTATTTAATTATGATCCAAGACTAATAACAATACCTTCACTACACATTTGATATCTAGTAACGCAAGCCTGTCAATGTTGTCCATGTACAACATTACGTAATATCCACATGCCCAATCATTTTCATGTACAGGGCATTGTAGATTTACAATTATGTTAATTAATGGAATTAAGTAGAGTTAGTAATATTTATACATTAGAGTGATAAGACTATAAATATCAACACTCCTCCAAGATACTAATTTTTTTTATCTAATTTCCTTCCATTGCTACAGAATGCTTTCATACCCCTATAAGTTGAACTAACAAATATGTTGCATTATTAAACTATCATATGATGCAAGCATTAAAAAATATGTTGAGCATGGAAGAAATATACTTACGCGTGAATCACCAATTTCATTGGGTGTCCCTCATTTGGTGTTAGTTTTATATTCAAAGGATCAAGAAAACACATAGTATAGATCTTGGGAACAATCACTAACAATTTCCAATACTTCTTTCTGAGTGAATAGAAGGAAGATGAAACAAAATTCAAATTGCACAACAATTTTATATTTAGATGTTAGAAATATAAACAACAAGACCAAAACTTACACAACATTAAAGGGATATATGACCAAGGTCTTGGAAGAACAAAAAACCTTCATCATGATAGTCAGGTAGTCTTTGATGCCACTCAGATCTCTAACTGCATTGCTAATCATTGATGGCATTAGAAATGCCACATCAAATAATTTGAACTCAACAACCATATAATACAAATGTTTGCACATATGTATACATACATATATATAATCAATTAATATATAGGAAACAATTATTAAACATGTATTTTTCACATATAACAAGGTATTCAAACTCACTGTAGCCAAAGTTCTATCACTAATATGTTCAACCATGGATATGCATTGTGAGACCAAGAAATTTACCATTTTTGCAGCCACATCCTAGGGTGCTTGGATGTGGATTTCTCCTACTTTGTTTTTCCTCACATCTATCCACTCCAGATAGCAAGGCAACCATCCAGAAGTAATAGAAAACTCAACATTAGAAGGAGTAAAAGTAGAAGGCCCTTGCTCTTTCTCTTTCAACTAGTGGTGTTTAACATAACCACCTGAAACTGATGGTTGTGAACATTCTTGTCGCTCCTTTCTTTTTGAGAATTGTGAATAGCCTAATTAATTCAATAAGAATATTGTTAACTAATCATAAAAAAACATAAGAATGTAACTAATTCAATACCTTGAACACGTCTATTTTTCTCTACTCAACAAACTCCAACCATGCTTTTTTTATCAAGATAGGGCCATTTAAGAGTGGGGTCCTTATCCTTCTCGGGTCCAAAGATGTAGTCTCTTGTGAGGATTGTCCACGAATCTCTAAATGTTCTCCCGACAAGCTTTTCATAATATTCTTACGATGTAATTTTTTATCAAGTTCATATCAGCCCTAAAAAGGTCCAACATTCACTACTTTTTAGAAATATGAAAAGAAAGAATAAGAAAATGCTATAAATTGTAAATGCATATATCACACTTCTAACTCCCACCAGATGAGGTCTTTATTGGCATTACTCACTTGTCTCCAATCCTCAACACGGAGAGGCACTTTGCTTTGACCAAGGACCCCACAATAGCTAAAAAAATCTTTAGTAATTGGTGTGCCTACTTCACTCAATGACACACTTCTTTACTTTGTCCCTATTCAAGGAAATTTTGATTAAAGTTATCACTCTCCTACATTTAGATTTAGCAACACCATCATCACTCTGTCCGGGAGGCCCAATAGGATCCTCACACTCAAGATCCTCATGCTCTGGATCATTATTCTCTTGGTCAGATGCCATCTATAAAATCAAAAGTAAACATATGAAAAAGTCAGATCATTTATGAAGAAGTCAGATCACATATAAAAAAGTTAGATCACATATGAAAAAGTTAGATAACATATGAAAAAGTCAGATGTGAAATATAACATGTAGTACACCTAAAACTAATACCCCTTTTGTGTGATCTTCATGTGTATAGTCATCAATGTTAGATTCAACATTTACACCCAGTAAGCCAGTAGAGAATGGACTACAAGTCATCATACTTGTCATTGTACTATTCGATATCAATGGGATGTGAAATGAAGAATGACATACCAATTTTCTTATGAAGGATCATCGATATAAAATACCTATTTTGCCTGTGATACCATGATGAATGGTTCATCCTTATCGCTTGTCCATTGAAAATTTGCTATTGTGAAACTGAGTTTATCAACTACAACTCCTTGTTGTTATTAACCCACTTACACCTAAATAATGGTACTCTAAACTCTATGTAGTCAATTTCCCATATGTCATCATGACACTGTAATAAGACATCTTTCCTTCACCTGTACTCTTATCCTTGGCACTAAAAAAATACAATGACGACGCTTCAAGGGTGACCCCAGTGTTTTGTATGTCACTCTTATCATCTTAACATTTTGTGTAGTATAAAAAATACATTCATGTCAAACCCTTCATAAGATGTAATGTGCGTATTTGGTATATACACGAGCCATTTGATAATTTCTGTAATATTATTTGGTGTTTGAGATAGTTGATTGAATATTTTCTCTTCAAACCACCTAATAAATGTCATATTGTGCTCTCTAGTAAGCCACATGGAACTGGCTTGGGAATATTTTGTCTTGAGCTCATTGGTGTGTTCAGTGATACAAATACCCACATCGTCAATTTTGTGTAAATCATATAGGTGTGCTTGTTCTCACTGCTCACAACTGATATCTATCTATCATTCTCCCAATGTACCATTACTGGAATAAATGTCAGGATTCATGGTATTATCAGGAGTTTCGTTACAATTCAAAAAGACATTGTAAAAATCCATAACCTCCCTAGCAACATAGCCCTCAATGATACTCCCTTTGGATCGAAAATAGTTCTGAACATCACCTTTAAAACTCTCCATACCACTTAAAATGATACATCCAATACAAGAAAATTGGACCCAACATTTTCACTTCCCTAGTCAAATGGACAACCAGATGTACCATGATATCAAAGAATGAAGGGGGGAAATACTGCTCAAGTTGGCATAGGATCAATGACTTTGTTGCATAGAGTGTTGAAGAGGAAGCAAATCCTAGTGATTGCAAACCTTACATGCTTAGGAAGGATAGATCGAATAGACACATGCAATATATGTTCCATTAGAGTGTGAAAATCATGAGATTTAAAATCTATCAGCTTCAAATACTTCATTGATACCAATATGTGGATGTTGACTGAGTATCCCTATGGTACCTTAATATTAAGCAAGACCTCACAAAACGTTCTCTTCACCTTTGTAGACAAGGTGTAACAAGAAGGAGGTAAATCTGTGCGGTGACCCTTGCTAAATTCTTTTTTAATTATTTCCTTATACCCATTTCACGTAGGTATATTCTAGATTTGATGCCATATTTAGTCTTGCCTTTTATATTCAACAAAGTACCAATGATGCTATCAACAACAATTTTTCTCAACATGCATGCCATCAATACAATGTCTAACTGTCAAAAAAATCCAATAAGGAAGATCCTATAATATCAACCTCTTTTTGTATAAAGAATTTTAACCTGTAGGAGTAGTACATGGTTTCTTACCAAAATGATTTACAATGTTGTTTACTCTTGCATAACATCCTTCCTTGACATAGGTTTAGGGGCACTCTGTTCCTCAGTTGAGCCATTGAATGTTTTACACTACTTTTGGTAAGGACGCACCTTTGGAAGAAACCTTTGATGAATAAGATATATAGTCTTACCACCATGTTTTAGTCAGATTGAATCAATATTTTCTTCACATACAAGATATGCCTTGGTTCCTTTGACGCTATAGCTAAACAAGTTCCCATGAACTAGAAATTCATTAATAGTGAAAAACAACATAGCATGTAAATTAAACATCTCTCCATGAAAAGCATCATAAGTCATCACATCTTCTCCCCATAGTTTCCCCAATTCATCAATCAAAGGTTCAAGGTAAACATCAATTCCATTTCCAGGTTGTTTGAGGCCTGATATCAGTAAGAACAACATGACATATTTATTCTTCATACACAACCATAGAGGAAGATAGTATACAAAAATCATGATAGGCCAAGTGCTATGTTTGGCACTTAATGTTCCATATGGATTCATCCCGTAAGTACAAAGACCAAGTCTTAAATTTCTAGCTTCTTTGCCAATTTCAGGATGAATAAATCAATCTTGTTCCATTGCAGGGCATCAGAGCATGTCGTAGCATACCATCATTGTTTTTCTTTACCTCTGTATGCTAAGAAACATGTTTTGCATCTACAGTTTAAGCAAACAAGTGTTAAAACCATGGTATTATGAGTAGATACCACATCACCTTGGTAGGAGACTCAGTTTTGGTCTTACCTGATGTCATCCTTTTGTACCCACATTTTAGACACTCTTTCAGATTAATATAATCCTTTTGAAACATCACGTAGTCATTTGGTCATGCATGTATCCTATTAGCCTTCATTCTCATTGGGAACACCATCTTTATCATTTTGTACGTTGATATTGGAAGCTCATTGTCTTTAGGGAGAATTTTTTCAACAAAGACAACAGAGAAATGAAGCTCTTGTTGTTCCATCTATTGTTAGATTTCATACTATACAATATCAACACAGTTCTCAACTTCATAAACTTAGTACAGCCTAAGTATAACAGTTTCTCAGCGTCATGAATAACATCTCTAAATAAGGAAGGCGGATCTGTAACATTTACCCTGCAACTATCTAGGATCACATCAACCATGTTTGTTGGAATTGGTTCGCTAACATCAACATCGACGTCCATTTCTTCTTTGAAACAAATACCACTACTGACATCTACTGATCTCATACTAGGAATCCCTCCATGCCAGTACCATTTTGTATAGTCTTGTACAATCCTATTTCATATGACATGATCTTTGATCACGTCAACAATGTCAACTTTCAAGTTGTTACTACAATTCCTATAGTGCTAATAGAACCTATCTCTAGGTTGATTGCTATGCTCCTCTACAAATCTTACAAACTAATCAAGACCATTAATAAAATCTGAAGTGTAATAGTTTGGATTAAACATCCATGATCTATCCATTCTATGACCAGATGGGAGACAAGTAGCTCATCAGGTGTTATCTAATAAGTTAATTTTTGAAGAAAAAATATGTTTGAATTGAGTCCTAATCATCTATTATCATTTACATTGATGAATGTGCACCACCTATCCCCTTTTTCAACACTTCATCTCACTATTAAGTGTATAATACATGTTTGATTTCAATAATTTTTGACAACATTTCCCCACAGCTCTCCAAGTACACCAATGTAGATGGGAAAATACCCTCCTACATATATCCTCAGAGTACAAAAGAGGAAATGTCGTTGAAATTTATTGAAATTGAACACACATTATATACTTACATTCTAAGTGAGATAAGGTGATCAAGAATAGTTTCAAATTGGGGACTATCCAAGTTTTACTACTAATGAATAAATCTTGGATGGGTTTCTAGGACAACAACATGGTTTAGAAATTAAGGTTTATAAATCTAGGGTTTAAATATTAGAGTTTATAGATTAGAGCTTACATATTAGGGTTTAGAAATCAAGGTTTACATATTAGAATTCACAAATTAGGGTTTATATATTAGAGATTACACATTATTCAAACATAATGTTCAAACAAACCAAATAACCAATTCAAATCTCATATCGGACTAAGAACACCCAAATTATTTCTTAGGGCTTATATATTATTCAAACAATCACTATGGAGCCAACAAAACATTATTTTATCAAATAATCATATAGCATAACAATTTTACACAATCATCACATTCATGCATCATAATATCTATTATAAAACATAATTCCAGAGTTCTTATCAAACATAATTCAAGAAACTGGGCAGTGGAATTAGAAGACACAAATCACATCAATCAAAAGGGAACAATGACTATGGATCCGACAAAATAAGAAAATTCTTAGAATGATAAAACCAATCATTAAAATAGTAGCAAATAGAAGGGTTGCATACACATGGTACATGGTACATTCACTAAAAATTTGATCAGTCATTACCTCACACTGGTAAGAAGTCGGTGTCATCATCGACCCAAATTTGGAGCAGTAGAAGGAGTAGCAGAAGGGCAACTGGTGGAGGAGAAGGGCATGGCAGCCGATATAGGAGAATAGGGCAGCGACGGAGGAGAATGGATGTGGTGTTTGACAGAGGAGAAGGAACTATCAGCAGTAGTGGTGGACAATAGAGGAGCTGGAGGTGTCAGCGGGGGTTGTTGAGAAGTAGAGCCATGGCTAAGGGTGTTGACAATGTCAACAGTAGAAGAAAATCGCCAGAGAAGTAGTGGTCTAGAGAAATGCGGGAAGGGAAAAGAGGGGTTTCTCATAGGGTTTAAGTAAGACATACCTCGTTAGTTATTGTAACAGAACATCGACATAACATATACATCCGGTTAAACTAGACAAACCACTGACAAAACTTGTGTCTGTGTGAACCTATATCATCAGTTAAACATAAAAAATGATTACTAGTGATGCATCACAGTGACACCTACGTCGTCGATTTAGGTAATGACAACTGACGAGACAATCTAATTTGGGGGGGGATTTCATGGGATGTTTGGTGTGTACCCCTTTCTTGTCGATTATTGTAGGTAGAACTGACAAGATAGACACTAAGGGCTATTTTTTTATCTTGTTGGTTATTGTATAAGAAACCAACGAAGTAGGATTTTTGGAGCTAAATGAAATTCCTACCAAAAAAATTTATTGTAGTTTCATGAGTGATTTATCTGGTAGATTTCTTTGTAAAACAACTGAAGAGATAAATAGAGTGCAGACTGTATTTGTCAGTTGGCCAACCATGGTAGTTTTCTTTGAGGAACTGACGAGATATATTATGTCATCAGTTACCCTTAGAAAAAACTAACGACATAAGTCATATCTATAGTAGTGATACCCTCATATTTCCTCAATTGTATCCCTCTACCATCCCATATAGAAAATAGTATTAATAAATTAAGAAGACACTTCTTTGGGGCAGTTATGATGACACAGAAAATAGATTACCTAGTTAAATAGGATATTCTAACCAATATAAAAGTTATGGGAGGCTAGAGTATTCTCAATATCATATTACACTCGTAATATTTACCCATCAATACCATTGTCAGCTTGATATATAACTCTTATAAGGAAGGAAAATATGTTTGGGCATAATTTTTCATCAATAAATACTACAAAAAAATCCTCCTTGCGTCTTCATTAAAACTAAAAGAAGAAGAAAATATCACTTCATAGAAAAACATTAATAAAACCGTCCACCTCATAAGTGATACCATAAACACCCATAGTTGATAAAAACAAAGGTTTTTGTGTTGATTTATGGTCTTCTATGGGCAGACTAAACTATCCCAAATAAAATTTTCCATACTTATAAACTAGGAAAAATCAATTTGCATAAATCATGTAATATGCTGACATCTAGACATCTAAATGCTCTCATGACATGTATAATTGAACATATTCCAACTTGACAATAGGAAATTATAGTTATCTACTGACACAATATCCAAGCCCCTCTTGGAAATGGGGCTCTAAGTTTTAGGTTAGTTTAGTCAATAAATTTCATCAACTCAAGACACCAATCTCATAATGGGACATTACTATGGAATATTATTTGACTCCCAGAGTATGCATTCTTTTTTGGCTTGTATGACACAATAAGATGTTCATAGGAGATATATGTATGAGTTGGAGCTTCGATGAACCATACAAACACTTTCCTTTCTCAAAAAAATTGAAGAACACATGTTTGTGTTGTGTCCTTTCTCCATGGGCATATGGAACAACTTCTATGATCAACATGTCACACAGTTCCTCACTATGACAAAGTTCTATAGTTGATTGATAACACTTATGAAGGTTGTGATAATAATTTATGTTCTGGGGAACCAACAACATGCATCTTATGCAACATTTGGCTAGAGAAAAAAATGAATTCACAATTCTGAATTCAACACCATCTTGTAAGGATTTGTATCACTTAGAACTCTTGGTTATGGGCTTTCATGCCTTAGATGATGCGTAAGGGCTTAAGCATGTCAGGTTCCTTCACCTTCTTTCCCAAATAAGAGGACTCTGACTTGACATTTGTTGATTTGATGCCACTCGCTCCCCTCATTGTGTTGATTTTGTGCCTCTACTAGATGAAGTCCTTCTTCATACCATTGAAGTTATATGTTGTTATTGTTATTGAACCACACAAAACCACCTTATGCCATGAGGGGATATATATATATATAATGTATGTATATGTATATGTATATATATGCAGTCTTTATTTATCTTCATAGTGGGTCTATAAGGGGAACCCACCCCTTTCAGTACTTACCTCAATGGTCTAGGAAGAACGTCTAAATCCCTCTATCTAGTGGGTACCTAAAGGGTTCTCTCACCCATTAATATTTGACCCTTGACCATTTGTGTTGTGCTGGCCTTGGTTGCCCATTAGCTTATTTTGGGTCTCCTCATGTCTACATCTCTTTTTTAATAATAATTCATGATATATTAATATAAATAAGCACATATGCAAACTCATAGAGGTGAAAGTGCATAACATGTTCCAACATGTGTTGGTAGTAATCACCAGAGGTTGCTACCAACATAAATGCATCAAAGGTGAACATAATGATAACTAAAGTCTGCTACAGGATGGGATACCCTATAAATAGGCCCTTCAACTAAAGTAATTAAACATAAGTCTCCTAATTCTCATCCAAATCCTTCAGGATTTGCCTCATATCAGTCATATGTTGTCCATTGTTGTTGCCATCTTTATGCAAAGTGGTCTTGATGTCTAGGAGACATCTAATACCAGATCAACATATTTTTTGCATGTCCCATGACCAGATTTATATGGTCGCCTTACCTACACCACCACCATCAAGGAATGCACTAGGCTCAATATATAACACATGTTTTATAATGGTATTAGCCATCTGAGAGGTGCCTATAATAGTAAAACTATATCCATGGTGATCATTTGAGTGATAAGGGCAGAGTGGAACGAATGATTTCATGAAATCAACAACTCTACTAGAGAGAAACTGATAAGGATGGTACACACTATCTATAATGATTGTATTCTTTGCATAGTAGTTTTTTCATGTGATTGACACATCAAGAAAATTGATGTACCCTAGTATCCTATTCTTCTAAAAGTTCATCAGTGGGGTTTTTGTCATTCCATAGGAGCCATAGAATAATGTGCTTTTTAGGTGGATAACAAATATTCCATATTTTGTGTGTCCTCTGTAAATCTAGAAAAGGTATGCATTTTTGGTTTTATATTTGTGGCCCCATTTCCAAAAAATTGTATATCTTGTGTTTGTTTCTAATTGTACCATCATATATTCCAAATAAAATGTGGAGAACATGTTAGTGATAGCGCTCTTAAAGAGTTTGTGTGTATGTGACCCATGTAAAGTAAGAGCTTTTTGTGTTGTAATTTGTTTTAGATTAACTAGAATCATATCTTGGTTTTTGAAGTAATTGATGGGGGCCATTCCTTTCCACCATGTTCCTAGAAAAAACTAATTTTGAGTTTGTGGTGCAGAGGAGTCTGGATGGTATTTGAATAATGTTGATGGTTTTGGCAATATACTTCCTTAATGGTGAGGTGTTTCTAAAAGAAATATGGATTATTTCTAGTATAATATTTCAAGGATGATTTTATTCCATAGAAGTTGTTCCTTCTAGCATATGAATGTCATGATCTTGTGCATGAGACAAAGAGTGTGTATTACTGACATTGATTATACCCCACCACCGAAGGGTTTGGGATTGCATATGGTGTCCCAATTGACAAGATGTGTTTTTTTTTGTTGTGATACCATAGGAAATTTCTCCTAATTTTATCAATGTGTTTCATAATAGTTCTGGGAGGCAGGATACAACTAAGGTGGTATGTGACAAGAGGAGTGAGTGATGCGTTTAGGAGTGTCAGCCTACTGGCAATTGGGATATAATGAATTTTCCATGAGGAGAGGCACTATTTCTCAATAACTGGGTTCCATTCATTGGCTAGAATGCACCAAGAGAAAGGGATAGTCTGAGATATTAGATAGGGAATACTTAAATTTTGCATTTCAGGATGGTTTGGCATATGTCCATGTCAACAGAATAAACACGGGTGCCAATGATGGTCGATTTTTGGAAGTTAATCTTGATACCTGAAAGATATGAAAATATGCTAAGAATGTGGATTATATTGATAACTTGTCAGTCATCAAGTTTGATAAATATAGTAGTGTCGTTTGCATATTGAAAAATGTTCTTCAAACATCCCTTTGGTATATCAATCAGTCCATTGGTTGTACCAATTTGAATGAGCTGATCAAGAATGGATGTGACAATGATAAAGTGATATGGTGAAAGGGGATCACTTTGATGGAGGCTATTTGAGCCTGTGATATAACCAAAATAGTTTCATTGATGGTAACAGAGAAGGCACTAGTATTGAAGCATGATTTCTTCCATTCATTCCATTTGTCAAGGAATCCATATCCATGCAGGCATTAGAGAAGAAAAGACTAGTTAATATTGTTGAAGGCTTTCTCAAAATCATGTTTGAGGGCAAGATGGGTGTTTTTATATGAACATTTGTAGATTCTCTCAAGGAAGATAATGTATGCATCGTGAATGCATCTATTAGGATGGAAAGCACATTGAGATTGTTGAATGATGTGCTCCAGGTAAGGTTTCATCCTTATATGAAGAAGTTCCACAATGATTTTCTATGAGGAGTTAATCAATTTGATGGGACTAAAATTGCAAATGGATGTGGTTTGTTCTTTCTTCTCAGTCAATGCAATATGTGCTTGGTTGAGAATTTTGATGTGTTGTGCTATATGTGTATCTCTGTGGGTAGTGTGGAAGAGGTTGTGGAAGTCATATTTGATGTTCTCCCACATGGATCTATAAAAGGCCATGCTAAAGCCGTTAGGTCAATACCAAGATTGGTCACATAAGTTTTGATTTACTAAGTCATGAAGGGATCCATGAGGTTGTTTCATGGTGATATCTTGTTACGACATATGATATCCCAGTCATTGTGCATAAAATGTGGTGATGTGCTTTCGTTATTGTGCAGCTTTTGTAGAATTTGACAACATGTGAGATGATCTCGTGTTGACTATGGGATTGTGTATCCACGTTATCTAGGTTATGTTTAGCATATATCTTTTTTATTGTTGCAACATGCATGGAAAAAATTGAGATTTACCGCCATCTTAAATTTATCTTCTTTTGGATCTGTGTTTCCATAGAATTTGATAGATACCTCATATCATCCATCAAGGTTTGGTTTTCACTATTTTAATGAAAAGCATGAGAAAGGGTTGTAATCTGGTCCTCCTTAGTCTTGATGACTTCTACAGGTTACCAAATGTGTTTTTGTTCAAATTCTATAGGGTTGTTCTCAAATGCTTAAGTTTTTTATGGACATTAGAACCACATTTAGGGTGGCATTGCATAGTATGCCAGTGATCCTTCATAGAGGGAGTCATGATGGATGTTTGTCCAGAAACATTCAAATCATAAGGGTTTGTGTCCCCATGTACCATATGTAGTTTGAATCATGATAGGGAAATGAGTAGAGAGCTAGATGATCTGATCATGGTGCAAGTGATTGGGTGTCAGTAGTTCCAACTATCGGAGCATATGAAGTGGTCAAGTCTGGCCTTATGTGTGCCATGTTGCCACATCCATAGACCGTTAGTGGTATGCATATCACAAAGGTTATGTAGTTCTATGAAACTTCTAAATATAACATTGTTTTTGTGATGAGTGTTAGTGGTATTCTAGGTGTTTCACTCATTAGAACAACATGTGAGATTGAAGTCTCCCACTATCAACCATTGGAGTGTGTTGTGTTGTCTGGCTATGTCATGTATCTTCTGTATGAAGGGAAGATTGTTGTGTTCTACTTCACCATACACTCCACTAAAGTGCCAGTGACATCTAGCATCCAAATTGTGTATGGTGACAATGATGTTATGTTGTGTAATCTAAACATTAGTGATGTTCATGTAAAGGTTGTTCCATCCTATAGCAACTCCACCCCAAAGTCTCACTGAGGGTAGTTGACCCCATGATTTGCTATGTTTCCCTTCTAGAAGAGATGTTGTTTCTTGGATGGTGATAAGGTCAATTTTATTATTAAATATTTGTAGCCTAGTATTGCACCGTCTACCATCCCGAGCCGACCCACAAACATTCCAAGATAAAAATATGCATAGAACAAAGATAATAATGCAAAAAGATATACCAAAAGCATAGAAAGATAAACCAAATTTGTGACACCCCCATCCTCAACAAAACACGATTACATGATAACCAGCGGATTACCGAAAATCACGGGAAATTAAAACGGATTTACAACAAGCACCATAAGATGAGACATGTAATATTTGAGCCAACACTTTTCTTTCCATAGCATATTTCCAAGGTTCTACAACATAACTTCCCATCATCTCATTACATGAAATAACTATTCCACATGCTGATTTACATCAAGATACATAAACCAAAAACCGTACATCGATCGTAATACAAGAAACATCAAAAAGCTTCCCTAAGACCTGAGTGTACATGGACAACATATAGGACTCTTTTTTTTTAGGAAAGGTTATGTCATATATTGAAAACACATCAAAGCAAGAAAACACCTGCTTATGTGAGTACCTTACAGGATGATGAAATTATCGTAGACTAGAAAAGAACTGAAAACATGCAAGCCTAGATAAGATAAAAGCAATGTTTTGTTAAAGTGGGGGAGGCACCCCTTAACAAGCCTCTAGATGATATAGAGAAGATAATCCCAAGTTTGTTGAAATTCCGCCCGAGAATGGAGTCATAATTGTTGCTGAACTAAACTGACACCTGTTTCGTCGTCTACCATAGCTTTGAGATCACACAGAAATTTTTCTTCAGATTCTCCTTCATCAGATTCGTAGTGTCCACCTTCAACTTGGTTACCTGCATTTTGTTAGAATATAAAGATCTGCATCTATTTGTGATATAATGTTTTGTTCTAGATTTTTGTTGTTGTTGAAAATTCTGCTGTTTCTTTCTTTCCAGAGATTCCAACTGATTGTGGTAAAAATATCACTACCTTTGAATTTTTTGTAATGTCTATTTGGTGTGATTTGTAAGGGAAATGTAGCTTCCTTGAGGTCAGGAAGGCGGTTTCGTGAAAAATGTGTGAAGATGTTTTGTGAGATGATACACTTGAAGAAGATGTGATCAACAGAATCACTATTTGTTTCGCAAAGAGAGCATCTGAATGGGCCAATAAATCCCTTTTTTGTAATGTTTTCACCTGTGAGAAGTTTGTTTTGTAGTAAAAGCCAAAGGAATGTTTTATATTTTTGCGGCCATTTCTGTTTCCAGATTTTTGTTGTTGATGGGGATAGACCTCTGTAGGATAGGTAGGTGTAGGCTTGTTTAACCATGTATTTGCTGCCCCATTTCCAAGTAATGGAATTTGAGGTGTTGTTTTCCAAGGAGAGAGCTAGATTTCTGAAGTCGTTTTGGCTAATCTGTGTTTGAATACATCTTTTAAGGGAATTTGATCTGTTGCTGGTGATAAGAGGTAGAGCTTTGTCTATCTTCATGTTGAGGAGTCTATTTGGAATGGTCCAATTTGGTCTAAGATTGATGACTGAGTTGTTTTCAAACCAAGGATCGAACCAGAAGGAGATATTTTGGTGAGAGTGAGGGGGAGTTTTAATGATTTGTTTGATTGTTTGGATGTTTTTTTGATGTATTTCCAAAGAGGGGAAGCTGGTTTTTTTGGGATATGATGCCAGGGGGTGAGTATTGGTAATATTTGTATTGGATGAGTTGAGTCCAGATTTTTGGTTTGTTTTGGAGCACACTATCGATGATTTTAGTTATAAGACAGAGTGTGTGTGTTTCAATGTTGATGATGCCCCAACCACCTTGATCAGGAGGAGTTGATATAGTTTTCGAATTAACAATATGATAATGTTTCCCTAATTTTTCCGATTTGTGGAAGTTGTTCCAAAGAAAATTTCTTCTGATTTTGTCTAGAATGGATTTTGTTTTAGAGGGAAGGGGGACGCAGCTTAGGAAGTGAGTAGTGATAGGAGTGATGACACTGTTTAGAAGGGTAAGTCTACCAGAGAGATTAAGGAAGTTATTTGTCCAATTTGTGAGTTTTGAGTTTATCTTGGATATGATAGGGGTCCAGATAGCATTTGTTATGTTGTATGGAGTAATGGGAAGACCCAGATACTTGATTGGAAATTCTTCTGACTTGCATCTTAAGATATCTCTAAAATGCTCCAATCAAGGTTGATTTATGTTTACCCCAAAAATGGAAGATTTATCATATTTATTTTGAGTCCAGAGATATATGAGAATATGCCAATGATTCTGAAGATATTAAGGAGGGAGGATTCATTCGGGGAGGAGAAGATAATGGTATCATCCGCAAATTGAATGATATTCTCCTTGCATTCCCCAGGAGAACTGATAAGACCATTTTGTTTGCCCAATTGGATCATACGGGAAAGAATAGTTGTAATGATGATGAACAGAAAAGGAGAGAGTGGGTCTCCTTGTCTAAGTCCATTTGTGTTATGAAAATAACCAAAAGGAACACCATTTATGATAGTAGAGAAATGGTTTGTAGATATGCAAGCATGGATCCAATTTACCCATATGTCTGGAAAACCAAAACCCTTTAGAGTTTTAATTAGGCAATGCCAATTAACAAAATAAAATGCTTTTTAAAATCTAGTTTGATTGCTAGAAGGGGGGTTTTGTTTTTGTGGCAAAGATGTATTGTTTCATTGACCATCAGGAAGGCATCTTGTATACTTCTGTTTTTTAGGAAGGAAGTTTGGTTAAGCGGGATGATGTCCTCCAAGTGAGGTTTAATTCTATTTGCTAGTGTTTTAGCAATGATTTTATATGAGGTATTTATAAGGATGATGGGTCGAAGAGGGATATGTGGTCGGGTTGGCTAGTTTTTTTAATTAGAGTGATAAACGTTTTATTTATGAATTTGATGATGTTATGTGGGTTTGTACTAGCATGAAAAGCGGACAGAAAGGCTATGAAATCTTTTTTATAGTGGTCCCAATTCACCAGGTAGAATTCAGTGTTGAGTCCATTGGGTCCGGGAGATTTATTTTTACCTAGGTCAGAGATGGAAGCATTCAATTCTTCAAGGGAGAAGGATTTGATGAGTTCTTGTGGATTTTTTATGTTTTTTGACAAATGGTGTTCCATGATAAGTTATTAAGGCATGTGGGATTGTGATTGTTATTGAAGATATTTTTTAAATGGTTAGTTTTGTGAGTTATGATGGTTTGTTTGTGTGATGTGAGTCTACCGTTTATTGTTAGATGGGTTATGGTATTTTATCGAATATTTTGGTTACAAATTTTGTGGTAAAATTTAGTGTTTTTGTCACCTTCGTTAGCCCAAGTGATTTTTGCCCTTTGTCTCCATTTGGTGTCAATACAATTATTTATGTAGTCCAGTTTAGCTTTGATGGTAAGGACAAGAGCAGGGTCAGTAGATTGGTCCTTATCCACAAAAAAGAACTGATCTTCAAGATTTTTTTGTATTTCGAATAAGTTTTTTGGGTTTTGGAGTTTCCATTTTTTGATATGAGATTTAATATTTTTTGTGTTGTTTTGGATATGTAATCCTATGTTTTCTGTTTGTGAGTCAGCAAGTATCCATTGTTCTAGACAAGAGTTGGAGAAGTTGTTTATGGAGAGCCAACAATTTTCAAATTTGAAAGGTCGCATGCCCCAAGAGGTCGATGATGTGTCAAGGATTAGAGGGAAGTGATCAGATATGGTTCAGTGGGAGATATGTACAAATGAGAGAGGGTGTTTGTCTTCCCAGAGGTTTGAGCAAATGAATTTGTCGAGTCTGGCATATGTCTGTTTCTAGACCAGGTGTATAATGCATTTGAAGGTTTGATGTCAATCAATGAATGGTTTGTAAGCATCTTACTAAATTTTTTATCTACAGCAGACATAGTTTGTGGGGAGGGGTTGGAGTTGAGCCTATCTGAGACTTGAGTGATCAGGTGGAAATCTCCACCCAAAACCCAGGGAGACAAGTGGTATTTTGTAATGAGATGATTTAGTTCAGCTAGATAGACGGATTTGTTGTGTCCTGGTTCCCCATAGATTCCAGAGAATGGCCAAAGATATCCATCGGAAAGGTTTTTGAAATCAATGGTTATTGAGAAGTTAAATATTGATGTGTTTTGTGAAGTTAGAGACTGGTTGTTAAAACCAACTGAGAGGCCTCCTTTGAAACCCTCAGGAGGTAATTGGATCCAGTTGGTGATTCTATTTCCCCCTATTGTTTTGAGAGCAAAATGGGTTAGAAAGGTTTTTGTTTCTTGAATAGTAATCAAGTCGATTTTGTTTTTGTATATGTGAGTATGTATTTTTTTTCTTCTATGGAGGTTTGCAGCTCCACAGATGTTCCAAGAAGTGATTTTCATTTTTAATTATTGGGATGATGTACACTTAAAAGGCTATTTAGAAGGTCAAAGATTTTTTCACTGTAGGAAAGAGTCTTTTATTTGACCAACCCATAAAGGTTTCTAGGTTATCTAGAACTTTATGAGCATTATCATCATCATATAGTTGAAGGCCAATCTTGTTAGTAAAGGAAGTGAAGCTGTTTATGTTTGACCAATATGCTAAATCATCAATAGAATCTAATTCTTTATTTTTGTCTTTAAAAGGGGGAGTAGATGATAAAGGATAAGTAGAAGTTATGTCACTGAATGAACGGGGAGAAATATTTGGGGAAGTACCTGTCTTTGCTCTGTTGATGATGATAGACCTTTTTGAGTCTTTGTGATTTGGCTTCATGATCTTCTGGAGGTAGTTGGATGTATACCTTTGTTGTGGGCTCTCCTGCTCCGAACTCTGCAAAGAATTTTCATCCTTATGCTGAGAAGGGTTTTGGTTCTTTGTAGCTAGATGTTTTTGGTTTTGAGATGGGTAGCTCTCCTTAGTAGAGGAAGGAGATGGGAAGGTGGAACCTCTAGGTATGTATGTGTTATCATGGAATGAAGGTTCGGGTGATCTGGTTCTTTTCTTGCTTGTCTGGAGGTATGAGTTTTCAGAGTGGTTCGAGTTTTTCCGGATCCAAACATGATTTTGGTCATTTGATGCCCTGGAATGCATGGTAGACATTTTATCTTTGTTTGGGATAAACCAAGATGGTGGATGTTTTGTGAGGTCTGAGAAGGCGGTGTTGTTCTCGGAGGGATGTTCAGTAGAAAGTTTTAAATTGTAGATGGATTCGCCAATTCTAATATTGATAGTTGGAGGAAGGGAGATAGAAGCTTTGACAGAAAGGAGACAATATGCTTTGATGTATTGTGAAGGATGTAAGGTTTCAGGACTGATGTATTGTAGAGTTTCCCCGATTGAGTGGGAAATGCCTCTGAAGATCTCGATTTCCCAAAGGTGAGGAGGGATATTTGAAATGGCGACCCAGTTGGAGCCACCCACGGGGGATGGATATGAACCTAAGTCAGCAGACCATTTTGATAGTCTGGCTGTGATGAAGCTCGATCCACAGGGAATGGTGAGAACTTGATTGAAGAGGTGATTTATCTTAGTTCCTTCTGGGACAGTGTAGATGAGCTGGGTGGGAGAGAAATTTTTTGGTTTAAGGATGGTTTGACCGGGAATGAGCAGGGCTAATGCACGGGTAATATCCAGGACATTAATGGGGTTGTTGTCAAGGTTGTTTTCAACTGATATGAGAATGCTTCTAAGGGATAGGACCTTGAGAAGACGCATTGAGTTGGCTGGAAGGTCAAGAGCGATCGCATATTCCAAGTGGTCTGGAGCTTTCATGTTTGAAGAGGCAGATGGATAGTTAGTGTTATGTGTTTGGGATGGGATTGGAAGGGGAGGGTTTTTGGAATGTGGTTTGAGCGTTGAGACTGTATGGTTCTTTGGCTTGTGATAGGGTTTAGATATAGGAGGAGATCTGAAGTTTGTGATCAGAGGGCGTGAAGGGGTAGCGTATGCATGTTCAGGCGGGAGATTTGTGAGGCATGCAAAGGTGTTTTTTGATAGATGATGATGTTGGGGGAGGTGTGTATTGTGCCTGTGATCTGAAAAGGACTTTTTTGGGACTGTGAAGGTTTTGTGAAAAGGCGGGTATCTAGCCGAGAGAGAGTGCATGGAGGAGGAAGTGGGATCTGCATGGGTTTTGTCCTGGTTTGGGGGGAGACGAGCTTTGCAGAATCTTTTTATGTGACCTATCTGTTTACATCCAAAATAGGTGAGGCGAGAAAAGCATCTGGATGTCGAGTGGTTGCTTCGGAGGCAAAGAGAACAATGCAGAGCTCGAAAAGGTTTTGGGGGGGGGGGACCAAAGTCTAGATTTGGGCGGTGGGGTGTTATCTAGGAGATTGTTTATGAGGAGGGACGATTTTGCATGTTCTAGAACAGGAAATGCTGCGTTTAGGCGATACAAGTCTTTGGGGATGATATCCTCGACCAGGGAGGGTCGGGGTTTTAGGGTTTTATGTAAAGATGACAAATTGGGCTTATTTTTTTCCTTAATCGATGGGGAAGGGAAAAGTTTGTACCTTTCAGTGATTGAACTTTGTTGTTGTTCCATAGTGGATGTGACAACATCATGTCTTCCTCAAAGCCTGAGGAGACAGAGATAGGCCATGATTTTGCACCCATGGGGGGTTGGTACTCGTCCCTGACGAAGAGTTGGTCTGCCGAGTTTGATGATGAAGAGCTAGCTTGATCGTGTCTTTTGTAAAGATAGGCTAACTCTGGAGGAGTGTCATTAATGAAGTCCTGCACCCAAGCTCGAAATGTATGATTTTCCATCGGTTGAATGAAAATCGACCACTCAGGCTTGAGCTTCAGCTCAACACGCATGTCGCTCCAGCCTTCGGAAATGAGGAGGATGGGAGTTTTTTTGCCCCAGGTTGGTTTGGTGGGGAGGGATCATGAGACCTTCACCTGGAAGGAGCGGTGACCAATGTTTATCATGCAGGTTCTCGGTGAGATGTTGAATTTGTGATAGATCCAAGATCGTGGTAATGGAATGCTCACTGAAAAGGAGGGGTCTGAGAGAGGGATTTCCATGAAGGAGAAATGGGAGTTCATGTCGGCAAGAGATGTCAGAGTTTTTGTGTTGCCGTGTGTCACCAAGGGTTTTTTTTTCCTTAAAGCATGGCGGAAAGCTGAAGTCTTACCGTTTCTATGCATGCAAGGTGTATTTATGCATGAGGCAAGGGTGAGCACGCCTCCTGTACGCATGGTGTTATCAGATCGTTTGATGGGTCTTAAATGTTGTTCTCTGAGTCAAAATTTTGTTCTGATATGATTTGACAGCCAAGATGATCTTGGGAAGGAGAGCTATAGCTGGCAAAGAGAATAAAAAACTTTTTGGATTTTTGAAGCGAGATTTTTGTATGAAGATAAAGTTTGTTGCTTAGCTGGTGTGAAGTAAGAGGAAAAACATGTTTTCTATATATGTGGAAGGCGTATTCAATGAATTCACATCTACATATTTCTATAAGCCATTTGTGATACCCAAGGTGTGTCTCAAAGGGTGTTTTTATGCTTAGAATCTATTGCAGACTGTTTTGGAATAGGGAGGGGTAAAGGGGGAGAAATCTTTACTTGTATAGAGGCGCCGCTTTGACAGGTTTTCGAAGGTGAAGTTTAAGCGGTACTTGGTGGAGGTAGGAGATGAATCACTCGATTTGGGATCGCAGGAAATCTAATCAAGTAAATGCAGAGGTGATTTTTGTTTTCATACCTGAGAATCCCTTGTGCATGCTGGAGAGCACAGAAGCCAGGCAGTGTGGGATCGCTCAAGAGAGGGAAAATTGGATCGCAAGGCTGTAAGATGGCAACCATCGCCAACAAGCAAAGATATGGTCGAGGAATGAAAAAACTGAATAGAGTTGTATGACTCTGGGATGGGGAGAGTCGGATGCCGGCAGAGGGAGATCATCTCCGACAAAGAGCCAAGCAAAATCTTGAGGCGGAGGGTAGGTGTAATCACGTCGGTAGGGGCAGATGTCACCGAGCAGAGATGGATCGAAGAGTTGTTTCTAGAGAGAAGTTGGAGCTTTCTCTCACTTACCTACCGTTTGGTGCCATCCGTAGTTAGTAATAGGAATAATGAGCTACTAGACACTATCTATTCCACCAGGTACGATACCACTTCATATCATCTCAGCCACATGATCTTTATCTCGCCAGGAACGTCCACCTAAAAAGGGTTATTAACCAGCAGGGTGAGACACACAGTCCCAGCGAGAAACATAATCCTCTACCAACTTTATTATGACCACAGATAACTAGTATAAGCAGATTATAGGAGAAACATACTGAACAAAGCTAACTTTATTAACATTCTTACCAAACTATCCAGAAGGCATATAACATGCATTCTTTATGGAACATGATTGACAAGATAATCTTTATAAGAACTCATCACAAATAACTTGCAAGATATACCTAGAGAAACTATACAAGCAAGGCCTCAACCAATGTTCTGTGTTTTTCCTTAAGCAATATATTCTATACAGCTGGATTACAATTTATTATGCCCTGAGGAAGTGAGCCGTCCCACTCAAATCCAACCTTCGGCTGCGAAGCCCAAAACTGGTGCCATACAAGGTCATTGGGAGAGACGGACTCCATGACCTCACCTCTTCATGGTCAGTGCACAACAATCAACAAGCAGGACCAAAGTCTCTTGCTTAAGTGGCCTCATCCATAGGGTCAGTCCCACAGGCTACCCTTTTTATCATGAGCCACAGGCCTATTCACTGTGCTCCTGAACCATGAACACATTCATGCTCCTTCACACTGAGAATGGGCATGATCACCATGCTCTTATACACATCTTGGGTCCACAACTGCAGTTGCACTCTGATCCTCCTATTTTCGAGTAGGAGAAACCCCACATATTCAACAATATGCGCTCCGAGTTAACCCGCAGGAGAACCCATTTCACCATCACCTAATTACTGACAATGATGGATCTATGGCTAGGGAAAACTACATGTAAGGTTCCACTTGTCATTAATTAATACATTTTAAGTGGATTTCAAGATTCAACCAAGTTATGTAACATGTAAACTAAAACACAAGTAAACAACATAGATCTCATTATCAGGTGTTACATTGTCACTCTTATTTTCAAAGACAACATTACATGTTACCACTTGGCCTCTTTCCAATCATCAAGATCCATCTCAAGGATCAACATCACTGGGACTCAATCCCATCATCACAGAATTCCGCTACCTCTCGAGGCTTAGATCATCACCATGGGATAGCAATCCCTTCTCTCAACATCAGAGGATAACACCTCAACTTGGCACTCAGTCTTTATCAGGTCCACAGACCTTCCACATCATACTAGTGATATGTGTTATCTCATCAACAAGGATTATCATCATTGAGTATTATACAGAACACATATTCCTCATAGCTCTTACTTGGATATGAATTCATTTGATACACCTGCATGGTTAGTATACATATTGAGAGAGATAACTGAATCACCAAACATAGATCTTTATGATTAGCATGCTATTAGGATTGAAGGTACATGATTGGATCAACATCCATGATTATAACTACATGAATCACAAAGTTGTATCTTGTAAATAAATTACATTATTGTAATCAAACCACAAGCATTCTCTATTCCCTATATCTCATGAACATAATCATGTATCTAATCATCTCACTTAGCACCAACTTTAGATATCAAACATATCATGATTATCATATCGTTAAGATTAAGGTTTATAGGATTGGAACAATCATCCATTATTATGAACACATGAAGCATAAGTCATGGATGGTGTATTAAGAAATACACATTACTGTTACCATACCATGGGTATCCATCATACCCTATATCATGTATCATCATGCACACCATCCCTCAGGATTCATCTTTAGGGATCATACAACCCTGATCTACCATCAAACATCATTAAAGGTTCACCTATCATCAAACATAGGTAACCACCATACTAATGTTCACAACCTATTTGTCATGTCTTGTCATCATGATCAAAGATATGGGCTCAAGGTAGCAAGATAACAAATTATCATATAGTGCTCAAGATAACTTTTAGGGTTATCGGGTTAGGGAACAAACCTCACTAGAAGTGTCACCTATCCTCACCAATACTAGGTAGCAACCACAGACCCTCACAAAAGGTGTTTTAGGTAGGGCACTAACCCTCACCCAAAGTTGTCGGCCTCAAGCATGACATGCAATCCATGCACAAAGGAAGGGTATCGTGCAACTAGGGCTATAAGTTGTATCGTGCATCCATGTGCATGGTGGTATCGGGCAACCAGGTACAAGGGTGTGTGTCGTGCAACACATGGGCGTCACATATCTCCCAAAACCCTATCACCCATTAGGGTTAGGGACACTATAACAGTTAAGGTGTCATATCATCCAACACACGTATCAGCCAAGCCTTCCACTCTAGAACCATCCAAGTTACCAGCTCATACTCTTACCGGGTAGCCATCCAAAAAGGGAAGCATGTGTCGAGCAAAGCATATCGGTCAAGACATCACATCCCTATATAGGGTATCAACCAAGCACTTGACCCATTGTATTGCCCAAACCTTACCATGTGCATGATATACTCTTATCGGATTAGGGCTACTGATATCGGCCAAGATCTCTATAGGTGTGTGCCAAGTAGCAAGGGTGTTGGGTTATGTCCTTCATTAAGGCATATCGGGCAAGGATGCTAGTACCACTCAAAATCTTAACTAAGAGTGGGGCTATCATCCAAAGTATCGTGTAAAGCACAACAAGGCCATACCACCTAAGTCATCATAATGGGTAACACCTCATATTGGGCAACACTCAACTAACTCAACTATCAAGCACCATATCGGGCGAGGGGTCTATAAGGTGTCGTCCAACCATATCACCCAAGAACACCCCCTATTGGTCATCTAGGGTTAGGGAAACCTTATCACTCAAGGCGCCATGTCGGGCAACTAGAGTTAGGATCATCCTATCGGCCAAGCAAGCATATCGCCCCAAACTAGGGTTAGGCATATGTATTACCCAAGGCAACACTTTTAAGGCTAACACCCACACCCAAGGTTAGCTCATCGGTTTCATCTACTACCAAAGACATCACCACTATATCGCTCAAGATATCAACCAAGGACACAACCCCAAGAACATGTCATGCAACAAGGGTAGACCATCAACTCACCACCAAAGATCAGCACTTCATATCATCCAAAGGTCCAACTAGGTATAAAGCACCCATATTGTCCAAACACCAAACCCTAGGGTAGGAAAAGATATCGGTAACCACACCATATCGTCCAACAATACCAAAAGTTGGCTCACCTCTCAACAACCAAGTGAGAGGGGTCTCACACAACCTTTAGCATATCGGGCAACAAGGGTAGAGAAACACCCTAACGACCAACCAACTCAACCTAACATCCAAACACCTAGAACATAGGTTCACTTTTCATTATCCAAGGAGAGAGAGGAGTTTTTCCCAAGCTTCTATAGCATGGCTCACCTCTCAAGTCCAAGGGATTTTACTCATGTGCCATCGGCCAAAGAAAGACCTAACGGGCAAAACACTATATCGTGCAACCACTATATTGGGAAAGCACCCTATCGGGTGGTTCATCTTCAACCTCAAATCAACCAATACCATTATGCACAAGGTAAACAAGAATAAGGCGGTAATAAAACATAGCATTCCCATTAGATCATATTCCAAGTTCCACATATATAACTATCATGGAGAAAGGTATCAATTTAAGTACAAGAACCAATATGTGCACATATGAAGAGTGAATATAATAGAGATGGTTAAGAGTTATGTAACCCACCTTAAGAGGATGTCCATGAAAGGCATAAAGCTTCCTGATCCAAGCAGAAAACCCATGTTCCTCTCCATGGAAACCATCCATCCGAAGCTCTAAGCTTGTCTTCGACTCCATCATCATCACCTCAAGGAACAAGAGAAGAAGAAGAAGATACCATGGTTATGTATAGCTCAAGAAGAAGAAAAGAGGGGGAGATAACCATGGCCTTGCCTACTCTCATAAAGGGCCCATCCATGGCCGAGAGGAGAAGAAGAAGATGAAGAAGAAATCACAAGGAAAAGCTAGCAAAGAAGCATGACTCACCAAGGTCGGGTCTTGAGCAAGGAGTTTCTATGGCTAAGGAGATCGACCTCCTAAGCTCCATGGGAGTCTTCCTTAAGCTCCCATGCTCGTCCCAACAGGAAGGGGAAGGAAGGTGAACGAAAAGGTTCACTTGGTCAAGGAGGAAGGGAGTTATATACACCAAGGAAGAGAGAGGTAGCAAGGGAGAGGTGTCATAACCACATAAACCAAGGTGCTACTTGCTCTTACACTTAACACCACTTGTTGTCACTCTAGAAGCTCATGCAAAGCTTGGTAATACACTCTAGAATGTGTATCATGCAGTTGGGCAGATGCCATGGCTGATACTCCCTTTTGGGCGACACACCTTCAAGCCCTAGCCGATACACTAAAGGACAAGGTAGCATATGTGACACATATATGTTATAAAGGTCATATAGAGATGTTACTCCTCAACTATCATCCAAACAAGGCACCCCAACCTACATAATCATCCTAGGTTATGCCAAACATAAGAAAGAAGACTCTAGAGATGATAAATTGCATATTGACCCTCCAATTTGGGTAATTTGCAATTTACACCAAAACTAGCACACAAAGCACAAGCATCAACCAACCAAGCTCAAACTTGGAACATAGGTCCTCCACAAGGCGCCCCACCTTATAATTCTATTTCTAATGGTTATAGAGTACTAAAGGAATGATTGTAATGTGACATATTGCAATATAACCCCTTACTTTGGGTAAATTGCACTTTGGTCCAAAACAAACAAACATTGCTCAAACAACATCCAAACGGGACCAAACTGGAAACATGAGCTTGTCACATGATATAAAAACATATTAAGATATTAGATTAAGGTTATAAGTACCTTTCATAAGAAAATCAAAGAGGTTTAGCACAAAACTTGGGTCAGGGTCCTTACAAAATTAGAGAATAGTTATAATGTAAAGGTAGCAAGATTATCTACAGTGGAGTGTGGGCAACAGATGTTATCCCACCCCACAAAAAGTTCCAGACCACGAATAAAAGAATTCACATTATCTTGGTTATTAAATGATATTCCAAGATTTTTGGAGAATATGGTAAACTCATTTATGGTGTTATATGGTGATTACTTAATTTATGTGATCCCAAACTGTCTATGCTTTGTCATGATCTAGTACATCACTTGTAATAACCCTGACCTGGGTTATGATATAACCCTATTTTTTTTGGCTAAGTAAGCTTCTTAGAACTTTAATATAATCCTCTAAAGTGTTTTTCTATCAGGAAACAAACCTATGTTTCAAATTTGGTCCTATTTAAATAATGTTTGAGCAATGTTCTCATATTTTGGACCAAAATGCAATTTACCCAATATAAGGGGTTATAGTGCAATATGTCATATGTTAAGCATGCCTCATGTGTTTTAGAATCATTATATAGAGAATTATGCAAGGTGGTGGCTTGTGGAAAGCCTAAATTCCAAGTTTGAACTTGTTTGAATAATGCTAGTGACTTGTGTACCAATTTTGGTGCAAGTTCTAATTTACCCAAAGTATAGGGTTGATATGAAAATTACCACCTCTAGAGTGTCCCTACTCCCTCCTAGTATCATTTATAGTATATATAGAGAAATAATCACCATTTTTGAATCATATTTGAGTATGATATTTTTGGTAATGAAAAGACTAAGAAAGGGTTGAATGTGAAACCCTAATTTGAGCTTGTATCGGGTTGTAGAGTCCATATGGGAGTGCCTATCGGCCAAGGAGCCATAGAGGGGATCCAATATAGGTTTTTGAAATCTTTTCCTTGTCCATGACTAGAAAAGGACCTCAAGGAGGTGATCCATGTCGAGTTAGATGCTCCTTGTAAAAGTTATATTGGTTTGCATAATTTATGAGATAAAGATGAGATATCTTATCAAACAAGATAACTAATGGATGAAATATCATATCTAGATTATCCTAAAGTGTTTTTAATGTTAATATAAATATGAGTGCATTCAAGGACAAGTGCCAACCATGCATGGACACGTGGCACCTAGTAGCTTAAAATGGTGACACCTCATATACACACTTTTTCATGAACCTCAAGTATATATACCCTTCCTTTCACCCATAAGTGGAATGTTTCGAAATATATCACCCCCTTGATCTTAGATATCATGCATAGAGTCTAGATATCATGAAAGTTTGAAGTAGTATCGTGCATAGAGCTTTGGTATCACCCATAGATAAGTGATATCACCCATTGCAAAGTGATATCGGCCAAGTGAGGGATATCAGCCATAAGTGAAGGATATCGGCCACAAATGGTGAGGTATCGTGCATAGGGCTGAGGATCTCAAGTCTTGGACCTTTGAGAAGCTCAACTTCAACCTTGGGAACGTGAAGCTTTGGAGCTTGGAGCTTTGAAGTTGCTCTTGAGTCGGGTTATATAACTTGAACTCAATTATGTTATTATTTATCATCAATCTTGCCTTAGTTAAATGATTTACTTTCAAATAGAATTTTCTTGCATAATTGATGAATCCATGAGCTCTAGTAGTAACCTAGGACTGATTTCCATGAACTAGAACATGTAGAACGATGGTCTAGAACTTGAAGATGATGGTATCACCTTATAAAGTGATATCGGGTTCAAGCACATAAGCAAGAACCTCTAACCCGATATGGTGATGCACCTACACCACTAAAATGATATGGATATGAGTTTATACTTCCTTGAATGACACGGTGATGTAGTATACATATCTTGCACGATATGAGGTCAAAAATATGCCTTAGGCACAATATGGTGTGAAGCACACACACACCTCTTTGCCCGATATGGTGTGAAGCATACACACACCTCTTTGCCCGATATGGTGTGAAGCACACACACCTCTTTGCCCGATATGGTGTGAAACATACACACACCTCTTTGCCCAATATGGTGCAAAGCATACACACACGTCTTTTACCGATATGGTGTGAAGCACGCATACACCTCTAAGGTGATATGGTAAGCACACATACACCTCTAAAGTGATATGGAAGCAAGCATACACCTCATACCCAATATGGTAAGCACACATACACCTCATACCTGATATGGTAAGCACACATACACCTCAAGGGTGATATGGGTAGCAAGCACACACCTCATACCCGATATGGTGGAAGCACCTCAAAACCCATATGAAGGAAAGCACCTTAGATGCAATGTACTTGATTGAGTAAAACATGAAGTGTCTTATATCAAGTCATACATTAAGAGGTATGGAATTTAATGAATATTGATTAAGTAGGCTAATCTACCTTGAAGGAAAGGTTGATCCAACTTAATAAAGTATGAAGTAACCAACATCCTTGTGAGGATGAGAGAGAAACTCATACTTCTATGATAATCATGAAATGAGCATACATTGATACTCCTAATATGTGTGGAATTTGAATTAGGGTTGTGATTCTTGATGAATGTACTTGAAAACTCTATTAGCTTAAAGAGGGAAACCTTAACCCTAATGAAGGGTAATGATTTGATTTGAAACTACAATTGGTTAACAAAGGGGAATCCTTAACCATATTGAAACCATGCTGATAGCATGAAATAATGAGCATAGCTAAGTATGAGCTATGATGTTTCATATAATACCAATTAATGGGCCTTGTGAGCCA
Organism: Alisma plantago-aquatica; assembly: GCA_963693085.1. Lineage (NCBI taxonomy): Eukaryota > Viridiplantae > Streptophyta > Magnoliopsida > Alismatales > Alismataceae > Alisma > Alisma plantago-aquatica. Next base: position 368,472,743 of record OY856409.1, on the reverse strand, counting down.
TGTGATTAGTTATTGCCTAGTGAGAGGTAACAAGATGTTTAATGGGCCTTGTGAGCCATGTGATTAGTTATTGCCTAGTGATAGGTAACAAGATGTTTAGTGTGCCTTGTGAGCCATGTGATTAGTTGTTGCCTAGTGAGAGGTAACAAGATGTTTAATGGGCCTTGTGAGCCATGTGGTTAGTTGTTGCCTAGTGAAAGGTAACACGATGTTTAATGGGCAATGTGAGCCATGAGAATAGTTGTTGCCTAGTGAAAGGTAACAAGATGTTTATAAAAGTCTCATGTAAGATATGATAATTCAAAATAAACTAGGAAATGGAAACTTTTTTTTGGATAAGGTAAAATATTACTAAAACAAAAACCAAGTATAGGGGACACAACAAAAACCCCATATACTATACATACTTTACAAGAGGCTCCACATTCTAAGAGCCATGGTATCCATCCCAACCATTATCTTCGGGTTAGATTTGAAGAACCCCAACATGTTGTTACTAATTATATCAAAGATGGTAGTATTATCTCTAGGTCTCTTACCATGAAGTCTACTATTACGTTCTCTCCATATATGGAAAAAGAGAGACGTTACAAAAATCACTCCCAGAAATCTATATTTAGACTTGGACTTTGTTATATTCATCATCTACTGTAAAGCATCATCCATTCCCAAAGGGGTGAGCCCACCCCAACCACATTTAAGGCATCCACGTCCCCAAATGTAGGATGAGAACTCGCATTCAAAAAAAATGTGGTCATGAGATTCTGGCGCTTTATTACAGAGAAGGCAGATTGGATCACAGAACAACCCCCATTTGATAATTCTATCTCTAGTAGGCAATCTTCTCATAATAGCCCTCTACGCTCCAAAGCTCAATTTTGGACATCTGGGTTTGGTCCAACAGATATCAGACCAACTGACCTGCGACATTTGCTTCTTCATATTCCATGGTTTGCTACTGGCATCCTGCTGCTCCTGCATTTTATAAAACAGGCCCTGATCATGGAAGACCTTTCTCATCCTCATCCAAATTGTCGACTCCCCTTGCTTCATCTCCCCTCCCATCTCTCCATACCTCTCTTTCATCCAGACAGTCCATGGGGACTCTGGAATGTTCAAGAGACGGTCCACTCTCCTGGCAGTAGCCCCCCACACCACATCATGGGGGAAAACAAGACCCAGCCCACCCTCATATAAAGGTTGAGCCACCGTTTTCCAACTAATAGCATTCACACCTCCACCCCAAAGAAAACCCGCTATGATTTTTCTGAACTTATCCGGTATGAAAGCCGACAACTCAGTTTGTCTGCACCAGTAGTTAATTTTAGCATTTAAGACAGCTTTTATGAGAACCGTACGACCAGCCATCGAGATATTGAGTCCATACCATCTGTCCACAACACTTCTTAGTTCATCCGCACATTCAAAGAATTCCACACCTCTTCCTCTCCCCCCAGACAGAGGAACCCTGAGGTATTTGGTAGGAAACCATCCCACCAGAATCCCAATTGCCTCCTTCAGCCTCCCTCTTCTACTATCACAAGATATGGATAAGAACACATTAGATTTCATCTCATTCATAATAGGTTGGAGAGCTTCCCAAAGTCCTTCATAAGCTTCTTCACATTCCTAAGGTATTTGTAATTCCCAACGATGAAGAACAGGACATCATCGGTGAATATCATATGAGTAACCCTCTAAGGTTGAAGTCATTAATATGCCCCTCCATCTCAGCTATCTCATTCATGTGTGTAAGATTCTCCATAACAATAGTGAACAACAAAGGAGAGATTGGGTCACCCTGGCATAAACCATTTGATGCTTCAAACAAACCATAAGGCACTCCATTGATCAAAATAGAAAAAGATGTCGTTTGTACGCATTGTTTGATCACATCAATCCTTCTCTCCAAAAACTCCAAAGCCTCCAAAGAACTCCATAAAGATTCCCATCTCACACGGTCATAAGCTTTTGAAATGTCTGTTTTGATACATGCCTTCTTAGTGGTGTTCCCAACACCAAAGTCAACTAAGAATTCCTTTACCAGCAAAGTATTATCCAAGATGGACCGACCAGTCACAAAAGCAGCTTGGTTATTGGAGATCACATTAGGAAGCAGAATCTTTAATCTCGCCGCTATCAGCTTTGAAGCGATTTTATAAATCACGTTGCAACACACATTAGGTCTATAATCAGCTATCTCACTAGGCGATACTTTCTTTGGGATCAGTCTAATAAAAGCATGGTTGGCTTGTCTAACCATCCTTCCACCCACCAAGAACCAACAGATTGCCTGGAAAACATCGGGTCCAACAACATCCCAACACGTATGAAAGAACTTCGCGTTAAAACCATCCGGTCCAGGCGACTTTGAAGCACCAATGGACATAGCAGCTCTTTTAATTTCCTCATCATCTGCTATTTTAACCAGGCTTTTGTTCATGTCAGCGGTCACTTTCCTCGGCAGGCTGGAACTCACACTGTCACCATTACTGCTGCAATTATAGTTCCCCTTAAATAAATCAACAACCATTAAGGCCATTTTATCCACCTCATCCACCAAGTTTCCCTCCCCATCAATAAGATTATGGATATGGTCACGCATATCATTTTTCCTCACCGCAACATGGTACACCTTTGAATTTGTATCCCCATCTATAATCCATTTCAACCTTCTCCTCTGCCAGTAGTAGATTTCTTGTGCCTTTTCAAGTTGTATAAGACGCTGCCCAGCTTTGTCCTCCTCTTCCATGCTCCTTCTACAAGTGGGGTTAGTTCTCATAACCTCAGTCGCTTTGTCATAGATAGTTCTAGCTTCCTTAGTAAGATTATCAAGGTTGATAAGCTCCTTAGACCACTTCTTCAAAGCTAGTTTGACCCTCTTCAATTTATTGATAACCATAAACATGGGGTTACCCTGAATATCACACTCCCAAGCCTCCTTAACAGTTTCCAAGAATTTCGGCCACCTGATCCAATGATTCAAAAATCTGAAAGGGAAATTAGGGCAGCAATATTATTTAAATCCACTTCCATCCATGCATGATCACTCTTGGGGTGAGCCCCAAGGGCAATAGATGCATTAGGGTAGACCTCCAGCCATCTAACATTCACCAGACCCCTATCAATGTTACTAGAGATTCTTCTAACATGAGTTCTCTTATTATGCCAAGTTGTGATCCCTCCCCGAGTGTTAAGTTCAATGAGATTAGCTTCATTCACCACATCATTGAATCTGCCCAAGATAGAATCCAGAACCGGCAAATCACCCACCTTCTCACTAGCCTTCCTCGTGCTATTGAAATCCCCCACCACTAAATGAGGTAGTTCATATTGAGTTGTATTCACAATACACTCCCAAAGTCTTCTTCTATCTCTTTCCACATTAGCACCATAGACTGCCGAGATAACACAGTGGAAGTTGCCTCTATTAATACAACTAAGCAACATCAATTGATCAGACTGGTAAATGGCTTGCACATCCCAAACACTTGGACACCAACCCACAACTATCCTTCCTCCCTCTACCTGATTGAGATTGGAGGTATACTCCCACCCTCTGGGAAACAAATTTTAATCCTCCCATTCGCCTCCCTTATGATCCTGGTCTCTAAGCAAATAGCAAGTTGAGCCCCCTTCTCCTCAAGAATATGTCGCAGCAATCTCTATTTATCAAGCAGAGACGCCCCACGAACATTCCACATCAAGATTTTCATTTGGAAGATCTGGTTTGCCCCCCCCTCCAGAGGAAGTAGCAGAACACCCTCTTCCCCTTCCCCTTCCTCTAACTCCCCTTTCTACCTGTACACCACTTCTAGTAGAGTGTTTGGAACTACCCTACTCCAAATCCCTCTCCTCTGCCAGATCCTCCAATAACTGAAATGGGTTGGTATCATCCCCTAACTCACCAGCCATATCAACCACCACAGGAATAGATGAACTGACAAGCACCTCACCCTCCTTCCTGCTGGCTACCACTATAGAAGGATTCACAACCAATGCATGTGTCTGCTCGACCTCCACGTTCTCCTCCACAATTCCTCCAAGAGGAGCTGCACCCTCCTGTATAACTACCACCTGTTGTTCCTTCCTCTGCCTCATCTCCAGCACAGAAGAATCGCGCCAAGGGTCACCTTCGGGTCAGGCCTCATTTGATTGTTACTTGATCATCCTCCTCCTCTTCTCCTCATAGGTCTTACACTCTTTGATCTTCCCCGATCAGCAACCTCCACTACCTATGTCTTCTGGCCATTTGGACAATCCACTGTCAAATGTCTAAACACCTTGCAGGCATTGCATCTATCCGGCAACGCATCATATATGATCTTCACTTCCATCTCCTTCCCACCTAGAAGCTCAAGCATGAAAACCGGCGGAGGTGTAGCCTCCGCAGATATCTCAATGCATAGGTGAGGTGCTCCAAGAAACCGACCTTCCTTCACGAAGTCAACCACCTTGGGCGTACCAATCGCATAACCCAAGATCGACAGCGCGCGCCTTGACCAATGCCTCCCCAATTCAGGAATCGTGACCTAAACCGGCACCAATGTCAGGTCAGCACGGTTCACATCACCCTCTGGCATCCACTTCTAGGTAAGGACTAGTTTTCTATCAAAGAACCAAGGACCTCGCTCCAGCGCAACATCCATGTCTTCTTCATTAGCAAACCTTGCCAGCAGAAAACCATCCTTCAGGGGAGATAGTTGTAACTCACCCTTCGGCTTCCACGATCTCTACATCCAACGATAGAGTTGATGCAGAATACATCTCTGACCAATCACCTGAACCACCACAGAAGTTTTGTGGAACTCCTCCATGACTCCCATAACAGGGTCGGGCATCTTCATCCATGGTCGTTTATCATTGCTCCTGAAGAACGGCGCTTTCGAATCATCGGGCTCCACTAACGGTTGTCGAACCTTCTGGACCTTGAATGAGCTGCTCACTCTTTGTGCCCAGGCTCCCGGCACAGAGCCATCCACCACCTCATTGCCAAGTGAATCACCCACCTCATCGCCCCGCGGTTCACCCTCTTCCGTCATACTTCAGAAAATGGAAACTTAGTAACATAATAATAATAATAAACGGATACAATAATAATAATGAAACCTTGATCATACATGCTTTATACTTATACCCAAATAAGGGCTATAGTGTTTCGAATATGCTTAAAGGAGATATGAGGAATACTTGTATTATATAAAGTATGTGGATAAGTATGATGGCTTGGCCAAGGTATAATGCCTGGCTGTGACCTCAGGATTGGTATAGTCCAATGTCTGGATGTACTCAATCTCAGGTGTGACATCCCGTTATCACATAGACAATGAAATGCCACAAAAAATGCATGGAACCACCATAAACAACGTATTACCAAAAACACGGGTTTAACCGATTGCGGAAAGAAGATAAGAAAGGAACTATTACAACCAGATCCACATCCTACCAAGAAACTGACCGGCCTAAATCGCGCGTCCTAAAATTGGAGGCGGATTTGAGGTAGTCGAGCTTTTACATTTATAAACTCGAATCCTTCTAGGCCCCCACAACTTTGTTTACGGGGTCGAAGTAGATATACGGGGTCGAACACAGGGACAAGGGAGGTAGTGTTGAGAACCCAGAATCGACATGCTACACTCCGGCAGGTATGAAGAGATTATAAATTCCCCAGAAGGGAAGCATAAAGATGTCACGAACAAAACAAGAAAACTATCTCCAATTGGAGTTACTAGAAAGATTTAAGGTTTTAGTCATTTAGCAGTTTTTAGGGGTTTTCATGCAACATAAACAGAAAGATAAAACTAGAGCTAGAGCAAGGTACGAAGGATAAAACTACTGCAAAACAAGCGGCACCAGTAACACCCTGCACCCCTCCTCTCAGAGCGGGCACCTCTAACCAAGCCTCGACACCCCTCTCGAGATTGCTGGGCTCAAAGTTAGAGTGGAATGTTACTGACACAACTCCATTCCAGGCACTCTCGTACTCCAGAATCAGACCAAACACTAGAGTCACAACACAACTCTCGAAGTTGTTGCTACGGGAAAACACGATTCGGTAGCTAAGCGAAACGCGATCCAAACATGCAAGCTAGAGTTCAGATATTAAGCATAGCAGTCATCCAACATATGGTACCAAGCATAGAGCAGCAAGTAATTAAGCATTTCCATTTCTATAAACATTAAAGGTCTTAATTACAATGCATAAGTAAAGGATTGAAATAACAAAATTAAAGATAAGTATCACCTTCTTGATGTAGAAGGACGATAAGCTACAGTTAACCATCCCGCCCAATATCGGTCAGAGCCTAGCCTGATACAGCTGTATCGGGCGGCACACCCTCTCAGGTGGCGCGCCATGACGAGTGACTGTATCGCTCAAGGACCCTGGCCGATACGCTCAAGTCGGGCGGCACACCCTCTCGGGCGGCACGCATGACGGGCAAGAGTATCAGGTTTGATATCGTGTCGGGCATAGAGCGACCATTCCTATATCGGGAATTCGTGTCACGCGTCAACGTCGGCCGATATCGGCCCGCAGTATCGCCCGGGACAGTCCTAAGTGAACTATCCTTTCCCTCTCGGGCGAGGAGGGGCTCACCTAGTGTCACCCGGCACGAGCACTAGGGCGCGATACACCTGCTCTCACAGCTCCCTCCGAAGATCACTCGACTGTCCGAAATCTGAACTGACCAAGCTGGCTAAGCTGTCTTTTCGGCTCTCTGTAGCTGCTATTTATAGGCAGCTGGTCGGGAGGAGATATGGTGCTCGAAGCGCCACGTGTCCTCCTTACCGCCGCTCAGTTGGTGTCGGCTGATGCAAGTGTCGCCCGGCACAAGGATGTCGGCCGTCGGGCGTTGTGGCGAGAGGCGCCTGCCGGTGGGTGGCCGGTATCGCGCGGCACCTGGAGTGGTCGCGGCGTGCTCGGCTCCCTGTCGGGTAAACAGGCGTGTCAACCATCGGTGCCTTCTCGCGCGGCATCCTCGCGTCGCGCGTCGTCGTATCGCGCAACCCGGCCAGTCAGCTGGCGTATCGGGCGTTAGGGGGCCGAAATAGACTCGGACTTATTTGCGGGCCGGAACGGCCTTATTGGTGCTAAATGGGCCTAAATAGGAGGAAACTCTGCAAAAGATGGAAATATTGGACTGAGAGCATTGGTTGGCTAATTATTGCAAAAATGCATATAAAAGAGAGGAAAATGGCAGAAAAGGGCAGTTTTGATAACAGAATAAAGGCCAAAAACATCACAAAATTTGGTGTTATCAACTCCCCCAAACTTAGCGTTTTGATTGTCCTCAATCAATATTTAAACTTTATTTAGTGATGCTTCTTCTTGCACAGTAAAGTTCTCAGGCCGAAAGGTAAAACAAGTATAGTAATGCCTTTAGAGATAATGCTGTCTCACAACGAACAAAAGACTTCGTCTTTCTTGCCTTATTGTTTAAGTAAGATTCTTCTCTACAGCTTCGGCGAGACGTTGTTGTATGATTCCGAAGTTAGCTTCCACACCAAACAACTTTATTTTTGGGGCAGAAAGTTGTGTATAGGGTAGGCTAAGGCTTTTTGGGTTTTCTTCTTGTTTCCCATCAGTCCATCCAGGTAAGGGTCCGTTAACGGGCGAGTGGTCCCTCCAGTCCATGCCAGTTGGCTTAAGAGCAGTGATTTCACATCCTACGTACCACTGTCCTGGATCTACCATGCCTAAAGATGGGTACTTTTGGGAAAGCAAGTGTGTATATATATATATTTTTTCTTTTTCATACGACACAACTCTCATGCTTTTATTCACACTAATAAGGTTTCTCTCTCTTTTTGGGATTTTTGTTGGGTAGGGGGAAACAAAGAGATTCTTGCTGTTTGGGCAGCTTTTTCCTTCTCCATACTTGTCTCTTAGCTGTTTGTGAGATTATTATATTTTTCGAAATTTTTGGCATGGAAAATCGTGATCTTCTCGTTTGTTTGAAGCAGCATTATCGAAAAGATATAACAGAACTTGCATCACATTAAGCACATAGAAAACAAACTTTGCAAGCAGTTGCATCAGGTTTTTACTAATATAGCGACTTTGTACATATGTATGGGAACAAAATAAGTAAAAAAAATTATAAGTTTTATTTGAGCATGTCTGTGTATACAAAAATTTTATATGAACAAGTATATGTATACATGATAAACAAAGGAATCAAAAGATTAAGTTTGAAAATTTGACAGAATTTTGTACCTCCCTCACTGGTACATGGTACCCCCCCAAACTTACTCCACACTCTATCCCAGAGTTGTGAAGTAGATTAGGTAAGGTAATGTTAATCCAGTGAGGGTTAGCCGACGAGCGCGCCTTTGTCAGGTAGAAGCTCCCACACATATTCTCCTCTTTTGCTATGATAATCGATGTGATGGAGCTGGTTAGGTGTCTCTTTATTCGCTATCCATTCCATGATGTGCATGCCGCAGTCGTTGGATAATGGGATCTGTTGTGGGCTGCGGTGGCAGAACTGAAGCTCGTGCCATTTGTTTGCTTGTGTGTCCAGGAATGGTTGTATCATCTTTGTCACCCCGTCGTAGTATTTCCGAGTTAAGCGTTCGACAGATGACAGCGGTTCTGATGTACACGACACTGGATGGTTCTTGTTGCCATCCGAGTTGTTGTAGAAGATTCCCGCTCGTTGCCGGGTGTACACCGTCAGGAGCGTCCAATGGTTATAATGAAGAATTGGCAGAAAGATTTGGCTAGGGACTCTGCTTTCCAACTCTTCCAGAAAATTTTTTTGTGCTCCTGTTTCGTCGGCTAGGCAAACGTTGTTAAACAACATAGGATGGGCTATATATGCGTGGTCGAACTTTGGTTGTAATATTTGGACGCAAGCGATTAATACAGATACCGCCAAACATCCTCCTTCTTTAACCACGTCTCTTAGCTCATCAATTGGGACTACGACATTGCCTGCTTTGTAAATGACATCCCTCGGGGTAGCATCTGCTAACTTCAGAAGGATTACATCTACCTGCTCCTACGTGAGTGTAGCGCACGAGAAGCGGTCGAAGTTTTTGATCATCCCTTCTGTGGCTTCAGGCGAAGCAGTTTCTTCCATCCCGTGCACTTTCAGCAGGGTCTGCAATTCTTTGCCTGCCCCGTAAGTGTCAGCTTCTGCCTCTGCTTCTCTCTCAGTGGAGCTGCTAGAATGCAAAGATTCATTGTCTTGGTCGTCGTCCAGCAACCTATCTGGTACCCCTGCGTCTCAGAAATAGCGTCTGTGTTTGATCAGCAGCATGGCGTATATGCCCCTGCGGTGATAGGAACAATTGCCCCTAAGGGCCCTTAAGTTTCCAAATGTACTGAGCACCTCGATGGCACTTAAGACGACTAAGGCACTGTTTCTGCTTCCCTCTTCACCCTGGACGGGGAAGTCGCGAATAGAATAGAAGTTCCAAATGCCGCCGTGGCGTTTGGATCCTCGCTTGATAACTTGTAGAAGACGCAGCGGTAGACATCTCAGATTTTTGTCCTCCGGGCGGCTGAAAGCATTCCCGGAGCGTGGCACCTCGTTGCGGCTGCAGTTCAGCAACTGGACTTTGTGGTTCCTTAAGTCTGCTACGCAGAGGAACCATATGTTGTGGTGCTTGTACGGTGCCAACACGAGGTTAGGGTTATGCTCGTCAATGTGCTGCAGCATGTTGGACACCGCAGAGGAGTTTAGTTCTCCCCACATCAACCTTCTCACCAAGGTCGGGGTGGCACAGTATATTTTCTTCCGACCTGTCCTACTATCGATATTTTCTATTATAGCATTCTCGAGGACCCTGAACAGCCTTTTTCCGATGATGGCCGGTGAGCGGAACATGTTGCGGAGTGTTCCCCATCGTACGGAGAAGTAGCTGTCGCTCCAGACGATGTCTTCTTCATCTGCCTGCGATCTTAGGACCTTGTCTAGTAGTTTCTGGTCTCTGATCGACAGGTAGCCGATGGCCCTTCTATCGAAGTCAGCCATCTCGAAGGAAGGTATCTCTGATGGCTCACGGAACCTGTCCGCCATCGATCGTCTTCCTCGTGGGAGTTGTCTTTCATTGGCTGCATACACGTCCCCCTTTTCTCCCTCAGATTCGTCGGAAGAGTTCGCCCCGATGCTGATATTTCTGCTATCATCTTCAATATCATCCAGGGGGACTGAGGGATTTTCTTCCTCGAGGCCTAAGGGGCTCGCCTGTCCTGCTGGAGCTCCGTCGGTCGACTTTGGTTGCGTCCCCTCATCGGGCACTGAGGATCGCTCGCTGGAGGCGGAGGGTGACGTTGATGTCGAGGAAGGCACTGACGAAGATGATGGAGAGCCACGGCTAGGGGGTGACGGCGACCGTCTCGGCTGCCTTCAGCACGGATGGTCGTCCCCTCTATCCAGTCTCTCCTCGATCTTTTCGAGGCGTTGGAGAACTTGCCGCATTATTGAATTTAAGGCCTCTAGTCCGCTGGGTAGGCTCGTTAGAGTCAGCAGCTCTCACTGTTGGCTGTTCAGCCTGTCTTGAAAAGACGCAAATTTACGGGTAAGGGAAGTACAAATTTCAGAGTTGGTGTTTGTTACCTCCCGCAAATTGTCGCGCTCGTTCCCGAGCATCTTTCCGAGCGACGGGAAAGCTCTGGTAGGTCTTCCTTCTGTCCTCGCGACATATTGCTCGCGCGATGGTCTTCCAGGCGAGGTAGACTCTATATAAACCGTTTGCGTTGCCGATGCCGCCAGGCGAGGTGACTGTGCTACTTCAGTAGTTACCGCCTTGCCTTTTCGTCGGGGAGGAGACGGCTGAGGTGCAGGCGAACTTCGATCCACCTTCACACTATCGGCGATCCCCTCTCCTACTATAAAAGGCGACACAGGCTGCGGCGTTGGTGTCAACTGAGCTCCCTCGAGCTCCATTCGCAGTACCTCGGTGAACACCCCATTACTGGTGTCTGGCTCATGTTCTTTTTCTGCCTCTTCAGGCATTTCAGGGATGACAGGGACTGCGGCCGTTTCTTCCACGACAGCTCCCGTAGTTGATGCCTCGGTGACCTCAACGATGACCGGTTCTTTGTCAGCCATCACAGTTGTCGTTGTCGTGGTGGTGGCTAGTATGGTAGGAGTGATGACAGCTCTACTAGCAGCTGTCGTCGGGGGCTCTGGGGTTGTCCTCTCCTGGACTCTTGAGGTGGCGGCTTGGGCCGTGTTGGCCACCACGGCTTCAATTTTGGTGGCGGTGAAGACCAGCTTGTCAATGTCATAGGCGGCGCAGAGAGGGTGCGGGAGGAGTGTATTTGTTCTTGCAAAATTATAGAAATAGTCTCCCCCTCCTTCCTAATGATGCTGGTCCTCATCAGGTACTTGGTGTCAAACACCTCATCGCCTTGCATCCTTGAAAGGCTGCACGGCTCCTTTGGGTACTCGAGTCCTACTGCAATTAGGTTGACTATGCCACCCATGCAGTACTCCTTGGTGGTTTCTTTCATCGGGGGCAGTCTATTCAGCAGGAATCGCCCGAGGTTAATCATTCGTCCCTCCATTATGTACCACATGACGTGGAGCTCTTCTGTATAGATGTTACTGGACTCATTCTTGCTGAACAGCAGGCATGCCACCAACTTGTGTATTATTCTCCAGAAACACGAATGTATTGCCACCACCTTGATTCCAGACTTAAAGGATGATTCGCCGGTAAGCTTTTTCTAGAGTCCCACGGGATTGAACCCGTCTCCTTCAGTGATCCTTTCACCGTTATTCATCAAAGCTTCCTCCTCCATATTGGAAGAGAAAATCTTATTCAGCAACCTCTCGGAGATGGCATGCTCCGAGTTGTACAACCGGGCTAGGAGTCTATCTGCTCCACCGAATTCTTTTCTTTATGTAGCAGAATTCTTTACTCGACGGAGGGATGCAATGAATTCCTTCGTCAGCCCGGTGTACGAGGAAGATCGGCTGAAGCAGATCTTTCTTAGCCCGGCCGCAGGAAGTACACCCTTCAGCCTCTCTAAGATGCCCAGGTCAGCGAAGGAGGCACGGTGGCAGAACCTGCTTGGCTGGAAGACCTTGGCTTCTATCTCAGTGTAACGGCGAGCGTGCTCGTCGTCCCTTGGCACGAACATCCCTGGTGTGTGTTCCAAGGGTTCTGCCGCTGCCATCGGTGTTGGAGTCGCCACCTCTCCAACCCTGGCTCTCTTTTCCGTCGTTGATGTCCCGTCAGCTTCTGGATTCGGGCGTTTTTGCCCGGCAGTTGTCGCTGCTGCTGTAGTCGCGGGGTAGATCCTTCTTCCTTGGGCGTCAACAGGGATGGCAGTTGACTTGGTGCGAGCCATCTCTGTAAATGAATAAATGAATTCTCCGATCAACTAAATGTGACGACTGGTAAAGAAGCTGAGCTAAAAGCGCGAGGATCCCACACCCCCGTATCGGGCGATACGAGGTTTTCTCATGCCCGATAGGCGGTGGGAGTTACACTCGTCACGCGATAAGACTAGGGCGATACGCGTCAGGACTGCCGGACGATACGGTGGTGATAGGGCAAGATGCCCGGTATAGCTTTTATGAGAAGAAAGTGGGGTGCCGCCCGACGATGAAACAGGCGAGGCGGGATAAGGGTGAGACACTGATATCGCCCGATATGACGTGTCGGGCAGACGTAAAAATAAAAAGGGTACGTCGCGCTATATACGTATCGGGTGATATAAGGTTGCTCAACTCAGAATCCGCAAGACCGATAAGCTATTTGTTAAAGGAAACTCATGCTGGGCGATACGGTTTGTCGGGTGATAGGGACTGTCGGGCGATACCTTGCTGTGTTCTCGCTACTGCGCGACACAAGAGCGGATGAATCTTTGCACGTTATGGGAGCAACTTCAGAAAGTTATCACACGTCACAGGTAGGTAAAATAGTAAGACAGTAGCCCGACAAGGTGAAAACTTGCTACTATTTATAGCGGTCCCAACCGGGGTGAATCTCGTAATTTCTGGGTGCGCGTAGGCCGATGGGGTAATTAATTCCCGAGACAGGCAGTCCATCCATCAGCCTAAGGGTGATCAGTCCTTTGGCACAACTGTCACAGGTTCATGCCATCTAGGAGCATCATTCGTCATGGCCTTTGTGCTCCCCGAAATACCTTAGCCCGATATGGGCGCATTCATAGCATCGAATGGGTCGCTTCCCGATACGACCTTCAGAACAGGAAGAAAGAAAAACTTGAAAATAGATCGGGGTGACTAAAGCGGTTGATGAGTAAAACATCACCGGCCCGGAGCTAAAGTCCTGGCCTCAGTTAGTATTACTCATCCCGGCCTATAAAACTAAGGCGGTGACCCATAAAACAGAGTCAGCGCATGTGGCACATGCACTGACTCGGGCCTTATTACATACTTTAATGTTCATAATGTTTTTCTTGCAGGAAAGTAAAAGCAATCCTATTCTAGGAAAGTAAAAGCTCGGGTTGCCTCCCGAGAAGCAATGTAGTTTTCGTCTTCCAGCTTGATGGTTCCAGCTCTTTCATTCCCTAGCCTTTAGCATCATCCTTCTCTTGCAACTCAATCCCTTCTTCTGTTTATCACATCCCTACTTTCTTGGTAGTTTCGGTGTTGGACGGTATTTTGCCAGAGGGATTCTTCATCAATTCGGCCATTTGAGCTAATTGTTGATCAATTTGGCATTGATGCATCTGCATATCCGCCAGCTAGACCTGCAATGAGTTCAAAACACCCGAATTTGATAGCACACTCTGCGCTAGCTGGTTATTAATCGTGTCCTGCCTTTTTACAAAATCAAATAATTGTCCGACCACGCCGCTTTGCTCCTTAGCTGGTACTGGATTCCTTACCTACCACTGGAAGTTTCCTTTGTTTGATGGGAAATGGGTGTTTTTGGTGTGCTGACTTGGTCCTCCTCTCTGCTCAAAAGCCTGAGGTTGCTTGGAGGCGTTTTGCAGCTGATGCAAATTTTCAGCCGCATCCTTGTTGCCATAACTGAAGCCAGGGTGGTCCGGCCTTTTGAAATTTACAAAAGACACCTTCTCAGTTTCCCCGTCCTCAGATTTGGAATCCCTTGATGCGTCTGGTTGGGTGTAGATGCAATTCTCTATACCGTGTCCCCCTTCTCCACATGTCATACATTTCATTACCTTTTCAACCTATTTCTTACCCTTTCTGCCAGATTCTTTCAACTGCTTCACATCCATAGCTATCCTCTGAATCTGAGAAGTGATCATTTCCAGTGCCTTGGATTCAAAAGAAGGCCCTTCACTAACCTTCTTAGCTTGGCCCCGGTCAGATCTGTCATAGTCAGTGCCGGCTTGCAGCTTGGCCATGTTCTTGATGATCTTCTCGGACCTGCTCGGCTTTTTCCCCAGAAAGTCACTTCCTGCTGCTGCGTTCAATGAAACCCTTTCCTCGGGAGTTAGGCCGTTATAGAAGGTAGTGATCAAGAACCCTTTCTTGTAGTTGTGGTGAGGGCAGTCCCTCTGATATTCCTGGTATCGCTCCCAGGCCTCATGGAGGTTCTCGTTGGGCCTTTGCATGAAAGAAGGTATCCTTTGTCTGTTTCTCAATGTCTTCTCAGTTGGGTAGAACTTATTTACGAATGCATCTGCCAATGCTCCCCATCCGTTCAGAGCCTGGTGGGGCAGCCCTAGGTACCATGATAGAGCCTTATCTTCCACAGAAAAGATGAAGCCTTTGCAATAGATTACCTCCTCGGGGACCCCTCACATCTTGATAGTATCACAGATGTTCTTAAAAGCATCCAAGTGGTGATAGGGATTGCCATTCTTAGAAGTCCCTCTAAAGCTTTTGTTCTGAATCATGGAGATGACAGACGGCTTGAGTTCGAAGTTTGCGGCGTTGAATCGCGGAACGACGACAGGGCATCTGGAATTGTTAGCCTTAGTGGAGGCTATCTCCCTTAGAGTCTTTTCTTCTTCGTCTGAATCATTGTTGTTGCTGCCTCCCTGTTGTTCTTGGTCCTGGTGTTGCCTGTGTCGACGATGGTGGCGACGCCGGACACGGGGGTGGCCTTCGTCGGAGTGCTCTGATTCTTGATCTTCGTGTTGATCATTGCCGTCATAGCGATCATTGCCACGTGGTGGAGGAGATTCATTCCTGGGCCTTCCCTGCTGTTCCCCTTCAGCACGTTGTGGGTTGACACGGGGAGGCATGATGTCGATGATTGTGCTCGGTTGGAACGTTGATTGGTATCGGAGCTCGGTGGAACAGTGATCTGTCCTTCAGAGTTCCTAAAAGAATGGCACGAAAAATCAAGTCCAAAAATTGAATTATTTAGTCTAGGCTAAGAATAATAGCAAGGAAAAAGAAAAAGAAAAAGGGTGCTGTCAAACTCATTTCTAAGCTTGAGGCACGGGGGTGTAGTTAGTGGATTCAGATTCGTCAACAGTGCCATTTTGCCTTGTCCCCGACAACGGCGCCAAAAAGTTGACCGGCCTAAATCGCGCGTCCTAAAATTGGAGGCGGATTTGAGGTATTCGAACTTTTACATTTATAAACCTGAATCCTTCTAGGCCCCCGCAACTTTGTTTACGGGGTCGAAGTAGATATATGGGGTCGAACACAGGGACAAGGGGGGTAGTGTTGAGAACCCAGAATCGACATGCTACACTCCGGCAGGTATGAAGAGATTATAAATTCCCCAAAAGGGAAGCATAAAGATGTCACAAACAAAACAAGAAAACTATCTCCAAGTGGAGTTACTAGAAAGATTTAAGGTTTTAGTCATTTAGCATTTTTTAGGGGTTTTCATGCAACAGAAACAGAAAGATAAAACTAGATCTAGAGCAAGGTACGAAGGATAAAACTACTGCAAAACAAGCGGCACCAGTAACACCCTGCACCCCTCCTCTCAGAGCGGGCACCTCTAACCAAGCCTCGACACCCCTCTCGAGATTGCTGGGCTCAAAGTTAGAGTGGAATGTTATTGATACAACTCCGTTCCAGGCACTCTCGTACTCCAGAAATGGACCAAACACTAGAGTCACAACACAACTCTCGAAGTTGTTGCGACGGTAAAACACAATTCGGTAGCTAAGCGAAACGTGATCCAAACATGCAAGCTAGAGTTCAGATATTAAGCATAGCAGTCATCCAACATATTGTACCAAGCATAGAGCAGCAAGTAATTAAGCATTTCCATTTCTATAAACATTAAAGGTCTTAATTACAATGCATAAGTAAAGGATTGAAATAACAGAATTAAAGATAAGTATCGCCTTCTTGATGTAGAAGGACGATAAGCTACAGTTAACCATCCCGCCCGATATCGGTCAGAGCCTAGCCCGATACAGCTGTATCGGGCAGCACACCCTCTCGGGTGGTGCGTCATGACGAGCAACTGTATCGCTCAAGGACCCTGGCCGATACACTCAAGTCGGGCGGCACACCCTCTCGGGCGGCACGCATGACTTGCAAGCATATCGGGTTCGATATCGTGTCGGGCATAGAGCGACCATTCCTATATCGGGCATTCGTGTCGCATGTCAGCGTCGGCCGATATCGGCCCGCAGTATCGCCCGAGATAGTCCTAAGTGAACCATCCTTTCCCTCTCGGGCGAGGAGGGGCTCACCTAGTGTCGCCCGGCATGAGCACTGGGGCGCGATACACCTGCTCTCGCAGCTCCCTCCGAAGATCACTCGACTGTCTGAAATATGAACTGACCAAGCTGGCTAAGCTGTCTTTTCGGCTCCCTGTAGCTGCTATTTATAGGCAGCTGGTTGGGAGGAGATATGGTGCTTGAAGCGCCACGTGTCCTCCTTACCGCCGCTCAGTTGGTGTCGGCTGATGCAAGTGTCACCCGGCACAAGGATGTCGGCCGTCAGGCGTTGTGGCGAGAGGCGCCTGCCGGTGGGTGGCCGGTATCGCACGGCACCTGGAGTGGTCGCGGCGTGCTCGGCTCCCTGTCGGGTAAACAGGCGTGTCAACCATCGGTGCCTTCTCGCGCGGCATCCTCGCGTCGCGCGTCGTCGTATCGCGCAACCCTGTCGGTCAGCTGGCGTATCGGGCATTAGGGGGCCGAAACAGACTCGGACTTATTTGCGGGCCGGAACGGCCTTATTGGTGCTAAATGGGCCTAAATAGGAGGAAGCGCTGCAAAAGATGGAAATATTGGACTGAGAGCATTGCTTGGCTAATTATTGCGAAAATGCATATAAAAGAGAGGAAAATGGCAGAAAAGGGCAGTTTTGATAACAGAATAAAGGCCAAAAACATCACAAAATTTGGTGTTGTCAGAAACATGTTATATAAAGATACATAACCTTGAAACATGTCCATAGCTCATAGGATCAAGATGTCCCATAAGCACAAGAGTTCACCGCCTATTTATGTACCTAACAGACCTAGCCAGGTCAACAACAGGATAAGAAAGTCATATAAACTATACATCGTGAAACCTCGTCAAAACACCTCCAAGGACCTGAGAGTACAGGGATGACACTAGGAATCTACTACAAAACACCCAAAAATAGCAGCATATCCACCTCTTGCCTTCTACAGTTCTTCTTGCTGCTCAGCTGCAACACCACATCTAGCACGTCCACCTAAAAAGGGTTTAAACCAACGGGGTGAGACACACAGTCCCAACGAGAAACATAATTGGTATAAGCAGATCGTATATGCTACATACTGAGCGGAACTAACTATATAACATCTTTTTCAGGATATCTAAGAGGCATATAAATAGATAATATGTGGAACATGATTAACAAGACAAGTCGTATAGGATCTTATCCTAACATCTGAGGAACATGCAATTAGCTGCAAGATATAACTAGGGAAACTATACAAACAAGGCCTCAACCAATGTTCTGTGTTTGCCCTAAGCAAATATACTATACAACTGGATTGCAATTTATTATGCCCTAAGGAAGTGATCTGTACCGTTCAAATCCAACCTTCATTTGCAAAACCCAAAGCCAGTGCCATACAAGGTCAATGGAAGAGTTGGAATCCACGACCTCTACTCTCGTGGTCAGTGCATGAGAACCAAAGCAGGACCGCAGTCTCTTGCTTACGTGACCTCAACCATAGGGTTAGATCATGAAGTCTACCCTTTTCTCTAGCCCACCTTGGTACAGGTTACGATGCTAGTATATCTTGAGCCACAGGCCTGTTCACCGTGCTCCCGAGCCATGAACGCATTCATGCTCCATCACACTGAGCCATGGGCCTGTTCACCATGCTCTATCACACTGAGCCATGGGCATGTTCACCATGCTCTATCACACATTTGGAGTCTACAACTGCAGTTGCACTCTAATCCTCCTATTTTCGGCTAGGAGAAACCTCATATATTCAACAATATGTGCTCTGAGTTAACCCGCAGGAGAATACATTTCACCATCACCATCTACTGACGATGATGGATCTATGGCCAGGGCAAACTACATGAAAGATTCATCTGTAATTAATTAACATATTTTAAGTGGATTGCAAGATTCAACCAATTTATGTAACATGTAAATTATAACACAAGTAAACAACATAGATCTCATTATCATGTGTTACATTGTCACTCTTATTCTCAAAGCCATCAAAATCATCTTGATCCATCATAAGGATCCAACATTACATGTTAACACTTGGCCTCTTGCCAATCATCAAGATCCATCTCAAGGATCAACATCATAGGGACTCAATCCCATCATCAAGGCACACATTGCCATTCCACGGGTAACACCCATCATATATCACTGGGTTCATCATAACCCTTGATGTTCCACATTATATCATTGTCATGTCATCACCATGGCCTCATCATACAAATGGTACTTGCACTGTTAGCATAAGCATAGAGGTACAAATGTACTCATATAAGGAACATCTTAAACTTATTGCATATATCAAGAGCGATATAATTATGCTATTAGATGAGCATATCTATGCATGACATTATCATATATAACTTTTCAATCAAGCATTAGGGTTACCAACCGAACACAAAGTACAAACATCACTATATATATATCGGGTAAGGGACAACCCTCACCAAAGGCATCACAACCTTCACCAAAGGTGGAACAGTTACAACCAAACCTATACAGCTGTGTTGGCCAGCACTATCGGCCAACACCCATATCGGGCAAAGCACAAGCCAACTAATAATGGGCAGCACCTCCTCAAGACACCATGTTGGGCAACAGCTAAGAACCAACATGTAACACCCAAGCGTGCAACATCGTATCGGGCATGCATCATGCGTGAAACGCTGTGTCGGGCGACGTTATACCGGGAAACGCCTTACAACAAGAATGCATCACAGTAGGAACGCATCATGCCGGGAAATGCCTAGGAACAACATAACAGTTAACAGCTAACACCCTTCCTGGGTAATCACTCATAACGGCTAACGCCCTATGGGGCATCATCTAACCAACACATCCCGATAACGCCCTAAGGCCGATAACGGGCTAACACACTTGCACACTACTCATAGCAGGTTGATACCAGGAAAGCACATGGTAGGCCGATAGTGCCCAGCCACACACACAGTAGGGTCGATATCGTGCAAGGGACAACAAGGTGCATAACACCCATATCGGTATAGCAGCATATTGTGCAACATAGCCAACCTGGCCGATTTCGTCCACGCATAACGCCATGACGTGCAACAACTCAACAGATCAATATCGCTCTTAGGCATAACGGCTAATGTTGTGCCCCGAGATAAGCCTCATATCATTCAAGAGCTCAACTCAGCCAAACCCACATATCAGTCAAGGGGTTAACTAGGGTAACCACCTATCATATCGTCCAAGCCTTAACTAGGGGGATAACGGCCACCAAGCTCGCATCACGATATCGGGCAACAAGGGATATCGGGTTACACCACATTTCGGGTTGGTCATCTTCAACCTCAAGACAACCACAAAAAACCCTAAAAGATCAATAGTGTTGGCTCATCTCTCAACATATAAGTGAGAGGGGTCTTGCACAACCTCTATCACATATCGGGCAACAATGCTAGGTCAACAAATTTCAGCCAACCAACCATCAACTAGGTCCACATCCAACCAAAGGCTCTCCTTTCAAATCCATGGTGAGAGAGAGGGGTGTTGCTCAAGCAACTAGAGTGTAGACTCACCTCTAACCAACTAGGAGAGAGAGGGGATTTTCCCACACCTCTAGAGCTTAAGCTCACCTCTCAAGACCAAAGAGAGAAAGGAGTTTTGCCCCAAGAACACGCCACAACACACCATTGAATTAGGAGACCCTAGGATCACCTCTCAACAACTAAGAGAGAGGGGTTTTGCCCAAGGAACCCACATCCAAGGTTCGGCCAACAAGATCCATGGTTCATCTAGGGCAACAACATGACCATTAAAGCAAGAAACATATCTAGAAAGATAACATGGCCAAACAAGATAGCATATAACAAAGCAACATGTAAGGGAGATAGTATAGTTAGGGTTTGGAGTTATGTAACCCACCTTAAGCACACTTCCAAGCTCCAAAGCTCCAAGCACCACCTTCGGCCACCAACTAGAGAAGAAAAGGGGCAAGGCAGCAATATGTATCGTCCACCACCAGCTGTATCGGCCACCACCTCCTCCTCTCCTCTCGTTCTCAGCCACTAAGGGAAAAAGGAGAAACTAAGGGAACTAAAGGAGCTGCTAGCAAGAAAGAAGGGTCATATATATACAAGGGGGTCAAGTGGGCATCCACTAGAGGGTTGCTCCACATGTGCTTGCCCAAATCACCACTTGTCCAAGCCATGCCACCTTGCTAGCAAAGAGCACCAAGTGTCACTAAGGGTGACACAAATGAAGCTAGGTCAAGAAGGGTGTGTATCACCCAACATGGTGTCATGGCCGATACACCACTGTCCAACACAATCTTGGCTGATACGCCACTGCATGACACACTCTTGGTCGATAAACCACTGCTCGACACACTCTTGGCCGATACACCTAGCAAGAAGGCGACACCAAGCTCAAACAAGGACCAAGAAAGCCCAACAACAAGCCTAAGATTCAACAAGCTCAAACAAGGCCCAAAGAAGCTAAAGTAAGGCACCCAACCCATCCTCTCAACTCTAGAGGATGCAAGGAGAGAGAAAGGCATCTCTCAAGGTGAAAAACTTGCACACCAACCCTAAAATGTGGGTAATTTGCAAGTTGCACCTCAACCTCTCAACAAAGCACAGAAAACCCTAACCACAACTTCAGGTGATTGGAACACATCTAAACACAAGGTTTAGGCAAAGCAAATAGGGTAAGCCCAAAACGGAGGTGAGGTTCCTTATAAGCCATAAACCCCTACAAAAGGATTTTGCCCCCGAAATCTGAAGAGAAAAGCAAGTGATACTTCCTCCTCATCTCTTCCTCAATTTCCCATGTGGCTTCCTCAATGCCACGATGATGCCAGAGAACCTTCACAAGAACTAGGTCCTTCCTCTTTAGCTTCTTCACCCATCTGTCAAGGATCAACATTGGGCCTTCCTCGTATGTCATGTCTTCATCAAGCTTGACCTCAACTGGTTGTATCACTGTCTCTGTTCTCGGATGACTTTTCTTTAGCATACTAACATGGAATACTGGATGCAATATGTGTATCTCTGGTGGTAAATCCGACTTGTAAGCCACTTTTCCAACATGTGTTATCATTGGATATGGTCCCATGTACCTGGGAGACAACTTGCCTTTCCAGCCAAACCTCAGCATGCCTTTCCATGGAGAGACCTTGAGAAACACCTTGTCTCCCACCTGGAGCTCTAGAGGTCGTCGACGATTATCTGCATATGACTTTTGTCTATCTTGTGCCACTTTTAACTATTGTTGTATCACCTTGATCTTTTCTGTCATCTATTATACTAACTCAGGACCCAAAAGCTGATACTCACCAGACTCATACCAACATAAAGGAGATCTGCACTTTCTGCCATATAAAGCCTCATAAGGTGCCATGTCGATACTCCATTGGTAACTACTATTGTAGGCGAACTCTATCAAACTGAGATGCATGTCCCAACTGCCTAGGAACTACAAAACACAAGCTCGGAGAAGATCCTCCAAAGTCTGAATAGTCCTTTCAGACTGTCTATCTGTCTGCAGGTGGAAAGTGGTACTGAACCTCAACTGTGTTCCCAACGCTCTGTGCAACTGTTCCCAAAAATGACTCATGAACTGAGGACCTCTGTCAGAGACTATCATTGTGGGCACACCATGCAAACGCACTATCTCATCCACACACACCTGAGCAAGCTTCTCTGCTGTATATGTCATTTTCATAGGTTTGAAATGGGAAAACTTTGTCAATCTATCCACTATCACCCAAATGGAATCATGATTTCTAGCTGTCCTCAGAAGACCAACTACAAAATCCATAGTTACATGATCCCATTTCCACTGCAGTATCGACATGGGTTGCAATGTACCTGTCGGCTTCTGATGCTCAGCCTTAATCTGATGGCATATCACACACTTAGCTACAAATTCGACCACATCTCTCTTCAAGTCAGGCCACCAATACAGATCCTTCATATTGTGATACATCTTGGTGACACCTGGATGCATAGCATACATCAATGTGTGTGCTTCCTCGAGCACTAACTTACTCAGATCATCAACATCGGGAACCATCATCCTATTATGATAACAAACTAATCCATCCTTAGACTCATGGAAGCCATCACATTTCTCGCTGCCAAATTCTATCCTGGTCAACTGAACTGTAGCATCTGCCTGTTGTGCTTCTTTGATCTACTGCATCAACGTAGGCTTCACTTGCATCTGTGCCAAAAGTCCTGCCAACAAAGAGACTTCCAACTGTACATTCATCTGTCGCAAAGAGATGAACATATCCCGCCTATGGCATATCAAAGAACTCAACTTTGCCTTCTTCGTGGGAATAGAAGAAGACTTCCTACTAAGTGCATCCACTACTACGTTTGCCTTACCTGGGTGGTTCTTGATGGTGCAATCATAATCACTTATTAACTCCATCCATCGTCACTGACGCATGTTTATCTCATTCTGCGAGAAGATGTACTTCAGGTTCTTGTGGTCCATAAAGATCTGACATACTTCCCCATAAAGATAGTGTCTCCATATCTTCAATGCATGAACCACCGCTGCCAACTCCAAATCATGTATTGGATAGCTTTCCTCATGTTTCTTGAGTTGTTGGGAAGAAAAAGAAACCACATGATCTTCCTACATCATAACACAACCTGAGCCCTTCTTGAAAGCATCACATAAAACAACATAACCTTTCCCTTGTTCTGGTAACACTAACACTGGAGCACTTGTCAGCTTCTCCTTCAAACTCTGAAAAGCTTGTTGACACTGACCATCCCAAACAAAAGGTACATCCTTCCTAGTCAACTTTGTTAAGGGTAACGCGGTCACACTGAAGTTTCTTATGAACCTACGGTAGTATCCGGCTAAGCCCAGAAAATTACAGACTTCAGTCGGCATCTTTGGTTGTTCCCACTCTGCTACTGACTCTACCTTCTTGGGATCCACTCTGATTCCCTCTACAGAGATCACATGACCCAAGAAAGTCACTTCCTTCAGCCAGAACTCACACTTACTGAACTTCGCATATAGCTGATGTTGTCGAAGAAGAGACAACGCTAGTCGAAGATGAGTGTGTGTTGTTGACTATCTCGACTGTAGATCAAGATATCATCTATGAAGACTACAAAAAACTGATCTAAGAATAGACGGAACACTCTGTTCATCAGATCCATGAATGTTGCTGGCACATTGGTCAGCCCAAACGGCATAACCACAAACTCATAGTGCCCATACATCGTCCTGAAAGTTGTCTTTGGTATGTCATCCTCCTTTATCCTGAGTTGATGATATCCAGACCGCAAATCGATCTTTGAGAACAATGTTGCACCACACAACTGATCAAATAGATCATCTATCCTCGACAAAGGATACTTGTTCTTGACTGTAACCTTGTTCAACTGTTGGCAATATATGCACAAATGCATAGATCCATCCTTCTTCTTTAGGAACAGAACTAGAGCACCCCATGGCGATGTGCTCGGTCCGATGAAACCTTTATCCAACAACTCCTGTAACTGCTTCTTCAGCTCTGCCATCTCAGCTAGAGCCATCCTATACGGTGTCTGAGCAACTGGTTGTATCCCTGGCACTAGATTGATATCAAAGTCAATCTCTTGAGGTGGGGGAACACTGGGAAACTCATTGGGAAACACATCCTCAAACTCTCGGATAACTATCACATCCTAAAGACTCGGACCTTTTGCCTCAGTATCCAAAACATGAGCCAAGAATGCTCTACAACCTTGCCGCAACAACTTCTCTGCCACCATAGCTGATACCAAACATGTCAGAAGAATCTTCCTATGTCCCTGGAAGATCCACTTCTCACCATCATTAGCAAACACCACTTGTTTGGAACCATAGTTCAGTACAACCTTATACCTCTCTAAGGTATCCATCCCGAGGATTACATTGAATCCATGCATATCAAGTGGTATGAGATCCACTTGTACGTTGTGTCCCAAAAAGGATAGAATACAAGATGGACAAACTTCTCGAAGCATCGAGGAACCATCAAGAGGAGTTTCTAACAACAAGCTATCCTTCTTACAACTAACAGGTAAAAGACAACTATCAAGCATACTACGAGCGATAAAAGAGTGTGTAGCAGCCGGGTCAACCAGAATAGATACTAAGAAAGAAGAAGACAAATCAGAATGAAATAACTCCATCTGACCTGCCACCACTCATGGGTTGACTATCGCCTCCGGCTGACTCATAGCATAGAATCGAGTCATTGCCTGATGTCATCCACACCCTCTTATTCCTTGAGTAGACGATCCAACTTGTGACGATTGGTTGCATCCTCACCCTCTAGATCCACAAAACTACTATCTATCTGAACCTTGTTGACTCTTCTCGGTTGTTGCATCACTTTGACATCTCTCCTTGGGCAATTCGACTCCATATGCCCTGTCTGCCCACAAAGATAGCATGACCTGTCCTCTAACTACGACCTAGATGGCCATATCACTGCTACTGAAGCTGGACTATAGGCTCTGGATGGTGAATAACTACGCCCTCTTCCTTTACTTGGTGACCACTGAGATGGTGCACTAGAACCTTGCATCACAGAAGGTGTAGAAAACCTAAGCTTCTTGTGGCTGTCAAACCTTTTATTCTGAAACTAAGAAGGCCTTTTCTTGGACCTAGCCTTCTCTTCTCCTTGACTGACCGTTCAATCCTTTGGACTGACTCCACAAACATGGCAAACCACTCTCAGTATACTAAAGTAGCAGTAGGTGTCAATAGCTTGGCACTCAAACCTTTCTCAAACCGTCTAATCCTCTCATCATCTGTCACTGCCATGTGAGGATAGAACCTCAATAGCTCCATAAACTTGGCTTCATACTCGGTGATGCTCAGAGATACTTGGCATAGATGCTCAAACTGACTGATCTTCTCGTCTAGATACATCTTCAGGGAGTATCGACTCATGAAATCCCATCAGAAGATGTCCCAATAGATCACCTCACCAGGTCGCTTCTCATCTTCAATGGCTCACCAGTGGCCAGCACTACCCTTCAGAAGGTAGATAGTGTGCTTGACTTTGTCTGCCTCAGGGATGTCAAGGATCCAGAAGGCCTTCTCAAGACCTGTCAGCCACAGATTTGCATCTACTAGATCAGCCATTCCAGCATAATATGAAGCTCCAACTCGGCGAAGCCGCTCGAAGGTCTTCCCAATACCTGATGATTCTTCACGAGGATCTGGTGCTCTTGGCAGAGGCACATGTAATCTTTCAACCATGAGATTCATCGTTACCATTACCTGTCCCATGAGGTGTTGGTAGATAGGATTCTCAAGAATGGCTGGGTCGATTTGGGGGACCTCAGGCACCCGATCTTCATGTGCCTGCACACTCTCTCCATCAACTGATGCAGTGGAACTGCTCTCGACAACATGCTCTTCGAGATTTCTAGACATCTTTTAGCTCTATCTTCTGCTGGGGGTAGAAGGTCAATATGAGAAAATTTGGAGAAAATCACAAGAATAGACACAAACCTAGTCCTAGATCCCTATAGACTCAGTGAACCTAGAATTCTGATACCAAACTTACTGTGACATCCCGCTATCACATAGACAACGAAATGCCACGTGAAAATGCGCGGAACCACCATAAACATCGTATTACCAAAAACACGGGTTAATTACAACCGATTGTGGAAAGCAGATAAGAAAGGAACTATTACAACCAGATCAACATCCTTCAAAGAAACATGTTATATAAAGATACATAAATTTGAAACATGTCCACAACTCATAGGATCTAGCTGTCCCATAAGCACAAGAGTTCACCACCTATTTATGTACATAACAGACCTAGCCAGGTCAACAAAAGAATAAGAAAGACATATCAACTATACGTCATGAAAACTTGTCAAAACACCTCCAAGGACCTGAGAGTACAGGGATGACACTATGACTCTACTATAAAACACCCAAAAACAGTAGCATATCCACCTCTTGCCTTCTACAGTTCTTCTTGCTGCTCAGCTGCAACACCACGATCACCACCACGTCTAGCACATCCACCTAAAAAGGGTTTTAAACCAACGGGGTGAAAAACATAGTCCCAGCGAGAAACATAACTCCCCGTCGAACTATAAAACCTCAGGAGAGCTAGAACATATAAAGAAGGCAACTGATATAAGTAGATCGTATATGCTATATACTGAGCGAAACTAACTCTATAACATCTTATCAGGATATCTAAGAGGCATATAAATAGATAATATATGGAACATGATTGACAAGACAAGTCTTATAGGATCTTATCCTAATACCTGAGGAACATGTAATTAGCTGCAAGATATAACTAGGGCAACTATACAAACAAGGCCTCAACCAATGTTCTATGTTTTCCCTAAGAAAATATACTATATGACTGGATTACGATTTATTATGCCCTGAGGAAGTGAGTTGTACCGCTCAAATCCAACCTTCGCTTGCGAAACCCAAAGTCGGTGCCATACAAGGTCAATGGAAGAGCCGGAATCCACGACCTCTACTCTCATGGTCAGTGCACGACAAACCAAAGTAGGACCGCAGTCTCTTACTTATGTGACCTCAGCCATAGGGTTATCTCACACAGTCTACCCTTTTCTCTAGCCCACCTTGGTACAGGTTACAGTGCTAGTATATCTTGAGCCACAAGCCTGTTCATCATGCTCCCGAGCCATGAACACATTTATGCTCCATCACACTGAGCCATGGGCCTATTCACCATGCTCTATCACACTGAGCCGTGGGCCTATTCACCATGCTCTATCACACATCTTGAGTCTACAACCGCAGTTGCACTCCAATCCTCCTATTTTTGGCTAGGAGAAACCCCACATATTCAACAATATGCACTCTGGGTTAACCCGTAGGAGAACCCATTTCACCATCACCAGCTACTGACGATGATGGATCTATGTCTAGGGAAAACTACATGAAAGATTCATCTGTAATTAATTAACATATTTTAAGTGGATTGCAAGATTCAACCAAGTTATGTAACATGTAAATTATAACACAAGTAAACAACATAGATCTCATTATCATGTGTTACATTGTCACTCTTATTCTCAAAGCCATCAAAATCATCTTGATCCATCACAAGGATTCAACATTACATGTTACCACTTGGCCTCTTGCCAATCATCAAGATCCATCTCAATGATCAACATCACAGGGACTCAATCCCATCATCAAAGCACACATTGCCATTCCATGGGTAACACCCATCATATATCATTGGGTTCATCATAACCCTTGATGTTCCATATTATATCATTGTCATGTCATCACCATGGCCTCATCATACAAATGGTATCTACATTGTTAGCATAAGCATAGAGGTACAAATGTGCTCATACAAGGAACATCTTAAACTTATTGCATATATCAAGAGAGATATAATTATGCTATTGGATGAGCATATCTATGCATGACATTATCATATATAACTTTTCAATCAAGCATTAGGGTTACCAACCGAACATAAAGTAAAAACCTCACTATAGATATATAGGCTAAGGGACAACCCTCACCAAAGGTATTGTAACCCTCACTAAAGGTGTAGCGGTTACAACCAAATCTATCCAGCTATGTCGGCCAGCACTATCGGCCAACACCCATATCAGGAAAAGCACAAGCCAACTAATAACGGGCATCACCTGCTCAAGACACCATGTCGGGCAACATCCAAGAACCAACATGTAATGCCCAAGCATGCAACATCATATCGGGAAAGCATCATGTGTGCAACACTGTATCAGGCGACGCTATACCGGGCAACGCCTTATAGCAGGAACGTGTCACAGTAGGAACACGTCATGCCGGGCAACGCCTAGGAACAACATAATGGTTAACAGCTAACACCCTTCCCGGGTTATCACTCATAACGGCTAACGCCCTATCAGGCATCATCTAAACAACACATCCCGATAATGCCCTAAGGCCGATAATGGGCTAACACACTTGCACACTGCTCATAGCAGGTTGATACCGACCAAGCACATGGCAGGCCAATACCGCCCAGTCACACACACATTAGGGTCGATATCGTGTAAGGCACAACAAGGTGCATAACTGACGTGGTATTTTTGAACGCACTAACAAACTCACTCGGGGTTGAAATCCCCGAGCTTTTACCAGAACCAAAGTGCAATAATACCACCCGCAAGCGGACGAGTCTTATCGCAGTATAGTTAAGGATTGAACCCAAAGGACAACCTTTTTAAGGATCTTTGTCAGTCGAATCTAGCTCAACTAAAACTAATATTTAGAACGATTGGTTGATTTGAGGTTACTTAAACTAATTGTAAGAAAGTAAAAGCTGAATTAAAGTTGGTTTTAGATCAATGATATGGAATCTCTGGGATGGTACCAAGTTTCACCACCGCTACACATGCAAACACATTCCAAAGCAACAATCCAGGTAAAATATATCAATCCAACTGGAGTTGTTGCAGAACCCCCCGTGAGGGCGTTAGGTTCGCGTAAGCATCACCTTAGGCATCAGATGTATCGTCACCAACCGGATTACTTACTTACGGCTCTGAATAAATCCCATTCTATTTCTAGTTTGGGAGTCAACCGCATTAATCGATAAGCAAGCAGGTGATAGATCTACGAACTAACATCGGCGATAAACAAAGACGATACAAAATCCAACTAAGGTTGTGGTCCTCCCTGAGGGATGTTTAGACCAAAGAAGCGTCACCAAAGGCTAGATGTCTCGTCCCCTCACGGATCATGCACTTACGACCTCAAGGAATCTTATCAGAAGTTCTCGTCAAAGAGTCGAACTTTGTAAACTGCCATTCTATCCCACATATAGAAAATTTCGCAATATAGGAGAGAACAAGACGAAAGCAAGTAGATAATCAACTACGAACGTACCAACTAATAACGAAATGGAAAGTTATATACATTTCCATGGAGAGTTTAACAAAAGAACATGATTTGCATGGGCAGCGGGGCTAGTCCCTGCATCCCAACGAAATGGTACTACTCGCTCATGATGCGAGAAACAAGAAGAGTGAGAAAGAGAGAGAAATCCGCCATGAACTCGATGCAGAAGGTAGTCGCAGCTCGGTGAAGAAGATATAGCCTCCTACATCATGTCTGAGTAGATCTGGATGCGAACAGGAGTTGCCAAGATAGACCAGATCGTCTCCCTCGCTCCGTCTTCTTTCTCTCAGCCTCCTTGGTTGCAACACAGGCAGTAGGTGAAATGAAACTGGTGCGGACTGGACTGGTTTTGGATCGGACCTGTGTACAGGCAGCCTGTCGGCGTCCCAGAACCGATGTCCAAGTGAGGACCTTTGGGGTCCTATTTATAGGCACAGGACCGACCCCAAACGGTCTTGGATAAAAAGAGACCAAACAGTTTCATTTAAAACAACCCCAAACGGTTTGCAGAAACAGACCAAACGGTCCTGGAAATATCTTCTCCAAACGGTCTGGAGACCGTTTGAGAGCAAATGGTTTCATGTGCATAGATCAAACGGTCTTCACTGATTAGCAGCAGCAAACGGTTTCCATCTTTGACTTTGGCAAACGGTCTGCCATTTCAGCCAAACGATCTCTGCTTCAGCAAACAATCTGCTAGTATTTTGTCCGATCGACCTCGCTGCAATCCTCCAAACGATCCTGATAGTCATCAACTCAAACGGTTTCTATGGTTTCCTTTTTCTCAACCGATTTGGTCTGCTAGATCACGTCTAAATGACCTTGAATCCTAGGCCATACAGTCTGGTAAGCAAAGGTTTCTTCTTAAAGCTCGGCGATCCACACATCTATGGGTCTTGCGGCCCTTCCATGGTGGCGGTGTGGCTACAGGTAGCAGGTGCGGAGGTGCTGCAACCGCGGGGGAGGCAATGGAAGCTTGAACTAGCAGGTCAGCGGCGTCGGAAGGTAGGGGATGACGCGCCACGGCCGTGTTTGAGGCACCACAGTCGTGGTGATGGTGTTGTCCCACGACCGTGTTGCCTTGCACGTGCGTGGTGGGTGAGAACTTGGACTCTGATGGTGTCGTGCCACGGCCGTGGTGAGGTAGCTACCACACGGCCGTTCCGCCTTGCATGGGCATGGAGAGTATGAAGTCAGGCATTGGGGAAGACCCACCACAGTCATAGCCATGTCACACAGTCGTGGTGATGGCAGACGACCACAGTCGTGGTCAGGACTCTGCTTCGTGATCTTGAGTTCATGCACTGCTCAATCCCTTGCGGCTGAGTGATACCTCCAAACGGTCTCTGCTGCTCAAATGGTCTTGGGACCACATAGACCCAAACGGTCTTGGGACCGCATGGACCCAAAAGGTCTTGCGACCGCATGGACCCAAACGGTCTTGGGACCGCATGGACCCAAACGGTCTTGGGATCGCATGGACCCAAACGGTCTTGGGACCACATGGATGGAATTACTTGGTTATATTTCTTGACCTGAGCCAAAGATGAAGGCGGACCCTGCCTGCTTGTTAAGCTTTGTCAAAACCTGCATTAAATGAACAATATTTAGTTAAAACCTTGATAATCGAATCAATTAAGTTGATTTGGGCATTATGATTCACATTGGTATTTAATGGGTGAGAAAGTATATATATGGAGTTGAATTTGTTTCAAAGTGATAGTTGAATTCCATGATGAATATGCATTCATAAAAATACCACAAACTTAAACTTTGCTCATCCTCGAGTAACACAAAATCTGAAACAATCTCCAAATGAATACTTTCAATTCGTGTGATTGCTTCATCTTCACATCACAAATGTTTTCTTTTTACTCAATATGACTCAGTATCTCAACCTCCTGAGACCACTAAACACATCTTACCATATCTTCATTCCTGAGTTCGTTTTCCAAAATCACTTCCTCCTCACTTTTTCCAACAACAAGCATGTCAAAGAGTTTTGTAAGAGTCCAGAGACGCCCGTGGAACAACAAGTGTGCATTAGATCTGACACTGGTGTTTTTTAGGATAGGGTTGGCAATCATTGTGCCATTAGGTAGAAAAGGGAGTGAATGATGGTATGGAAGAAGAAGTAAATCTCTCCTCTATTCGACTCGAGATTTTTATTTGCTTTGCAATTTCATTTATTGCATTTTTTGTGTGAATCTCTCCTCTATTCGACTCGAGATTGCATTTCTTTATGTGTGCGCTTTGGCATCTTTTTGTTTTCCAATCTCTCCTCTATTTGACTCGAGATTGCAATTTTGGTGGTACGCCCCTATTTGTTTGCTAGGGGTATGGAAGAAGCGGATAAAGAGGGAAGTGGCATGCCACCCCGAACTTAGGGTTTGGCACATATTTGGCTATTTTTGTTTCTTTTTGTTGAATGGAGGGATATGAAGATGATAGAAGAGGTGTAGAAGAGAGTTCATATCAGAATGCAACTTGATTTACAATTCAGTGCACCAGGTTGTTCTCTTTATCAAACTCTGCTCAAATAATGACTTGATGAGGATCCAGTGGGGATTCTATGCTATTGTTCCACAAATCAGTTAGGAAGCACAACGTGTTTGATCCCTATCAGTTTAACAGACACTTATCATCTTTGCAAAAGTATCATGATGTTAGGAATCATAAGCTTCACAAGATGATTTCAATCAAGGGCTTGTTTCAAAAAGTGGTCCTTTTGAGGATTCACTTCGAATAAGGAGGATATAATGATTCAAAATGCATAGAAGGTTAGTTAGTGGCTTTTAATGAATCTAGAAACTGTCAACAAATGTCAAAAATTCATCAAGTATCTGTTCAATTACTTTGAAAATCATTAAAGAATTGTGAAAATTTTGAATTTTTTTATCAGGAATGTGATAGTGAAAACTTAAGTATGAAAAGGATGGGTGTAGGTGGAAAGTGAGGTACATACCACCCACCCTCCACCCCAAACTTAGAAATTTGCTCGTCCCGAGTAAACCCTAAGTCCAAGATGGAGGGGAAAATTCGTGTCAGGTTGACCCTCAGATGTGGTTGCGTTTCAATCAGCGTGCATCCTTATATCTGAAAATCTCAAAGTAAAGAGCAATTAGGTCTTAAAATAGAATCTCGCGCTGCAATTTTATTTAATGAAAAATTAACTAGAAGATAAAAACAAAATTAAATAAACATTCTAATTTGAAATGAAAAGTAAAAAGGATTTATTGATCGGGTTGCCTCCCGACAAGCACCTTTGTTTTATGTCGATGGCTCGACTGGATTCTTCATCTTTACGGTGGGTCTTTTGGATTGGTGAGTTACAGCGTTGCTGTAGTGCCTATGTCAGTCGAGGTGAAATATCTCTTTACGCGGTGACCATTTGCCTGACTTTTCACTCCATAAAGAGAAAGCACCATGTGGGGAGATGCTTTTGACAATGTAAGGTCCAGACCAATGAGAATGGAGTTTTCCTGGGAATAACTTCAACCTTGAGTTGAATAGCAGAACTTAGTCTCCCACTTGTATGTCTTTTCTTTTCAGATGTCCATCGTGCCACAATTTTGTACGTTCTTTGTAGATTCGTGCATTCTCATAAGCTGTCATCCTGAGTTCATCCAACTCATGGAGTTGTAGAATCCTGGTTTGGCCTGCTTCTTTCATATCAAAGTTCAATTGTTTAATTGCCCACCATGCCTTGTGTTCCAGTTCGACTGGCAGGTGGCAAGATTTTCCATATATTAATCAAAAAGGTGTAGTCCCAAGGGGAGTTTTATAAGCAGTTCGATAAGCCCATAAGGCATCGTTGATTTTTGTTGACCAATCCTTTTGATTGCGTCCTACAGTTTTTTCCAGACTAGCCTTTAGCTGACGGTTAGAGACCTCTACCTGTACACTTGTTTGTGGATGGTAAAGTGAGGCTACCTTATGTGTTACACCATATTTTCTCAGTAAAGCTTCAAAGCTTCTTTCAAGGAAGTGGGACCCTCTGTCAGATATCACGGTTCGTGGTACTCCAAAACAGGGGAAGATAATATCTTTGAATAATTTGATGACGGGTTTGGAATCACTAGTGACGGTTGGTATAGCTTCAACCCATTTTGAGACGTAGTCCACCGCCACTATTATGTATGAAAATCCATGAGAAGATGGGAATGGACCCATGTAGTCCACCCCCCAAACATCGAATATCTCTACTTCTTGCCATAGATTCAGCGACATCTCATCTCTCTTTGTTATATTACCTGTTATTTGACATTTGTCACATGATAGGACAAAATCATAAGAGTCTTTGGATATGGTTGGCCAGAAGAATCCACATTGCAAAACCTTTAAAGCAGTCTTTTTAGAGCTCATATGTCCTCCCACAGGTCCTGAGTAACATTGTTCCAAAGTAAATTGAGCTTCTTCTTCGGCGATACGTCGTCTATACAGACCATCAACACATAGTTTAAAAAGATATGGTTCATCCCAGTGATATTGCTTCACATCATGCATGAACTTCTTCAGTGCATTCCCGGTGCATTGGGGATGGATAACCCCAGCAGCAAGGTAGTTCACGAAATCTGAGTACCACGGTACAACTTCTAAGACTTTCATTAGTTGATCATCTGGCAGGGAATCATTGGTCGGAATCTTCTCAGTATCCAGAGTGTGGATGCGACAAAGGTGTTCTGCTACAACATTCTCTGTACCCTTTTTATCTCTTATCTCCAAATCAAATTCTTATAATAGTAGGATCCATCTAATCAACCTGGGTTTTGCATCTTTCTTTGCCATAAGGTAACGAATGGCAGTGTGGTCTGTGTAGACAATGATCTTCGAACCAATTAGGTAGGATTTGAACTTGTCAAAGGCATACATGACTGCTAGAAGTTCTTTCTCAGTAGTTGCATAATTCCTCTGAGCTTCATCGAGAGTTTTTTTTATGCATAATAGATCACATAGTGTTTCTTCTCTATATATTGCCCTAAAACAGCGCCCACAGCATAATCACTGGCATCGCACATGATTTCGAATGGGTGATCCCAATCAGGAGCTCTAATGATGGGAGTGGTTGTAAGGGCCTGTTTCAGTGTGTTGAAGCTTTTGACACATTCTTCATTGAAATTGAAATCAATATCCTTTAGTAATAGGTTCGTCATTGGCTTCGTTATCTTGGAAAAGTCCTTTATAAATCTTTTGTAAAATCCTGCATGACCTAGAAAAGCACGGACTTCTTTTACATTTGTTGGAATAGCCAGTGTAGAAATCACTTCAATCTTGGCTTTATCTACTTCAATTCCTCTACTGCTAACCCTATGACTGAGGACAATGCCTTCTCTTACCATAAAATGGCATTTTTCCCAATTTAGCACAAGATGTGCTTCTTCACAACGTTTGAGGACCAGGGAGAGGTGCTTTAAACATTAATCGAATGAATCTCCATAAACAGAAAAATCATCCATGAAAACCTCCATAATTGTTTCAGTAAGACCAGCGAATATGGCAGCCATGCAACATTGGAAAGTTGTGGGCGCATTACAGAGACCGAATGGCATTCTTTTAAACGCATATGTTCCGAATGGGCAGGTAAAGATTGTTTTCTCTTGGTCATATGGGTGTATGGGTATTTGATAGAATCTAGAGTAACCATCAAGATAACAAAAATATCCTTGATGAGCCAACCTTTCTAGGACTTGATCAAGGAAGGGCATTGGAAAATGATCTTTTCGAGTTGCCTTGTTCAATTTTCTATAATCTATGCACATCCTCCACCCTATCACTGTTCGAGTGGGGATAAGTTCATTATTTTCATTCTGTATAACAGTTGTTCCACCTTTCTTCGGGACAACGTGCACTGGGCTCTCCCATGGTGAATCGGATATCAGATAGATTATTCCAACTGTGAGCAATTTTATGACCTCGCTACGGACCACTTCCTTCATATTTGGGTTCAATTTACATTGATGCTCAATAGTAGGTTTGTGATCTTCCATCATAGGGATCTTGTGCATACACAACGCTTGACTGACCCCAGTGAGGTCACTCATTTTATAATCGATGGCTTTCTTTCTTTCCCTCAATTCCTTCAGAAGTTTCTCTTCTTGTTCAGCTGTTAGATTGGAATTTATAATAACTGGACAAATCTTGATATCATCTAAAAACACGTACTTCAGTCCTTCAGGCAGGGGTTTCATTTCGGGAGCTTCTAGTTTTTTGCTTGTTTCTTCTATAGTTTCCATAGCCTTGAGTTCTTCACTACTGGCTTCAACATCTTCTTTAGCAGAGTCAAGTGATTTGATGCAATCTTTTACTCATTCGTCGATTGGTTCATCAACTGATGGGTTTATTAGATTCATTTCCAAAGGATCGTTTGATTCTTGATGATCTTGAGTCAAAAATGACATTTGTTCAATGCAGTCAATCAGGTAGACTTCTTCCTGCATACTTGGTCTTCTCATACTTTCAAAAACTTTGAATTTGAGAGTTTCTTTGCCTAATCTGAGCAGTAAGGTACCGTCTTCAACATCTATCAGGGCTCTTGGAGTGGCGAGGAACAGACGACCAAAAATGAGAGGATATCTGGCGTCTTCTTTTATGTCCATAATGACAAAGTCGCATGGAACATATGTGTCCTTGCCCACCTTGACTGGGACATCTTCGAGGATCCCTAACGGATGTTTTATCGAATTGTCTGCAAGCTTTATAGTCATACTAGTAGGAAGCAATTCTGCAAACCCTAGTCTTTTGCATAGGCTAAGTGGCATAATAGAGATGCTTGCATCGAGATCTGCCAATCCTTTCTTGCATGATGAGTTGCCAATGTGACATGAAATTCCAAAGGATCCCAGGTCTTTTTGTTTCTTTGGCATCTTGCTCAATATGATATCCGATGTAGTTGTAGCCAGTTTTACTGTCTCATATTCTTCAGTTATATACTTCCTGGTGAGGAGTGACTTTAGGTACTTAGTCCATGCTGGTATCTCAGCCAGAGCATCCAAAAAGGGTATATCAACATGAAGTTTCTTCATAGCTTCTTTAAACTTATTGAATCTAGTATCGAGCTTTGTTTGCCTTAGACGGGCTGGGAAGGGTATACGAGGCTTATATATAGGAATATCAGGTTCTGGTTTTTCAGTTTCTTCATCAGTAGATTTCTCAGGACTTCCCTTATCTGTCTTATCTTCTTTTGATTGAGACTCTAGTGTTGTTGAGTTTTGGACAATCACAAGTTCATCTTCGTCTATAATAACTACAGGTGTCTCTACTGGGGGATCCGAATAGTCTTTTCCTGACCTGGTGGTGACTGCCTTCAACTGTTCAGGATGCTTGGGATTGTTCTCGAGTTGGCCAGCAAAGACTCCAACGGGTGGCTTTATGCTAGATGCAAGTTGAGCTAGTTGAGATTCAATAGCCTTCTGCTGAGCTTGTTGGTTGGCTATCATAGTTTGCTGAGTTTGCAACATTTTTTCAATGGCTGATAGCTTGTCATCAGAAGAGATGGGTCCTGCTTGTTGTCCTTGTTGTTGATTAAGATTCTGATACTGAGAGTTGTTTTGATAGTTATTGTAGTTCCTATTCTGAAAGTTCCCCTTGAAATTTCCTTGATTCCCAAAATTCTGTTGTTGATTATACTGTAATCCTGGTGGGCCTCTTGATTGATTGTTTGAACCAAATTGATGTGAGTTTACTGCTCCAGAGGGGTTTCCATATTGAAAACCTGGGTGATTCCTATTCTGATTTGGATTGTAATAACTTTGCCCAGGAATTGTGTTGATAGCATTAAGATTTTCCATCTGACCATTATCTCCTTGTCCACATACATTGCTCAGTACAGCGTCATAGAGAACATTGCATGATAAAGTGGAATGATCGGTGATCTTACATGCTTCACAGAATAGGGAAGTGGACTTGACCTGTTCCGGTTGCCGAGTGGGTGAACGTCCTCTTCCAATAGCAGCTAAATATGATTCAATATGGTCTTGCTTGGCAACTAAGACTTTCAAGGTTTCAGCGATAGACTTGTACTCAGGAATAGCTTCGACCATAGCTACCTTCAAGACTCCTTTACCTACAGATCTTCCCCAATTGGCTTGATTTTCTGCTCCCAGGGTGACGACTCTCCATGCGCTGTCATAACTTTGACGCATGAAGTTTCCTCCAGACGAGGAATCTAGAAACCTCTTAATATCATCATCCACACCCCTATAGAAAATCTCAATGAGTTGGTTTTTGGGAATTCCATGGTGTGGACATTTGCGTAGAAGCTCTTTGTACCTATCCCATTCTTCAGCGAGAGTTTCTCCAGGGACTTGAGTGAAATTTGTTATCTGACCCCTAATTTCATATGTGAGGGATGGAGGATAGAATTTTTCCAAAAACA
Organism: Alisma plantago-aquatica; assembly: GCA_963693085.1. Taxonomy (NCBI): domain Eukaryota; kingdom Viridiplantae; phylum Streptophyta; class Magnoliopsida; order Alismatales; family Alismataceae; genus Alisma; species Alisma plantago-aquatica. The sequence goes on along the minus strand of OY856409.1, from coordinate 368,434,943 downwards.
CATTTTGGAGTTGTTCCCAGGTGGTGATGGGTATTTCACTGTGCAATGAATTGTACCAACTTATGGCTCTATCAGCAAGGGAATACTTGAAGAGACGGAGTCAAATAGCATCATAAGTGACTCCATTTTGCTTTGTCATAGCACATAGATCAATGAATCTCAGAAGATGTTCTTGGCTGTCTTCCGCTTGTTTGCCATAGAAAGGGTTGTTTTGAAGCAATGTGATCCAATGTGCCCTAATCTCAAAATTGGCAGCATTGATGGGAGGAGGTTGTACTGGATGATGAACATTCGCAGCTTTCGGGATTGAGAATTCTCTAAGATCCTTTTGTAGTTCGGCTACTTGCGCTGCTGCTTGTGCTGCTAGGATTTCCTGCTGAACCGCAGCCCTGGCTTCTTGCATGAGCCTCTCTCTCTGTGCATTGATGGCTTGAGCCACCCTTCGGGCTACCTCTTCTTCTTGAGCCATCCTTGCTTGATTCTCTCTGATCTGACGATGGAAAGTTTTGTCTATCTCAGGATCAAAGCTCGCTGTGAGTCCGGGGTTGTCCAAACAGTGCATACACTATGCCTTGGGTTGTACCTGAAAATAGAAAGATTTTGAAAATGAGATCCACAAAGTATAGTCAAATTCAAGTAGATGATCGATTGTTACAAAAGAAAAAGCAAAATCCTAGATTAGTCTTATAAGAACTAGGTTTGACTGACTGATTCTGTTGTCCCCGGCAATGGCGCCAGAATTTGACGTGGTATTTTTGAACCCACTAACAAACTCACTCGGGGTTGAAATCCCCGAGCTTTTACCAGAACCAAAGTGCAATAATATCACCCGCAAGCGGACGAGTCTTATCACAGTATAGTTAAGGATCGAACCCAAAGGACAACCTTTTTAAGGACTTTTTTCAGTCGAATCTAGCTCAAGTAAAACTAATATTTAGAACGATTGGTTGATTTGAGGTTACTTAAACTAATTGCAAGAAAGTAAAAGCTGAATTAAAGTTGGGTTTAGATCAATGATATGGAATCGCTGGGATGCAACTGGGTTTCACCACCACTACACACGCAAACACATTCCAAAGCAACAATCCAGGCAAAATATATCAATCCAACTTGAGCTGCTGCAGAACCCCCGTGAGGGCATTAGGTTCGCGTAAGCATCACCTTAGGCATCAGATGTATCGTCACCAACCGGATTACTTACTTACGGCTCTGAATAAATCCCATTCTATTTCTAGTTTGGGAGTCAACCGCATTAATCGATAAGCAAGCAGGTGATAGATCTACGAACTAACATCGGCGATAAACAAAGACGATACAAAATCCAACTAAGGCTGTGGTCCTCCCTGAGGGATGTTTAGACCACAGAAGCATCACCGAAGGCTAGATGTCTCGTCCCCTCACAGATCATGCACTTACGACCTCAAGGAATCTTATCAGAAGTTCTCGTCAAAGAGTCGAACTTTGTAAACCGCCATTCTATCCCACATATAGAAAATTTCACAATATAGGAGAGAACAAGACGAAAGCAAGTAGATAATCAACTACGAACGTACCAACTAATAACAAAATGGAAAGTTATATACATTGCCATGGAGAGTTTAACAAAAGAACATGATTTGCATGGGCAGCGGGGCTATTCCCCACACCCCAGCGAAATGGTACTACTCTCTCATGATGTGAGAAACAATAAGAGTGAGAAAGAGAGAGAAATATGCCATGAACTCGGTGCAGAAGGTAGTCGCATCTCGGTGAAGAAGATACGGCCTCCTACGTCATGTCGGAGCAGATCTGGATGCGAACTGGAGTTGCCAAGACAGACCGGACCATCTCCCTCGCTCCGTCTTCTTTCTCTCCTCGGCCTCCTTGGTTGCAACACGGGCAGTAGGTGAAATGAAACTAGCATGGACTGGACTGGTTTTGGATTGGACCTGTGTACAGGCAGCCTGTCGGCATCCCGGAACCGATGCCCAAGTGAGGACCATTGGGGTCCTATTTATAGGCACAGGACCGACCCCAAACGGTCTTGGATAAAAAGAGACCAAATGGTTTCATTTAAAATAGCCCCAAACGGTCTGCAGAAACAGACCAAACGGTCCTAGAAATATCTTCTCCAAACGGTCTGGAGACCGTTTGCTACCAAACAGTCTGGAGGCCATTTGAGAGCAAACGGTTTCATGTGCATAGATCAAACGGTCTTCACTGATTGGCAGTAGCAAACGGTTTCCATCTTTGACTTTGGCAAACGATCTGCCGTTTCAGCCAAACGATCTCTGCTTCAGCAAACAGTCTGCTAGTATTTTGTCTGATCGACCTCGCTGCAATCCTCCAAACGATCCTGATAGTCATCAACTCAAACAGTCTCTATGGTTTCCTTTTGCTCAACCGATTTGGTCTGCTAGATCACGTCTAAACGACCTTGAATCCTAGGGCATACGGTCTGGTAAGCAAAGGTTTCTTCTTAAAGCTCGGCGATCCGCACATATGTGGGTCTTGCGGCCCTTCCATGGTGGCGGAGTGGCTGCAGGTAGCAGGTGCGGAGGTGCTGCAACCGTGGGAGAGGCAATGGAAGCTTGAACTAGTAGGTCAGTGACGTCGGAAGGTAGGGGACGACGCGCCACGGCCGTGTTTGAGGCACCACAGTCATGGTGATGCTGTTGTCCCACGACTGTGTTGCCTTGCACGGGCGTGGTGGGTGAGAACTTGGACTCTGATGGCATCGTGCCACAGTCGTGGCGAGACACCACGGTCGTGGTGAGGTAGCTGCCACATGGTCGTGCCGCCTTGCACGGCTGTGGCGAGTATGAAGTCAGGCGTTGGGGAAGACCCACCACGGTCGTAGCCATGTCACACGGTCGTGGTGATGGCAGATGACCACGGCCGTTTTGGACCACCACGGCCGTGGTCAGGACTCTGCTTCGCAATCTTGAGTTCATGCACTGCTCGATCCCTTGCGGCTGAGTGATACCTCCAAACGGTCTCTGCTGCTCAAATGGTCTTGGGACCGCATAGACCCAAACGGTCTTGGGACCGCATGGACCCAAACGGTCTTGCGACCGCATGGATGGAATTACTTGGTTAGATTTCTTGACCTAAGCCAGAGATGAAGGTGGACCCTGCCTGCTTGTTAAGCTTTGTCAAAACCTACATTAAATGAACAATATTTAGTTAAAACCTTGATAATCGAATCAATTAAGTTGATTTGGGCATTATGATTCACATTGGTATTTAATGGGTGAGAAAGTATATATATGGAGTTGAATTTGTTTCAAAGTGATAGTTGAATTCCATGATGAATATGCATTCATCAATAACACCCATATCAATTTAGCAGCATATCGTGCAACATAGCCAACCTAGTCGATATCGTCCATGCATAACGCCATGACGTGCATCAACTCAATAGATCGATATCGCTCTTAGCCATAATGGCTAACGTTGTTCCCCGGGCAGAGCCTCATATCATCCAAGAGCTCAACTCAGCGAAACCCACATATCAGTTAAGGGGTTAACTAGGGTAACCACCTATCATATCGTCTAAGCCTTAACTAGGGGGATAACGGGCACCAAGCTCACATCACGATATCGGGTAGCAAGGGATATCAGGTTACACCACATTTTGGGTTGGTCATCTTCAACCTCAAGACAACCACCAAAAACCCTAAAAAATCAAGAGTGTTGGCTCACCTCTCAACATCTATGTGAGAGGGGTCTTGCACAACCTCCATCACATATTGAGCAACAAGGCTAGGTCAACAAACTTCAGCCAACCAACCATCAACTAGTTCAACATCCAACCAAAGGCTCTCCTTTCAAATCCATGGTGAGAGAGAGGGGTGTTGCTCAAGCAACTAGAGTGTAGACTCACCTCTCAACAACTAGGGGAGAGAGGGGTTTTGCCCATACCTCTAGAGATTAAGCTCACCTCTCAAGACCAAAGAGAGAAAGGGGTTTTTCCCCAAGAACACGCCACAACACACCATTGAATTAGGAGACCCTAGGCTCACCTCTCAACAACTAAGAGAGAGGGGTTTTGCCCAAGGAACCCACATCCAAGGTTAGGCCAACAAGATCCATGGTTCATCTAGGGCAACAACATGACCATTAAAGCAAGAAACATATCTAGTAAGATAACATGGCCAAACAAGATAGCATATAACAAAGCAACATGTAAGGGAGATAGTATAGTTAGGGTTAGGAGTTATGTAACCTGCCGTAAGCACACTTCCAAGCTCCAAAGCTCCAAGCACCACCTTCGACCACCAACTAGAGAAGAAAAGGAGCAAGACAGCAAGGTGTATCGTCCACCACCAGCTGTATCAGCCACCACCTCCTCCTCTCCTCTCGTTCTCGGCCACTAAGGGAAAAAGGAGCAACTAAGGGAACTAAAGGAGCTGCTAGCAAGCAAGAAGGGTCATATATATACAAGGGGGTCAAGTGGGCGTCCACTAGAGGGTTGTTCCACATGTGCTCACCCAAACCACCACTTATCCAAGCTATGCCACCTTGCTAGCAAAGATCACCAAGTGTCACTAAGGGTGACTCAAACGAAGCTAGGTCAAGAAGGGTGTGTATCTACCAACATGGTGCCATGGCCGATACACCACTGCCCAACACACTCTTGGCTGATACACCACTTCCCGACACACTGTTGGCTGATACACATAGCAAGGAGGTGGCACCAAGCTCAAACAAGGCCCAAGAAAGCTCAACAACAAGCCTAAGCTTCAACAAGCTCAAACAAGGCCCAAAGAAACTCAAGCAAGGCGCCCAACCCATCCTTTCAACTCTAGAGGATGCAAGGAGCGAGAAAGACATCTCTCAAGGTGACAAACTTGCAGACCAACCCTAAAACTTGGGTAATTTGCAAGTTGCACCTCAACCTCTCAACAAAGTATAAACAAACCCTAACCACAACTTCAGGTGATTAGCACACATCTAAACACAAGGTTTAGGAAAAGCAAACAGGGTAAGTTCAAAACGGAGGTCAGGGTCCTTACAAGCCATAAACCCCTACAAAAGGATTTTGCCCCCGAAATCTGAAGAGAAAAACGAGGGATACTTCCTCCTCATCTCTTCCTCAAGCTCCCAAGTGGCTTCCTCAACGCCACAATGATGCCAGAGAACCTTCACAAGAACCAAGGACTTCCTCTTCAGCTTCTTCACTCATCTATTAAGGATCAACACTGGCCCTTCCTCATAGGTCACGTCTTCATCAAGCTCGACCTCAACTGGTTGTATCACTGTCTCTGTTCCCGGATGACTTTTCTTTAGCATACTAACATGGAACACTGGATGCAATATGTGCAGCTCTGGTGGTAACTCCAACTTGTAAGCCACTTTTCCAACATGTGCTATCATTGGATATGGTCCCCTGTACCTGGGAGCCAACTTGCCTTTCCGACCAAACCTCAACATGCCTTTCCATTGAGAGACCTTGAGATACACCTTGTCTCCCACCTGGAACTCTACAGGTCTTTGATGATTATTTGCATACGACTTCTGTCTATCCTGTGCCACTTTTAACTGTTGATGTATCACCTTGATCTTTTCTATCGTCTGTTGTACTAACTCAGGACCCAAAAGCCGATACTCGCCAGACTCATACCAACATAAAGGAGATCTGCACTTCCTGCCATGTAAAGCCTCATAAGGTGCTATGTCGATACTCCGTTGGTAACTTTTGTTGTAGGCGAACTCTATCAAACCGATATGCACATCCCAACTGCCTAGGAACTGCAAAAAAAAACTCAGAGAAGATCCTCCAAAGTCTGAATAGTCCTTTCAGACTATCCATCTGTCTGCGGGTGGAAAGCGGTATTGAACCTCAACTGCATTCCCAACGCTCTATGTAACTATTCCCAAAAATGACTCATGAAATGAGGACCTCTGTCAGATATTATCGTTGTGGGAACACCGTGCAAATGAACTATCTCATCCACATACACCTGAGCAAGATTCTCTGTTGTATAGGCGGCACCAAGCTCAAGAAAGGCCCAAGAAAGCCCAACAATAAGCCTAAGCTTCAACAAGCTCAAACGAGGCCCAAAGAAACTCAGGAAAGGCGCCCAACCCATCCTCTCAACTCTAGAGGATGCAAAGAGAGATAAAGACATCCCTCAAGGTGACAAACTTGCTCACCAACCCTAAAACTTGGGTAATTTCCAAGTTGCACCTCAACCTCTCAACAAAGCACATACGAACCCTAACCACAACTTCAAGTGATTAGCACACATCTAAGAATAAGGTTTAGGCAAAACAAACATGGTAAGCCAAAAATGGAGGTCAGGGTCCTTACATCAGGATTGGTATAATCCAATGCCTGGCTGAACTCTATGATCTCAGAATTGGTATAGTCCAATGTCTGGCTGTGACCTCAGAATTGGTATAGTTCAATGCTTGGCTGAACTTGATCTCAGGATTAGTATAGTCCAATGCCTGGCTGAACTCTTTGATCTCAGGATTGGTATAGTCCAATGCCTGGTTGTGGCCTCAGGATTGGTATAGTCCAATGCCTGGCTGAACTCGATCTCAGGATTGGTATAGTCCAATGCCTAGCTGAACTCGATCTTAGGATTGGTATAGTCCAATGCCTGACTGAACTCTATCTCAGGATTGGTATAGTTCAATGCCTGGTTGAACTCAATCTCAGGATTGGTATAGTCCAATGCCTAGATGTGACCTCAGGATTGGTATAGTTCAATGCCTAGCTGAACTCTGTAATCTCAGGATTGGTATAGTCCAATGCCTAGATGTGACCTCAGGATTGGTATAGTTCAATGCCTAGCTAAACTCTGTAATCTCAGGATTGGTATAGTCCAATGCCTGGCTTAACTCTATGATCTCAGGATTGGTATGGTTCGATACCTGGCTGAACATAATGATGTATATTCACATGATTGGTACAATTTAATACCTAGTTAGCAGATTGGTTGAGGCCGAAAGATAGAAATGAGAATGATTCATGGGTGTCATACCATGATAATATTATCACAATATAAGCTTGAGATGTTGATATAATATGATGGGTAAATGATACACATGTTTTTCATATTCCTTATAAAGTGAACAGATGATTTACTGCTCTATCCTAGATAGTTACAATGCTTCAAAAGATGAGAAATGCTCTAATCTTCTTATCCATAGTGATTAACCTTGCTTATTAATGTAAAAGAATCTCTGCTCAATTTTATTCTACTTAATTGTGATAATAACATTGTTGTCAGAGAGTTATATCTCTCGTTGGGACAATTGTCTCACCCCGTGGGATCCACATTTTTTAGGTGGACGTGCACGAGGGGGGTTGAGACCGTACTACAGATGGAGAACAACATCAGTGTGGACAACAGTGATAGCTCAGGTTGAGTGTACTGTCTGTCGTGTCTTGTAGATAGAAGTCCTATATGTCGTCTTTGTACTCTCAGGTCCTTGGATTTAGTACGTGTTTGTTTTATGAACAATCTGAGATTTTGGCTTGTATGCCTTGAGGTTTGATGTTGCTTTAAGTATATGTTTTGAGAAAGCAACGATTATATGTTATCCTCGAGAAGAGATGGTACAGTGTATGTACAATATGATCAATGATGAATATCAGATTTTGGTTCTTCCTTAAAGAGTTTTACTGGAAATGGATCTCTTTGCAAAATGGTTTTAATTTTTAGTGATTCTTGTTAATCCGCTGTTTATGGTTATTCCACTTAATTTGTAATGATTTGGTTGTCGGTTTGGTGGCGGTCATTACAAGTTTTGTATTAGAGCTTAAGGTTTCACGGAGTCTACAGAGACATAGGACTAAGGTATTGAGTCTATTCTAGTGTCCTCCAGTATATCCTATAATGACTTCTGCTTATGCAGAAGAAAGGGTGAAGTTTAAAAATGTTTGGAGAACACCAGGAACACATTGCTAAGAGCAATGGCGTTGCACCAAGAGAGGGTGCAAGGGATCAGGCAAGAGAAAAATGAGTGCTTGAGAATTCCTATCTTGACCCAATCAGGATAGAGAATCATGCTTTTTATTCTCTTGTTGGGTAGGATAGGACAACAATGATGCATATAGTGGACTGGATACTAGCAATACAATCTAGATTACCAGCCTCAATGTAGAAACTTTGGGTTCTGAAAGGATTCCTGAATGACATAGTCATGTTGGAATAGTGGAAAATGTGGGGAGGATTAACATATGGTAAGAAAATAGACTCTGCCATAAGTATAGATAGATAGTACATCTTTGATGTAAATGCCCAAGGAGGGGCAATAAGCTGAGAATTAAGGAAAGGTCTCTATAATTCTAGAGACATTTGCCTAGTTGTCTAAAAAGACAAAGTTTTTGGTGACACCAGTACAATAAATGCCTAGTGCACCAGGGCAGTAGTCACTAAGTAGAGGCAAAAGTCCTAACTTTCCACATGTAAGAACTCTGGAATTAGCCTTTACATCGGTAATAAGATCGATAAGACTATGGTACGAGGACAAGACATGTTATAGATATGGACATGTTGAGCATACTAAACCCAAAAGAAGGGGGGAATGACCCAACAACTGAGGCAGAATCGGCAGGGCTTACAAAAGTTACAACCCAATAGTGTAAAAAGGCAAAAGTAACAACATAAAACAACTAGACTCTATGTTTGGGTCAACCTAAAGTGGTAAATGACCGCGAGGGGTGACAGTCAGATAGAGCTTTTTCATTTTGATATGTCTTCTCTTGATTTTATCTGATAATCATAAGAAGGTAGTTGTTGTTGAGCTTCCTTTAATTAGTCCTAAGACATGAGGAAGAGATAAGAAGGATGAGTACCTATATTCGGTCCAATATTCTCTTATATGTGTTTTGAAACTTCCCTCTTTATGTAGAAAGGGAAGAGATGTAAAAGAAATACCAGAGAAAATCAGAGATATTAAGTAGTAAAACTTAAAGAGATGAAACATAATATAAAATAAATGCATACTACCTAACTTCAGTCCTTGAATACCCTGGCCAGGTATTCATCTATTGAAGGCAAGGTAAGTATGGAACTCTTAGATTGTTATCTTTTTTATTACTCTGATCAAGTAGTCATTTTGAGACAATCTAAAGAGCTTAATGAGGTATAAGATGTGGCATGGATATTTCTACCACATCCTAATTGATATATGGAGAAATATGAGTTAATCACAGATCAACTTTAAAAAAAAAGATGTTTAGTATGATGTATACCTTGGTCTGAGGACCTAGAGGTAACAATCACCTGATGAGAGGTAACAATGTTCAGTGATGAACTAAGGGTTTGAATACCCAGATCTAGTAATCATGATGATGATAATGCTAAAGGATGATGACATATAATCATCCTTATAATTCCTATGCTAATGGCAAGGAGCCTAAGAGGAAACAAGATTGAATGACACATGAACAATTGAAAGTTCATGCAATACTCAAAGAAGGTGATAATCTCTTTTCTTTAATAAACAACCCTAAATAATGATGGGCTGATAAGAAGGATTATGTTCCCTTTTGACCTTTCCTTTCAGGAACATGACAATCAAGTAAGTCTTATGACACTTGATATGCATGAATAAGAAGTAATCTTTAGATGGATACTTTGAAAAATATCAGCTAGTCTTGGATTTTAGTTCCAAGACAAAGTATGTGTGCTACGTAATGTTCCGAGATGAAAGAAATGTCCTATTATATGTTTGGTTATCTAGAAAGAGTAACTTTGAGATTAGTCTAGTTACATAATGTAGTATGGATACCATATGTTAAGGGTTTATTCCCCGCATAAACATGACATCAAGAAAGATGTATGAGTTGAAGGAACAATTGTAGAATCATTTTGGGAAAAGTTGATCAAGCTAAAGATAACTTCTTAATATATCTCTATCTAGACTGTTAAGTCATCTTATACATAACATCTAGAGATACCTCCGAGATAGTTCTTCTTTAATAAGTAGCCTCTCCTTATGACAAGAACATAAATAGCTAAGGGGATAATTGATACAAGTCATAAGAAAGTTTAGTGTTGTGTCAGTAGATTTGAGTGGCATAGTAGATGCATGATAAGACTTGTAGTCCCCAAGTGGGTGATAGAACATAACTCTGGTCTTTCCTTGAAAGATAAATGACAACTAAGTAAGGGGTATGGAAAACTCCCAAGATCAAGGATCTTATTATATAAAGATGTAAGTTGAAAAGGTGACAAATCAGTGAGGTTTGACACATGAGTTAAATAAGGTATGTATAATGATTCTCTGACTAAGAAAAATGTTACCTGACATAGAGTTGACTCTATAGTCAATAATGAAAAGGACAGTGGAGTATGTGTCATGTATGACAGATTCTATGATAACCTTGTGTGAAAGAACTTTGTGTTGATCAAAGTTCTATGGCATCTCCATGACATTAATATGTTATGTGGAGACTTGATGATATGATGAATAAAGAATATATGTCTCCCTTTACCTGGGATTTCGGGGACGAAATCCTTGTTAGGGGTTTATAACTTGTAATGACCCTGACCAGGGTTATGAGGTAACCTTGTTTGTTTTGTCTAGGTAAGTTTCTTAGAACTTTAATATAATCCTCTAAAGTTTTTTTCTATCAGGTAACAAACTTATGTTTCAAATTTGGTCATGTTTAAATAATGTTTGAGCAATGTTCTCATATTTTGGACCAAAATGCAATTTACCCAAGATAAGTGGGTATAGTGCAATATTTCATATTTTGAACATGCCTCATGTGTTTTAGCATCATTATAGAGAGAATGATGCAAGGTGGTGGCTTTTGGAAAGCCTAAATTCCAAGTTTGAACTTGTTTGAATAATGTTAGTGACTTGTGTACCAATTTTGGTGCAAGTTGTAATTTTCCCAAAGTATAGGGTTGATATGAAAATTACCACCTCTAGAGTGTCCATGCTCCCTCCTATTATCATTTAGATGAGAGAGAAAGAAGAAGGCACCATGTTTGAATCATATTTGAGTATGATATTCTTGGTAATGAAAAGACCAAGAAAGGGTTGAATGTGAAACCCTAATTTGAGCTTATATCGGGTTGTAGAGTCCATATGGGAGTGCCTATCGGCCAAGGAGCCATAGAGGGGATCCCATATCGGGTTTTGAACTCTTGGCCTTGTCCATGACTAGAAAAGCTCCTCAAGGAGGTGATCCATGTCGAGTTAGATGCTTCTTGAAAAAGTTATATCAATTTGCATAATTTATGAGATAAAGATGAGATATCTTATCAAACAAGATAACTAATGGATGAAATATCATCTCTAGATCATCCTCAAGTGTTTTGCATGTCAGGCTAAATATGATTGAATGAAAGTTCAGGTTTCAACCATGCATGGACACGTGGCACCTAGTAGCTTAAAATGGTGACACCTCATATACACACTTTTTCATGAACCTCAAGTATATATACCCTTCCTTTCACCCATAAGTGGAATTTTTCGAAATCTATCACCCCCTTGCTCTTAGATATCGTGCATAGAGTCTAGATATCGTGCAAGGGTGAAGTAGTATCGTGCATAGAGCTTTGGTATCATCCATAGCAAAGTGATATCACCCATTGCAAAGTGATATCGGCCAAGTGAGGGATATCGGCCATAAGTGAAGGATATCAGCCATAAATGGTGAGGTATCGTGAATAGGTCTGAAGATCTAAAGTATTGGACCTTTGAGAAGCTCACCTTCAACCTTGGGAACGTGAAGCTTTGGAGCTTGGAGCTTTGAAGTTGCTCTTGAGGTGGGTTATATAACTTGAACTCAATTATGTTATTATTTATCATCAATCTTGCCTTAGTTAAATGATTTACTTTCAAATAGAATTTTCTTACATAATTGATGAATCCATGAGCTCTAGTAGTAACCTAGGATAGATGTCCATGAACTAGAACAAGTAGAATGAAGTTCTAGAGCTTGAAGATGATGGTATCGCCTTATAAAGTGATATCGGGTTCAAGCACATAAGCAAGCACCTCTAACCTGATATGGTGATGTACCTACACCACTAAAACAATATGGATATGAGTTTATACTTCCTTGAACGATATGGTGATGTAGTATACATCTCTTTCATGATATGAGGTCAAAAATACCCCTTGGGCACAATATGGTGTGAAGCACACACACACCTCTTTGCCCGATATGGTGTGAAGCATACACACACCTATTTGCCCGATATGGTGTGAAGCAAACACACACCTCTTTGCCCAATATGGTGTGAAGCATACACACACCTATTTGCCCAATATGGTGTGAATCATACACAAACCTTTTTGCCCGATATGGTGTGAAGCATGCATACACCTCTAAGGTGATATGGTAAGCACACATACACCTCTAAAGTGATATGGAAGCAAGCATACACCTCATACCCGATATGTTAAGCACACATACACCTCAAGGGTGATATGGGTAGAAAGAACACACCTCATACCTGATATGGTGGAAGCACCTCAAAACCAATATGAAGGAAAGCACCTTATATGCAATGTACTTGATGGAGTAACACATGAAGTGTCTTATATCAAGTCATACATTAAGAGGTATGGAGTTTAATGAATATTGATTAAGTAGGCTAATGTACCTTGAAGGAAAGGTTGAGCCAACTTAATAAAGTATGAAGAAATCAACATCCTAGTGATGATGAGAGAGAAACTCATACTTCTATGATAATCATAAAATGAGCATACATTGATACTCCTAATATGTGTAGAATCTAAATTAGGATTGTGATTATTGATGAATGTACTTGAAAACACTAGTTAGCTTAAAGAGGGAAACCTTAACCCTAATGAAGGGTAATGATGTGATTTGAAACTACAATTGGTTAATAAAGGGGAATCATTAACCATATTGAAACCATGTTGATAGCATGAAATAATAAGCATAGCTAAGTATGAGCTATGATGTTTCATATAATACCAATTAATGGGCCTTGTGAGCCATGTGATTAGTTGTTGCCTAGTGAGAGGTAACAATATGTTTAATAGGCCTTGTGAGCCATGTGATTAGTTGTTTCCTAGTGAGAGGTAACAATATGTTTAATGGGCCTTGTGAGCCATGTGATTCGTTGTTGCCTAGTAAGAGGTAACAAGATGTTTAATGGGTCTTGTGAGCCATGTGGTTAGTTGTTTCCTAGTGAAAGGTAACAAGATGTTTAATGGGTAATGTGAGCCATGAGAATATTTGTTGCCTAGTGAAAGGTAACAAGATGTTTATAAAATTCTCATGTAAGAAATGATAATTCAAAATAAACTAGGAAATGGAAACTTAGTAACATAATAATAATAAATGGATACAATAATAATAGTGAAACATTGATCATACATGCTTTATGCTTATAACCAAATAAGGGCTATAGTGTTTTGAATATGCTTAAAGGAGATATGAGGAATAATTGTATTATATAAAGGATGTGGATAAGTATGATGACTTGGCCAAGGTATAATGCCTGGCTGTGACCTCAGGATTGGTATAGTCCAATGCTTGGTTGAACTCAATCTCAGGATTGGTATAGTCCAATGCCTGGCTGAACTCTATGATATTAGGATTGGTATAGTCCAATGCCTGGTTGTGACCTCAGGATTGGTATAGTGCAATGCCTGGCTGAACTTGATCTCAGGATTGATATAGTCCAATGTCTGGATGAACTCTATGATCTCAAGATTGGTATAGTCCAATGCCTGGCTGTGACCTCAGGATTGGTATAGTTCAATGCCTGGCTAAACTCGATCTCAGGATTGGTATAGTCCAATGCCTGGCTAAACTCGATCTCAGGATTGGTATAATCCAATGCATGGATGAACTCGATCTCAGGATTCGTATAGTCCAATGCCTGGCTGAACTGGATCTCAAGATTGGTATAGTCCAATGCATGGATGTGACCTCAGGATTGGTATAGTCCAATGCCTGGCTGAACTCTGTAATCTCAGGATTGATATAGTCCAATTCCTAGTTGAACTCTATGATCTCAGGATTGGTATGGTCTGATACCTGGCTGAACATAATGATGTATATTCACATGATTGGTACAATTTAATACCTGGTTAGCAGATTGGATGAGGCCGACATATAGAAATGAGAATGATTCATGGGTGTCATACCATGATAATATTATCACAAGATAAGCTTGAGATGTTGATATAATATGATGGGTAAATGATACACATGTTTTTCATATTCCTTATAAAGTGAACAGATGATTTACTGCTCTATCCTAGACAGTTACAATGCTTTAAAAGATGAGAAATGCTCTAATCTTCTTATCCATAGTGATTAACCTTGCTTATTAATATAAAAGAATCTCTGCTCAGTTTATATTGCTTAATTGTGATAATAACATTGTTGGCGGAGAGTTATATCTCTCGCTGGGATAATTGTCTCACCCCGTGGGATCCACATTTTTTAGGTGGACGTGCATGAGGGGGTTGAGACCGTACTGCAGAGGGAGAACAACAGCAGCAGGGACAGCTCAGGTTGAGTGTACTATCTATCATGTCTTGTAGATAGAAGTCCTTTGTGTCGTCTCCGTACTCTCAGGTCCTTGGATTTAGTATGTGTTTGTTTTGTGAACAATCTAAGATTTTGTCTTGTATTCCTTGAGGTTTAATGTTGCTTTAAGTATATGTTTTGAGAAAGCAACTGTTATATGTTATCCTCGAGAAGAGATGGTACAATGTATGTACAATATGATCAATGATGAATATCAGGTTTTGGTTCTTCCTTAAAGAGTTTTCTTAGAAATGGATCTCTTTGCAAAATGGTTTTATTTTTTAGTGATTCTTGTTAATCAGCTGCTTATGGTTGTTCTGCTTAATTAGTAACGATTTGACTATCGGTTTGGTGGCGGTCGTTACATCACATGTGTGTTAATGAGGATCTATATCATCAATGTCAAGAGAGGAGGCAGTGGTGTGCTTATCGAGGTCATCCATAGAAAAGAAGTTGTGCTTATTCCATGACGTCAGAGTGCATATTAAGGCATAAAGTGAATTCACCTCCTGGTGAGATGTGTGTGGTGTCACTGGCATGCATGTGTTTTGTGTCAGCTTGGGATCCTCAAGAACTTTTTGTTTGATCTTCTTCATGGTGTCTGGCTCAATATAGGGGAAGTCCATCTAGTGTTGGGTGCTACCGGGAGGATTGTGGACCAATGTTGTTTGGTAGATTATGTTTATGTTTGTGGTCTTCTATCTCTTGGCCTTAGGTGAAGGAGAGGCCATGTGGCTAGTGTGTGTGATGGGGTGGGGTTGATTAGGGATCCATACTTTGTATTTTCCTAAGAATTTAGTATTAGTGGGTTAGGTGGGGTTCTTAGGTCCCCTTGGGAAGAACCAAATAGCAGAGTTCTTAGTGTGGTCCTTAAATAAGGTGAGTTTGTTACTAGGGTGTCCGTCATGTAGCTTGATGGTATACAACTCTCCCCACATTGAAGGTTAAGGAAGTTAAGTAAAATGATTTTTCTTTGTGGATAGAGAAGACACAATAGGCTTTATTAAAGTCATTTGAGTGCAATGTATCAGAGAAGATGAATTGAAGGGTGGCACCAAAACATTGGCAATCTTTTTGAAAATGGCTTTGCCCGAGAGGTGTAGTGGTAGGTATGACATGGAGACCCATCTAGATTCTCCCGTTCCAGTAAAGGTAGAACCTCTTTCAGTTACCCATTTTCTAATACGTGCTTCACATATCCTCACCAGATGGGAAGGTGTTGATATGGTCGATGATCTGCTCAAATTTAGTGTCGAGAGGAATGGAGTAGAGCAACTAACATGGGAGTAAGATCATAGGTTTTGGTATGGTGCATCCAAGTAGGAGGATAGCTAAAGCTTTGGTGACATTAATACACTCAATGTCTTGGTTGTCAAGGTTGTTTAATGATATTAAGGATGATGTTATGGGTGGTAAGAGCCTTCAATAGTCTCATGCAAGAAGTAGGGATGTCAAGGGGGCATTCAATGATGGGGGGAAGTCAGAATGTTGTCCCATGGCGTTAGAGTGTGAAAGGGTCGAGTGGGTTGTGTTGAAAGGTGACAAGGTAGGTGGAATAGAAGAGGTTGCCATGTTGGGTTTAGAAGGGGGAAATTTAAATGTGTGTTACTTCTGTATGGGGTTGAAAGGATCGACAAAATAAATATCAGATGAAATCTTCTGGGATTGTTTTATGCATGTTGTATCATGAGAACTGAGACTCAAAGGGTGGGGATAGGTGGGTTTGAAATGTTTCAGAATTGAGGGGTTATTATCATAGAAAGGGGTGAAAGGTTTGAAGTAGACTGGATATCCTCCAGATACGCAAGGCGTCTTATTGGTGGTGGTCCTCGAGTGTGGCATGTCACAGGGGAGCCTAGTGATAGGCCTAGAAGGATGGTGGTTTGAAGGGTAGGCGGGAGCAGATACATATTTCGAATGAGTGTGATCTAGGAAATGTGAGGGCATGTGTGGTTCGTGAAATGGGAAAGAATCATATATATGTAGTATTCACATATGGTCATATCAGAGGCACCTAGAGAAACGATGATATTTGTAAGGATGATAACGTTTGTACTTCACAAAATGCCATTTGTCGTAATGGTCAGCGTTATCCTAAATAATATGTTGATTCAAAACTAGGTTGGGATTTAATAGTGATAAGTTGAAATGATCAAATGTCAGCTTATCATGTGTGTTGTTCTTGGTCAATGATCTAAAAATAATATAGAATGATCATCAACTTCTATTTTGTGAATATGGTGCAATACCTTAATCTCCTCGGAAGTTTAGTGAACCCTGGTGGGTGTGTTGGAGTCGGGGATGTGGTTGTGTCGTCTAAGGATGTCTCTGCCTCTGATGATGTGTGGGAGTCTCCTTCGTTAGATGAGTGAGTATTGTTGTGTTCATCTTCATAGTGCGGAGTGCTACTTTCAAGTTGTTTGGTTGTATCTACCATCAAGCTTGGTGCGATAGAGTCAGAGGATTTGAATCAGAATCATGTTGTTGAAGTCTTTGTGCAACATGGTGATAGCCCAATGAGTTCTAGGCAAAAGAGAAACATGCCATCTTTGACTTCCAGGTATCTCCATGCTTTGGGGATGGTGATGTTTCTATTCCTTGGCGATGATTCTAATGTAGTAATGTATTGTTGTCATTTGAAGCCCTCCGGTTCCGATTATGTACTGTTGTCATTTTAAGCATTTGAAGCCATCCGGTTCCGATGATTCTAATAAAGTTATGTATTGTTGTCATTTTAAGCATTTGAAGCCCTCATATTCTCATTTTGCCAAAGTCAGAAGAGTGTGATTAGTGTCGGTGTATCATGCACTTGCTCGTGTCTACACGTCTAATGCATATGTTATCATATGTTGTTGTTTGTCTCGATTATTAATATAACTATCTTTAAAACAAATCTTATTATTACTACTGCTAGTAAAATACAGTCTCTCTTTTAGATGCACTATCCAAACGGCACTTCGTTTCACCATCCATTAAAAGTAGTGAAGTAGAGGTGGCGGGTGGTGCAGTACAATGTCCACCTCTGCCATCTTACATTACACGGGCACGGCCCAGTAGCTAGCTACACCGCATTACCTGCGCAACCCTCTTCCAAACTGGGCACCGGCAGTAGCAGAAGCACAAGACAAACCTAGATACAAAATAAACATACAGTAGAAAGTATATGAGATGATGACAAACGAGAGCAGACGGCCACCGCACGAAATACAAAGGGCAACCGTCCATGGACCATGGTCTCTAAATGCTAGCTACTACTACACTTTTGATCTTTGATCGAACGACAGAGGAGGCCGCTGCATTTTCAGTGGAACTGGCCTCCGGAGTAAGTCTGCCCAAAGGACCAATTGGCCGGCGCGACATCGTTGGACACCACGGTGCGGCCGTCGCTGGCTGTGACTTTGAACGAAAGGGCCTGCCCGTTCAGGTTGGTGTTTGTCTGCCAGTTCTGGCCCCAGTTACGGGACATGGGCTGCCATCCCGTGCGGCTCCCCTTGACGGAAACGGAGTGGACGTCGCCGGCGCCGCCCACGTTGGTGATGAGGACCAAGTTGAAGTAGGAATGGCCGTTGATGGTGAAACGGATGCCGCCTTTCTTCACGCACGCCACCCTGAGTACACAAAAAAGATACGGGTTAGTTTGCCTGTTTGTTTCTCAACTGCAAAGCAAACAAACGGAACAATGTTATACCTCCTGTACTCTACCGGCACAATCCCGGCCTTGTACTGCGCGATTTGCTGGAACACCGGCTGGGACAGGTCGAAGTGGTGCAGCGGCGGGTTGCACCAGCCTCCGGCGTCGTTGGGAAGGGCGTTGTTGGGTGGGCAGAAGTTGGTGGCCGTGACGGTGATGGAACCAGGGAGGCACCATTTGGAGTCCTGCACGCACCGCATCTCGTAGCACGCGCCGCAGGTGAGGCCACCGTTGAAGAGAGCCGTGCTTAGGGCGGCCGTGGCCGTGCCGTAACCCTGGCTGTAAAGATTGCCGTAGCCGCAAGCGCCGCCTGGTAAAGAAGCATTTGGGGACTCCGCTCGTTAGATATAATCTTGTCAGAATGGCGACATAGGAGAAAGATGACAGCTTTGTTGAGAGGAAAAAGAGCGACATTTTGGACAGGGATTGTGACGCATGCATTGCATTGCATTTGCATACCCATCGTGCCGGAAGCGTCTCCCCCCCCGTAGAATGTGGCGTGGGCAAGAGTCCACCCTGCTCCTCCAAATGGAGCTGATGCTGCCACTGGAGCTGCTGCTGCTGCGCGGTGACCGGCGCGGTGCCCTCTTCCTCTTACCCACTTTCCCTCAACGGGAGACGCATGCATGGTCAGCAAGAGAAGCAGGGAAATCCCCACAAGAGCAAGGAGCTGATGCAATGCAGGTAGCCCACTCATATCCATTCCCCTGCAACGGCAAACAACATAAATTAGTCAAAAGTAACTACAAAGTCACACGACACCCCGGCCTCTAACGGGACACCAACGACATCCCGTGATGACTGCAAACGAAACGAAGAAGGTGCATGTGCTTGCCTGGGTCAGGGTAAGGAACTAGGAGCACGACTGGAGAACGAACTGAAGCGGACGGAAAGGGCTACCAGATGACTAAACAGGATTTGAAAACCGTCAGCCGGTGAGCGATGAAGGAAGTATAGCGGGCAGCCTTTAAATAGAAAGGATGGATGGTAGTACATGTAGCCGTGTATAAATGCTTCCTTTACCTTGGGTATATACCTCCTCCGGGCAGCACTTACTACGTACAACTTCCCGCTGCCTGGTGTCTGTCGCCTCTTTACTCTGCAGTTAATTGTTAACGAACTGGGGACGGTTGCATACCTAACTGTGTGCATTCACGGATCACGATCCACGCTGTAGTGTAGTTATTGCCTGTAACTGCAAAATAAATTCGCACTTCAAATTATTTTCTAACCAACCCAACTCCCCAATAACTTCTTGGCATACAAAGTTTTTCTTGTTAGATTATCCATATTTTAATGATTATTTCATCATTCTATGCGTGTTTAATTCTTCTATTGAGATTATCTCATATTTATAATCGCTCTTCAACTATGCCAAATTAGAAACCCTAGAATTTAAGCAATGAAATTCAAATCATGCATAAAGATCAAAGTTGAAGAATAGCCGAGAATCAACGGTTGGGCTGCCAGAACCCTATCCTTAGTGGGACGACTATGCCTTGTGAAGGCAGTCCTTTCCGCTCTACCTTCTTATTGTTGACTCAAGGTCAATTAGGTCAATGTTGACTCACGTCTAAATTGACTAAACCCATGTTTTGATGATGACTAACCATTCCACATTTTGGTGTCTAATGTCTCTACTTGAGTAATTTCAGATTATGTATAGACACACTCCAAATGCCCTAACTTGCGCATCTCAAATTGGAGAAAAGACAAGTCAAAGTCATACAAGTACACGTTTTTGTAATATGATGTATATCCATTAGAATCATGTTGTAAATCACTTGTAATGATTGTATGACTTGCAATTAAGCTTAGAAAAATATCAGGAACACTTAGATCAAATTTTAGAGCACTTTAGATGCATCTTAGAAAATCAATTACAGGCACTTGGTCGGTCGAGTTTCCCACCCTGAAACTCGACCGATCCACCTTGGTCGATTTTCTGAAGATTGCATCGGTCGAGTTGTGCACCCACAAAACTCGACCGATCGGGTAGCAGGTCATTTCCAGTTGAAATGGTCGGTCGAGTTTCCTCAGGACAAACTCGACCGATCATCTGAATATCGGTTTGCTTGTTGCTTGATCGGTCGAGTTACACCCATTAGAACTCGACCGATTGCACTGTACCGAAAAGTGCAGAAAAGTGTTTCTAGCCGTTGTGGAGTTGCAATAAGTGAAAATAGATCCATTGCAAGCCACAAAACGGCTAGTTTTCGTTCACAAGTGTTCCCAAAGGTTAAGAGGCATCCCCAGCTATAAATAGGACCCCTTGGGCTTCATTCCAAGGTTGAGCATTCATTGCAAACTCTTTGTGAGGTTCCTATTCTATAGTTGAGTGCTTCCTACAGCCTCCTCTCTCTCTCTAAGCTTAATCACTTGCAACATCCATTAGAGTGAGTAGGAGATTTGTAAGAGAGCTAGTTTTATATGTATATCTTGTGAGGCTCTCACTTCCACCACCTCCCCATCTCTCATTTGTAATCATGAAGATGAAGGTTCTCTCTCTTGTCCAAGAGAGGTGAAGAAGAACAAGGGAAGGAGTCCCTTGGTGAAGATCAAGGTAGAAGACTTGGAGCTAGAGTGGGTAAGCCCTTGGAGAAGGCAAAAGACTCAAGCTCAAGTAGGTAAGACCTTGGTGGAAGCTTCTGCGAGTGAAGGTGAAGTCAAAGGCGGAAGATCCAAGAAGAGTGGGTAATTCCTACAAGGCCGAAGACTTGTGCAAGAGTGGGTAAGTCCTTGGAGAAGGCCGAAGACTCTTGCAAAGTGGGTAAGTCCTTGGTAAGGTTGAAGACTCTTTGTATTGGATAGGTAAGTCCTTTGTTGGTCATGTATTGTAAGTCTTATAAGTGAATATAAGAGTGCAATTGTTGGAAGTCCTAGAGGTTGACCTCTCTAGGCAAGTGGACTGACACACTTCTAGTTTGAAGTGTGGAACCACTCTAAATAGCTTGTTTAATTGGTGCATGTTCAATCTCTCTTATCCTTGCTATGTATGATTTAGTTGCACTCAAATTACCTATTTAGCAACCTTATCTTTTGATATATCTTGAAGGTTTGATGAGTTTTGTTTAAGTGCTTTCAGCTCTATTCACCCCCCCTCTAGAGCATCTAATCACCCATCTAGGATCCAACACTTATGTCATGCAAACGGCTAGAATTCCGGCGAGCGTTTGTATGAAGATGGACAAGATCATCCATTGTTTTCTATGGGGAGGTGGTCACAATGGCAAACCCTTGTCTCTGGTCTCTTGGAATCTGGTATGCACTAGCATGGAGGCAGGGGGCTTAGGCGTGAAGTCCATGTCTGACTGGAACAAGGCACTTCTTTGGAAGAATTCTTGGAGACTACTGAATAACAAACACTCAATGTGGAGCGCTGGTTTGCAAAACAAATATAAGAACTACTCCCCCCAAAGCAAAGGGAGGACCACACCTCTCTGGAGAGCTCTTCACTCGGGCATCGAGTTTGTCAAAGAAAATAGCATTAAAACTATCAACAATGGAGAAATCACTATGGTGTGGGAGGATAGATGGGTGCCTGGGGTTGAGAATTTGGGTGACATATGCTTAACATGCATAGATAATAGTATTGCCGATCTCAAAGTTGCTAGTCTCGCTAATCTCACAGGTGAATGGGACATTGACTTCTTGAAAACTTACCTACCTAATGAATGTGTGGAGAGGGTTCTACATCTACCCCCTCCAGTAGCGGGATCGGGGAACGATACCTGGAGCTGGACTGACGATAGTACAGGTAGATATTCAGCTGGATCAGCTTACAACAAGATCAGGGGCAGTGCACAAGAATCGGATACTACTTTCTGGAGAAACATATGGTCTCTACTTGTACCAAGTAAAATCTGAATGTTCATCTGGTTGGTGGTACATGATGCAATCATGATTAATGCTAGAAGATCACAATGAAGGCTCATTGAAGATGATATCTGCCCCAGATGCGAGGCAATGGTGGAAACAACAATACATGCTCTATGGCAGTGCCCTTATGCAAAGGATGTTTGGAATGAACTAAAGGTTGGAGAGGACCCACCAGATACTACCGGAAATGCATGTCTAGAATGGCTAAAGAACAACATTATGACCAAGGAGGAACATCCTGTCACCTTCACGACCACCTGTTGGACGATTTGGAAGGCAAGGAACAAGGCAGTTTTTTAAAAAATTATTCTTCCTACTACTCGGCAGATTACCCAAATTAGATCTCTGCAGATGCTGCTCTCTACTCAGACATTAAGTCCTCAGATTTGTACTCCTAGTATTCGGGAAGAGGAGGAGAAGTGGACGGATCTAGCACATGAGGAACACCTTGCTATTGTTGATGCTGCGGTACATAAGGACAGAGCTGCCATCGTCGTCGTTGTTCTGGACTGGAATGGGAGATGGCTAGGGGGACGTGCTCACACCATTAAGACTTCTTCGGTGGTGGAGGCTGAGCTTAGAGAAATACTTTTTGCTCTCCAAACATGCGACAGTAGACAAGGAAGGAAGATCACTATCCACTCGGATAGTAGCATAGGTGTCACCGCAACCATGCAGATGGGGGAGCTCAATCTGGGCCTCACCCCTTGGATATCCAGGATTGACCATGCCAGAACGAGGTACTCTGAAGTGCAGATCATGAAGGTCCCAAGAGGTAGGACTCACATTAGTGACTCCCTTGCCAAGCACCATATCCAAAACAACTGGGAGGAATGTGTTTACACACATCCCCCACTCGACCATGTGGGTCATCCCCTCCCTTTCCCTCTATGTAATGGTAGTAGTACTACCAGATTTCAATTCTCAGTAGGAACTGTTGTAATAAATTCTTCTTTACCTGCACGAGGAGGGTGGGATGAATAAGAACACCCCCTGACTTTTCCCCAAAAAAAAGAAGAGACATAATCATATCTAGCTCTTTGGTGTAATTTAGTTATGTTGATTGTATGAATTGCATGTTGATCATATATGCAAAATATTTAACTAGAATGTAGAATGGATTTTAATTGTATTTGGGCCATTTATAAAAACTTCAAACAGTTAGGACTATCTGATGATTTCTCCATTAAAATTGAAGCCATTGTGCATGCTTCTCTAAGTACCGGTCATGGTACAACTCAATTGACCAACAAAAAGCTACATACCTAGGCAACTACATTGACCAAGTTCAAAAGTAAGTCTCGACCGACTAACCTAACTTCACTGTGATACTAGTGGTTGTCGGCCAAGTTTTCCCCGAGGAAACTCAGGCGACTATTAGTAATTGTAGCTTTATGTAAGTGCAAAAATAACCATTAGAGGGGGATAAAAGTAGAATTATGGCCATTGGAAATCTACCTACTCCCTCTTAATGGTCAAAATTCATCTCAATCAAGTCAACTATAAATAAGACCTATGAAGGATCTTTATAAGGTCAACAATCTACTTCTAAGATATAGTTGAGATAAAGTGCCACAAAGACCCTCTAAGCACTCCCTTGAACTTGATCACTTGTTACATCAAAGAGTTCCTATGTTACTCGTAAAAGTGCTAGTACCAATTGTCTATTATGAAACTCTCTTCCTTCTTTCATTCTCTTTCCATTAAAAAGATCAAGTGAAGTTGTTCCTTGTCTAAGAATATGTAGGGCAAGCGGACATAGGTAAGGGTAGGTAAGACCTTTATAAGGTTCTTGGGCCCTCCTCTTAGAAAAAGAAACTACTTAATCTTGAATTGAAAAGAGAGGTCTCTTAGTGTATGCTCTCATGGCCGAACATAAAGTGATACTCAAGATTTACATATCTTAGAAGTTTACATGTGTAAGTATTAGAGCTACGACCTTTGAGTTTGAAAAATTGTAGATACTTATTTTTCTTTTTGGTTTGTTCGATCTCTGTCATCCTTTCTGGTATTAATTACTACAATTAAAATTGTGATATAATATGAATGTCTAACAAATTTGGTTATGTCTTTTAATAACTTAATTCACTCATCT
Organism: Alisma plantago-aquatica; assembly: GCA_963693085.1. NCBI lineage: Eukaryota > Viridiplantae > Streptophyta > Magnoliopsida > Alismatales > Alismataceae > Alisma > Alisma plantago-aquatica. The sequence continues at coordinate 368,410,805 of OY856409.1, read as the reverse complement.
TCCCCTTTTGAGCCCGCTAATCCTACAAAGAGTCTACTGGTCGAATTATATTTTAGACTTAGAATCATACCGATCAAACTATACTTCAACCAAGAGTCATATGATATCAACTTTGGAGTAACAATTATATCACGATCAAACTATAGTTTAACTGACAAGCTTCCCTATCAATAACTAATTGATGAATAAGCTAACCAAGATGTCCTAATTTAAAAAAAACTACTAAAATAGTTTTGTAAAAAATCTATATAACCCTAATTAATGTATAAAATTACAATTAGGTATAACATAATTACTACTGTCCAAAATTGTTCTTACATGAACTCTGTCAAAGGTGTGATTTACAATTATTTAATCAAAAAACATTTCATCATCAAAATTTGAATGTGGCGATATCGAAAACCCTACAATAACACCTTCGAAAACTACTCTATGATTGAACGTTGATTCTACATAAATGTTAGAGATTTCGATGCAAACCAAATGACCAGAGTCATATGAGATTTGTTACAACCATATCTTACTTTACTCATAATTTGAGGATTTAAGATAATCCTAGTGTAACTACACCTTTATTAAATATTTTGTATTATTATCTTGTTGTTTATATTTTTATCTTAGATTAAACTTATTCTTTAATAATGTGTTATGAATACATCGAAGTTTAAACCTCAGTTGATTGGTATTAGTCCACATATATTGGTTGAAAGAGATTTCAAAATATATACAAAATTAATTAATTATGAGATTATCGTTCAAGATTTTCTTCAAACTTTTGCTCTAAACTTGTATAGAATTCAATTATGAATCCAATACAAAAAGAATGTACCAAATTGGAGTTAAAATGAGAGATTTGTGGCACTTTTAGTTTTCACACAGAATTACAATCGATTGACAACTAATGGTTCACAAACCGGTAGTTTCACCAAATGATGGTTTCACAAAATGATGGTTTCACAAACTGATAATTTTATGTTGTGCTACCGCCCAACCCAGTCAATCAGAAACTGCCATAACTTTTATTATGCTTATCAGAATTTGACAAAGTTCATTTCATTGGATTGTTATTTCATCTCTCTACACAAGCAGTGCCTAAACCATGGAAAAGATAAACTGAAAGGCAACTCCTAAGGTGATTTTTTGGGAAGAATTTGAAGAATAAGGAGAATTGAAAAAACTAGCTAAAAATATATAATGGTGAGCCGGTTTTAGCTATGGATTTCTTATGTTTAACCCTTTCCCTTGCTTAGAGTTTTTTGTAGGACTCACCAAAGGCTCTCTTTACCTCCTATCTTCATAATCTTCCTCTAGTTGGCACCATTTTGAGCTACAAGTCTAACATTAGGTTGTTTGATGGTAATTTTGGAGATTTTATCTCAAAATCAAGTTGAGTATATCACAATCTAGGCATAACAGGATTAGATTTAAGATCAATAATGTAGGATCAGATATGACTAGAAAATTATCCTTCAACTATTATTTTACAAAAATTAAGCCAAAATCGTAGAGAGCATAAATTGTATTCTATCCTAAACATTGTCTTCGACTAGTTGAGCCAAAATATGAGATTGCAGTTGAGTTATTGATCATTTTAGCACATTTGTGATGTCTTACATATGCATTTAGTTTGATAATAAATTATCTACATTTTTGGTGAAACGAAATAGTAGAAGTAGAGGTAACAAAACTTTGATTTTGTCCTAATTTCTATAATATAGAATCATAATATGACTATTTGATCTCATAGACATATGTTTCTAGTTAGATACTTATGAAGTCCAAAGAATAGTTCATTCTAAGTATTTATTAATATGATCATTCTATGAGTTCAAGAAGATTACCTAATTAATTCTAGTTACTTAGATTATGTTCAATGTTTAGAAAGTGATAATCAAAGTCTTAAATACAGAGTTAAGCTAAGAACAATATAGTAGTAAATCTATAAATAAAACTAAAGAATCAACTCAACATTAGATGTCCCCAACACCATACGATCCATCACAGAGGTAAGCACTGTGAAGGAGGAAACATGCTTAATGACTTCCAAATTTCAGGATGAGGTAGCCCAAGTGTACCAAAAAGTCACAGGGGACTAATCCTAGTGAGGACAATTTACTTAAATTAGTGAGGTACCTAATGCTTCTAGTGGTAGAAAATGTACTTCAGTTAGTTCATATACTATTCAGTAGGTCATCCCTTATGAAACCATTGATGTAGGTAACTAAACCAAGTGGTTTGACTATCTGCTTGAGTACCCATCTTTAAAGGAGTAGTCTAACCTATCCAGTAATTGTTTAGCCTCCCGAGGTTAGACGTTGTGAGCCCTGTTATAGGCCAGGGATCTAGTTTAGTAGACTTAGATTCGTGAGTCTACTGTAAGTCTTATACGGCGAGATTGTAGTTTTTTGTGATAGTTCTACATATTGGTGGTACAATTCATTTGGGTGTAGGGGATAGAAAAAGGAATTAATGCCATGTTGCATGATTTATAGCTTTCAAATATCATACTTATGATCATAGATTGTTAATTCAATTAGAAATATATATATGAATTATTATGATTTCTTGATGGCTTTTTACACACTGGGCCAATAGCTCACACACACTACTAAAAATATTTTTAGGAATGGGTCCAACTCAGTAGGAGGAGTAAAAAGCTAGTTTCATTGGTAGTGGATAAGCTGCCATCTTTAGAGGAAGTTATCTTAGTTAGATGGTCTATTGTCCTGGACATGTGAGAGTTAGTATTGATAATAATTTTGTAATAATTTCTAATTGAGATATATTAAAGTTTAAACTTATTAATTTTGGTTGATTATTTGTAAGAGTAAAACTCAGTTGAGAGCTCATGATGATAATGTTTCTCACATGTTATCTATTAATCTAACATGAGATTTCATTAGTTCTATTAAGTTTAAAGAAATAAAATTTTAAGTATGGTTTAAGTTAGTGATTAAAAATAGATGGTTAGTCTAATCCCTCTTTTATGAGTTTAAACTCTGGTTTATGTGTATGGGTCACATCAACTCTTAGTATCAGATTTTAGGTTGGGATAGATGTGGTAAGAGGGAAATAGCTTAGGATATTTTCCTCTTTGGACTAGAACTTCCTAAGAGATATGTTTCTATAATGGATATGCAAATGGCAGAAAGAGGATGCAGTTATGGAGCAGAACAAGTTCATAGACATTATATCCCTGACCCGTCATGGAGAGGATATAGATGAGGTATCCACGATGTATCATATCATTTTGGAGACAAATATAAGATGGACATGAGGTCTTCATATTCTAGTAAAGATAAGATGAGATCCTATGAGCTAGTGAAGAAACTTGGGATTGAGTTTTTTGGGACAATAGGCCCAATTGTGGAAGATGTGTGTTGCGATGGCTGGAAAACATTTTCTACTGGAGTTATCCAAGGAAAAGTAGATTAACCATGGTATCTATATACTTAAAGAAGATGTTGGATTATGATGGCATGGAGTAGAAGATAATAGGAGGAATATAGTGATGACATGAAGGACATTGTGGATGAGTTTCACCTAAGTATTTCCCTCCTACCTTCCTAAGTGATAAGATTGGACAATTAGACAGTGTTAGACATGGAAGTAGTATAGTTGGTGAGTATGAAGCATATTATATGTTTCTAATAAAATATAATACAGTTGATGGTTGTTTCTAATAAATTACATTTAAAGTTCAAAGAATAGTTCAGTCTAGTATCTATTGGTATACGCAGTTTATCAGTTCAAGCATATTAATTTATTAATTCTAGTGACTTTGATTAAAGTTAGAGTTTAGAAAATTATAGCATGAGTCTTAAGTATGGAGTAAAGCTAAGAACAATATCATAGTAAATATATTAGTGAAATAAAGAATCAACTACAAATTAGATACCGTAAACACCGTAGAATTCATCATAGAAGTCTATAATGTAAAGGAGGAAATGTGACTACTTACTGGTAGAGTCCAGGATGAAGTAGTGAAATGTACCAAAGAGGTGCGGGAAACTAAGTTTAATCAGAATAGTGTCCTTAAATTAATAAGGTACCCAAAATTAATCATAGATTCTAGTTGTACCCAATGCACTTTAGTTAGTTTAGATATTGATCAGTAGGGCATTCCTTATGAAACCATTGATACATGTAGTTAAGACAAGTGTTTTGACTCTTCACCTAAGTACCCATGTTTAAAGGAGCAGTCTAGTTTATCAGGCCAGTTGTTTAGCCATCTAGGCTAGACGTGGCAAACTCTGTAGCAGGAGAAAACATTAGTTTAGTTGAGTCAGAGTCTCTGATCTATTCTAAGTCTTTATACGCTGAGATTATAGTTTGTTGTGATACTTCCACATTCTAAAGTACACTTCATATAGGTTCAACACATAATAAAAAGAATAAAAGATCAATGAATCAACTTAGTGTGTTTACTTATTATAGTTAATATCAGAACTATTGTAATGTTTCATGACTTATATATATCAACTGTCATGCTTATATTTGTATGTTGATAATTCAATTAGCAATACTTGAACAATCATGGATTCTTGATGACTTTCCATACACTGAGTCAATAATTCACACCCTCTACTACATATTTTTCAGATTTAGGTCTAGCTCAGAAGCTAGATTTCATCAAGAGTAGATAAATTGAGGGTCTGAGAGGAATAATTAGTTTAATTAGATGGTCTCTTATCTTTCTTCTGATCTTGAAAATGTGATGGTGATGATTCAGAGTGGTTCTATAATATTTTATAATTGATGTATGTTATAGTTAGAAATTGATTATAATATAACAGTACAACTCAGTTGAGAACTCACGATGCTAATGGTTAAATCAAATATTATCTATTAAGTTAATAAGGTATTTTATTAAATTTTAAGAAGACAAATATAAGGTTGATTTCAGTTAGTAAAGGCTGATTTTCGATGTCAAGCTAAATATATTGTGATAGTTGTTCTCAAACACCAAACATCCTAAGTTGTTGTTTGGTTGATCCAGACTAGGCATTGTCTTTTTGTGTCAAGTAGGCGCTAATTCCGACTAACACATTCTAGTTCTAGTCTTGTTTTGTTTGACAGAAACTAGACTCACGGGGTCCCTTTCAGATTCATTAATCCTCTAACCAGACCAAGTCAGTCCTGCTCTTAGCATGATTTCATATTCCAATCCAGATTGTTGTATTATTTTATTTCATATGTTAGACTAAAAAACACAAGTTACATATACTAGTCCAATCTAATAAGTGCTTGCAATGAGATGCCTTGTCAAATAAAAAAAAATTGAATTCAAATAAACTAGCCCGAATCGGTCGACTAGCTCAACCCGAATTTCATAATTTCGATCTCAAACCAAACAGAGCTTAAGAATTTCAATGGGAAGGTTGTGAGAGGGCGCTGCTTAATTAGAACTTGGCAATTGTTACATTAGGCAGTTTGTTGAAGGAATAACAGGGTAACGACACTGTAACATTTTTTCTAAGGGACGGGTGTTATAGCTAAGATACGTGGTCCACTGCCCGGTGACAAACACATAATTTACAAGCGAAGATCTCTCGTCTGTTCTTTCCTTCATTGGCACCTGCTGTGGCTATCTATATATGCTGTTATGTTATGTGGCCAACGGAGGCCGTGTGTCGCGCGCAGCAGCTGCCTCCGGGCTAAATAGGTGTAGAGTCATGTGTGTCGTCGGGTCTCCTGTGCGGTGGTGGCGGGTTCACAGGCCGTCTACATTACTGTTTGCTTCTGTAGGTGGCACTGGGCAGGCAGCAATCACGGTTTGTTGTTTGGTTTCTTGGGGGACTCCGCCCCACACACACACACTCTCTCTCTTCCTGCAGTAAAGGGTTGTGTTTTATTGGATTTGCATGTGCCACCTGCATGTTTGCTCTTGCCCGTCCGTGGAGAACGAGTGGTCGAGGATGTGACCCTCCTGGCCCTGCTGTTTTCAACAGAGCGTTGGAGTCGGTTCCTTCCTGTATGTCTTCAGCTCGCCACTCCCACATCACCACTCCGTTCAAGGCAAGAAACCATCATACATAAAGCAGTGAAAATGCGGGTTTATTAGTTACCCACAACCACAACATCAATGTCGGTCGGAGACCGGACAAGAATCACCAGTATTCATGTAAAAATTCCATCGTTTTTATAATCTGGCATTTATGCGCCGTAGCTAGCTTTGACTGCTACATTCAAAACCCCGGCGTTTTGCCAGCTGCGGGAAACCTGACCGCTACCTGTCGGCTAACTTCCTTTCCGAATACCATTGAATTGGGGAATTTATACCATTGGGTGGGTGCATTGAAAATCCAAGTTTAATTTGCTCAGGGCGTGGATACTGGATGCATCAGGCATGCCCACTAGAGGACCTAAGCGCTACAGTTTCACCCATCTGGTGGCATATATCTGGCTCTGATGAGGAGCTACAGAAGTTGACCGACCAAGGCAGTAAGCGTCTTCTCGCAGACAGTTGTGTGAAACAACACAGTTGACGACCGACACAGTCCAGACTGGTAGTTGCTTGTTTTACTCTGTTTCTCTCAGCAACAAATGGAGGGCGATATGCCCTTGTAACACTGGTATGCTAGCTGCAACAACTGGAATGAGTGAATCTAGTGTTCACACAGGCTGACATGTGTTTGTTTCACGGATAAAATGCAATATGAAATGTCGTTAATAACTAAGCTGCATGCGGGTTGCTACTTATGTTACACAACAGAAATGGCTTATAAAGTCATTTTTACAGGTGTCGGTTGTATAAATAAACCGACACCGAAACTATACAGTGTCGGTTGATAACATAAACCGACATCCAATCTATGAAGGGCGCCCAGACAAGGGTACCGCTTCTATTCAGTGTCGGTTACTTAATAAAAAACTGACGCCTAAAATTAACCGCCAAATCTAAAATTTCCAGCGAAAAAATTACCTCCAAAATTAAACCTATGGGTCGGTTGATAAATAATAAACCGACGACTAAAGGCTATTCGCGAGACAGAAATTGGGCACATTTTGATCGTCGGTTTAACCACAATGACCGACACTTATGAGTTTTCTCGCGCTGTCCGCGGGGAATTTTTCACACCCCTTAATCGAGAACAATTTTTTTAATCGGCATATGTATTTAGACGTCGGTTGTTTTTTAGTTACAACTGATGACTATAGTTGAGAATAGGTGTCGGTTTTTGTGGAGAACTGACACTGTTAATTTTATGTGTCGGTTTATTTGAATAACCGACGCCTATGGTACAGTTAATAGCCCCGCGAAACAGATCTCTTTTCCCCATTGTCTCTGTTTCATTGCGACTCTGCTAGGTCTGGCGATTCTGCTCCCCACCGTTGCCGCCGTCGTTGCCCCGGCCGCCGTTGCTCCCCCGCGCCGCCAGCACTCCTAGTCGACGCCCTCGCCGCCGCTCCTGCTGCTCTCCCTTCCGCCGCCGCTCCTCGCCGGCGCCTCTCCTCTTCTTGTCGCCGCCCCCGCCGGTGGTTGCTATCCTCTCCTCGCCGCCCTCGTCGCCACTCCTCTCCACTCCTCGCCGCCGGCGCCGACTGCCAACTGTTGCTAGGTCTTACTCCGGCCGCTGCTCTCCTCTGCCCTCAAGGTATGCCCGCCCTGCCTTCTTCCTTCTTCCTCTGCTCCGGCGGCTGCTTGGGTGGTGTCAAGGCACGCCTAGGCTGTTGTTGGGCGTTTTTTATTTTTTTAAAAGTTATTTACTTATTTGTGTTTATTTATGTACTGATTTTGTTATGATTTAATCATCTACTTAATGAAATTTATTTATCAACTGATTTAACTATATTTTTCAATTGATCTGTATGTATTCATCTAATGTTTGTATTTATTTATGTACTGATTCAGCAATTAATTGATCATCATCTACTGATTTATATTAGTTTATCAATAGATTTGTATGTATTCATCTACTTATTTGTATTTTTTTTGTCTACTGTTTTTATTTAGTTATCTTATCATTTGAATTTATTTGTGTACTACTTTTGAAATTATATAATCATCTAGTGATGTAACTTTATAGTGATGTAACTTTATCACAAGCTCATGAACCATTAGATCTGGATCTTAATTAGGGTATCTCTACCATCCTAACTATGAAATTGGTAACTTATTTTATTGTTTAGTATATTGAGAATCCTAATCACCGTTCTTGCTTAATGATGAACTGTAATGCACACATGTGACATGCTTGGAATGTAAATGATGAACTTTTCCCTAAATTGCCAATCATGCTTTTAAAGACATCAATAATCACCCTAACTTGAAGAACTAGGATTTTAGGTATAAGAATGACAACACATGTATTTGTTGGCCTAGAAACCCGTCCAAGATTTACTCATTAGGAGTAAATCTTGGATAGTCCCTGGTTTGGGACTGTTCTTGAACACCTGATCTCGCTTAGGATGTAAGTGTATAATGTTTATTGAGTTTTTGAGAAAATTTCGGCAGCATTTCCCCGTTTATTCTCTAAGTACATATGTACTTAGAGAACAGTGGGGAAATGTTGTCGAAATTTTCTTGAAAACAATACACATTATACACTTACTAGTGAGATTAGGTGTTCAAGAATGGGATAGGTGGTACACATTTATTATTTATAAGAATGACATCACATGTATTTGTTAACCCTAGACCCTAATATTGTTGTAATGTATATTTGATTTCTCTTTGATCATAGAATGGATAGATCATGGATGTCCATTCGCAATCGCTGCACCCCAGAGTTTATTTCTGGTCTTGACCAGTTTATTAGATTTGCCAAGGAACATAGGAAACAACCTGGAGATAGGTTCTACTGTCCATGTAGGCATTGCGGTAACAACTTGAAAGTCATCACTAGTGACAAAATCAAAAGTCATGTCATGTGCAACGGGATTATACAAGGCTATACAGAATGGCACTGGCATGGAGAGATTTCAAACCCGAAACCAGTGGATGTCGATAGCAGTGCTTGTGGTGCTTGTGTGGAAGAAGAAATTGCCTACGATGACATAGATGTGAATGAACCAGTTCTAGTAGACATCATTGATGCGATGTTGGATAGTTGTGCGGTAGAGCACACCGATCCACCTCCCATTTTTAGAAACATTGTGCATGATGCTGAGATACCGTTATACACAGGTTGTACTAAGTTTATGAAGCTTAGAGCTGTGTTGAGATTGTATAAGCTGAAAGCTAACAATAGATGGAGCGACAAAAGCTTCACGTCATTGTTGTCTTTGTTGAAAGAAATGCTTCCTGAAGGAAACGAGCTGTCAATCTCAACATACCAGGTAAAGAAATTGTTGTGCCCAATGGGAATGGATGCCAAGAAGATACATGCATGCCCGAATGATTGTGTATTATTTCAAAAGGACTATGCAGATTTGAAAGATTGTCCAAAATGTGGTGCGTCACGGTATAAATTGACGACTTCGGGGGAGTCCAAAACTGGTTCTCCTGCCAAGGTGATGTGGTATCTACCTATAATATCATGGTTTCAACGCTTGTTTGCCAATCCGATAGATGCGAAGAATTAGAGGTGGCATGCAGATGTTAAGAAAAATAATGATGGGATCCTACGACATGCGTCTGATTCCCCACAGTGGAAGAAGATTGATCTATTGTACCCTGAATTTGGTGAAGAAGTCAGGAATCTAAGACTTGGGCTTTGTATAGATGGGATGAATCCGTACGGGACATTGAGAAGCCAACATAGCACTTGGCCAGTCATGCTTGTTATATACAATCTTCCTCCCTGGATGTGTATGAAAAATAAGTACGTAATGCTGTCGTTGTTGATATCGGGTCCTAAACAACCTGGAAATGACATCGATGTTTATCTTGAACCTATGATTGATGACTTAAAGAAACTCTGGGGTGAAGGTGTGATGACCTATGATGCTTCACGAAGAGAGACATTTCGTTTGCATGCTATGTTGTTTTGCACTATTAATGACTTTCCAGAATATGGGAATTTATCTGGATATAGTGTCAAAGGAGCTAAAGCGTGTATTTTTCTCCGTCATTCTTTGATATCATGGTACATCTTGTTGTCCACTTGACTAGGGAAGTGAAAATGTTGGGATCAGTTTTCTTGCATTGGATGTATCCCTTTGAACGATACATGAGTGTTTTTAAAAGTGATGTTCAAAACCGTTATCGGCCTGAAGGGAGTATTATTGAGGGTTATGTGGCGAGAGAGGTTATGGATTTTTGCAATAACTTTCTCAGTGGTAATGACACTCCTGATAATGACAAGAATATTGACGAGCAATCTGGCAAAGGAATTTTGGGATCACGTGTGAAAGTAATCAGCCGTGAGCAGTTGGAACAAGGTCACTTGTATATTTTACAAACATGGACGAAGTGAACGTTTATATCGAGGAACATACTAATTTCATCAAGAGACAATATCCTCGAGCCAATACAATGTGGCTTGCTAGAGAGCATAACAAGACATTTATTAAGTGGTTTGAAGATAAAGTCTTACATCAACTATCTCAAACACCATATGATATTACTGAAACTATCAAATGCCTCGCCTTTAAACCAAAATTGACTGTTATGTCTTATGAAGGGTATGACATTAATGGATTCACATATTACACAAAGCGCCAAGATGATAAGAGTGTCGTCCAAAATAGTGGGGTCACCCTTCAAGCATCGATTATGTTTTTTGCAAGTGCAAAGGATAAGAGTCCACGTGAAGCTAAAATGTCATATTACAGTGTCATTGAAGACATATGGGAGTTTGACTACATAGATTTCAGAATTCCTCTCTTAAAATATAATTGGGTTGATAACACCAAAGGAGTTATAGTGGATGAATTGGGTTTCACTTTAGTGAACTTTGAAAAGATTGGTGAGAAGGGTGAACCATTCATATTGGCATCACAGGCAAAACAAGTATTTTATATCGATGATTCTGCAAATGATAAATGGTCGGTTGTTCTTCATGGTAAAAGACAGTTCATTGAAGATCCTATAGATGAAGAACAATACTATGATAAGTATGATGACTCCAGTTCATTCTCAGTTGGGTTGCCAACACCAGCAAATATTGAAGCTAATGATGACTTGTATGTGCGCGGAGATCACAATGAAGGATTGTTAATTGATAAAAAATCACAATATTAGAGGCATGTTTATATTTTTTATATGTTTTATTTTTCTGAATATGTGAACTTTACAATGTGAATGTGATAGAGTCCTATATACTCATTAAGGTGCTTGGAATAATTAATTATAAAGTCCTATATACTCAATAAGGTGCTTGGAATAATTAATTATAAACATTTTTCAGTCTTTTTTATTTTTCCAGAAAAATCTGGTCGGTCGAGTTTGTCTCTCTCAGAACTCGACCGATCAAGGTTCTGTTGTGATACAAAACGTCTTCCAAAAATTCTAAAAAATTAATATGTTGTTCAAAACTGAGTATCTCCTGATGTGAACTTTACAATGTGAATGTGAACTTTACAATTTGAATTACTTTACAATTTGAATTACTTTACAATGTAAACTTTACAATGTGAATTACTTTACAATTTGAATTACTTTACAATGTGAATGTGAATTTTCAGATGGCTGAGCATTCTCCTGATGACCGTGCTGATGATTACCGTGAGGGTGAGGACATCAATGCGCCGCCTCACAATGTAAGTTTTAAAAATATATCATATGTTTATATCTATATGTCCATTTATAGTTATATCTTGTAAATGTGTTTATTTTGTCAAATTTTAGGTTGATGATGCACATGTACCATCTGAAGCACTTGAGGTACTTGATCAGCAGCACCAAAAAGTTGACAAGAGAAGGGGAATCACTATGATGAAGAAGTTAATAGCGCAAAAGGGCAATGGACCCAAACTTGTTGTGGATTTTGATAATGTAGGAAATGCATCTGGTGTGAATCGCAATTCGTTTGTTTCATATCTTGGGTATGTTACTCGTAGCCATTGCGGTTGTAAGATAGATTCTTGGTATAAAGTTTTCTAAGGAGAAGAAAGATGTAATATGGAAGAATTTATGCGTGAGTTATTATTAATTTGCAATTCTATTTTGTAGATTACTAATTTTTTGGATATTAGTTAATAGCAATTCTATATATTTTGTAGAGTATATTTGAATTGGATGAAAAGTTGCATCGTAAATGTGTGATGCAACACTGTGGGAGAGTCCTAAGGAACTATAGGACAAATCTCACCCGAGAATATATAAAATAAGTTGACAAGAGGAAGAAGACAGCCACTGAACAGTGGAACTTCCTGGACAAAGAAGAATGGGACGCGTTTGTTGCTTCAAGACAAACTGATGAATTCAAGGTATTAGGTGTCAGTCCCAATCTCATTAATATATGTTGTATTCACCTATTCAAGATTAACATTTACTGTTACTAACCAAATCATTAATGTGCATACTAATTAGGCCCTCAGTGAGGCACAAAAATCAAGGCGTGCACTGAATGTGCATGACCACACAATGGGTCCAAAGGGGTATGCAGGCATTCGCCAAAGACTACAGTCTGAGGCTACTGCTCAGTCTGCTGCTACTCAGGAGTCCTCTACTATAGGTAGCACACCTCTGCCTCGCCATGATGACTGGATAGCTGGGAGGCAAAATAAGAAGGGAGAAATAAGGAAGCCCGCAACTGTTGAGGCGACTGCAAAAATGGTAAAATACAACTCTTACAGCAATCGTTTGAATATTGATTATTTGTGGTGTTTTCTTAATTACAAATTTTTGTTTTGGCAATTAGCGGGAGTTGCACGAGATGGGAAAACAAGGCAAGTTCATCCCTGAGGGCACAAGGGATGAATTGACAGTTGCCCTGGGTAACCCAGAGCATCATGGACGTGTTAGGGCTGCAGGCGTTGGTGTGGGTATCAAATCTTTTTTTGGGCCATCCCAACGCAAACATGTCCCAAAATTGGGACTTTCACAAGAAGAGGTAACATATTCTTTCTTTATAATGTTACTGTAAAAAGAGAATTCAATAATTATAAGCTAACGTTTCTTTTATCCATGTATAGGTAGATAAGCTAGTTGATAGGAAACTCGAAGAAGCACTGAAAAAGTGACAGGCATCTCAGACTGCCACTCAGCAGACAATACCTATCATAGCATCCCGCTCTACTCCTACTACAGAGGTTGGGAGTAATCCTGACCCACCACCTAGCACATCCGCTGTAAGTATTTTTATGACATAGTAACTAGTTTTTTAATTCAAGATGATATGTTTTCAAGATTATATGTATATATGAAATTGTAGTTCTTTCAAAAAAAGATGATATGTATATATGTATATAACATTCTTTACACAAAAATTTGTAGGGGTTGAAGCCATGCCGTCTAAAAAGTAAAGAATATGTCGTTGCAGAGGCGTCGGCTTACCCATCACTACCAGGGGAAATGTTTCACGGGTCTCCATTACCAGCTGGTTGGATTCATGTGAGCCCGGTACATATATTCTCCAAGTGGAAGTATCTTCCATTGCCATATGCCCACCCAGATTGTGACACACTTGGTGAGGCAGAAGGCAGAGTGATATTGTGGCCAAAAGTGGATGTCCTCTTTACTAAAACTGTATGGTAAATTTACATTACGTTAAATTGTTAGTGTGTGTGTATATGATGTCAGTTGATCTGAAATTATATATATATACAGGTTAAAAAGAAGACACCCACAACATCTAGGCCTCCACCTCCATCTCCTACATTACCCAGTTGGGTTCCACAGGACCTACCTGTCCCGTTAGGTCCTAACTGTAGGGGTATGGCAATATGGTTAGGCGAACATGATATAAATTGCCCTATAATTGTTTCTATAGATTCAGATGTTGCAGGTCAATCATACGAAAGCAAACTATTTATACAAGATATTTTGGAGTTGTTTCGATATGATTGGATAAATACATCTGTGATAGAGCTATGGATAAGGTGAGATCTTCTTTATACATCCATATACCATGTGTAGGATCTGGTGATCTGGTTTCTTATTTATTAATGCATGTGTAATTAATACATATTTTGCAGCTACTTAGATAAGATATGTGCAGATTTTGCATTCGAACATGTAGGATTTTTGATTCCATCTTTGATTAGTCTAGTAGCTAAAGATCCTCCGTCAGTTCAACAATACTGTTGTGAGGCTTTTACAAATTTTTTTCAAAATAAGAAGACAGTGATAATAGCTCCATTCAATGTAGAGTAATTTTACTTTGCTTATTATAATTTGGACTTAAAAAATTACATTTTTATTGTGGATTTTAAGTTATTAATTTTTAACTTTTTTACCTCTAGTGGTATGCATTGGTAGTTACTAGTTATTGTCCCCGAGACGTTCACTGTCTATTATCTAGATCCTAAGGGGAGTAAATTGAATTCAAAATATGGACACATAATGAAAATGGCATTATTTCGATGAGAAATATTTCATTTTCATATCCGTTAACATATGTTATTACATTACTATTTAATTATGCAATGTAATGTGTTACATTAACATGTAGGGGTTTACATGAGTTCAAAAAGGCTGGAGGAAAGGTCCCCACGAAAAAGAACCAGCCAATAATTTGGAAGAACGTGAAAGTAAGTTCCCGACTGCAATATATATATATATTATTTATGTGAACAATGCTTAATTAGTTGTATTTTTTAATATTTTGTATGTTTGAATTTATAGTGTGATACACAAGACAACGGATGGGCATGTGGATACTATGTGATACGATTTATGCACATGATTATCAAATATGTCGCAGTGGACATTGATACTATTCCTGAGGTATTATATAGTCTCATTAGATAATATGAAATATATCAATCTTATTTATAGCTCATTAATCATATATATATCATTCTATTTACAGGTGTTTACAACTGACCACACTACAGGAAATGTCTTACCAGATGTACATGCTCCCTATACGATGGGAGAATTAAATGAAGTAAGAGAAGAATGGGCAATAACCATACAAGTAGTGGGGGTCTTAACATATAATTGGGATGTTGATAGCGAATAATGACTAAAGAATGATATTTTGTAAATGAATTTCTGAATTATAATATATGTGTGAATATTTCTACATGTTTGGATGTTTCTACATGTGTCTGAGTGAAAATGAATGAAACTGTTGGTTGCTATATGATTGTTTCTACATGTGTGAATGTGAAAATGAATGGAACTACAGATTGCTAGCTACAAGAATGTTTCTAAATGTGTGAAAATCAAATGGAACTGTAGGTTGCATTGCTAAATGTGTGAATATTTTTGTTGTTAATTTTTCAAGTTTGTGGTCTGTTGTTGGCTGATATCAATGGATGTCGTAAAACCTGCAGTTCATAACTGAACTGCAGGTTTCTCATCCTGCGACCAGCCATACAGTAGGTTTGTAGACTGACAGAAAAAAAACAAAAAATAGGCGTCAATTATTTGTATAAAACCGACGCCACATAGTTACAGTGTCGGTTTTTACTCGTAACTGACGTCTATTTCCTTAACACCACGGCCGTGCTGGCCACCACGGCCGTGGCAGTGGACCAGACACCACGGTCGTGCTGGCCAGTACGGCCGTGTTGGGAGTGATATGACATCGATTTCTTATCTAATAACCGACGCTGATAGTGCCCAAGATGGCGCCCTTCTGTGGCACGAAGGTATATGGCGTCGGTTTCTTATCTAATAACCGACACCTATAGTGCCCTGTTGGCGCGTTTTTAGTGGCGCGCGAAGGGTTTTGGCGTCAATTTTTGAATCGACGCGTAACGGCTGGGCTTTTAGCATCACCCACATAGGTGTCGCTTTGAAACTGACACTAAAGGCCTTAAATAACCGACACTAAAGGTCGGTTATGTACTAGTGATTCTTCCTCTAGGACCAACACGTGTAGGGCTGCCTCTCTACAAATTATCAAATTTTAGATATACTTATCCATACAATTCTAATTCAAAGACACGTTTTGTGGACAATATATCTTAATACTATTCAAACGTGCTTTGAAAGTCATTAATTAATATATCCTTAGGGTACCTATTGGACATAGAGCATATACCGTTACAAAACCTTAACCCCATTTTTAATTTGTACATATGAATAATGTTACACCTATGATATGCCAAGATGTGCTAAGAGAGAGGAAAGAGGGTTAGACATGGTTGTTAAGCCAAAGTTATCTTATCTTGATGTTGTGAGATGGTTGTTAAGCTAAAGTTACCTTATCTTGATGTTGTCAAGGGTAGAGGTGGACTTCTCCTCTCTTTTATTACGTGTGCCTAGAGGTTGGAAGTACAAATCTGGGGTTTGACTCCCAAAAGATTAGTTTGAGGATGGAAAACTCTCAAAACATGATGGTTTAGAAGACTCCAACAAGCTCCGTCTTGCCTGCCTCAAAACCTAAAATCCTAGCCCTCGTAGATCGTTTGCCAACAGAAGTTTCTAGTGGCCATCTCTCTTGGATAGCTACTCGTTAGCCAAAACTCTAGATTCTATAAATGGTAAATGAGGGATTATACTTATAGTGGTTGGTTGGGGTCTGTCTAGGTTTAGGATTCAATTGGGGAGTCTCAAAAGTGGTTGGGAGCCAAGGGGCACATGTTAAAAAGGTGCCCTCCCTCTAGCAGTCCAGATCTGCTGTGACGAGTTCCTATTCCACATCATGTTACAAACAATCTTGACCATTCATCTACCCCCAAAAAAAACCTCTTAACAAATTTAATTTGGTATTTGTACCGCCTAGATCAATTGTAACACGCTGTAACAGGCTCCTCGAAACAAGGAATTCAATCCCTCCCTCTAGAGCCTTCATGACGCGTTTAAAACACAGTCTGACTAACTCAGTCAATGTATAGAGCATGGGTTATGTGGAGAGCGCATTAAACGGGTGCCCCCTTCTGAAGTCTATAGGACACATTTTATGAGGTCTAATTAACTTGGTCAAAGAGATAAGCATGGGTATGTGGGGTGCGTGATTTTTGTACGTCACTCATATCTATAGGGTTCCAATCGTGGAGGCAGAGTGTCTAATTATAGGGTTCCAATCATGGAGGTAGAGTGTCTAATGGGCCAAAAACCGATAAAGAAGGCACGACACATGCCAGATGGGCCTCCTACTTGATTTCAACCTCTCCATGCACATTAGTTAGGTTGCACTATAAAGTAAGCTAAAAATCTTGTCCTAGGTGACAGGATCAGTTTATCAAACTACTTGGGTTGTGAATACGGTGACAAAACCCAAGAAAAGTTGTAAGGAGTGGGACTCGAGAGGAAATCCACTCCCTAATTAAATTTGTTAAATAAATCCATCTATTCTAAACACACCAAAAGGTATGCTGGAATATATGTAATTTTTTTATTTCTCAAATAGTATACAAAAGAGCAAAGTATAACAACAGAAATATTTCATAACTATTTTCAATTTATCAAGCTTATAAAAATAATCTCTCATTAAGGAGCTTATATGAAAGTACGTACAACATCATCAGGATCTAAGAAGAAGGATATCTAGCTATCTCAAGTCTATCTTACATTAAGAGTCATCTCCAAAAGCTAGGTCCACATCTGCATGTCATGTTCCTCATATCCTACACCTGAGGTTGGAAGCATACCCCACAAGAGAAGACAAATTTGAAGTTGTCAATATAAAAGTTGGTATGTACATGTTAATAGAGAATTGAGCAATATAAACGAAAAAGGACATCAAATATAACAATGCCTCCCATAGAAAATAAAAAGTATTGTCCAACTAGATATAAAAAAGAACTTGAATTTCAAAATGATGATAAGCAAGTCAATAAATGGGCATTTATCAAAAAGGATATGATTAACAGAAGAATTCTTGCCATATAACAACATTAACAAATCATAATCAGTACATGTAAAAAGATTAGTATAGTTTTATTTATGTAGAGTTGAGACTCATTAAATCTCGATCCTAAGTTGGGTAGAAAGACGCACCCTGGGCGGAAAGGGACGCCCAATATATATAATATGAGTAGAAAGGCACACTTAGGATGGAAAGACACATCCAAATATTATAATAGTACAGATGTACATGCTACTATAAATAAAGTTAGTCCATTTATACACACACAAAATATAAAAATAAAAATAAGTCTAGTCAATCTAAAATAATGGGATGAGAATATACAACAGTTATCATGTGAGGTTAGAGGACCAACAAACAAACATCTGATCATGGTCACAAATAAGATGCAATGTAAGATCATAAAGTCCACCACAATAGGGTTAAGATATCATATACTCAAATTGAATTCCAATGAGAATATCTGCCAAAATAAGATGATCGCAAGATCGAAATCAATATATAATTTTTCACATGAAATAAATTCTTAAAAGAGAGAGAAACTGTGTAGGCTAATTTGTCCATAGGACCAAGTGACATAGGAAAAATAGGTGATTGCTCAATATGATGAATAGGGATGAAATATACAGTAAGAGAGTGAAATCAGAAATTGCTCAATATGATTTAGCAAGGTTGTAGAGTCCCTTGGTCTAGGACCAAGTTGACTTGATATTGAGTAAGGAGGCTCTATCAAGGCACAATGGCAGAAATTGGCATTATTAAGGAAAAAGAAGATCTTTCTTATCCTAAAGACCTCCCTCATCCATTTCTGTCTTTTGTTGTTGTATATTTTTATTTAAAGAAAATAAAAAAGGGAGGAAAGCGGAGGCTAACCCTAAAAGGGAAGTAGAGGCTAATGTTGAAAGGAAACGAGATTAACCCTTAAAATTATGATATTTAGAAAGGTAGTAGTTTTTGTACTGTTTGTAAACCAAAAAGATAAATCAAAAAAGTAAGAAAAGGAAAGAAAAAAACTTATTTTTTTTCCTAACGACACAAAGTATTCTGTCATTTTTTAAATATCCTGGAAAACAATTGGCGGGAAAAGAGGGTAAGAACTTTTTTTATGGTGGAACAGAGTGTTCCACCACTTTTTCTATAGAGTCTTTTTTTATTTTTTCGGTGATTTTTTTGGGAGGATTCTTAGATCCACTTGTCAAATATATTTTTTGGAAAAACTCTAATTCCATTGAAATCTAGAAGGAACAAAAGAAAAGAAAAATGGTAATATATGATAAAACATAGACACAAAGAAATGGGAGCAAAATGGCATTTTTATTTATTCTTTCCCATTATGGGTTAATAAATGCTTATCTTTTTTCCTTTTACAAGATATGTTGTATTTTTCCCTAATAAACAAAAATAGATAAGTTTCTTTCTACCCAAGCCAGATAGTTATATACATACATACATACATACATACATCATACATATATATATGTATATATATGTATATGTATATGTATATGTATATATATACCCCTCCCCATGGCCTTCACACACATATAAATCAAGTTCCTTAGAAAAGTCATCAAATATCATGAAACAATTCATATGGTGATCCTTTCTCAACCACCATTGTTTCAAAACTTGGAACCCTGACTTGGATCTGAGATTCAGACTTTGATAAGTTGAATCACATCTAGAGGTATGTTGCATCTTTTGGCTTCATTCGGCCTTGGGACCGTTTGGTCTTCATACGATCTTGGGACCGTTTGGGTTCCATACGGTCTTGGGACCGCTTGGCTTCATACGGTCTTGGGACCATTTGGCTTTCATTCTTGGGACCCGTTGGCCTTCATATGGTCTTGGGACTATTTGGCTTCATACGATTTTGGGACTGGTTGGCTTCATACGGTCTTGGGACCGATTGGCCTTCATACGGTCTTGGGACTGGTTAGCCTTCATACGGTCTTGGGACCGTTTGGGTCTTTAACAGTTTGGAGACCGTTTGAGCTCTTCACGGTTTGGAAATCATTTGGGGTTCTTCACGGTCTTGGGACCGGTTTAGTTCTTTTGCAATTTTTTGTGTTTTTCTGTAAGAAGAAAGGGGAAAATATCAGTTTATTTGTATATTCATAGTAAAGAGGAAAGTCTATCTAATTTATCTAAGAAAAAGCATGGGAATCTAAGAAAAACTAGTAATATAACATCACAAAATGGGAGGTTATCAAATATTCACCTGACTTGTATTATAACTTCTTCAACAATCCCAACAAGTCATGTAAAGGTATGATCAGCTAATTGAAATTTTCATTCATATAGTTACCACCTCTATCAGATCGAGCCTCTTATCTAGTGTCAATGGCATAAGACTTATACTTACACCTAGATCATCTAATCCTTTTCACTCTTCATTATCCCCAACATTGAATGGGATCGTGAGTAGCCAGGGTCTTTCTACTTCATAGCATCTTTTCTTGAACAAAGGCAATTGGCATCTTTTCCAGCTTGAAAATCTCTTCTTATTCTCCTCTCTATTTATTGGTGATTAGATCCTTGAAGAACTTGGAATAGGTCAGCATCTCATCAATAGCATTGCGGAACAAAATACCAAGGTGAAGCTTATCCACACATTCGATGAATTTCTTATATCGTTCCTTAATATGTGCCTTGATGAATTTATAAGGGAAAGTTATCTTGAGAGCATAAGGGCTCCTATCTCTTTAGCATATTTCGGTTCATTATCCTTGGAACAATTCTTCCTTCTACTTATTTACTTTGTAGTTTTCTTCTCTAGGAATTGGTGTATGGATCTTCTCTTGTTCCTTTGCAACTATTTCATGTTGAAGGTCAATATTAGGTGCAATGGAAGTTTCCAGTTGGGATTTGATAGAAATTGGGTCAAGTATATTCCTATACCTAAGAGTGTCCATCGTAGAAGACTCATGACCACTTGGCTTTCACTCTATGCTATATGGGATCCGCCCAATTGGGTACTTTACCAAGTCTTCAAGATTATCCAGTTGTTGATCATAATTTTGTTATGATTTTACATATTTTCTATATGTCTAGTCACACTTCCCATTTGAACTTGCACGATGCTTTGCATGTTATATTTTCATTTATAGTGCTTTGATTCATCTTGTTGTCAATCTCAACTCTCCTTTCTGTGGAGGCAGACATCTCATAAATTATATTGGGAATGTTGTATTGATAACTAGATGGTATGTTACCTCTCTCAAACTCGGGTGGTTTAGGGGTGGTGATTAGAAGTCTGGTTAAGCACGTGATAGTTCTCTACCGTGACTATGTTTCCATAAGAATATCCAGCATGGTTAGGTCTCTTGTAGTTGATGTACAAGACATTCTATAGCACTCCCTCTTGATTGTCTTCTTCTTCATGGGTGTAAACATAGTAGTCAGATCTATGTCTACTTTTTATGCAAGTAACGTAGTTTGTTACTACCTCTACACAATTATTGCCCTTGATATTGCTCTTTGTCAAGGTCTGCACATTGCAGTTATCTTATCTAGGTTTGTTGTCAAGGCTTCTAGAGCTTTTAAATTAGTAGTAGTTCCCATGGCAAAGACATTTATAGCATGTTCTCCCTCGTAGTCCCATCCAAATTGGAGTGAGCCATGTTTTAGAGTACTTCCTTGGAACACTCTGAGTTATTTCCCATGAAATTGCTTCCAACAGTTGCATTTATGAATTTCATGTCACTTTGAGTGAGACCTTTGTAGAAACTTGTAATCAGGAATCCATAGTCAAAACCATGGTGTGGACACTCTCTTTGGTAGCTCTGATATCTCTCCCAGGCATCAAATAAGTTTTATATAAGCCTCTAGTTAACCCTGATAATCTTTTTCACACACTTGATTGTTTTCTTTACTAGGAATAATTTAGTCACAAATGAATTATCTAAGCCCTTCAAATCAGGTATACTTCCTTGCTTTAGGGTGTGGTACCATGCAAGTTCCTTGTCTCTCAAATAGAAGGAGAAATCCTTGCAATAAATCACTTCTTGAAGAATCGTAATGATATCAAGGTGTCACATACATTCTTTAAGGTGCCTATGTGATGATAAGGGTTGTCCTTAATAGAATTTACCTCAAAAGGTTCTTTTTCGAACTATGGCTATGAAAGTTGGCTTCAACTTGAAGTTGTTCGCATTGGTTCTTGGAGGTATGACTAGTTTCCTTGTCTCATTGGCTCTTGTTGCATCTAGGGATTAGAGAGATAGAATAATTGGTGGTGCTCCTCCATCTACACCTCCACATGGGGTGGTGGTTGTTTCCATTCATAAGTGGTGAGTTTCCTCTAGTTGCAGTCATAGTTATCTTAGGAAGATCAATCTGGTTCACACTTAGTACCTAACAATTTTACTATGTCAAGTTAAGATATGAAACACACAAATACTTTTAGTTGTACTACAATTAGTAGAATGTGCGTGCAGTCGAATCTATTACTAAAATCAATAACACTGACAAATCTTTGGTAGGCCTTGGGGTCTTAATAGTTTTTTATTGCCTCATCCCCATCAACATCGCTAAAAGTTCATCTGTCCTCAATGCACATGTTCAAAATAAGAAATAATGTGATACAAGTTTTAAGGATCGAAGTTTAAATTTATAACCAGATACCTTAGCACACCTACAATAATAATACAGGGTTTGAAGTAGTAAGCAGGATCAAACATAGGGACAAGGAGTGACAAATCATTTAGGAGTTATATCTTAGCTTATCTAAGTCAAATGGAACTATGGATGGATGTTATTTATAGAAAAAAGTAGAAATAAGAACAAATGAAGGCAAAGCAAATAGATCTAGTTTATAACAACAAATCAACAAATAGTTTATTTTGATAAATTTCAATATATTTGGATATTACTTGGATCAGGATCACCAACCAAGTGCACTCACTGACATGGAAACACGCATACCCTATGTATACCCTTACTATAATCTATGAGAAACCATCCTTAGTGTTAATTTTCTTCTCTCTCTAGATCAGGTTAATATCTATATTATATGCACTCATTTCTCTCAATATGACAAACATACAATCATATGACCATTATCTCTAGCGATCGGACACTTGCATGCATTCACACTACTTGTCCACTCCAAGTATAGTCTAATACAACCAATGAAGGTAGTTGAAATCAAACATTACAAGATGATATCTAAGCATATAAGTGATGTAAAGAGATAAACATTGCTAAGAGAAGTTGCATTTGATGTAATATGAATACATATATGACTAGGAAGTCTTGATGGCTACTCCCAACTCAAGTTAATGAGTTTATCCACACATCTTATATTGAGACATGTATGTTTTACATGTAACAAAGGCCATAACCAAATAAAAACAAGGGATGGATATGAAACAATGTGAGGAAGATGGGGAGACAAAAATGTAATATTATCCATTACTATTTAACACCGATGTAAACCTATTTATTCCGTGTTGGCAGAAAGGAAAATGGTGGGAAAAACTTTTCCCACCTTCATTCTCTTGAATTCAGGCAGTAGATTCCTCCAAGTGATCCAAACCAATGAGAATTGGACTCTCATATTTGTCTACTTATGAAGTTTTGATGGAGAGTGGCCAGTTTGGAAACATTTTGTGATCCTAGAAGAAGAGATGCCTTCTTTTGAAAGCTTGGAATCCCTACTTATAAGGATCAATAGAATGCCTGAGGAACATAAGTGTGGGGGATTCACTTTCACCCCAAGCCTCAATGCACGTGCATCAGGGTGTTCACTTAACTAAATTGGTGGTGGCAGATGTCACAAAACATTCATTGGTAGACAAAGGTCTTGCAATGTCATCAGTAGGTACTTAGTCAGTCTTTAGTATATTAACGTCAGTTGTATTATCTTTGGTTGATAAAGTCAGTATCTTCATTGGTTGACATTGTGGTAGGAATCCCATTGGTGGATGTCTTTGTCTTACCATTGGTTCATGAAGGTGCGGCTTTCCATCAATCGACGAGGGATGGATGGACATCGATGAATGAGAATCATCAGGCATTTCTTGTTCTTTTGTCGATTCATTAGATTAGGGTCTCATATGTTGTCAACTGGTTATCCTCTCAAATCATAGAGTTTGATGACTTTCCTAGCTTGTAGCCATCAGTTGACAACTGATGGCATGCGTTGTGAGACACTTCCTTTGATATTTCCTTAAACAAGGGTAAAATCATTAATATTTGATAAAGACAAAAAATGCAAATAATATTTATGTTTAATGTGATAAACTCAAGTATAGTAGGAGAAACTAAGAGTGAATAGGCATATAACATCCAAAAATGGATGTTATCATATATGTGTGTGAATTCCTTTAACTACATCCATAAGATGGTGGGGTAATACCTACATGTATTTTGATTGTATAATTAACTCAAGCTCAAGATATTGCTCACATATACAACTCATGTATTTAAAGGTGGCAACCCAATCTCTTACACCTATAATTAGATTAAATAAGTATTTGGATGCAATATAAACACAAAGATTACTTCAATTTTTCATGTAGAGATCGTGAATATACATATCATTTTGTAGTTCTAGAATTAGGCAGAGTCGTGGTCAATGAGTAACTTATCATATAAGAACACATTTGTAACTTCTAATTAAACCAAGGGGAAATGCTTTTCTCGTGGCCTTGGGATTGTGAACAGCCTCCCTTAGGGTTTCATCATTTTTTACTTCCACAATCTATATACATAGTGAGACTTTCAAGCTCTACACTATGAATAGGCCATATATAAGTCAAGGGACTATCTCGTTTCAATATGATCCATAGTCATACCTCTAGACTATATATTCAACATGTTTTTACTTACAAAACAATTATTACATAAGTCTTTCCATTTTTCATATACTTATCATGTATCATTGAAATTTAGTCATTCCCTTAGCATCTATAGGGATATAGGGGCTTATGGAGCAATTTTATCCTGACCCCTCAGGTCTAATATATTTCTATAGCTTCCCTACTAACCCTAGGTTTGACTTAGGGATCTACCCTACATAGATTTGTCCGAGAAGTCATAAACTTTATTTTTCCTTTATCGTCAATTATGTTTTACTTAAATTTTGGATCTCTTAAATTGTTAGGATTCAATGTCTTGTTGACTCATATTGAACCAATCAACCCCTTCGCTTACATGTGAATTTGCATAACTTCTATTATTCTAAAATAACAAATTTAGCCACAAAATTCGTCCATCATATTTTTCATATATACATTGAAATTATTGTTCAAAACATCAAAGAAAAACATTTAGTAAATATTTTGACTAGGTATTTGTAAGGGATTTCACTCCTCATATACTACCTAATCATTAGATCATAACACATCTCTTCATTTAGGTTTGGGTCTATCTAGGACATCCAAATTTAACTCAAAGATTAGCACCAAAATAAGGTGGCTTGGTGTGTTTCTCAAACACAACAAAACAAACTGGCAAAAGACGGTGCCAAAGGGGAGAGTCAACACCACAATTACTAGGTAGCCATGGCGCTTTCTATCCCCAGCAACAGTGCCAGAAAGCTTGGTGCGTCCACCAGAGGTTACACACTAGCCAGTTTGACTCGACAAGATGCACCCCAAGAGATTGGAACACGCGGTGGATTCACTTTTGATATTTATAAAGCCTAACTTAACACCTACTCACACTAAAACAACTACACACGCAAGTGCACGGGGTCGTGTCGTAGTAAAGGAAGGTGGCAAGTATAGGGTCGATTCATAGGGAAAAGAGGGGGCACTAGAGCTAGGTTTAGTTTTGCAAGGTTCCTACTGCGGAGACTAGGGTTAAGGGTTTAAATGTAATTTGATTGTTAAACTAGGTGAGTAAGAAAGAAATTAAAGGTGAGAATGAAATCTAAGTTAACCCTAGACTAGATTAAGACTAAGTATGCAAGAAAAGACTAAGCTAGGTATGAAAAGACAATTTACACTAAGGCAGGCAAAAGAAAAGCACAAGAGTGAGTAAAGAGCTAAACTAGAAAGAACAAGGTAAAAATAGCGCAAGAAGCTAACTAAGCAGGAAAAGAGCTAACTAAGCTAACACTAGCTAAGCAAGATGAAAACTAGGGTTTTAAAGCAATTAATGAAGGTGTGGGATGTTTAGGGGATGCACTTATTACTTAAGTTGGGGGTGACATATGAACATTATGATTCCATTTAGATTATCCAAACCAAACAATAGGTTAGAGTCTAATGAATTAACCTAAGCTACTAACTGGCCATGGATATGCTAGGTTGTGTATAGGGGAACTAGTCCCTAACACCTCCTACTACCCTTGCAAGGCTCAATAAGGTTAAGGATTAGGTTTAATTCAATTAGAGTCTAGTCAAGTCTAGGTTTCTAGATTAGACATTCCTAAGGCAATTAGGGGCCGAGGGCAGTAATGGGGAGGTGAAATTAGGGTTTTGGACCCCAATTCCCCCACATTCTAGCCTTGATAAGGCTCCATGCTAATTGCACTAGAATTATCTAATATAGATACTTAGATCTCTCACTTAGGTTTAGGAAGATTTATTAGGATGTAGGAAGATGGGAGGCAACCTAGGGATCCAAGAATTGGACCTAGGGGCAAATCCCAAAATTCACATATATAAGCAATTTCCCTAAATTCCTAGGTGATTTCACACACAAACCAACAAGCAATTCATGGAGAATGAGATTCAAATAGAACATAATCATTAACAAATGGAATTATAAAGTTTACATGTCATTTTCCCCTAACATGGTATCAAAGTAACATTTTACACCCCAAACAGCCCACCTAAGGGGCCTAGCAACTCATAACAAAGCAAAATACAAAAAGAAAGGAGAAAGAGGTATAAGAGGCCATGGAGCTCGGTGTAGATGGAGCAATCCTCCACTCTAGCTACTGCAAGACATCCTCCTCTCTCCTCCAAGGTGCAAGGGTGTGGAATGAAGGGGATTATGGGTAGAAACTAGGATAAATTAGTGTTTTGGTGGTGGAAATGGTGAAATGGAGTGGAATGGAGGTGGAAATGGAGTGGAATGGTTAAGGGGAAAACATGGGGAGCTAGGAGGTTGTGGAAGGTAGCTAACCCTGTACCCCAGTCGCCACCTAGGTATATATAGGTGTTGGGGAAGCACTAGGTTAAGTAGGGGCAAAATGGGGAAAGCAGTGGAAAAATGGGTAGGTTTTGTGAGTAGCACGACGGTGGTGGATCACCGAGATCGTGGTGAGTAGGGGTGAGCACGTTCGTGGTAGTGTACAGCGATCATGTGAATTAAAATATGGAGATCACATAGAGATGGTACATGGATGGCCACGGCCGTGGGCGGTCACCACGGTCGTGGTGGGAACCTATGGCCACATGCATATTGCTCACCACGACCGTTTTGGCCAAATTCATCAAAATCTAGAAGTTATAGTGATTTTTTGCGATTGAGGCATGTCCACAATGTCTGTGGTGAAGTACCACAGCTGTTTTAGTGACCTTCCCATGCACTTGATCTTTGAACTTGATCATCCATGGAGAGAATTTCTTCAAAACATTCTTTGACCACTTGGGGTAGGTTGGGAGTGGTTTTGGCCTCATTTTGGGCTCCTCCAAGCCTGAGGAAAACCTAGATTGGACCATCATCTTCTTTCCATGACATCAAGTAGTGGACAAAGTACCTATAAAACATGCAAAAATCCTCCATAAGTGCATTTGATAGAAATAAGCATATTGGGAGAAATAACATGTAATCTAACAAGTATAGATGTGATTGAAATTCTATATGACACAAGATGAAGCCCTAAAATAGGACTGAATCACCACCCCAAACTTAAAACATACTTGTCCTCAAGTATGCTCCAACTCAATCTCTCTACAAATTTTCTAAAGTCAAGAAATGACAAATGTAATGTAAAAGGTGATTATTGTTGAATGGGATCAAAGATAACTAAGTACATGCACTCCACCTCTCTCCTCTCCTGCTTTCACAATCCAATCATGAAAAGAGCACAAAGCATATGAACTTCAAATATAGTGTATAGAACACACAAGTTATCCATATTTTTTCATAAAGTTCTGGGTAAACCGTTTCAATGATGGTGTTAATCAAGGATGACTAGGAGTGTTGTTTCACCTTCATGCATTCAGTCTTATGCTTCATATCACACCAAATGACCCATATGGATGTAGAAAGGCTGAAGTGAGCTAGGTTTGATGTTTCCTAGATCATTGAGTATGAAAATGGAATAAAGGATTGTGGTAAGATTTTTGGAGTGCTATTACATAGAGCACTCATCTTTTCTTTATTTGAATGCTCTTAAACATGAGCATCCTTTTATTTTTTTTCTTTCTTTTTCTTTTCTTTTCTTTTCTTTGCCCTTGGAGTAGGTAGGGCATATGGTTGATAGAGTGAAGTGGGGAGATGGAGATGTGACCACCCCAATCTTTTAGAGGTGGCCACGACTAATACGTGCACTTTGGCATCCTTTCATGGGGCGGAGGGGTAAGAAGATGGTAAGTGAATAGTTGGGTCAAAGAGGGGCCATTGGCATGATTCTTAACATAAGGTCTCCTGCATGAAAGTTAATCCAACACTTAATCCAACAATGTCATACCACATGAATGAACAATCTGAAATAGATATTTCAATCAAGTGATCTCATGAACACTAAGCGCTCATAGCTTGCTCAAGTCACAATTCAACCAAATCATTCACAAACACAAGAGAGGTGATGCACATGTAAACAATCAAGAATTGATACCATTTAGCAATAAACAATGATAAGTCACTTGCATTTGTCAAATGTCATTGTTTTTAATCCAAAAAGTAGAGATTGGGTTGAAACACACTTTTAGATAAGAAATATCAAATTTGGGCAAAATTGGCCAAAATGGTGCCAAATTGCCTTCAATCACATCTAAGCATGTATTATTGAACTTAAAGTAGTAAACAAGCAAATCCTAGCTAAAACATGCAAAAATTACCAAAAATATACATGATAGCAATGAATGGCAAAAAGAGCAATTTTTTTTTAAAATTACACAAAATTGACAAGAAAGTGAACTACATGGCATGTAGGTATGCAAAGCAAGTACACAAGGCATGGATACACAAGTATGAGAGATGGTTATACTATTTGATCATCTTGAGAAAAAATTTAGAACAAGGAACATAGAGGAAAGTGGGGGTAGAGAAAGGGCTTACCGCCCTACCACCCAAACTTTTAAACCATGTTGTCCTCAACATGAAATAGAAGTCTAGGATGTAAGGGTAGGGGGCATGGAGTCGTGGTAGACAAACACCAACAAGGGAGAGATATTGCAAGGTGTCCAGTGAGAAGGAGATATCCACCACATTCGTGGTGGCCACCACGACTATTTTGTATTGCCTCTGCCACGGTCGTGTTGTGTGGCACGACCGTGTTGGTCACCTTCCTATAGCTTTTCTACTAATTTACAATCTTCTCTTTAATTATGATCTTATCCTTGGTTGGCTCTTCCATGCATCATCTTTCATCCATTATACCTGTTCTAAAATTATTCACAAACAACCAAAACCATCAAGTGTAGTGTGTGTGTGAGTGTTTTATTGGAAAGTGTAAAAACAAAGAAAAGTATCAAAAAAGGAGGGTTGGGTGTAAAATTCCCAAACCTATGTGGGTTGCCTTCCATAAGCGTTGAGTTTCATGCCTTCAGCTGGGCTTGTTATTCTTTCAGCATCAACCATTATCCAAAAACAAAATGTTTGCATCCCCATCATAGGCAATCCTCTCAAATGCTTTTCTTGATTGATCTTCCTCCCAAGGGTCATGCGAGCTTCTCAAGTGTTTTTCAGCAGTTTTCTCCCCTTGGGGATCATCATCATAGATCTTAATCAGCCTTATGACCTTCAAAATTTTCATTCCATAGTTTTGCTCTCTCTTGAGGAATGGGTCTTCATAGGCATCAAAGAGAGGGGTCTCAATCATATGGGACACTTGCAAACAAGGACTTTCCGGCAATAGCTCTTCATTAAGATCTTTGTCAACTTGATTCCCTCCCTTGATAAGCTTCTCAACAACCTTGTCACACCCCATGATTGAAACCATATCCATTTACTCATAGGGAGTAGGGGGAGAAGGTGATAGTTGTGGTGGTGACATTGTTATTAATGGCCTTTGGAATTGATGTGGAGGAGGGAATTGAGGTTGGAAGGTGAAATGGTGGGAAGGTTGTAGTGATGGAGGTGGTGGGGGTGTGTAAGGCTTAGGATAGCCTTGGAGGTAGGGTGGTGGAGGAAATGGATGGGTTCGTGCATTTTGGCCTTCTATTTTATCTTCCCTGAGTGGCTTGTAACATGCACAAGGTAAAAACAAACAAAAGAGAACAAGTTAGCAAGACAAAATACACAAAGAATGCAAAGAATAATGAATAAATAATAGCAATGATGAGGGCAGTAGGAGAAGTCAAATCAAAACTAACTATCTAGGCCAAGCACCTTCCTCCCTGGAAATGACACTAGAAAGCTTGGTGTGTTTCTCAAACGCAACAAAACAAACTAGCAAAAGACGGCGCCAAAGGGGAGAGTCAACACCACAACTATAGCCATGGCACTTTATGTCCCCTGCAACGGTGCCAGAAAGCTTGGTGCGTCCACCAGAGGTGCTACACACTAGCCGATTTGACTCGACTAGATGCGCCCCATGAGATCAGAACACACGGTGGATTCACTTTTGATATTTATAAAACCTAACTTAACACCTACTCACACTAAAACAACTACACCTGCAAGCGCACAGGGTCGTGTCATAGTATAGGAAGGTGGCAAGTATAGGGTCGATCCACAGGGAAAAGAGGGGGCACTAGAGCTAGGTTTAGTTTCTCTAGGTTCCTACTGCGGAGACTAGGGTAAAGGGTTTAAAGGTGATTTGATTGTTAAACTAGGTGAGCAAGAAAGTAATTAAAGGTGAGAATGGAATCTTAGTTAACCCTAGACTAGATTAAGACTAAGTATGCAAGAAAAGAATAAGCTAGGTATGAAAAGGAAATTTACACTAAGGCAAGCAAAATAAAATCACACGAGTAAGTAAAGAGCTAAACTAGCAAGAACAAGGTAAAAATAGGGCAAGAAGCTAACTAAGCAGGAAAAGAGATAACCAAGCTAACACCAGCTAAGCAAGATGAAAACTAGGGATTAAAAGCAATTAATGAAGGTGTGGGCTATTTAGGGATGCACTTATCACTTAAGTTGGGGAGTGACATATGAACATTATGATTCCATTTATATTATCCAAACCAAACAACAGGTTAGAGTCTAATGAATTAACCTAAGCTACTAACTGGCCATGGATATGCTAGGTTGTGTATAGGGGAACTAGTCCCTAACACCCCCTACTACCCTTGTAAGGCTCAACTGGGTTAAGGATTAGGTTTAATTCAATTAGAGTATAGTCAAGTCTAGTGTAAGGACCCTGGCCTTCATTTTGGGTTTACCCTATTTTCTTTGCCTAAACCTTGTGTTCAGATGCTTGCTAATCACCTCAAATGGTGATTAGGGTTTGTTTGTGCTTTGTTGAGAGTTGGAGGAGTAACATGCAAATAACCCAAGTTTTTGGGTTGATGTGAAAGTTTGTCACCTTGACAGATGTTTTCTCTCTCCTTCCATCCTCTAGGGTTGAGAGGATGAGTTGGGCTCGTTGCTTGAGTAGTTTTGGGCCTTGTTGAGCTTTGTTGGGCTTTGTTTTGCCTTGTTGAGGCCTTGTGTCGTGCAAAGAGCTCCTTGGTGACCTGTGTTTCTGAGATGGGGTGTGTCACCCAGATGGGGTGTGTCGCCCAGGTGGGGTGTGTCGCCCATGTGACCACTTTGACCTTGCCTTGGTTGTGTCACCATACCTTGGACAAGTGGTCGATCCTTTGTTACTTGGTGGCATGACATGTCCATTTGGTTTAGCAGGGTGGCATGGCTTTGGACAAGTGATGCCTCAGACATGCACATGTGGAGCAAAACTAAGGTGGGCGCCCCATAGACCCCCTTGTATATATACAACCCTCTCTTTAGTTGCTTAGCCCTTTAGTTCCTTTAGTTGCTCCCTTCTTCTTTGATGGCTGATACACCTTCCCTTGGTAGAGCAAGATTGGTGGGTGATCCCCTTTGGTGGAGTCTTCTTCTTCCTCTAGGTGGTGGCCAAACCCTAGAAGGGTCTTGCTTCCTAGGTAAGCATCTCCCCTCTCTCCTTAGCACCTTCTTCTCCTTCTTGCTTGTTCTTCGGCTATGGTGGTTATGAGCTTTGCTTCTCTTCTTGTGGTGGCCGAAGGTGGGGTGCTTTGGAGCTAAGAGCTTAAAGCTTGGTGCTTGGAGCTTTAGATCTTGAGGAGCTTTCTTCAGGTGAGTTACATAACTCCTAACCCTAGCTATACTACCTTATGTTATGTTGCATGTTCATATATGATCTTGATCGGCCTTACATCTTGTTGGATATGTTTCTTGCTCTAGTTTGTACCTTTAATCTTATTGGACTTAGTGGTTATGATGTTGATAGTTGTATGACCTTGGACCTTGTTGGCCGAACCTATGGATTAGGTTTTCCTTGGGGCAATACCCCTTTCTCTCCTTGGTTTTGATAAGTGAGCTTAAGGTTTAATGGTGTAGGCAAAACCCCTCTCTTCCTTAGTCGTTGAGAGGTGAGTCTATATTATAGTTGCTTGGGTATTACCCTACTCTCACCATGGATTTGAGAGTTGAGCCTAATAGCATGAGATATTAGGGCATAGAGGATGCTCATGGTTTGATAACAATAATGTAATTGGTTTACAAGATATATCTTTGTCCTTCAAGTAATTATAATCATGGATGTTGATCCAATCATGTACCTTAAACCCTAATAGCATGATAATAATAATATGTTTCCCTAAAGATCTATATGTTTGGTGATTTAAGTTCTCTCTCTTGATATGCATACTAACCATGCAGGTGTATCAGATGGATTCATAGCCAGGTAATAGCTATGAGGTTTATGTGTTTGAATAACTCTGAATGATGATAATCCTCGTTGATGAGATAACATGTATTGCTAGTGTGGTGAGAAAGGTCTGTTGACCTGATAAAGGCCGAGTGCCTAGTTCAGGTGTTATCCTCTGATGTTGAGATAAGGGATTTCAATCCCATGGTGATGATGTAAGCCTTGAGAGGCAGTGGCTTTTTGTGATGAGGGATTGAGATACCATGATAATGTGATAATGGCAGTAAAAATGTAACTCAATGTTGTTATATTTTTACAACTTGGTTGCCTCAAAAATCCACTTAAAATATACTAATTAATTACAGTGGAACATATCATGTAGTTTGTCCTGGACATAGATCCATCATCGTCAGTAGTTGGTGATGGTGAAACAGGTTTATCCTACAGGATTACCTGGAGCACATATTGTTGAATATGCAGAGTTTCTCCTAGACGAAAGTAGGAGGATTTGAGTACAACTACAGTTGTGTATAGAGCATGGTGAACAGGCCCATGGCTCAGTGAGTATAGAGCATGGTGAATAGGCTCATGGCTTAGTGATTATAGATCATGGTGAATAGGCCCATGGCTCAGTATTATAGAAGGGTAGCCTGTAGAGCTGACCTTGTGGCTGAGGCCACTCAAGCAAGATACTGTGGTCCTGCTTTGGTTGTCGTGCACTAACAATGAAGAGGTGAGGTCATGGAGTCTGGCTCTCCCAATGACCTTGTATGGCATCAGTTTTTGGACTTCGCACCCAAAGCTTGGATTTGAGTGGGACGACTCACTTTCTTAGGGCATAATAAATCATAATCCAGCCGTATAGAATATACTGCTTAAGGCAAAACACGAAACATTGATTGAGTCCTTTCTTGTATAGTTGATCTAGTTATACCTTGCAGCTATTTGTATGATCCTTATATTCTGTGATAAGTTCTTATAAAGCTTATCTTGTCAATCATGGTCCATAAAGAAATATCTGGTTATATGCATCCTGGATATCTGGTAAGATTGTTAATAAAATAAGTTCTGCTCAGGATGTTGTTCTTATGATCTGCTGATATCAGTTATCTGTTTTACCTGCTTTTCCTAAAGTTTTATAGTTTCGGTGGGGAGTTATGTTTCTCACTGGGACTGTGTGTCTCGCCTTATTGGTTTACAACCTTTTTAGGTGATCATGCTAGACGTGGTGGTGGTCGTGAGGTTGTGGCCGAGCAGCAAGAAGAGCAGTAGGAGGCAAGAGATGGATATGTTGTTGTTTTGGTTGTTTTGTAGTAGAGTCCTAGAGTCATCTCTGTACTCTCAGGTCCTCGAAGGTGTTTTGATGATGTTTTATGATGTTTAGCTGATGTAGTTTTGTATATCCTACTGTTGGCCTGATGTGGCCTGTTATGTATGTATAAATAGGTGATGAACCCTAGTGCTGACATGACAGCTAGTTCCTATAAGTTGTGGACATATATCCATGCTTGTGCATATTTATATAACATGTTTCCTTGTAGGATGAGGATCTGGATGTAATAGTCCTCTTTTATCATCTTTCTGCAAACAGTTTTAATTAACCCATGTTTTCGGTAATATGTAGTTTATGGTGTTTCCGCACATTTTTGTGTGGCATTTCATTGTCTGTGTGATAGAGGGATATGGCATTACAAGTTTGGTATCAGAGATCTAGGTTCACTGAGTCTATAGGGATCTAGGACTAGGTTCGTGTCTGTTCTTATGAGTTTTCCAGATTTTCTTACAATAACATTCTGCCCTCATCGGAAGATAAAGCTTAAAGATGTCTGGAAACCATGAAGAATATGTTGCTAAGAGCAGCACTGCTGCATTTGTTGATGGAGCACAAGTGTTGGCACATGAAGATCGGGTGCCTAAGGTCCCCCAACATGACCTGACCATTCTTGAAAATCCTTCCTATCAGTAGCTTATGGGGCAGTTGATGGATACAATGGATCACATGGTGGATAGATTTCCAAGGCCTCCGCCAAGAGCACAGGCTCGCCATGGTGAATCTTTGAGTATTGGGAAGACCTTTGAGCAGCTTCACTGATTCGGAGCTTCGGATTATGCTAGAACGGCTGATCCAACAAATGTAGATATGTGGCTGACAGGTCTCGAGAAGGCCTTTAGGATCCTTGACATCCCCGAAGCAGACAAAGTTAAGCACGCTTCCTACCTTATGAAAGGTAGTGCTGGCCACTGGTGGGCCATCGAGGAGGAGAAGCGGTCTGGTGAGGTGATCTATTGGGAGGTTTTCCATTGGGAGTTCGTCAGTCGATACTTCCCAAAGACATATCTGGATGAGAAGATCAACCAGTTTGAGCGTCTGCGCCAAGGATCGATGAGCATCACTGAGTATGAAGCCAAGTTTATGGACTTATTGAGGTTTTGTCCTCATATGGCGGCAATAGATGATGAGAGAATCAGGCGGTTTGAGAAAGGTTTGAGTGTCGAGCTGTCGACACCTACTGCTGCTTTGGAGAATTGAGAGTGGTTTGCCACATTTGTGGAGTATATTTGAAGGATTGAATGATCAGTCAGGGAGAAGAGAGAGTCCATGACCAAGAAAAGGCCTGCTCAGTTTTAGAAACAGAGGTTTGATAGCCACAAGAAGTCAAGGTTTTCTGTGCCTTTTGTGAGGTAAGGTTCTAGTGCACCATCACAGTGGTCTCCGAGTAAGGGAAGAGGGCGTGGATTTTCTTCGTCCAGAGCTTACAACACAGCTTCAGTAGTAGTGATAGGGCCATCTAGGCCACAGTTAGAGGATAGGTCATGCTATCTCTGTGGACAGACCGGGCATTGGAGGTCAAATTGCCCAAGGAAAGATGTCGAAGTGACGCAGCAGCCGAGGTAAAATCAACAGGGGTCAGATAGATAACAGTCTAGTGGTAATCGAGGGTGAGGATGCGGTCAAGCGTCGCAAGCGAGATCATCTACCCAAGGAAGCAGAGGGCGTGGATGACAGCAAGCAATGACTCGATTCTATGCTATGAGTCATCCGGAGGCGATAGTCAACCCGTGAGTGGTAGCAGGTCAGATGGAGTTATTTCATTCTGATTTGTCTTCTTCTTGCTTTATATCTGTTCTGGTGGACCCGGGTGCTACGCACTCTTTTATCACACGTAGTATGCTTGATAGTTGTCTTTTACCTGTTAGTTGTAAGAAGGATAGCTTGTTATTAGAAACCCCTCTTGTTGGACCTGTGTTGCTTCAAGAGGAGTGTCCATCTTGTGTTCTATCTTTTTCGGGACACGGTATACAAGTGGATCTTATACCACTTGATATGCATGGATTTGATGTGATCCTTGGGATGGATACCTTAGAGAAGTATAAGGTTGTGTTGGACTGTGGTTCCAAGCAAGTAGTGTTTGTTGACGGTGGTGAGAGGTGGATCTTCCAAGGAGATAGGAAGATTCTTCTGACATGTTCAGTATCAGCTATGGTGGAAGATAAGTTGTTGCGGCAAGGATGTAAGGCGTTCTTAGCCCATGTTGTGGATATCAAGGCAAAAGGACCTAGCCTTGAGGAGGTGCATGTTATCTGAGAGTTGGTGGATGTGTTTCCCGATGAGTTCCCCAGTGTATTCCCCCACCTCAAGAGATTGACTTTGAGATCAATCTGGTACTAGGAACACAACCAATTGCTTAGACACCGTACAGGATGGCTCCAGCCGAGATGGCAGAGCTGAAGAAGCAGTTACAAGAGTTGCTGTATAAAGGTTTCATCAGACTGAGCACATCGTCGTGGGATGCTCCGGTCCTATTCGTAAAGAAGAAGGATGGGTTGATGTGGTTGTGCATAGATTATCAGTAGTTGAACAAAGTTACGATCAAGAACAAGTACCCGTTGCCAAGGATATACGATCTGTTTGATCAGTTGCGTGGTGCTACAATGTTTTCAAAGATCGATCTGCGGTCCGGATATCATCAGTTAAGAGTTAAGGATGAGGACATACCAAAGTCAGCTTTTAGGATGAGGTATGGTCACTTTAAGTTTGTGGTTATGTCGTTTGGGCTAACCAATGCGCCTATTGCTTTCATGGATCTGATGAATAGAGTGTTCCGTCCATTTCTAGATCAGTTTGTAGTAGTTTTTATAGATGACATCCTGATCTATAGTCGGGA
Source organism: Alisma plantago-aquatica (assembly GCA_963693085.1). NCBI lineage: Eukaryota > Viridiplantae > Streptophyta > Magnoliopsida > Alismatales > Alismataceae > Alisma > Alisma plantago-aquatica. Next base: position 368,373,909 of record OY856409.1, on the reverse strand, counting down.
CAGTCAAGAGCATGAACAACATCTTCGACAAGCGTTGACTCTTCTACATCAACACCAGTTGTATGCTAAGTTTAGTAAGTGCAAGTTCTGGTTGAAAGAAGTAACTTTCTTGGGTCATATGATATCTGCAGAAGGAGTCAGAGTGGACCCCAAGAAGGTGGAGTCAATTACAGATTGGGAGCAACCGAAGACGCCGACAGAATTTCGTAGTTTTCTGGGTTTAGCAGGATACTACTGGAGGTTTATAAGGAACTTCAACGTGATCGCGTTGCCATTGACAAAGTTGACCAGGAAGGATGTACCTTTTGTATCACCTTGAATGCCTCCAGATGGTCTTTGTTTTGAGGCCGAAAGGTTCCAGAGTAGGGAAGCTCCAGTTGTGAGCCTTACTGAACATCTGGTTCTGGTTTAGTAATCCTAGCTCTATTTTCTCCTTTTTTGTGGGTTGCTCAGTGAGAAGTCTCTTCTCACCCTTCTTCAATGGGATGGTGTTTCCTTACTGAGCCATCATTGTAAAAGAAAAGGAATGAGCACAAATTAGGTATGATTTAACTTTTTCTATTATTATTATTATGGATGCAAGCATCGACAATAAATGGAACTTGGATGACCAAGCCAAACAATCAATGAGTCGTTGTCAGCAGGCTTTCCAAGGTTTGAAGGAGAAGCTGACTAGTGCTCCAGTGTTGGTGCTGCCAGAGCCTGGGAAAGGCTATGTTGTTTTCTGTGATGCTTCCAAGAAAGGCCTACGATGTGTGTTGATGCAGGAAGATCATGTGGTTTCTTTTGCTTTGTGACAACTTAAGAAACATGAAGAGAATTATCCGACACATGACTTGGAGCTGGCAGCGATGGTCCATGCGTTAAAGATTTGGAGACACTATCTTTATGGGGAAGTGTGTCAGATCTTTATAGATCATAAGAACATGAAGTACATCTTCTCGCAGAGTGATATGAACATGCGATAGCATCGCTGGATGGAGCTAATCAATGATTATGATTGCACCATTGAGTATCATCCTGGTAAGACGAACGTGGTAGCTGATGCGCTTAGAAGGAAGTCTTTTTCTCTTCCTAGGAAGAAGGCACAGTTAAGTTCCTTGGTATGCCATAGGCAATATATGATTGTCACTTTGCGGTATATGAATGTATGGTTGGAAGTTTCCTTGTTGGCAGGATTGTTGGCACAGATGCAAGTAAAGCCTATGTTGAGACAGCAGATCAAAGACGCATAGCAGGCAGATGCTTCAGTTCATCTAATCAAATCCGAGTTTGGCAGCGAAAAGTGTGATGGGTTCCATGAGTCCGAGGATGGACTAGTTTGCTATCATGATAGGATGGTGGTCCCCGATGTTGATGATTTGAGGAGGTTAGTGCTCGAGGAAGCACACATATCGATGTATGCCATGCATCCAGGTGTCACCAAGATGTATCATAATATGAAGGATTTGTATTGGTGGCTTGGCTTGAAGAGAGATGTAGCTGAGTTTGTGGCTAGATGTGTGGTATGCCAGCAAGTCAAGGTTGAGCATCAGAAGCCGACAGGTACGTTGCAACCCATGCCGATACCGTAGTGGAAATGGGATCATATAGCCATGGATTTCATGGTTGGTCTACCAAGGACAATTAAAAATCATGATTCCATCTGGGTGATAGTAGATAGATTGACAAAGTCTGCTCATTTCATACCTGTGAAGACAACATATATAGCAGAGAAGCTTGCTCAGGTGTATGTGGATGAGATAGTGCGTTTGCACAGTGTGCCCGCAATGATAGTTTCCGACAGAGGTCCCCAGTTCATGAGTCGTTTTTGGGAACAGTTGCACAAAGCCTTGGGAACGTAGTTGAGGTTCAGTACTGCTTTCCACCCACAGACAGATGGACAGTCTGAAAGGACTATTCAGACTTTGGAGGATCTTCTCTGAGCTTGTGTTTTAAAGTTCCTAGGCAGTTGGGACATGCATCTCAGTTTGATAGAGTTCGCCTACAACAATAGTTATCAGCAGAGCATCGACATGGATCCTTATGAGGCTTTATATGGTAGGAAGTACAAATCTCCTTTGTGCTGGTATGAGTCGGTGAGTATCATCTTTTGGGTCCTGAGTTAGTGCATCAAACAACAGAGAAGATCAAAGTGATACATCAACAGTTGAAAGTGGCACAGGACAGACAGAAGTCGTATGTAGATAATCACTGACGACCTTTAGAGTTCCAGGTGGGAGACAAGGTGTATCTCAAGGTCCATGGAAGGGCATGCTCAAATTTGGCCGGAAAGGCAAGCTGGCACCCAGGTATATGGGGCCATATCTGGTAATAGCACGTGTTGGCAAGGTATCCTATAAGATAGAGTTTCCGCTAGAGTTGCACAAGTTACATCTGGTGTTCCATATCAGTATGCTGAAGAAAATTCATCCAGACACAGGGACAGTGATACAACTAGTTGAGGTTGAGCTTGATGAAGATGTGACCTACGAGGAAGGTCCAGTGATGATTCTTGACAGAAGAGTGAAGAGATGAAGAGGAAGGACCTGGTGCTTGTGAAAGTTGTTTGGCATCATCGTGGCGTTGAGGAAGCCACGTGGGATCTCGAGGAAGAGATGAGGAGGAAGTATCCCTCACTTTTCTCTTTGGATTTCGGGGGTGAAATCCCTCTATAGAAGTTTATGACTTGTAAGGACCCTGACCTTCATTTTGGGGTTACCCTGTTTGCTTTGCCTAAACCTTGTGTTTAGATGCTTGCTAATCACCTCAAATGGTGATTAGGATTTGTTTGTGCTTTGTTGAGAGTTGTAGGTGAAACTTGTAAATAACCCAAGTTTTTGGGTTGATGTGCAAGTTTGTCACCTTGAAAGATGTTTTCTCTCTCCTTGAATCCTCTAGGGTTGAGAGAATGAGTTGGGCTCGTTGCTTGAGCAGTTTTGGGCCTTGTTGAGCTTTGTTGGGCTTTGCTTTGCTTTGCTTTGCCTTGTTGAGACCTTGTGTCATGCAAAGAGCTCCTTGGTGACTTGTGTCGCCCAGATGGGGTGTGTCGCCCATGTGACCACTTTGACCTTGCCTTGGTTGTGTCACCATACCTTGGACAAGTGGCTGATCCATTGTTAGTTGGTGGCATGACATGTGCATGTGGTTTAGCAAGGTGGCATGGCTTTGGACAAGTGGTGCCTCGGACATGCACATGTGGAGCAACACCAAGGTGGGCGCCCCATAGACCCCCTTGTATATATACAACCCTCTATTTAGTTGCTTAGCCCTTTAGTTCCTTTAGTTGCTCCCTTCTTCTTTGGTGGCTGATACACCTTCCCTTGGTAGAACAAGCTTGGTGTCCAATCCCCTTTGGTGGAGTCTTCTTCTTCCTCTAGGTGGTGGTCGAACCCTAGAAGGGTCTTACTTCCTGGGTAAGCATCTCCCCTCTCTCCTTAGCACCTTCTTCTCCTTCTTGCTTGTTCTTTGGCCATGGTGGTTATGAGCTTTGCTTCTCTTCTTTTGGTGGCCGAAGGTGGGGTGATTTGGAGCTAAGAGCTTAAAGCTTGGTGCTTGGAGCTTTGGAGCTTGAGGAGCTTGCTTGAGGTGGGTTACATAACTCCTAACCCTAGATATACTACCTTCTTTTATGTTGCATGTTCATATATGATCTTGATCAGCCTTGCATCTTGTTGGATATGTTTCTTGCTCTAGTTTGCACCTTTAATCTTGTTGGACTTAGTGGTTACGATGTTTATAGTTGCATGACCTTAGACCTTGTTGGCCGAACCTATGGATTAAGTTTTCCTTGGGGCAATACCCCTTTCTCTCCTTGGTTTTGAGAAGTAAGCTTGAGCTTTAGTGGTGTAGGCAAAACCCCTCTCTTCCTTAGTCGTTTAGAGGTGAGTCTATATTCTAGTTTCTTGGGCAATACCCTACTCTCACCATGGATTTGAGAGGTGAGCCTTTGGTTGTTGATGACCTAGTTGAGGTTGAAGGGTTGAATGATATGGATGACCTACCTTGATGCCCGATATGTGATGGGGGTTGTGCAATACCCCTCTCTCTTAGTTGTTGAGAGGTGAGCCAACTCTCTTGATCTATTAAGGTTTGATGATGTTGGTCTTGAGGTTGATGATGACCAACCGATTTGGTTCTTGTGCCTTTGCATGATACATCTCATCTAGGGTTTGTCTTGGACGATATGATATGTTGAGTTCTATTGGCTTTGTTACCCGATATGACACCTTCACCATGTTAGTGTTGTTGTGCGATATGCCTTGACCGAGATGTACCTTTGTATTAGTTGGTGTTGTGCCTTTGGCCAACATGGTGCTTAGTAGATACCTCTATTTTGTGCCTTGGGCTACATAGGGTGGTTTTGTGTTGCCCGATATGGTGTTTCGGTGGTGGACCCTAGTTAGGTGCCTTAGTGGTGACCGAGATGTGGTGCTTAACCTAGTTGGATGATAGGTCATCTCGCGCTGCCTTGGTTTTGTTTGTTATAGTAGGCTTGTTGGGCGATACAATGTTGAGCTTGGGTGCCATGGCCTTGGCCGTTATGGCTTTGGTCAATATGGTGAAGAAGGTTTCCCGATATGAACCCTAACTCTAATGGGAGATAGGGTCTTGGCCATTAGGGCTAGTTGTGCTACCCAACACACCCTTGCTCCTTGGTTGCACGGTATGAGCTGCACGATATCACCCTAGTTCCTTGGTTGCATGATACCCTCTTGGATCAGGTTGTATGACACAACACTAGCCCTGGTTGCACGATACCCTCAGTGCTTGGGCGCATGACATGGATGGCCGATATGTGTGGCTAAGTGTCGTAGCCATTACAGTTTTAGTGAGGGATATGATCTTGCCCGCTACCCCTTTTGGGTGAGGGATGGTGATGCCCGTCACATCTCTAGTGAGGGAAGACAGTACCTTTGGTGAGGGTTGTGCTTAACTCGGGAAACCCTAGTAGTTCCTTTCTTGTACCTTGTGGATGATGGGTTATGGTTGAAAGGTTGTGACCAATGATGTATGACTATGCTATGGTTGTGACATCCTTAGGGATGTATTCCTTGATAATGATCATGCTCATGAGATATTAGGGCATAGTGAATGCTCATGGTTTGATGACAATAATGTAATTGGTTTACAAGATACATCTTTGTGCTTCAAGTAATTATAATCATGGATGTTGATCCAATCATGTACCTTAAACCCTAATAGCATGATAATCATAATATGTTTCCCTAAATATCTACATGTTTGGTGATTTAAGTTATCTCTCTTGATATGCATACTAACCATGTAGGTGTATCATATGGATTCATAGCTAGGTAAGAGCTATGAGGTTTATGTGTTTGAATAACTCTGAATGATGATAATTCTCATTGATGAGATAACATGTATATCCAGTGTGGTGAGAAAGGTCTGTTGACCTGATAAAGGTTGAGTGCCTAGTTGAGGTGTTATCCTTTGATGTTGAGATAAGGGATTGCTATCCCATGGTGATGATGTAAGCCTTAAGAGGCAGTGGCTTTCTGTGATGAGGGATTGAGATCCCATGATAATGTGATAATGACAGTAATAATGTAACTCAATGTTGTTATATTTTTACAACTTGGTTGCCTCAACAATCCACTTAAAATATACTAATTAATTACAGTGGAACATATCATGTAGTTTTCCCTGGACATAGATCCATCATCGTCAGTAGTTGGTGATGGTGAAACAGGTTTATCCTGCGGGATTACCTGGAGCGTATATTGTTGAATATGTGGGGTTTCTCCTAGCCAAAAGTAGGAGGATTTGAGTACAACTACGGTTGTGTATAGAGCATGGTGAACAAGCTCATGGCTCAATGAGTATAGAGCATGGTGAACAGGCCCATGGATCAGTGATTATAGAGAATGGTGAACAGGCCCATGGCTCAGTATTATAGAAGGGTATCCTGCGGAGCTGACCCTGTGGTTGAGGCCACTCAAGCAAGAGACTGTGGTCCTGCTTTGGTTTTCATGCACTAACCATGAAGAGGTGAGGTCATGGAGTCCGGCTCTCCCAATGACCTTGTAGGGCACTAGTTTTTGGGCTTCGCACCCAAAGGTTGGATTTGAGTGGGACGGCTCACTTCCTCAGGGCATAATAAATTGTAATCTAGCCGTATAGAATATATTTCTTAAGGAAAAATATGGAACATTGATTGAGGCCTTGCTTGTATAGTTGATCTAGTTATACCTTGCAGCTATTTGTATGATCCTTATATTTTGTGATAAGTTCTTATAAAGCTTATCTTGTCAATCATGTTCCATAAAGAAATATCTGGTTATATGCCTCCTGGATATCTGGTAAGATTGTTAATAAAATAAGTTCTGCTCAAGATGTTGTTCTTATGATCTGCTGATATCAGTTATCTGTTTTACCTGCTTTTCCTAAAGTTTTATAGTTTCGGCGGGGAGTTATGTTTCTCGTTGGAACTATGTGTCTCACCCCATTGGTTTACAACCTTTTTAGGTGATCGTACTAGACGTGGTGGTGGTCGTGAGGTTGCAGTCGAGCAGCAAGAAGAGCAGTAGGAGGCAAGAAATGGATATGTTGTTGTTTTGGTTGTTTTGTAGTAGAGTCCTAGAGTCATCCCTATACTCTCAAGTCCTCGGAGGTGTTTTGACGATGTTTTACGATGTTTAGCTGATGTAGTTTTGTATATCCTGCTGTTGGCCTGATGTGGCCTATTATGTATGTATAAACAGGTAATGAACCCTAGTGCTGACAAGACAGCTGGTTCCTATAAGCTGTGGACATATATCCATGCTTGTGCATATTTATATAACTTGTTTCCTTGCAGGATGAGGATCTGGATGTAATAGTTCTCTTTTATCTGCTTTCCGCAAACAGTTTTAATTAACCCGTGTTTTCGGTAATATGTGGTTTATGGTTTTTCCGCACATTTTCACGTGGCATTTCGTTGTCTGTGTGATAGCGGGATGTGAAATTACATCTAGGTTTCTAGATTAGACATTCCTAAGACAATTAGGGATTGAGGGTAGTAATGGGGAGGTGAAATTAGGGTTTTGGACCCCAATTCCCCCACATTCTAGCCTTGAGAAGGCTCCGTGCTAATTGCACTAGAATTATCTAATCTAGCTACTTAGATCTCTCACTTAGGTTTAGGAAGATTGATTAGGATGTATGAATATGGGAGACAACCTAGGGATCCAAGAATTGGACCTAGGGGCAAATCCCAAAATTCACCTATATATGCAATTTCCCTAAATTCCTAGGTGATTTCACACACAAACCAACAAGAAATTCTTGGAGAATAAGATGCAATTAGAACATAATCATTAACAAATGGAATTACAAATTTTACATGTCATTTTCCCCCAACATGGTATCAAAGTAACATTTTACACCCCACACAGCCCACCCAAGGGGCCTAGCTACTCATAACAAAGAAAAATACAAAAAGAAAAGAGAAAGAGGTAGAAGAGGCCATGGAGCTCGGTGTAGATGGAGCAATCCTCCTCTCTAGCTGTAGCAAGACGTCCTCCTCTCTCCTCTAAGGTGCAAGGGTGTGTAATGAAGGGGATTATGGGTAGAAACTAGGATAAACTAGTGTTTTGGTGGTGGAAATGGTGAAATGGAGTGGAATGGAGGTGGAAATGGAGTGGAATGGATAAGGGGAGAAAATGGGGAGCTAGAAGATGGTGGAAGGTATCTAACCTCGTACCCCAGCCGCCACCTAGGTATATATAGGTGTGGGGGAAGCACTAGGTTAAGTAGGAGCAAAATGGGGAAAGCAGTGGGAAAAAGGGTAGGTTTTGTGAGTAGCACGACTGTGGTGGATCACCACGACCGTGGTGAGTAGGGGTGAGCACGGTCATGGTAGGGTACAATGATCATGTGAATTAAAATGTGGAGATCACCAGGAGATGGTACATGGATGGCCACGACCGTGGGGTGTCACCACGGTCATGGTGGGAACCTATGCCCACAGGCATATTGCTCACCACGACCATTTTGACCAAATTCATCAAAATCTAGAAGTTACAGTGATTTGTTGTGATTGGGGCATGTCCACCACGGCTGTGGTGAAGTACAATGGCCGTTTTGGTGTCCCTCCCATGCTCTTGAGCTTTGAACTTGATCATCCATGGAGGGAATAGCTTCAAAACATTCTTTGACCACTTAGGGTAGGTTGGGAGTGGTTTTGGCCTCATTTTGGACTCCTCCAAGCCTGAGGAAACCCTAGATAGGACCATCTTCTTTCCATGCCATCAAGTAGTAGACAAAGTACCTATAAAACATGCAAAAATCCTCCATAAGTGCATTTGATAGAAATAAGAATATTGGGGGAAATAACATGTACTCTAACAAGTATAGATGTGATTGAAATGCTATATGACACAAGATGAAGCCCTAAAATAGGGCTGAATCACCACCCCAAACATAAAACATACTTTTCCTCGAGTATGCTTCAACTCAATCTCTCTACAAATTTTTTAAAGTCAAGAAATGCCAAATGCAATGTAAAAGGCGATTATTACTGAATGGGATCAAGATGACTAAGTACATGCAGTCCACCTCTCTCCTCTCCTGCTTTCACAATCCAATCATGAAAAGAGCACAAAGCATATGAACTTCAAATATAGTGTATAGAACACACAAGTTATATGTATTTCTTCATAAAGTTCTGGGTAAACCATTTCAATGATGGTGTTAATCAAGGATGACTAGGAGTGTTGTTTCACCTTCATGCATTTAGTCTTATGGTTCAAATCACACCAAATGACCCACGTGGCTGTGGAAAGGGTGAAGTGAGCGAGGTTTGATGTTTCCTAGCTCATTGGGTATGAAATTTGAATAAAGGATTGAGGTAAGATTTTTGGAGTGCTATTACATAGAGCACTCATCTTTTCTTTATTTGAATGCTCTTAAATAGGAGCATCCTTTATTTTCTTTTTTTTTCTTTTTTTTCTTTTCTTTGCCCATGGAGTAGGTAGGGAATATGGTGGATAGAGTGAAGGGGGGAGATGGAGATGTGGCCACCCCAAACTTTTGGATGTGGCCATGGCTAATACGTGCACTTTGGCATCCTTTCATGGGGCGGAGGGGTAAGAAGATGGTGAATGAATAGTCGGGCCAAAGAGGGGTCATTGGCGTGATTCTTAACATAAGGTATCCTACATGAAAATTAATCCAACACTTCATCCAACAATGTCACACCACATGAATGAACAATCTGAAATTGATATTTCAATCAAGTGATTTCATGAACACTAAGCGCTCATAGCTTGCTCAAGTCACAATTCAACCAAATCATTCACAAACACAAGAGAGGTGATGCACACGTAAACAATCAAGAATTGATACCATTTAGATAATAACAATGATAAGTCACTTGCATTTGTCAAAGGTCATAATTTTTAATCCAAAAGGTAGATATTGGGTTGAAACACACTTTTAGACAAGAAATCTCAAATTTGGGCAAAATTGGCCAAAATGGTGCCAAATTGCCTTCAATCACATCTAAGCCTATATTGTTGAACTTAAAGTAGTAAACAAGAAAATCCTAGCTAAAACATGCAAAAATTTCAAAAAATCTACTTGATAGCAATGAATGGCAAAAAGAGCAATTTTTTTGAAAATTACACAAAAATGACAAGAAAGTGAACTACATGGCATGCAGGTATGCAAAGCAAGTACACAAAGCATGGATACACAAGTATGAGAGATGGTTATACTGTTTAATCATATTGAGTAAAAATTTAGAACAAGGAACATAGAGGAAAATGGGGGTAGAGAAATGGCTTACTGCCCTACCACCCCAAACTTGTAAACCATGTTGTCCTCAACATGAAATAGAAGTCTAGGATGATAGGGTAGGGGGCATGGAGTCGTGGTAGAAAAATGCCAACAAGGGAGAGATATATCAAGGTGTCCAGTGAGAAGGGGATATCCACCACGGTCATGGTGGCCACCATGACCATTTTGTATTGCCTCTGCCACAGTCGTGATGTGCGGCACGGCCGTGTTGGTCACCTTCCTATAGCTTTTCAACTAATTTGCAATCTTCTCATCAATTATGATCTTCTCCTTGGTTGGCTCTTCCATGCATCATCTTTCCTCCATTGTACCTATTCTAAAATGATTCACAAACAACCAAAACCATCAAGTGTAGTGTGTGTGTGTGTGTGTGTTTTCTTGGAAAGTGTAAAAACAAAGCAAAAGTATCAAAAAAAGGAGGGTTGGGTGAAAAATTCCCAAACCTATGTGGGTTGCCTCCCGCAAGCGCTGAGTTTCATGCCTTCATTTGGGCTTGTTGTTCTTTCAGCATCAACCATTGTCCAAAAACAAAATGTTTGCATCCCCATCATAGGCAATCCTCTCAAATGCTTTCCTTGATTGATCTTCCTCCCAAGGGTCATGCGAGCTTCTCAAGTGTTTTTCATCAGTTTTCTCTCCTTGGGGATCATCATCATAGATCTTAATCATCCTTATGACCTTCAAAAATTTCATTCCATAGTTTTTCTCTCTCTTGAGGAATGGGTCTTCATAGGCATCAATGAGAGGGGTCTCAATCATATGGGACACTTGCAAATAAGGACTTTTCAGCAATGGTTCTTAATTAAGATCTTTGTCAACTTGATTCCCTCCCTTGATAAGCTTCTCAACAACCTTATCACACCCCATGATTGAAACCATATCCATTTGCTCATAGGAAGTAGGGGGGGGCATGTGATAGTTGTGGTGGTGACATTGCTGTTAATGGCCTTTGGAATTAAGGTGGAGGAGGGAATTGAGGTTGGAAGGTGAAATGGTGGGAAGGTTGTGGTGATGGAGGTGGTGGGTGTGTGTAAGGCTTTGAATAGAGTTGGAGGTAGGGTGGTGGAGGAAATGGATGGGTTCGTGCATTTTAGCCTCCCATCTTGTCTTTCCTGAGTGGCTTGTCACATGCACAAGGCAAAACCAAATAAAAGAGAACAAGTTAGTAATGCTCAAAGAATGGAAAGAATAATTAATAAAGAATAGCAATGATGAGGGAAGTAGGAAAATTCAAAGCAAAACTAACTAGCTAGGCCGAGCGCCTTTCTCCCCGGCAATGGCTCCAGAAAGCTTGGTGTGTTTCTCAAACGCAACAAAACAAACTGGAAAAAGATGGTACCAAAGGGGAGAGTCAACACCACAATTACTAGGTTCCATGGCACTTTCTGTCCCCGGCAATGGTGCCAAAAAGCTTGGTGCGTCCGCCAGAGGTGCTACACACTAGACGATTTGACTCGACTAGATGTGCCCCTTGAGATCAGAACACACAGTGGATTCACTTTTGATATTTATAAAACCTAACTTAACACCTACTCACACTAAAACAGCTACACTTGTAAGCGCACGGGGTCGTGTCATAGTATAGGAAGGTGGCAAGTATAGGGTCAAACCACAGGGAAAAGAGGGGGCACTAGAGCTAGGTTTAGTTTCGTTAGGTTCCTACTGCGGAGACTAGGGTTAAGGGTTTAAAGGTGATTTGATTATTAAACTAGGTGAGCAAGAAAGTAATTAAATGCAAGAATGAAATCTAAGTTATAAGACTATGTATGCAAGAAAAGACTAAGCTAGGTATGAAAAGGCATCTTACACTAAGGCAGGAAAAAGAAAAGCACAAGAGTGAGTAAAGATCTAAACTAGCAAGAACAAGGTAAAAACAGGGCAAGAAGCTAACTAAGCAGGTTAATAGCTAACTAAGCTAACACTAGCTAAGCAAGATGAAAACTAGGGTTTTAAAGCAATTAATGAAGGTGTGGGTTGTTTAGGGGATGCACTTATCACTTAAGTTGGGGGTGACATATGAACATTATGATTCCTTTTAGATTATCCAAACCAAACAACAGGTTAGAGTCTAATGAATTAACCTAAGCTACTAACTGGCCATGGATATGCTAGGTTGTGTATAGGGGAACTAGTCCCTAACACCCCCTACTACCCTTGAAAGGCTTAATTGGGTTAAGGGTTAGGTTTAATTCAATTAGAGTCTAGTCAAGTCTAGGTTTCTAGATTAGACATTCCTAAGGCAATTAGGGGCCGACGGTAGTAATGGGGAGGTGCAATTAGGGTTTTGGACCCCAATTCCCCCACATTCTAGCCTTGAGAAGGTTGCATGCTAATTGCACTAGAATTACCTAATATAGATACTTAGATCTCTCACCTAGGTTTAGGAAGATTGATTAGGATGTAGGAATATGGGAGGCAACCTAGGGATCCAAGAATTAGACCTAGGGGCAAATCCCAAAATTCATATATATAAGCAATTTCCCTAAATTCCTAGGTGATTTCACACACAAACCAACAAGAAATTTATGGAGAATGAGATGCAAATAGAACATAATCATTAACAAATGGATAGAACATAATCATTAACAAATGGAATCACAAATTTTACATGTCATTTTCCCCCAACATGGTATCAAAGTAACATTTTACACCCCAAACAGCCCACCCAAGGGTCCTAGCTACTCATAACAAAGCAAAATACAAAAAAGGAGAAAGAGGTAGAAGAGGCCATGGATCTCAGAGTAGATGGAGTAATCCTCCTCTCCAACTACTACAAGACATCCTCCTCTCTCCTCCAAGGTGCAAGGGTGTGGAATGAAGGGGATTATGGGTAGAAACTAGGATAAACTAGTGTTTTGGTGGTGGAAATGGTGAAATGGAGTGGAATGGAGGTGGAAATGGAGTGGAATGGCTAAGGGGCTAAAATGGGGATCTAGGAGGTGGTGGAATGTAGCTAACCTCATACTCGAGCTGCCACCTAGGTATATATAGGTGTGGGGAAAGTACTAGGTTAAGTAGGGACAAAATGGGGAAAGTAGTGGGAAAATGGGTAGGTTTTGTGAGTAGCACGACCGTGGTGGATCACCACGGCCGTGGTGAGTAGGAGTGAGCACGGTCATGGTAGGGTACAACGATCATGCAAATTAAAATGTGGAGATCACAGGGAGATGGTACATCGATGGCCACGGCCGTGAGGGGTCACCACGGTCATGGTGGGAACCTATGGCTACAGGCATATTTCTCACCACGACCGTTTTGGACAAATTCATCAAAATCTGGAAGTTATAGTGATTTGTTGTGATTGGGGCATGTCCACCATTGCCATGGTGAAGTACCACAGCCGTTTTGGTGTCCCTCCCATGCACTTGAGCTTTGAACTTGATCATCCATGGAGGGAATTGCTTCAAAACATTCTTTGACCACTTAGGGTGGGTGGGGAGTGGTTTTGGCCTCATTTTGGGCACCTCAAAGCCTGAGGAAACCCTAGGATGGACCATCTTCTTTCCATGCCATCAAGTAGTGGACAAAGTACCTATAAAACATGAAAAAATCCTCCATAAGTGCATTTGATAGAAATAAGCATATTGGGGAAAATAACATGTAATCTAACAAGTATAGATGTGATTGAAATGCTATATAACACAAGATGAAGCCCTAAAATAGGGCTGAATCGCCACCCCAAACTTAAAACATAATTTTCCTCGAGTATGCTCCAACTCAATCTCCATACAAAATTTCCAAAGTCAAGAAATGACAAATGCAATGTAAAAGGTGATTATTGCTGAATGGGATCAAAGATGACTAAGTACATGCACTCCACCTCTCTCCTCTCCTGCTTTCACAATCCAATCATGAAAAGAGCACAAAGCATATGAACTTCAAATATAGTGTATAGAACACACAAGTTATCCATATTTCTTTCATAAAGTTTCGGGTAAACTGTTTCAATGATGGGGTTAATCAAGGATGACTAGGAGTGTTGTTTCACCTTCATGCATTTAGTCTTATGCTACAAATCACACCAAATGACTCATGTGGCTATGGAAAGGGTGAAGTGAGCTAGGTTTGATGTTTCCTAGCTCATTGGGTATGAAAATTGAAGAAAGGATTGTGGTAAGATTTTTGGATTGCTATTACATAGAGCACTCATCTTTTCTTTATTTGAATGCTCTTAAATAGGAGCATCCTTTTTTTTTTCTTTCTTTCTTTTTCTTTTCTTTTATTTGCCCTTGGAGTAGGTAGGGCATATGGTGGATAGAGTGAAGCAGGGAGATGGAGATGTTGCCACCCCAAACTTTTGGAGGTGGCCACGGCTAATACGTGCACTTTGGCATCCTTTCATGGGGCGGAGGGGTAAGAAGATGGTGAGTGAATAGTTGGGTAAAAGAGGGGTCATTGGCGTGATTCTTAACATAAGGTCTCCTACATGAAAATTAATCCAACGCTTCATCCAAGAATGCCACACCACATGAACGAACAATCTAAAATTGATATTTCAATCAAGTGATTTCATGAACACTAAGCGCTCATAGCTTGCTCAAGTCACAATTCAACCAAATCATTCACAAACACAAGAAAGGTGATGCACATGTAAACAATCAAGAATTGATACCATTTAGCAATAAATAATGATAAGTCACTTGCATTTTTCAAAGGTCATTATTTTTAATCCAAAAAGTAGAGATTGGGTTGAAACACACTTTCAGACAAGAAATCTCAAATTTGGGCAAAATTGGCTAAAATGGTGCCAAATTGCCTTCAATCACATCTAAGCCTATATTATTGAACTTAAAGTAGTAAATAAGCAAATCCTAGCTAAAACATGCAAAAATTTCCAAAAATCTACATGATAGAAATGAATGGAAAAAGAGCAATTTTTTTGAAAATTACACAAAAATGACAAGAAAGTGAACTACATGGCATGCAGGTATGAAAAGTAAGTACACAAAGCATGGATACACAAGTATGAGAAATGGTTATACTGTTTGATAATCTTGAGCAAAAATTTAGAACAAGGAACATAGAGGAAAGTGGGCGTAGAGAAAGGGCATACCGCCCAACTACCCCAAACTTTTAAACCATGTTGTCCTCAACATGAAATAGAAGTCTAGGATGATAGGATAGGGGGCATGGAGTCGTGGTAGACAAACACCAACAAGGGAGAGGTATCTCAAGGATTCCAGTGAGAAGGGGATATCCACCACGATCATGGTGGCCACCACGACCATTTTGTATTGCCTCTGCCATGGCCATGTTATGTGGCACAGTCGTGTTGGTCACCTTCCTGTAGCTTTTCTACTAATTTGCAATCTTCTCTTTAATTATGATCTTCTCCTTGGTTGGCTCTTCCATGCATCATCTTTCCTCCATTTTACCTATTCTAAAATGATTCACAAACAACCAAAACCATCAAGTGCAGTGTGTTTGTGTGTGTTTTTTTCTTGGAAAGTGTAAAAATAAAGCAAAAGTATCAAAAAAGGAGGGTTGGGTGAAAAATTTCCAAACCTATGTGGGTTGCCTCCTACAAGAGTTGAGTTTCATGCCTTCAGTTGGGCTTGTTGTTCTTTCAGCATCAACCATTGTCCAAAAACAAAATGTTTGCATCCCCATGATAGACAATCCTCTCAAATGCTTTCCTTGATTGATCTTCCTCGCAAGGGTCATTCGAGCTTCTCAAGTGTTTTTCAGCAGTTTTCTCTCCTTGGGGATCATCATCATAGATCTTAATTAGCCTTATGACCTTCAAAAATTTCATGCCATAGTTTTTCTCTCTCTTGAGTAATGGGTCTTCATAGGCATCAAAGAGAGGGGTCTCAATCATATGGGACACTTGCAAACAAGGACTTTCCTGAAACGACCGTCATCAAACCGACAAACAAATCGTTACTCATTAAGAAGAATAAACATAAACAACAAATTAGTCAAAAATCACTAAAATTTAAAACCATTTTTGCACGGAGATCCTTGTCCATAAAACCTTTACTAAAAGATCCAAGACTTATACATATCATGGTTTACATTGTACAACATTGTTTCATCTCATCTCGAGGACAACATATAACAATTGCTCTATCAAAACACATACTAGAGCAACATAAAACCTCGAGGCATTCAAGCCAAAATCTCATATCATTCATAGAACTAATATGAACCAACTGAAAGGACCTAAGAGTACAGAGACGACACATAGGACTTCTATCTACGAGACACGACAGACAGTATACTCAACCTGAGATGTCACTACTGCCTCGGTTGTTGTTCCTCTTCTACAGAAAGGTCTTCACCGCCTTGTGCACATTCACCT
Source organism: Alisma plantago-aquatica (assembly GCA_963693085.1). NCBI lineage: Eukaryota > Viridiplantae > Streptophyta > Magnoliopsida > Alismatales > Alismataceae > Alisma > Alisma plantago-aquatica. The sequence goes on along the minus strand of OY856409.1, from coordinate 368,357,825 downwards.
AAACATTGTGGATCCCATGGGGTGAGACAATTGTCCCAGTGAGAGATATAACTCTCCTCTGACCATATTAATATTGTAGATAAACATTATAAAACTAAGTAGGGGTTCTTTTATATTTAACATGCAGGATTAATCATTGTATGAACAGAATAAGATAATCTCCTTTCTCAAAGAGAACATTGCATCTACCCATGGTAGAGTTACAAATCATCTATCTTCTTTACAAAGAATGTAAAGAAACATAAATAACATCTATCAACTAATATATATAACTATATTGCTCATCAAACAATGTTTTTTGTATTCTATCCTTAAGCAGATATGCTACATGGCTGAACATATTTTACAGTCACACTTATGCCCTGAGGAGATGAAGCATACCCCGTTCATCTCCAACCAACCACAAACTTCTCACAAGTCGGTACCATAAAAGGTCAATGGAAGAGCTGGTTACCATGACCTCCCTTGTCTCCGTCAGTACAAGACCACTTAGGCTTAGCTGGACATCTTGTGTCAGCTGCAATATAGCTCTGCCAGGGTATGTAGGCATCCTTTCTTAGAGCTACAGCGTCAACTGTGCTCTCTTAGGGGAAACATCTACGAAAACCATCCCCAGTTATTGATTTATCGTCACTTAGGCACCATACTCTGAGCCATGGTCACATAGGCACCATGCTCTTGAGCCATGGTCACATAGGCACCATGCTCTGAGCCACGGGTCAGTTCACCATGCTCTTGTTGAGACATTCTTATGATATTATTGAGTCATGGACACTTAGGCTCTATGCCTCCACATATTCGAAAATATGCATTCTGGGTTATGCCGTGGGAAACCCGTTTCACCATTCAGCAAATTCTGACGCTAATGGATCTATGGTCAGGGCAAAATTTTATAGTTTCTAGTGATATATTAAGTGCATTACAGCATTCTTTTAGCATCAACCAAGTTATCATTATTAATCACAACAAATGCTACAAAGAAAGGTGTAATACATCTATCACGTACTATTCAAATATTTAAAACACATGATACTTGGGATCTCAGTCCCTTATCACATTACTGGGAATTCTCATCCCTTCACATCATCATTATCATGATTACTGGATCTGGGTATTCAAGCCCTTAAGTCATCACATAGTATTGTTACCTCTATAACATGTAACTATTACCTCTAGGTCCTCAGACCAAGGTATTCATTTCAATTATTGTACAAGTATTCACATGGCTCACAAGGCCATTACACATTATCACCTCTCACTAGGCAACAACTTATTCATATGGCTCACAAGGCCATTACACATCTTGTCACCTCTCACTAGGCAACAACTTATTCATATGACTCACAAGGCCATTACACATCTTGTCACCTCTCACTTAGGCAACAACTTATTCATATGACTCACAAGGCCATTAATCATTATACTTGTTATACAAGTATTTAACATGCCTCACAAGGCTTGTGTAATAAGAGAAATATAACCTTCCCATCATTAGGGTTAGGGTTTCGCTTTATAGCCGAATAGGGTTTCATGTTCATATTATTAATCCAAACCCTAATTCATTGCTCCACACATCTAGGAGCATACATTGATATCATAAGTATTCAATCATACTTATATATTTTCTCATCATTTTTCATTAAATGATTAACAACACAAGCATGTGTTTCTCTCTCATCCTTACTAGGATATTGAATACATCATACTTTTGATTCAATCCTCCTCTTTGAGGAATATTATTCCATCATTAACAATTCACATTATCTTTCATTTAACACCATGTTCAACAAATGTCACTCAATCAATCACACATGATTGAAGTGTCACTTCCATATTGGTATCAAGATGTGTGTGTTAGCATATTATACTTTAAACCATATCCTTTACTTTATGTCATATATTCATATCGGCATGTGGTATAACCACATCACCATGTCATGTTTTGAGGGTGTAAACCCTAATCAGCATATTACGTACTCACATTAGATGGACTATCACATAGATCTTATTACTTCAGATTCATTTTGTATCAGGTATGACCTAGATGCTTGACCCCATATAGGATATAATCTTTGTGTTTAGTGCCATATCGTGCACAAGATATGCCCCATATCGGACATCCATATCGGGTATCATATCGGGCATCCATCTTAGGTAGCATATCGGGTTACCATTTTAGGTAGACCCTGAAACTCATATCCCCTTCATTCCTTCAAGGATCATCCTTATCATATAATTACTTGACAAGCTAATGGTCTTATTAAATTCTCATATCACCATTCATTACAAAAAAGGGGGTATATCGTATTCCAATCCCTCATCTAGGGTTTTCCACTAAATTGGTTACATCATGCCATATCGTTCATGAAGTATGAGTTTGAACTTCATATCAATCACAAGATAAAAGTAGGTGCTATTATTTATCGATCTAGAGATATCATTCATATCATACATGTGGTATCATCCACCACTCATCTCGGTTTACCAATCATCTTGGGTTTCCAACTCTATGTTGATTAGAGTGTTCACCACTCCTATATCGTATAAGAGGTGTAGTCTAGATTTGTATCATGCATAAGAATAAATAGATATCTCTCATATCGTGCAAGAAGCATGACTCATATTGTGTATGATATATCCTCCATCTTCATATCAAGTTAACCCCCTCTTGTGTTTCATATCGGGTTGAGGTGTTTCAAGCATATCGGGTTACACTTTGTTCTTGAATCCATCCTGATATCGTGCATAAGTATTTTATTCATTTATTCATATCATGCACCAAATGTGTGCTTCATGATATCATGCACAAGTGTATAATTACATAATCATATTGGGCAAGAAATACTTGCTATCTCCACTCATATCAGGTTACTCAAATTAGGGTTTCAACATATCAAATTCCTTGAAGTGCCTACTTGACAATATATCATGCATGGAGACCTTACTTGCCTCCCTATCATGAAAAGGGTTATGTTTAACACCATATCATGTTCTAAGATAGTAGCTTCATCTCCATATCATGCAAGGGGATGTAATCTCACAAGCATATCGTGCAAGTGATGCAAGTATAATACCCATATCGGATTAGAGCTACTTGTGTGTATGCTTGAACCCGATATCACTTTATAAAGTGATACCATCTTCTTCAAGCTCTAGACCTCCGTTATAATAGTTCAAGTTCATGGAAACAGGTCTAGGCAACTACTAGAACTCATAATTTTATTTTAGAAGATTTTAGAATTAAAAGTAGTTCATTTAAGCATAGCAATTTAGGTGATGAATAATAACATGATAGGGTTCAAGTTATATAACCCGCCTTGTGAGTTGCTTCAAAACTCCACGCTCCAAAGCTTCACGTACTAAGGTTGAAGAAGAGTTTCTCTAATGTCCAGGCTCATTCACAACTCCTCCATGGACAAGATATCACCATAGTTAATCACTTGGTGAAGAAGAAAAGAAAGGAGTATTCATAACCTGATATCCTACTTCAACCAAGGTTGAAGGTGACCAAAGCCTTACCTAAAGCTTGATTCTCGAGCTCTCCTAGCTCCTTGAGCTGCTTTTCACGATACATAAGGGTATTTGCATGATATCTCCTAGGGGAGTGGTTATGAGGATCGTAAACTTTCATAAGTTGGTGAAAGGTGAAGTATAAGATAAACCATATAAGAGGCGTCTTCACCTTAAGCTACTAGATGACATGTGGCCATGCATGGTTGACACGTGGCCATGCATGCACACATGTATATCCTGCCATGCAAGAGTCTTGGGTATAACCTAGAGATAATATCTCGGCCCTTACTTATCTTGTTGGGCAAGTTATCTCATCTTTATCTCATTAAATAAGAAACCTGATACACTTTTTGTAAGGAACTTTGCAACCCATCATGGGCCACGTCCTTGAGGTTCTCTTCCCGTCATGTCCTTTTCCAAGACTCAACAAACCGATAGGAGGATCCTACTTTGGCTCATTGGCCGATAAGACTCCTTATATCAAGTCTACAACTCGATACAACACATAGAAGGCTCTTGCCTTCAACTCATTCTTGATCTTTCATTACCAAGAGTATCATCACTCAATGGTGATTCAAACATAGTGCCCCCTACTTTCTCTTTCCTCCCAAAGATACATAGAGGAAGTAGGGTTACACTAGAGGTGGTGATTTAGCATTCCAACCCTATTCATTGGGTAAATTACAATTTGTATTAAAATTGGTGCACACAGCACAAGCATTATTGAAACCGTTGTTCTGAAAAGCGGTAATCGGTGTACGGGCGGAGAGGGTACCAAATAGAGTATATACGGTATGCGGGAGTATAAGTGGGAGAATATTCAGTTTTAATCGGTTTTGATTTTTTTTTTATATTATCCATAAAGATATGTAAATTATATATTGACCATATAATAATGACAATGATAAGTAATTAGAAACATTTATAAGTACTAGACTAATATTGCATTCATAAGTAGTTAGAAACATTGATGAAATTAGAGAAGAAAACTTTGATAAGTAATTACAAACATTGATAAGTCATAGACTAATATCACATTAATAAGTAATTAGAAACGTTGATAAGTAATAGACTAATATTGCATTAATAAGTAATTAGAAACATTGATAAGTCATAGACTAATATTGCATTAATAAGTAATTAGAAACATTGATAAGTGATAAGACTAATATTGCATTAATAAGTAACTTGAAACATTGATGAAATTAGGGAAAAAAACATTGATAAGTAATTAGAAACATTGATAAGTCATAGACTAATATTGCATTAAGAAGTAATTAGAAACATTGATGAAATTAAAGAAGAAAACATCAACAGTAAGGATCAGTTCAATAAACACTAACTATAAACTTATAGAGAAAACATGAGGAGAAGACCAAATATGTAAATTGGAAGAAGAGAATGTAATTGTAATGACCAATAGTAGTATTAGAACAAATTAATGTAAAAAAAAATTATTACTAGCATTTGATTTTGAAAATCGCTGATTAATCAGCCGATTATTCCCCCGATCGGCCGATTAATCGGTCCTGGACCGATTATAGGCCGATTATTCATAATCGGAGGGGTAGACCCCCAAAAAGGAATATTCGGCCGATTATTCGGCCTAAGCGGCCGATTTTCTGAACAGTGATTCAAACAAGTTATAACTTGGGATTTAGGCTTTGTACAAGCCACCAATTAGCATCATTCTCTTTCTTATGATACTAAAACACTTAGAACACATTCCACATGTGATATTTTGTAATGTAACCCCTCATCTTTGGTAAATTTCACTTTTCACTCAGACTTTCATATAATGCACAAATAGTTTGCAATTAAGCTCAAACTTGAAAACAAACTTCACCAGAAGTCTTAATTACTTTTCAAAAGATTAGAATTATCTTGTAAGTATCTTACTTAAGCCAAAACTCCTAGGGTTAAGCCATAACCTAAGTCAGGGGTATTACATTTCTAGCAATGGCTCTTCATTAATATCTTTGTCAACTTGATTCCCTTCCTTGATAAGCTTCTCAACAACCTTGTCACACCCCATGATTGAAACCATATCCATTTTCTCATAGGGAGTAGGGGGATCATGTGATAGTTGTGGTGGTGACATTGTTGTTAATGGCCTTTGGAATTGAGGTGGAGGAGGGAATTGAGGTTGGAAGGTGAAATGGTGGGAAGGTTGTGGTGATGGAGGTGGTGGGGGTGTGTAAGGCTTAGGATATCCTTGGAGGTAGGGTGGTGGAGGAAATGGATGGATTTGTGCATTTTATCCTCCCATCTTGTCTTCCCTGAGTGGCTTGTCACATCTACAAGGAAAAACCAAACAAAAGAGAACAAGTTAGTAAGAAAAAATACACAAAGAATGCAAAGAATAATGAATAAAGAATAGCAATGATGAGGGTAGTAGGAAAAGTCAAAGAGAAACTAACTAGCTAGGCCGAGCACCTTTTTCCCCAGCAACGGTGCCAGAAAGCTTGGTGTGTTTCTCAAACGCAACAAAACAAATTGGAAAAATATGGTGCCAAAGGGGAAAGTCAACACCACAACTACTAGGTAGCCATGGCGCTTTATGTCCCCGGTAACGGTGCAAAAAAGCTTGGTGTGTCCACCAGAGGTGTTGCACAAATTTGTTTGATTTGACTAGATGCACCCCTCGAGATTAGAACACACGGTGGATTCACTTTTGATATTTATAAAACCTAACTTAACACCTACTTACACTAAAACAACTACACCCGCAAGCGCACGGGGTCATGTCGTAGTATAGGAAGGTGGCAAGTATAGGGTTGATGCACAGGGAAAAGAGGGGGTACTAGTTCTAGGTTTAGTTTTTCTAGGCTCCTACTATAGATACTAGGGTTAAGGGTTTAAAGTTGATTTGATTGTTAAACTAGGTGAGAAAGAAAGAAATTAAAGGTGAGAATGAAATCTAAGTTAACCCTAGACTAGATTAAGACTAAGTATGCAAGAAAAGACTAAGCTAGGTATGAAAAGGCAATTTACACTAAAGCGGGCAAAATAAAACCACAAGAGCAAGTAAAGATCTAAACTGGCAAGAACAAGGTAAAAATAGGGCAAGAAGCTAACTAAGCAGGAAAAGAGCTAGCTAAGCTAACACTAGCTAAGCAAGTTGAAAACTAGGGTTTTAAAGCAATTAATGAAGGTGTGGGTTGTTTAGGTGATGCACTTATCACTTAAGTTGGGGGTGACATATGAACATTATGATTCCATTTAGATTATCAAAACCAAACAATAGGTTAGAGTCTAATGAATTAACCTAAGCTACTAATTGGCCATGGATATGCTAAGTTGTGTATAGGGGAACTAGTCCCTAACACCCCCTACTACCCTTGCGAGGCTCAATTGGGTTAAGGATTAGGTTTAATTCAATTAGGGTCTAGTCAAGTCTAGGTTTCTAGATTATACATTCCTAAGGCAATTAGGGGCCGAGGGTAGTAATGGGGAGGTGAAATTAGGGTTTTGGACCCCAATTCCCCCACATTCTAGCCTTGAGAAGGCTCCATGCTAATTGCACTAGAATTATCTAATCTAGCTACTTAAATATCTCACTTAGGTTTAGGAAGATTGATTAGGATGTAGGAAGATGGGAGTCTACCTAGGGATCCAAGAATTGGACCTAGGGTCAAATCCCAAAATTCACATATATAAGCAATTTCCCTAAATTCCTAGGTGATTTCACACACAAACCAACAAGAAATTCATGGAGAATGAGATGCAAATAAAACATAATCATTAACAAATGGAATTACAAAGTTTACATGTCATTTCCCCCCAACATGGTATCATAGTAACATTTTACACCCCAAACAGTCCACCCAAGTGGCCTAGCTACGCATAACAAAGCAAAATACAAAAAGAAAGGAGAAAGAGGTAGAAGAGGCCATGGAGCTAGGTATAGATGGAGCAATCCTCCTCTCCAGATACTGCAAGACATCATCCTCTCTCCTCCAAGGTGCAAGGATGTGGAATTAAGGGGATTATGGGTAGAAACTAGGATAAACTAGTGTTTTGGTGGTGGAAATGGTGAAATGGAGTGGAATGGAGGTGGAAATGGAGTGGAATGGAGGATGAAATGGAGTGGAATGACTAAGTGGGGAGAAAATGGGGAGCTAGGAGGTGGTGGAAGGTAGCTAACCCCGTACCCCATCTGCCACCTAGGTATATATAGGTGTCGGGGAAGCAATAGATTAAGTAGGGGCAAAATGGGGAAAGCTATGGGAAATTGGGTAGGTTTTGTGAGTAGCACAAACGTGGTGGATCACCATGGCCGTGGTGAGTAGGGGTGAGCACGGTCATGGTAGGGTACAACAATCATGAAAATTAAAATGTGGAGATCATAGGGAGATGGTACATGGATGGCCACGGTTGTGGGGGGGTCACCACGGTCATGGTGGGAACCTATGGCCACGTGCATATTGCTCACCACGACTATTTTGGCCAAATTCATCAAAATCTAGAAGTTACAGTGATTTGTTGTGACTGAGGCATGTCCACCATGGCCTTGGTGAAGTACCACAACCGTTTTGGTGTCGTTCCCATGCATTTGAGCTTTGAACTTGATCATCCATGGAGGGAATTGCTTCAAAACATTCTTTGACCACTTGGGGTGGGTTGGGAGTGGTTTTGGCCTAATTTTGGGCTCCTCCAAGCCTAAGGAAACCCTAGATTGGACCATCTTCTTTCCATTCCATCAAGTAGTGGACAAAGTACTTATAAAACATGCAAAAATCCTCCATAAGTGCATTTGATATAAATAAGCATATGGGGAGAAATAACATGTAATCGAACAAGTATAGATGTGATTGAAATGTTATATGACACAAGATGAAGCCCCCAAAAAAGGGTTGAATCATGGCTCAACTCATCTTTGGTGGACCAGTCTAGTCTTGGGTGTGTTCTTTTATTTCTTATAAAGAATTAGGAGGATAAGCTCTTTGGATACATATCATGTCCTTATAGGATTTGTATTATTCTTCATCCCTTATTTCTTTCTATTCACTAAGTATTGTTGACTTAATTGAACATTAGTTGTCTTCTCTTTTAGTGATGACAAACATTTCTTATTTGTGGATTTGACGTGCTACTTAAGTATTTCGAGAACCAAGCACGTATTTTGAAAATTAAGATTGGAACATCAAATGAATAAATTATTATTCATCAGTGCTTATTTGTATTACAAATATACAAGTTTTTAGAACTCATGTAAAATACAGCTATGGACCAACCCCACCTATCCAAAACCTTTCATATGTTAATACTAGGTGTCCTGGATAGACATGTCACAATAGAAAATTTCTTTAGATACATTTTTCCAATATTTACACATATTTTATAGGGTTCTTTTTGGTTGAAGAACCTTGTGGACCAAGATCCACTCGGTTTAGCATATTGTCAACCGAAAACACTTTCTATCGAAGTCTTTGTTGACCGACAAAGAGCCATTGTGACCCATTTGACAAAGAAGTGGCCACTGGAACTTTTTTTGCACTCTGAACATGTTTGGTCAACTAATTACTTGACTGAGAATTTCCAGTTGAAAAATATGTTGACCGGGAAATGTTCTAGAATGACAATTAGTTAACGTTCAAACTTGTTGTTGCAACTTAATTAACTTCATCCTAACAGCTAGTTGATCACTAAGAACATTCTAGACACTCCCCAAAGTTATCCTAGCCACTTGTGAACCATTCTTATAAATAATAGACCCGATACACAACTTGCATACTTGAGCATTCTATACTTCTAGAAATTTGAGCTATAGCATCATACTTGCAATCTTTTACAACTGCCTTTTTCGTGTCCTATCCATAGCTTTCCAAAACTACCACTCGTCGTTGGTCTATCCTTTATGGTTTGGTCCATAAGCTTGATCTAGGATATTGTTGAGCTAAATTGGTGTATTCCTATCTCCCGTCTCCATTTTATACTCTTGTACTACAATTGGATTAATTTAAGAGGAGAAGATTGTTCAGGATTCTGCAAGAGAAGAAGGAGTCTTCTCACAGGTGCTCTTCTATGACCTTCAAATAAGAGGTGGTGATTCTGTGCTCTTCCGTGTCCGTGAAGAAGAGGTTAAGCATGTGCTCTTCCATGGTCAGTAAAGAAGAGGGTAAAATTACAACAAGTATATTTTATAATTTGTTCTAATAGATAAATAATAAAATTGATTGTTGTGAAACCTAGTTGGTAAAACTAGATAGTGGACTGACGTATTAGACAGAACCACTCAAAATCTTGTCTTTTCTAGTTTCTTATCTCTTTAATTTTGTGAGCTAAGTTAGTTTATTTTAGAATAAAAATCATCATAAAGCTCAATTCTACCCCCTCTAGATCTTTTATTTGGTACCAGGTCTTCAAAGATCCTTAACAGGTCTCAAAGAATGAGGGAAGGCATACTTGGAAACCTCAACATGTAAGGAACACACGTGAACAGACCATCAGTATTTGACGAATCTAGATACACCTACTGGAAGAGGAGGATGTTGTTCTATTTTCAAGGAATAAATTCTGATCTTTATAAGATGATCACCACATCCTACAAACTTCCAACTACCGAACTAGAGCAATAGGATGCAAAAACAATAAAAAAGTGACATTAAATGCAAAGGTTGTAAGAATACTTTATTCTTATTTATCCCCAAGCAAATTTAATTATAAATCTACTTGTGAGACAACTTATGAAATATGGAATAAACTCTCAACAACTCATGAGGGTACTACACAAGTAAAGAATATGAAAATTGGCATGTTAAAACACAAGTTTGAAGTATTTTGTATGCCACCTAACGAAAGCATTACAGAAATGCAAGCTAAATTTTCTAACATTATAAATAACCTAAGTGCTTTGGGGAAGAACATAAGTAAGGAAGATCAAGTATCCCAGATACTTAGATCATTTCCTATAAGATACAAGTCAAATATTACTGTTATTGAATAATTCAATGATCTTACAACACTTAAGATGAAGCAACTCATTGAAATATAGAGATAATTGAAGTCACTCTAGAAGAAGAAGAAAAAAAAATCAAGGTTGAACAACAAAGGGGAAGAAAGAAAGACATCGTGCTTAAATCTACCTCCAAGACATAATCAAGAAATATTACTTAAGAAAGCAGTGACAAAAGCAACAACGATGAAGACCATCCTCTAATCGTAAATGGTAAGAAATATAAATGTATTTGTTCTTCCAGGTGTTTCAAGTGCGGAAATAAGAGCCACTTAAAAAATGATTAACCAAAACTTAAGAAGAAGAATCCCTCATCTAAGAAGAAAGAGAAGGGAGAAAAATCCTATAAAATTTCTCGGGATCAATCAATTGATGAAAATGAATGCAGTGAAGGAAAGGAGATAGAATGTTTTATGGAAAAAGTAGACGAAGAAGAAATCGATGAGGTAGATATTTTTGAATTAACAAAAGAAGAATTAGCTAGTACTCTTGAAGAAATTCATGCTAAATATATTGATTGCAAGAAACAAAAGAAGAAACTTGCCAAAATCATAAATGAACTTAAAATTGACTTAACCAAACTTAGTTCTGAAAATGATACTGTGAAGTATATAAATAATGAAGTAAAAGAATATGTTGAAAGTTATAAGACTAAAATGTTTGTTCTTGAAAATAACAATAATCGTCTCTCTCAAAAAAAAGTTGATATGCTTTCTAAACTAAATGGTTATCAAACTCATCATATTTTATGCAATCATTTAGATTATGATGCTTTGATAAAATAAATAGATACTTTACTTTCAAATTTTTATCAAGTAAACTTAGATGTAACTAAAAAGATTGTTGAAAATCTTGAGTTTCAAATATAAGTTTCAAGCTTATTTGAAGGAAATGGAAATCTTGATAAAATCTTAGTTAATACTTCTAAACAAATAGGAAGAAAAGGTTTAGGATATGTGTCAAAGAATCAACCACACATATACCTAGAACCAAAAAGGCATATGCTCCCAAGACTAAAACTATATATGTACCTAAAAATGATGTTGTAGAAAAGAGAAATAAAATATATTGTATATCATGTCATTATTTTCAATGTTTTGGTCAATACTCTTTTTCATCTTATCGAAATAAAAGAGAAATTGACATGGTTTGAGTCCCTAAAACCACAACTTATAATGAAAGGAATATGTTGAGATTTGACCTATTCTTAATTTCATAAAAATATTTATGCCTTATCTCAATCTAATTTGATATTCATTTGCATATCTTTCTTTTAAACAAATATTCATTTGCATTAACAAAGATTCATTTGTATATCTTATGTAAATTATTAAAATAGAAAAGTCTGGAACTGTTCTCAGTCGACAAAAACTTTGACCGTGAAATCTCTCAGTTGAAAATACAATTTGATGGGAAATTTTTCAGAAATTAAAATGAATATTGCAAATCATACCTATAGAAATATTTCTGGCTCGATAAATATAAGTTTCATGCATATCTACTTTATTCTTCAATAACCATCATGGGATCTACTTGGGTACCAAAAACCTTCTCAAAATTGTAGGATTGGATGATTGATAGTGATGGTCCAAACATATGGCTGGAAAAAAAATGCTTTCAATTCACTCAAAAAAGGGAAGATCAATTACATTTAGAGACAATGGCAAAGGAACCATCATGGCATTAGGTAATATCAGAACTAATCTCACAATTAACAATGTTCTATTAATAGATAGCTTGCACCATAATTTGCTAAGTGTTAGTCAATTTTGTGACCGTGGTTATGATGCGCTTTTTAATAAAACTTGCTGCAAATTGCTTGAAGATGACACAAATTGTGACACCCTTTGCCACATAAAGTGAGATTACTCAAAACTTAATCATGATCAACCACTAATCAGCGTATTATCGAAAATCACAGAAAATTAAAACCGATTTGTAGCAAGCATTATGAGTTGGAATTTATTACACATGAGCCAACACTTGAATTTCATAACATATATTCAAGGAGCTACATCATTATTCTCCAATCAACCTGTTACATAAGATAACAATTCCACCTGTATGTACATACCACCAAAGGCACACAAGCCTTAAACCATGTATCGATCATCATGTCATCAAAACACATCGAGTACACTCCCAAGGACCTGAAAATACAGGGACGACACATAGGACTCTATTAGTAGACATTATCCATATACCATTATCCACCAGGTGTAGTTCCTCTTCAGATTATATACTCAGTTATCCGATCTTTAGTTTGCCATGCATGTCCACCTAAAAAATATTTAACCAACAGGGTGAGATAAAAGTCTCAGTGAGAGATATAACTCTCCACCAACTCTATTATTATCACAAATAACTAAGTAGATAAATTAACACACTGAGCGGGTTGAGCAGAATCAACTAAATGACATATACCTCATGAATAAAGTATACACAGCAATAATATGCAGTTTCCATTGAGTAGTAGAGAAATCAATAATTTAAGAAGGAATATGAAGAACATGTATAACTATTATAAACTAAACAATATACAAGCAAGACAAGGCTTCAACCAATGTTCTCGTATTTGATTCTAAACAAATATGCTACATGGTTGTTAATGAGTTTATTATGCCCTGAGAATTTGAGTCGTAGCACCCAAATCCAACTGACCACTGCAAAGCTGAAATAAATGCCATACATGACCTAGGAAGAGCCGGACTCCAAGATCTTATCCCTACTCGGTCAGTATGAGTCTGCACCGCAGTGACATATAGTCAATTTACAAAACATCAACATACAGTCTTGTAACTAGCCCACCTTGGTACAGGTCATGGTACTAGCATCCAGGGTATTCAAACCCAATCACTGAGGTAAAACCACAGTTGTCCTCTAATCATATCATGATATAATCACTGAGACCCAACCACATTCATTCTTAAAAAGTAGGTTAGGTATGACCGCAACCATCCTCCCGAAACACTTGGTGTCAGGATGACAAGCACCCCGCATACTCAACAATATGTGCTCTAATTTTCCCTTAGGAATACTCATTTCACCATCTAGCAAGTTTTGACACTGAAGATGGTTCTATGGAATAGGTCACTACATAATTAGGATTTTACTTTATTAGTTATCTCCAATTGGGTGAATTAAGGCTGCATCAGACAAGTAGACAAACAAACCCTAATTCATCTCTAGCAAACATTGCTATATAATAACTTAAGAAGATATAAAACATATGAGATATAATTTCTCATCTCAATATCATAGGGCACTATTCACCTGTCAATCAAAATACTATACTTGTCATCACATCATCATCACATGGTACTATGCATTGCCATTGAAGAGTTTATCACCATCAACACATTATCATGGGATATCAATCCCTCATTTTATTATTGGAGGATATCACCTCAATTAGGCACTAAGCCTCTATCAGGTCATAAGACCCATCACATCATTCTTGTGACTTGTTGTTATCTCAACATACCTTATTGAGCATACAGGCATTACTCATGCCAAGCATCACTTGTGCCACATCACATATACACCATAGCAATCATTAGCTATGACATCCATCTCACCTGCAAGGTTAACATTATACAAATAGAGGGGAATGTCTCAATACACTAAATACTTTTAGCTAAAGCACACCATGCATCATATGTCCCCTCAATTAAGGTTAAGTTTCATGCTTAACCACATAGGATTCCCAAGCATCATTTATTTTCCAATCTTCTAATTTCACTACCTCCCACGTGTTTGTAATGTATAAGGCTATGCATTATTTATAATAACCAAGTCTACACATTCACATATTCATACTTCCTGTGTTCCCTTATCAAGGCTCATAGTCATCACTTAGTTTAATTAATCATCTTCATAGCACTCACAAGCTATAATATTCCATTAATCTATAAGATTAACGTTATGTGAATAAAAGAGAGAGAGAGAGAGAGAATAGTCTCATGCTTTTAATCATGCATGCTCAGCAAAATTAGCATGTCCTGAGATTTGGGTCAGTGTTCTTTACACATAACATTATTAGAGTTTTACCTCATAATTATTATCATCAAACCCTAAATACACCATTTCCCACTTTCTTGAAATTGATCTAGGATTGAACAACATTACTAGGTATCATGGTTTAGGAAAGTGGTATGCAGTGTATGGGCAGAGAGGGTACATCATAGAGTATATGCGGTATGTGGGAGTATATACAGGAGTATATGTGGTTTTGGATTTTTATTATTTCAATAAACTAATTATATATAAAATAATATAGCGAGATCATAAATTAAAATAGAGTTTTCACATACATCTATTTACTTATAAACATATTAATATGCATGTATGATGTATGATATGCTTATATATGTATATATGTCTATATATAGAATGTGTTTGTAATATATGTACACATACTAAAATCTAGGTAAATCAATGTACAAATATATGTATAGCGTGTATAAATGTGAATAAATCAAAATGTATATATACATGCACAAAAATGTGATTGTATATTTAGGTATATTGTAGAAGTATCTATACATGTTAATATATCAAAAGGTATTCAAATAAATGTACAAATGCATGTGGAAATTGTATATATATATATTACAATGTATACATATAATTCAATGAGTATATATCTCAATTTATATATATAGTGAATTGTGTATATATATGCATGTATGCATGAAATGCATGAACATTAGTTGTGGGCTTTTCTAAAAGTGGAGTTTAATCGGCCAAGTGGGAGTATATGCGGCCCATGACCACTTAGTGGACCGATTAGTAATATGCGGTGTGGTAGGGTGACTGAATAGGTATATGCGAGAGTATATGCGGCTGTGCGGACCAATTTCACGAACAGTGCTAGGTATCACCATTGCATACATGTATATTTGTATTATCTTATTGGGTTATGCGTGTGTTACAATCATGTATTTTATAAACATATTGACCATGCACCCACATAATGTCTCATCATTAAGTGATCCATATGTTATGTCCTCTCACAATTCGTTAACCATATCATAAAACTAAGGGATGTAAATCCTTAGGTTACATATCTAGAGGATTTTACTTCAAACTATACGCAAGGCACTTATTAGCTCATTAACTTATTCATATGATGCCTATACAATTTCTAACACCTGTCTATTTCAATAAAGCTTATAATCAGCATATGCACTTTATAAGGTTCACCTGAGTACTCACATGGTTACAACATTAATCTTCACCATCCAGTTATGAATCATATGGAAAGGAATTAGAGAAGATACATGTCATGAATTACAATCTCTTAATAGGGTGAGCACATAGGTTGTATTATCTCAAGATTAGGGTTGTTATACGATTACTTCACCACTAAACCCTACTCCTATTACTTTCTACATGTTTAGAGAGTCTTAGGATTAAGTGTCATAGTTAAGGATTGACCATCCATAGTTATATCATCTTATATAGATAATTACACTATGTATTGATTATATCACTATTCAAGAGTATAGGTGTGACGGCCCTTCATCACACATGGGCTAACTAATCAATTACATGGTATCTTGTTCTATCACCTAGCCTGAGATATTGGTTTCACCTTCATCATGAGATATTAGTTTCACCTCCCAACATGAGGTATCGGTTTAGCACTTCAAGTGTTTTGTCCTATCACTCAACAAGATAGTATCTCGGCTTAGCCTCACCCTGATGTGTCAACCACTTACTCCATAAAGTGTGTCGACCTCTCTCCTATAGGAGGGTACCTTGGTTTAGAATCTACATGATGTGTTGGCTTGACCTTATCAAAGTGTGTCGACTACCCATAAACATAATGTGAATCATTAGCATTCTCAAAGTGTGTCGGGCTAGGAATCAGCAAGGTATATCAGTTTGTCATCTCTTGGTATGTCGACTTGGTACTTGACCTAAGATGGTGTGTTATTTCACAATATAGGGTAACAATTTAAGCACTTCATATCAGCATGTCAGGTTAGCCTCATCAAAGCATATCGGTTTGATACTTCCATATGTGTCGACTTATTACATGATGTGTCGACTACTCACAAGGAAGGTATGAAGGGTTAACCTCCCCAAGGTGTGTCAGTTTAAGTGCCAACTAAGCATGTCAGTTTAAGCAACACATTGCATCTTGGTTTAACCCCCTTATTGTTATGTCGACTTGTCATCTTCAAGCTTAGATTTCAGCCACCAACCATTACTATTGTAAAGGAACATCAACATAATCCAGGCAAGAAAGAACAAGATATGAAACAACAAACTAGATAAGATTCCTCCATCAAAATAATCCTCCAGATCATCATCATCTATTAGCATGTAAAGAAAACGATATAGAGAAGAAAAAGAGTGAAATAATAGTGAAGGATAAGAGTTATATGACCCGCCTCAAGAAGATCTCCACCAAGGGTTCAAGATCCATGATCAAAGACCCAAGGCACATTTTTTCTCAAAGTTTGAAGATGATCCATCAAGAGTCTCAAACTCGACCTCAACATTATCTTCAAGAAAGAAGAAGAAGAAGAAGAAGATGCCAAGGTTATGATAGATCAAGAAGGAAGGAAAGAGAGATGCTTCATACGACATGATCTATGACCATATAGATGAGAGTTCTTCCTCAAGAACACCTTCATCCAAGGTATGATTCATGGCTGAGAGAAAAAGAAGATGATGAAGAAGAGAGCTCAAAGAAATCGTCAGTAAGAAACATAACTCACCAAAATGTAAGTTAAACAAGGAACTCGACCTCCCAAGCTCCATGGGGACTTACTCTAGATCCTTAAGCTTCCAATCTCGTACATCAAGAAGAGAAGAACATGAATGGATGAAAAAGATTCACTTGTCTGAAGAGGGAGGGGTTATATACTTGAGGGAAGAAAGAGAGATCAAATGAGAAGTGTCATCACCTTAAAGAGTTTAGGTGACGCTTGTCCACGTGCAAAGGCCATGTGAAACCACTTTAGCTTACCATGCAAGATATGGTAATATACTCTAGGTAGAGCCTCAGTATCTTGGCCTCCTACCAAGGGCACCACTTCTCCAAATCAATATACTACTCTTCACCAAACTGATACTTTACAATCCAAGGTCAAAACACACATTGACCATAGATCATTATTACTATGAGGATGCCACTTCTTGCCCCGAGATCCAAACTAGGCATCCAACTCTTTCTATATCTTCTAGATGATGTCAAATAAGAGAAGGAGCACTCTAGAGATGGTAAATTGCATGTTAACCCTCTACTTTGGGTAAATTACAATTTACACCAAGACTAGTACACAAGGTACAAGCAACTTCTGAACCAACTCAAACTTTTTTTTGGTCGGTCCAAAAAGCGTGTTACTATATTACCAAAACTTTGGGTACAAAAGAGTTTGCGCCCCCATTAGATCCCTGGATGAAGACATCCAAACAACCAGAAGAACAAACTAAAAACAAGCTACACAATAGCCATCTACCTAGATAAAGAAGAAGACAGACCCGCAATACTAACTCAAGAGATAACAGAGAGACTGAAATGACTATCCAAACTACACATGCCAACACTGGCAGTAGACTCATCCTCTGAAATTGTGGCAACATGGGCAGTCGAACCATCACTTCAGCAACTAGGAAATCACAGGAGCAATATAGCAGGAACCCCCACTGCTATCATCCAGGTCTTCAAGTTTATGGCAAGCAAAGGAAACCACCTAGGGGACCTGGTAATTTCTTAACGCAAGAACGAGAGACCAAGAAACGAATGATGTTGTTTGCACAGCAGCACCCCAGATATGGACCTCCTGAAAGAATAAGAAGAAAAAGAAAACAAAAGCAGGTAGCAAACCACTAACTCCAACCGACAACTGAAGAGGCCAGCAACCATACCACCAACACTGATCACTAGCATTATGCCCACCTTCAAAGAGTGAATTCTTTGGCTTCTGGAGGCTGAGTCAAGAGTTGCAGGAGAACATCAACAGTGCTGGTTGCTAAGGCTCAGTTGCTTCTCATTCAAACCTACTATATATATCACAAGGCAGTGAAGGTCACATGAGGATCCATCAAAACATTGCACTGCACACTGGGATCATGTGATTAGTCCACCTACTAGGTCTTCACTGGCATTAATTAGCACCCACAAATTTGTGAAGAACAGATAGATCTGTAACCCCATTCCTCCAGTCAACAGCAAAAGGGATCTTTGAATCCAAGTAGGACCGAACACCAGCAATGGACCTTGATCTATCGGTAGAAGCTGTTTACACAGCAACATACACAAACATCCAAAAACGTACTCCTTGCACACAACAGCAAAACGGGCAAGGAAGAAGAGAGGAAGAAATTACCCCTCTATGACCAAACCCCTCGTAATGCACCTGAAGCAGCAACAGGAGCCAACCGCTCAAGAGCTCGATGCCCCTGTTTACACAGGAGCATTTTGTCGAGCAATTGAGTGGCGTCCAACAATCAGCAAGAAAAGATCTGTAACACCCCTCCCTAGGGTTTCTTACGTAACCAGCGGAAGCACAGCCTAATCCCCAACATTATCCATGATGTGGGGTACTTGGCATATCAAGGAGGGATTGTCACATGCATGATCTCATATCAAGAAATAAACAACACTTAGCATTCATAAAAAACATAGATGCATACATGAGTTCTTGGAAAGCAAACTACATCATGTTTCTAAAGGTATATTACTCATAAACTAGATAATCATAAAAGAGATAGGATCTCCATAGATGGACGTCCCACCAGGCAACAACTCCTTAGGTTTTTGAGTCCTTAGTATTCTCAAGATGATTCCTTCTCCTTATCTCCAACTCCTGTGGACATCTCGTCCCCAGCCTTGCAAAGGAAAAACAAACATGGTGAGTAAGCGGCATTGGCATGTTATAAAGCATAAAAATAACATATAAAGGTGACTTGACATAAACATGAACATGCATTAACATTAATCATTTCTTGACATATTTTACATAAATAATTTGATTAGAAGTATATGCTCCTCTCTTAATGCCCCATAAGGAGCCCATAATGCTCCGAAAGCCCATAATTGCTCGGAAAGCCCATAACAAGGTGCATATAAATCTAAATCAAATTCCCTTAATCATGATCTTTCTTAGACTTTACTTATCTTCTTAATAACCTAAACTTGATCTTAATTGGGATTACTCCCTCTTGAACATAATTGGGATTTCTCCCCATGAAACATAATGGGATTTCTCCCTCTTAACCATGGATGGAAATTTCTTCCCTCTTAATCTTGGTTTCATGTTCCTTAACCATAATTCATATCATAAATGTGGTTTCTATACTTAGACTTAGATTATAGCAAACAATCATTCAATAATCATATACTTGAAGGAAAACATGCATTTATCATGACTTCAACATAAAGTGCATAAACATATCATAATCATTCAATAAATCAAGTTTACTATGCCAAGGGCATGGCCCGCTTACCTTGATCTAAAACACCTAAGTCAAACCTAGTTTGACTGGTTGAATCCTTTTAATCACCTGAAATTAACATATTTATCCTTTATCATATATCATTAAACCCTAATTTGTCCATACAATTATTGAGCTATGAAAACAAACAAAATCAGTCGATAAAAACCAAAAAATCAGATTCCTCGTCAAAAATCCTTTCCAAAACATATTTTTTTGTAATTTCCTGATAAACAGTCGATTTACTATGAATTTCTGAAGAATCAACCAATGGAAATTCAAGAAAAAGCTACGTAGATAAAACACACCCAAACCAGTGGGCCGGCTTCTGAGTTGGCCCAGTCGAGTTTGGCCAACTCAGTAGCGAGACTTGCCTCAACTGTCAAAGGAAATAGGGCGTGAGATTCCTTATCTGCCCTTGTAGTTTAAAGCATCAGTAAAAACAAAACGTGGGGCTCATGGGTCATTGCACACCCTGGTTTCTTCCCCTTTCACCGCGCGCAAGGGAGAAGCGCTTCAGGGATCTCAGGAAGGAGTAACGATCGCACCACAGGGATGATCGACTGGGGAAAACAATCCCATTGTCTTCGTTAGATCATGGCGATTAAGATGGAACCAGAACGCATGTCAAACGGTGGAAAAACGACATCGAAGGCATTGAAAGGCCATGGCTAGAGCTGGATAACAGAGGTCAAAGTCTCAGGAGCCAAAATCACGAAACCCAGAAGATAGGCGTCAACTTAAAACTGGAAGGTGTTTGTGGAGGTTAGTCGACTTTGTCCGATGCCTCGTGAGGGCTGGATGACCACTGGGTCGCCATGGCAGCGAACGCCGGCAAGGTGCTCAACCTGGTTATAGGTCAGGGCGACGAGGACCATCGCGAGTCAAAGAAGCGATAGCAGAGGGAAGAACAGGGATCTAGGATTCTCACCACAAGAGCAATTGGTCGGAGGAGTCGGAGAAGTCAGGGAGGAGCTTCAGTCACTGGAGAAGGAAGGTCGAGCAGGTCGGGGAGCCTGGGGGATCCAGCAGAGAAATTGGGAGCGGAGGAGAGGCGATACGGGGCTGATGATGCTCTCAGGTGGTTTAAATAGGAAGTAGAGGCACGGTCGTGCCCTCTGCAACTCGGGGAGTCCAAGTCCTAGATTGGGCATTTTCTCTATAGTGTGAGAGAGAGGGTGAGTGAGGGCTCTCTGTGTTCGGGGAAGTGAGACGAAGTCGTTGGAGAAGGAATCAAGTAAAACGGCCTCGTAATGAGGGAGAGAGAGGTCGACGAAGGAACTGTTGTGAAACATTTTTGTTCGTGAGAAGAAACAGAGGTAGGAGAGAATGTGAGTGCCATTGGATCTAGATCCAATGGCTACAGTGTATGCGCGCAAAATATGTAACGCGTGCCAGTCATAAAATCGGGACTTTAGGGAAATAAAAGCAATTAAAGACATTCTCAACAATTTCTTAGTCAAACCATATACAAATCTTTCAAAATTGATTTGAAGGGTCAAACAAGGTCCAAAAGAGTTCAAATTTGAACCATAGGTGTATTAGAGGGTCTAGAACATTCCCAATTAATTATATTTACTGCTCGTACACATTTTAGGTCTAAAATAGAAAAGACCATTATGTGCATTTAAATGAATATAAATAGTGCATATAAAGTCATTGATTTCTCAAATAAGGATTGCAAAACATAAAAACGTGCCCTAAATATTATTTCTTTTTAATTAACAAAATGGAGGCCATTAAACAAATAATTAAACAAGTAAATCACTAATTATCATATGAGAGGGAAAATTTGTCATAAAAGCATTTATCTTCATTTTCTTAAACAAAAGGGCATAGATATACATGAAGACATTTTCTTTAAATAAAACAAGTATAATAGAGCAATTGGACATAATAAATGATTTTGCAAAACTAATCATGGGAAAATTTTCATTTAAGTCCTCAACAATCATCTAATTAGGAAAAGAGCATGCAAGGAACAAAGAATACTGAAAAATTTGCATAACAAGATTGGGATGTTACAATTCTACCCACCTTAAATAAATTCTGTCCTCGAAATTTCCTAGAGTTTCTACCCACCTTAAGGTTTTCACATAAACTTGCATATTTCACATACAAATTTTCATTATAAAAGGAGGCATACATAAATAAAACATTATTATTCAACATAAATTACTTAACTACCCTTACCTTGATCATTTTCCTCTTCTCCATCTGACATTTGCATGGTGAAGAGCCTCAGTTTAACCTTGGGTGGAGGATTAGGGTTCTTAGCTTGGCTATGGTTGGTATCCTTCTTTGCAAGCTTGGGGAAATTAGGCTTGATATGCCCTTCCTCACCACAATAGTAGCAAACAGAAGTCCCAAACCTACAAGGTCCACCATGATTTCTCTTACATGTAGGGCATGGGGTTCTCCCATTCTCAGAAGAAGGCTCAGAGGCTTTTCTCTTGTGATTGGAGGGTGGAGGGGGTTGATGGTGACGATTGTTTTGGGGTACCTCCTTCTTGTGATTCCTCCTAGGGTGATCCTCCAACTCTAGGGATGCATCCAAGGCTGATTGCATGGTCCTATGTCCTCTACTGGACAAGGCATAACTTAGGTCAGGTTTAAGCCCTCTAATGAACTTCCTAGCTCTCTTTTGCTCAGTGTACTCAAGACCATACTTTTGGATCTTACAAAACTGCATGGCATACTCAGTGACAGTCATGTCACCCACCTGCTTAAGGTTGACGAACTCATCTTCCTTCCTTTCTAACATTGCTTCAGATACATAGTGGTCATTAAAGACTTCTACAAACTCACCCCAAGAGAAAGGAGGGTCATCATCTTCCCTAGAGGCTAAGAGGTTTTCCCACCAAGTACGGGCTGCACCCTTGAGCATATGGGTGAAAAATATAACCCTACTACGTGGAGGACACTCTAAGTCTCTAAAGCAATGCTCCATGTTGCTAAGCCATTCCTCAGCCTTGGTCACCACATCAACTTCATCTTCACCATGGAAAGCATCGGGTCTAATCTTCAAGAAATCTATGAGGGAGATCTGATGTACTCTAGGTGGAGCTCTAGGTTGGAGGGCATTGGTCAAGGCTGCTACTAGGGCATCTAGGGTGACTGGTGGAGGGACGTGGTTCATGTCCTCAGTCTTATCACCACTAGAGGATCCTTGTGAGTGCCTTGACTCACCAACCTTCTCCTTCTTCTTAGGGGCCATCTGAAAGGGTAAACATAACATGATATTAGAACATAATATGATTCTCTAGTGTTGCCTTAGTGGCCATCTATTCCTCGCTCTGATATCATTAATGTAACACCCCTCCCTAGGGTTTCTTACGTAACCAGCGGAAGCACAGCCTAATCCCCAACATTATCCATAATGTGGGGTACTTGGCATATCAGGGAGGGATTGTCACATGCATGATCTCATATCAAGAAATAAACAACACTTAGCATTCATAGAAAACATAGATGCATACATGAGTTCTTGGAAAGAAAACTACATCATGTTTCTAAAGGTATATTACTCATAAACTAGATAATCATAAAAGAGATAGGATCTCCATAGATGGACGTCCCACCAGGCAACAACTCCTTAGGTCTTTGAGTCCTTAGTATTCTCAATATGATTCCTTCTCCTTAGCTCCAACTCCTACGGACATCTCATCCCCAGCCATGCAAAGGAAAAACAAACATGGTGAGTAAGCGGCATTGGCATGTTATAAAGCATAAAAATAACATATAAAGGTGACTTGACATAAACATGAACATGCATTAACATTAATCATTTCTTGACATATTTTACCTAAAGAATTTGACTAGAAGTATATGTCCTCTCTTAATGCCCCATAAGGAGCCCATAATGCTCTGAAAGCCCATAATTGCTCGGAAAGCCCATAATGCTCGGAAAGCCCATAACAAGGTGCATATAAATCTAAATCAAATTCCCTTAATCATGATCTTTCTTAGACTTTACTTATCTTCTTAATAA
The DNA here is from genome assembly GCA_963693085.1 of Alisma plantago-aquatica. Classification (NCBI taxonomy): domain Eukaryota; kingdom Viridiplantae; phylum Streptophyta; class Magnoliopsida; order Alismatales; family Alismataceae; genus Alisma; species Alisma plantago-aquatica. The sequence continues at coordinate 368,333,910 of OY856409.1, read as the reverse complement.
CCTAAACTTGATCTTAATTGGGATTACTCCCTCTTGAACATAATTGGGATTTCTCTCCAGGAAACATAATGGGATTTCTCCCTCTTAACCATGGATGTGAATTTCTTCCCTCTTAATGTGGCAACACATCCCATTATCACACAGATAACGAGGTGTTACGCGAAAACGTGCGGAAAACACCATAACCACAAATTATAAAAACACGGGTTAATTAAAACCGATTACGGAAAACTGATAAACTGTGAAACTATTACTTTTCAGTCCTCATCCTGCACAGAAACATGTCACATATATATACATACACGAGATCTGATACGTGTCCACAGCTCAAGAACAGTTGTTCATCCATCACATGAGTTCACCACCTGTTCATATACATAAAGGCCCACATCCGGCCAACAGCAGGATATACAAACGTCATCGATCGATCATCGTGAAACAACATCAAAACACTGCCAAGGACCTGAGAGAACAGGGATGACTCTAGACTCTACTAAAAAACGTCCAAAACAGCAGCATATCCAATGCTTGCCTTCTACTGCTCCTCAAGCTGCTCGGCCGCAACACCACGACCACGACCACGTCTACCTCGACCACCTAAAAAAAAGGGGTTAAACCAGCGGGGTGAGACAATTGAACAATTGTCCCAGCGGGAAACATAACTCCCCACCGCAACTACAGAACCTCAGCAAGATATACTATAACAACAGATATCTAATAACAGGTATAACAAGAGCAGTCTATATAAAACAGATTATTCTTACCGACAAGCTTACCCGCTATACAAAAGATATAACCAGATGTATCTCAAGGAATATGATTAGCAAGATAAAATGTATCACTATGTGACATGATTATCAGAACAAGATATAATGTCTCATAACCTGCAAGATATAACAAAGATATTACACAAACAAGGCCTCAACCAATGTTACGTGTTTATCTTAAGCAGTAAATACTAAACAGTTGTGTTATGTATTATTATGCCCTGAGGATTTGGACCGTACCGTTCAAATCCAACCTTCGGTTACGAAACCCAAGCCGGTGCCATACAAGGTCAATGGAAGAGCCAGATTCCACGACCTCCCACCTCGTGGTCAGTACACGAGTACAACACAAGTAGGACCGCAGTCACCTTCTGAAGTGGTCTAAGCCACAGGGTCAGCTCCATAGACTGCCCTCATTCTAGCCCGCCTTGGTATAGGTCTCGACGCTAGTACAACTGAGCCATGGGCCTGTTCATCGTGCTCTGAGCCATGAACGCATTCATGCTCTTCATATCACATATCCTGAGCCATGGGCCTGTTCACCATGCTCTACATATGTATCTGAGTCTGTAACCGAAGTTACACTCTTACCTCCTCATTTTCAGGCTAGGAGCAACCTACACATATTCAACAATATGCGCTTCCAGGTTAACCCATAGGAGAACCTATTTCACCATCACCAAGTCCTGACGATGATGGATCTATGGCCAGGGAAAACTACATGATATAATTTCATTGTAATTAATTAATATCTTTTAGATGGATTGCAAGATTCAACCAAGTTGTATAACATGCAAGATATAATGGAAAGTAATCAACATTATATTATTATTTAATCACATCAACCTGATCCATCACAAGGATCCAACATCACATGTTACCACTTGGCCTCTTGCCAACCATCCAGATCCATCTCAAGGATCATCACATACCATGGGATCTCAATCCCTCATCATGTACTGTCAATGCCTCTCAAGTCTCACATCATCATCATGGAACTTAACACATTCTATTAACCAGAGTAATTACCAAGTGATGTTACTCATCACATGTGTCTCATAGCCCTTTCATGGCTAATCATCACTTGCATGTTTAGAATACACAATAATCGTAGATTCAATCATAAGGAATATGCTACCATCATGAAATGCTATTCAAGATACTTCTACTTATCATTCTTACACTATTTGCTGATCAAGTGTATAAAGTACATCATCAACAAACCATATCTATACTTATCCTTGTCTCAGAACTATATGAATAATCAAGATGTTCAAACATACATAACAAGTACTATTGTTACCACTACCATTATGTCACCATCCACTATCATCATTATTACCATATCATTGAGCAAGATACTAGTGTAACTAGCACCATTCTAATTTAACAATTAAGTACAAGGATTACTTCATGCATATCATTACTACCATTATTGTCATCATTATTATGATCAACATTAATACTATCATCTTCTTTATTATTATCAAGTAAGCATAAGGATCACATCATGCATCTTATTACCATTTCCTTCCTCATTACCATCACTACTACCATTATCATCATTACCCCCATTATTAGTATTGGCATCATTACTAGTATTAGTACTGTTATTATTGCAAGGCATCATACTCATTATGGTTATTACTTAACAAGACACCACCATCGTTTATTGGTGCATATCTAACCACTTCCTCATCACAAAGGACCGTTACTATAGGATTACAAGACTCTCACTATAACTCATCACCACCCTCACTAAAACCTATCATGGCCTATCGGCCGACACACACACCAACCCTATCGACCAGCACTACTCAAGGTTGTCGCCCACCATGGCTATCGGCCATTAGGGCTATCGGCCATCATGGGTGTCGGTCAGCATGGATATCGACCAGCACACCATGCATAGCTATCATCCAGCACTAAGAAACCTCCAAGAAACGTAGGTCTATCGTCCATCATGAGGAAGAGGATGTCTCTAAACACAAGAAGGACAATCTCGCCCATCATGCTCACCATATCGACTAACTCATCATACTAACCTATCGTCCAACACAAGAGAACTCACCATGTCGCCCATCACAAGGTACCCATCTCGCCCAACATCAAGACAAGAGAGGGTCTCGCCCAACTCAAGAACAAGGGTGTTGCTTATCATAGGAACCATATCGCCCAACATGGTTACCATGTCGGCCAACGCCCATGCTAGGTCAACCTATCGTCCAACCCTAATCACATATGCCATACATGGCCCTATCGTCCACTACATGGATAAGGAGATCACCCTACTCAAGGGCACCCACCATATCATACATCCCAAGGTACCCTTCTCGCCCAACAAGGGTCACTATATCGGCCAACACCCATACTAGCTCACCCTATCGCCCAACACAAGGGAAAGGGTATCGCCCATCACCAAGAACACCTTCCATGTCGACCAACACAAAGAACACCACTATGTTGCCCATCACAAGAATAAGGGTGTCACCCAACACACCCAAGCCAAGGGAGGATATCGCCCATCACAAGGCAAGAGAGGATGTCGCCCATCCAAGGATCATCACCTACCTCCAGCACAAGGAAACCCTAAACCCTAGAGAGGGATCAGCCACATAAGGTACGCAATCAAGGTATAAAAGCAAGGAACTAAGCTAAACTACTAACATGCAACAAGATCATAGCTAGAGGTAAAGGAGTTAGGGTTAGAAGCTATGCAACCCGCCTTAAGCTCCAAGCTTCAAGGAAGAAGAAGAAGAAGAACTCCAAGCTCCACGCACCACCAAGCAAAGAGGATGGAGAGCTCCAAGGGATATCGACCACCAAAGCTGATCCAAGAGAGGATATCGGCCACCACTACAACTCCAGGGGAGTGTCTCGGCCGACACAAGTAAGAGAGGAAGGAGTGTCGTGCACTCAAGGTGGAGGAGAGACCAAAAGAGCAAAGGAAACTAAGGCAAAGGAAAGAGCCACATATATAGAAAGGAGGGGAGAAGAAACCAAGGTAGATCCATGCTAAGTGTCGTCCACCCAAGGGAAACTTGTCCTAGGGTTCAAGACAACACACTAGCATACCAAGAGACACTTGTCCAAGCCATGCACCAAGTGTCCACCAACCAAGGCCAAGCACATGGGCGACACAAGCAACAACTCCTGCTAGGCGACACAACCAAGCTACTGGGCGACACAAGACCACCTTGGACGACACACACTCACCCTAGGTCGACACAAACTCACCTTGGACGACACAAGGCAAGCTTTGGCCGATACAAGGCTCAACCAAGCCCAAACAAGGCACCTCAAGGCCCAGACAAGCTCAACTCAGGCCCAAAGAACTCAAACAACAAGCCCAAGCCTTCCTCTCAACCCTAGAGGAAGCAAAGAGGGGAAAACATCTCACAAGATGTCAAACTTGCACACAAAACCCTAGACTTGGGTTATTTGCAAGTAGCCCCTCGAACTCTCAACAAAGCACAACAAAAACCCTAATCACCAGTCAAAGGTGATTAGCAAGCATCAAACCACCAAGGTTAAGCAAAACAAACAGGGTAAACCCTAAACGCAGGTCCGTGTCCTTACAATCTAACCTCCTTTAAGGGATTTCGTCCCCGAAATCCAAAGAGAAAAGTGAGGGATACTTCCACCTCATCTCTTCCTCAAGCTCCCACGTGGCTTCCTCAATGCCACGAAGCTGCCAAAGAACCTTCACAAGAACCAGGTCCTTCCTCTTCAGCTTCTTGATCCTTCTGTCAAGGATCTCCACAGGACCTTCCTCGTAGGTCATATCTGCATCAAGCTCAACCTCAACTGGATGTATCACTGTACCTGAATCTGGATCACTTTTCTTCAGCATACTGACATGAAACACTGGATGCAACCTGTGCAACTCTGGAGGCTACTCTAACTCGTAAGCTACCTTGCCAACACGTGTTCTCACTGGATAAGGCCCCATATACCTGGGTGCCAACTTACCCTTCCGTCCAAACCTTAGCACACCTCTCCAAGGAGAGACCTTAAGATATACTTTTTCTCCTACCTGGAACTCCAAAGGTCGTCGGCGATTGTCTGCATAAGACTTCTGCCTGTCCTACGCCACTTTCAACTGTTGTTGTATCACCTTGATCTTTTATGTCATCTGTTGTACTAACTCAGGACCCAAAAGTTGATACTCACCTGATTTATACCAACATAAAGGAGATCTGCACTTCCTTCCATACAAGGCTTTGTAAGGAGCCATGTCGATGCTTCGCTGATAACTGTTGTTGTAGGCAAACTCTATCAAACTCAGATGTGCATCCCAGTTGCCTAGAAATTGCAAAACACAAGCTCGCAGAAGATCTTCCAAAATCTGAATAGTTCTCTCAGACTGTCCATCTGTATGTGGGTGAAAGGTTGTACTGAACCTCAACTGTGTTCCCAATGCCTTGTGCAACTGTTCCCAAAAATGACTCGTAAACTGCGGACCTCTGTCAAAAACTATCGTTGCTGGCACTCCATGCAAACGTATTATCTCATCCACATATACTCGAGCTAGTTTCTCAGCTGTATACGTCGTCTTCACTGGTAGGAAATGGGCAGACTTAGTTAATCTGTCCACTATCACCCAAATGGAATCATGATTCCTAGTTGTCCGGGGTAGACCAACTACGAAATACATGCTTATATGATCCCATTTCCACTGCGGTATCGGCAAAGGTTGCAACGTACCTGCCGGCTTCTGATGCTCAGCCTTCACTTGCTGACAAACTGCACACCTTGCCACAAACTCAGCTACATCTCTCTTCAAACCGGGCCACCAATACAAGTCCTTCAGACTATGATACATCTTGGTGACACCTGGGTGCATCGCATACATCGACGTATGTGCTTCTTCAAGCACCAACTTCCTCAGATCATCAGCATCTGGAACCACCATCCTATCACCATAGCAAACTAGCCCATCCTCGGACACATGAAACCCATCACGCTTGTCACTGCCGAACTCTGATCTGATCAACTGTATCGCATCATCTGTCTGTTGTGCATCCTTGATCTGTTGTCTCAACGTAGGCTTAACTTGCATCTGTGCGAAAAGACCAGACAACAAAGAAACTTCCATCTGCACATTCATCTGTCGCAGAGAAACAAACATATCTCGCTTATGGCATACCAGAGAACTCAATTGTGCCTTCTTTGAAGAAAGAGAAGAAGACTTTCTGCTAAGCGCATCAGCTACCACATTCGCCTTACCAGGGTGATACTCGATAGTGCAGTCGTAATCATTGATCAACTCCATCCATCGACGCTGTCGCATGTTCAACTCTTGTTGCGTAAAGATGTACTTCAGATTCTTATGATCTGTAAAGATCTGACACACTTCCCCATACAGATAGTGTCTCCCAATTTTTAACGCATGAACCACAGCTGCTAACTCCAGGTCATGAGTCGGATAGTTCTCCTCATGCTTCTTGAGCTGTCGCGAAGCAAAAGAAACCACATGATCTTCCTACATCAACACGCAACCTAAACCTTTCTTGGAAGCATCACAGAAAACAACATAGCCTTTCCCAGGCTCTGACAAGATCAACACTGGAGCACTGGTCAGCTTCTCCTTCAAACTCTGGAAAGCTTGCTGACATCGATCATCCCAAACAAAAGGTACATCCTTCCTGATCAACTTCATCATCGGCAAAGCGATCACACTGAAGTCCTTGATAAACCTCCTGTAGTATCCTGCTAAACCAAGGAAACTACGAACTTCGGTCGGCGTCTTTGGTTGTTCCCAATCCGCAACGGATTCCACCTTCTTCGGATCTACTTTGACTCCTTTTGCAGATATCACATGACCCAAGGAAGTCACTTCTGCCAACCAGAACTCGCACTTACTGAACTTTGTTGGGTTTTAGGGGAGACAGAGAAGGCAGCGGGAACAAAAAAATTTCCCCCCCAACCCATACCGAGGAAACGCGTCAACGTCTATATAATAGGAAAGGATGGTTTGTGGAATCATACCTTGTCCCGAGGCTTGCTCGGCGACAATACCTCGCGCAATGCACGGTCTTCAACTCCGGACTTCGACGGTGTCTGTGCAGCTCCTGGTCGCACTGGGACTGACAACTCCTACTCGAATCGGACTGTCGGATGACAGTTGTCCTCCTAAGCGGCAGTGTCCTCCCGCCTCTGTAGTAGTCCACACGGACCACCTGGAACTCCACTCTCCTTGTCCCACAAGGAAGTGGAAGGAGTCACACCCTCCTGTTGACGTACTAGTCGCCAACACGCTCTCCTGTGTCTTGTTGCAACTGCAGTTTTCCTTCCCTTACTGCACCTCCCTTTTGCGGGAAGCACTTGCTCGGGCTCTCTCACGGTTACCAAAACCAGAGAGAACGACAACTTGCAGAGCAACTGATTGCACTGAGCTGTACTTTGAGAAGCCCCCAATACCCCTATATATATAGGAGAGTCATGGGACAGGGTTCTCCATCCCGGGCAATGCGGGACTAAAAGCAGGAGTAGAAGGGTTCGGGATTTTTCCACAAAAAGCAACCATCTCACAACCTGAACTGATCGGTTCACTGCTGAACCGATCGGTTCAGCCATTGAGCCGATCGGTTGGACCTGAGCCGACCGTTTGGGGCACTCCAACCGATCGGTTGGTGCCCTGAACCGATCGGTTCATGGTCCTAATCCGGCTCAAAAAGACTTTCCTTGTTTCTTTCCCAATTGGTATCGAATACCAATATTATTCCCAATCGAATTGGGCAGTTTGAAACGAAAGGAAAATTCTCACCAATCCAACTTTCCCGAGTTGCTCGATTGCACCAGTTGAACCGATCGGTTCAACACTTGAACCGGTCGTTTCACTCTGTGCATGAGCCGATCGGTTCAACAATTGAATCGACCGGTTCAGCAACCTCAGCCGACCGGTTCATCACATGAACCGATCGGTTGGGAGTGCAGGTTGTGCAGAATCAGTCAAATGCGATTTCAATCAATCCGATACTCCAATCAATGCGTCCAACACCTTGAACCATACGATATTGAGCCATCGAATGATTGAGTGTTTAATTGAACTACTAAACTCTTTTAGTAATCAATCTAAACATTGCTTTGTGGACAAAACTCCTCTTCCAGGTTAAATCCTATGTGTGTGACCCTGCAGGTCCATTTCACGTTGGCAGTGAAAGTTCATAACACTTATGACTTCACAAGAAAAGAGCGGTGCCTCGTCACACATCAGTGCTACCCAATTGAAAGTAGAAAGTTGGAGAACAACTTTCATCCTACAATCCGTGAATGGTGTTACAGCGAGGGTATAATTCCTTTGTCACTGATATCCCGTATGAACTCGAGGCATGGAACAGTCATCCTGTCAACGTTCATTCACTTCCTTGATCTCAGAGTAGACTGGAAGAGATATGTATGACATCAGTATCACATACTGATTCACACATGCGTGCACGCCTTTCTCAATCCTACTCATCAAATGGCCATGGATATCATACTCCCTCAGGAGGGACAAATCCCATATCTATCACTCACCCCTCAAAAGCCCCATGTGTCAAAGCCACCCAATCATCACCTTTATAACAACCCATGTTTCAGGATTGCGTTTGATGATGTCAAAGTGTGCCCAACGACATGTGTTGAGTGTAGTGATTTCAGGTCTAAGAATCACTCTCACCACCATCACTGTGAGTACTGACTGTGACTACCATCTCATGGTTCCATGTGTCAAACTCACGGTGGGTCTGTCCGGTACACTTGTTCTCTAACAAGTACCTATGTGTTTGGTTTGATATCTCTATATCATGACTAATGAGATTCTGTCATCAACCAACACCACAATCTAGTCTTGTGTGTCATTGTTGTCTATCTACCTTCCACAATGACATCCGACTAGGGACATAACAAGAACGTACAAACTCTTAGCATCCGTATGATCTCATCGTTCAGGTCATGAACCTGAAGGCATACGTCATTGAGTACTGTCATTCTCTAGACATTCAATATGTTCTATCACTATCTCATATGACTGAACCAGAAGGAATTGGACACTTGCCTTTTATGTTTATCAAATCAATCTTAATGTATCCCACCAATCATCACATGATTGGCTCTCAGGGCATACATACCAACAGACTCCCACTTGCACTGCGAGCCAATCACCCTTGAATCATATTCATAGTGATCTTCAGACATGTCCCACATGTTATTGTGCTCTAGTGCCAACATAGTGAGTAATGGAAACACCTTGCCAAAGTCTGTATAAATTGCATGTCTCTCATCTCTTCGCTGTACGTCACACGTATGAGATGGAGTTGTCGTAATATGCGATCTTGTATTCCATTTGCTAACCTTTAGCCACATTGCATGATCAAGGATTCCAGACTTGTCATCAATGAGTGGAATATAAGTTCATCTCATGAACTTTCAGATCCATATAGTATCCAATGCTGTTCACTAACACATAGATACTCGGCATTTCCCTTTTCAAATGGCTTTATTGGAACACTTCCAATTATCAACAAACTTTCACTTTTATACATCTTATGTATATTTATTGTGATTAATTTTCTGTCTTTTCGGAAGTTCGCATCAATGTAACTCTTTACATCGAACTCTTCCTTATCTCCATAGAACTAGTACTTAACAAGCACTTATCAAGTTCTCATGGTATTCCAGTAACCCTTACTGGAAATAGACAGCCATCCACTCGTCATGTCACACATGCGAGTTATCAGGATGAGCACATCATATTGTCATGTCCTACATACAAGATGATGAATGCATTTTATTCTTGCCATGTCATACATGCAAGATAATGGGATGATTACATACATGATAGATCCATATCTATTCTTAGTGTTCCCATTCTTCATAAGAATTGGACACTTGGCCTTGGGATACTAACTCCATGTAACATGGACAAGTTTTCTCCCACTGAATCTATGCATACTGAACACTTCAGTACAGATTGCCAATGTATGCTCTCTCTTTCCAGGTCAAGAGATTTTCGAGAACTATCTCTATAGATTTCTATTCCTATCACATAGGAAACATCTCTATCTTCCTTAAAGATAATTTCCACATTCGGATTTCCAATCTAGAACATTTCCATTTCACATCAATATGTGGAATGTGAACACGCTCCCACTAAATCACAGATCCCTTCTTTATCTTTGACATATCAGTCAAACCCTTTGACTATATTATCAAAATAAAGATCCAATTTTGAGTTTCTTGTACTCAATCAATCACATTGATTAGTCCATTGTAACTTATAGACTTCATTTGCATTAGTGGATTCATAAACCTTATAGGATGTGTCACGTACACATCCTGGTTTTATTCCTCATAGGAATGCGGTTTTAGTATCCATATGCCAAATGTCTTAGCCATTAAGTTGCAATCAACAAGCATCATCCTTCTCAAAATGTTATCCATGTGTCTTAACACTTAAGACTCATCTGCACTTATGGATATGATCCAATGAGTGCTACCATCAAGGTCATACCTTATGGTTCACATGGAAGTCATTTGGGATGTAATGGTTTTAAACCATAACTCAAGATTCGGTTCCTCATATTCATCTTGATAATTGACTCATCACATGAACTACTCATCACATAGATAATTGAGGTGTATCTGTTAAAGATATAAGAACTCACAACCCTTATGATTCTTAATTTCTTTTATTAGTGTGGGGTATTCTTTTATTAAGAAGAATTCAGTTATTTGATAATCATTCTCTAACTCCTTAGAGTATGATTCCTTCTTGATTCATACATCACCATGCCTTAATCATGAGTTCACTATGATACACTATCATAATCACTCATAAGGATCTCAAACATTTGGTCCAAGTATTTCATTCATTGATCTCATCAAGAATTAATACTTTACCAAATTTGTACTTCATTTATGATAATCTTGAACACTTCAAGATATTCATATTGGTATTTCTCTAAACACCATTTGAAGTATTAGCATTTATTCCAATAGGTATGTAAATACATCACATGTATTATACCTAATAGGATAATCACTCTCCCACTACATTAGTGAAGATGGATTAATCATGTCCAAGATATTCATGTCTCTTACTGGTTCTATAACCAAAAGAGTCTAGATTTATCCATCACATGGAAACTAGAAATGAATTTCTCATGATTAATGCTAATTAAATTGTTTGAGTTATCTATAACTTTTAGGTATCGTCTTATCTTATGCATATCAAATATCACAAGATAAATAAGGCATTGCTACAAAGATCACATCTTTATAAATTGAAACATCTCTTTATTAATTGCCATCATTGTCATACAATATGCAAAAATAAAGTGTTTCTATCTATTGGCAAGTATGAAATAGCAGTTCATAACTGTATTACATGCCTTGTTGGCTGAAAATAAACTAAAGTATTCCTATCTATAAAGGAAACACTTGCCCCAAGTAAGAATGCTTTACACTTTACATCTTGATATCATATATCTCAAAAAGTGTTACAAGTTTATTTACATGACACCTTCAAGTAGAGGCTTCAGTCGCCTCCTTCTTCTTTTTTTCTTCCAGGTAGAGAGGACAATTCCTTTTCCAATGTCCTGGCTTTTGACAATGGTGGCAATTTCCTTTCTTTGTCATGCCTCCCTTGGCCTTGAGAGCTGAAGATGGCTTGGACTCCTGGCTAGCTTCAGAACCTTTCTTAGCTTTGCCCTTGCCCTTGCGCTTGGACTTGCCTTTCTTGCTCGTGATCACCATCACGGACTTAGGCTTGTCCTTCTTCATCTGTAACTCGGTTGTCCTCAACATGCCCAACAACTCTGACAATGGCCTATCAAAGTTGTTCATGTTGTAGTTCATCACAAACTGACTGTAAGATTCTGGCAACGATTGCAGTATCACGTCAGTAGCCAACTCTTGGCTCAGTGGAAATCCCAGTCTCTGCAGGTTCTCCACATACCCAATCATCTTGAGTGTGTGAGGACCAACTGGATCTCCTTCTGTCATGACACACTTGAATAGCACCCTAGAAACATTGTACCTCTCTTGCCGTGCCTGATCTTCATACATGTTCCTGAGATGCAGAATCATCTCTATGACACCCATGTTCTCATGTTGCCTCTGCAACTCATGGTTCATTGAACATAACATCAAGCACTTTGCATCAATGGCATCATCAGAATGCTTCTTGTAAGCATCCCTTTCTGTCTTTGGTGCATTAGGAGCGGGTTCCTCTGGAATTGGAGTATCCAGGACATAGAGCTTACGCTCTTGAGTGAGAACAATTCTCAATGTCTGATACCAGTCGTGGAAGTTTGTCCCATTTAGCTTGTCCTTGTCAAGGACCTGTCGCAAAGAAAAGTTGTTGTCGTTTGTTGCCATTTGAACTACAAAAAGGAAAATATGCAATTTTAGTCCAAAACTCATTTTTGACTTATTTGATTGATTTGAAAGTTTGACGATATAATTAGGCCTTTAATTAATTATCGCTCCCACTATTTTACTTCAAATTGATAGCCCTCACCATCAATTCGGAAGATTGCAGCGTACAATCTTCTAGTGGGCAAGATCCTGAAATCCTCTAAATCATGAGTCAGCTTTGGCTGATCGCCCACAACTTAGATCTCTCAGGTAGGCAACTCTTGCCAATTGCATCATATGCAACTCTTGATAAGATGTCATCTACAACTCCTTGCAATGATCATCTCTATGCCTCAAGGTACTAGATCCCATCTAGATCACCTTGTTAAGTCTGACCCAAAGCAAACACGATGAATATGCACCCTGCTTTGGCAGACCCACACATTCATCCTTCATGCTTCCACGAGATAGACGGTGCACCACGCTTTGGCATGCCCACACTTGGTCGATCAAGCTTTTCACGTGTGTTGCATTTGGAAGGCATCTAAAACTTAATATTTTAATGAGGGATTTGGTTTTATATACATATACATATTCAATCACCACAATACATAGTACGTATCATATACATGCTATATCCCACAGAAAACATGCACAAACGATAAAAAGCGATGATTATGGCCATCCTAATGTGATTCCTCGAGCCAAGAGGAATCACGGTCATCTAGGTCTACATCACATGCAACATGTACAAGATGAATTCTGTGCCTTTCCATCCGAGTAGATCAACTCATCACATGAACGATCTGTACTCTCCATCCGGTCGTCTGGGTGCCACCAGCCGATCGGTTGTCTCCTCCAACCGATCGGTTCGCCTGGTCGTCATGCATCTCGTCATGTCTGCCACCTGCTCGTCTCGCTCCTCGAACCGGTCATCAACCAATCAATTCACTCCTTGAACCGACCGTCTGGAAGGTCAACCGATCGGTTCACTCCTTGAACCGATCGTCTGAGCAGTCGTCTTGATGTCCGCCGGTCTTTGACATAACAGGAAATAAAATCCTATTCTATTTATTACATTGCTTTAAAAGAGAAACCCCGATTTACATTCGGGGGGAGCAAAGGTAGGAAGAATCTCGAATTATTTCGAGTTACATCAGGATTAAGAGAGGGAAGATCGGTGCGCAGACCGAGATGCAAGCAACCACACACAACCAATCACAGATAGGGGTTTATAGGCCATAATCATGTTGCATACATCCACCACAAAACTCATTTAAGGGTGACGCATATCGAGTGCATTAATAATACATATCATATATGTAATTAGGGATTTGTGGATTTAGGATTGGACATGCATAAAGCCGATATTATTCGCATCGTATGCAATAAATAAAGGCGACAAACCAAAATCGATCATATCGATATTCCTAAAATATAGAGCAGTTGACGTGGCTCTGATACCACTGTTGGGTTTTAGGGGAGACAAAGAAGGCAACAGAAACAAAAAACATTTCTCCCCCAACCCATACCGAGGAAACGCGTCAACGTCTATATAATAGGAAAGGATGGTTTGCGGAATCAGACCTTGTCCCGAGGCTTGCTCGGCGACAATACCTCGCGCAATGCGCGGTCTTCAACTCCGGACTTCGACGGTGTCTGTGCAGCTCCTGGTCGCACCGGGACTGACAACTCCTACTCGAACCGGACTGTCGGATGACAGTTGTCCTCCTAAGCAGTAGTGTCCTCCCGCCTCTGTAGTAGTCCACATGGACCACCTGGAACTCTACTCTCCTTGTCCCACAAGGAAGTGGAAGGAGTCGCACCCTCCTGTTGACGTACTAGTCGCCAACACGCTCTCCTGCCTCCTGTTGCAACTGTAGTTGTCCTTCCCTTGCTGCACCTCCCTTTTGCGGGAAGCACTTGGTCGGGCTCTCTCACGGTTACCAAAACCAGAGAGAACGACAACTTGCAGAGCAACTGGTTGCACTGAGCTGTACTTTGAGAAGCCCCCAATACCCCTATATATATAGGAGAGTCATGGGACAGGGTTCTCCATCCCGGGCAATGCGGGACTAAAAGCAGGAGTAGAAGGGTTTGAGATTTTTCCACAAAAAGCAACCATCTCGCAACCTAAACTGATCGGTTCACTGCTGAACCGATCGGTTCATCCATTGAGCCGATCGGTTGGACCTGAGCCGACCGTTTGGGGCACTCCAACCGATCGGTTGGTGCCCTGAACCGATCGGTTCATGGTCCCAATCCGGCTCAAAAAGACTTTCCTTGTTTCTTTCCCAATTGGTATCGAATACCAATATTATTCCCAATCGAATTGGGCAATTTGAAACGAAAGGAAAATTCTCACCAATCCAACTTTCCCGAGTTGCTCGATTGCACCAGTTGAACCGATCGGTTCAACACTTGAACCGGTCGTTTCACTCTGTGCATGAGCCGATCGGTTCAACAATTGAACCGATCGGTTCAGCAACCTCAGTCGACCGGTTCATCACATGAACCAATCGGTTGGGAGTGCAGGTTGTGCAGAATCAGTCAAATGCGATTTCAATCAATCTGATACTCCAATCAATGCGTCCAACACCTTGAACCATACGATATTGAGCCATCGACTGATTGAGTGTTTAATTGAACTACTAAACTCTTTTAGTAATCAATCTAAACATTGCTTTGTGGACAAAACTCCTCTTCCAGGTTAAATCCTATGTGTGTGACCCTGCAGGTCCATTTCACGTTGGCAATGAAAGTTCATAACACTTATGACTTCACAAGCAAAGAGCGGTGCCTAGTCACACATCAGTGCTACCCAAGTGAAAGTAGAAAGTTGGAGAACAACTTTCATCCTACAATCCGTGAATGGTGTTACAGCGAGTGTATAATTCCTTTGTCACTGATATCCCGAATGAACTCGAGGCATGGAACAGTCATCCTGTCAACGTTCATTCACTTCCTTGATCTCAGAGTAGACTGGAAGAGATATGTATGACATCAGTATCACATACTGATTCACACATGCGTGCACGCCTTTCTCAATCCTACTCATCAAGTGGCCATGGATATCATACTCCCTCAGGAGGGACAAATCCCATATCTATCACTCACCCCTCAAAAGCCCCATGTGTCAAAGCCACCTAATCATCACCTTTATAACAACCCATGTTTCAGGATTGCATTTGATGATGTCAAAGTGTGCCCAACGACATGTGTTGAGTGTAGTGATTTCAAGTCTAAGAATCACACTCACCACCATCACTGTGAGTACTGACTGTGACTACCATCTCATGGTTCCATGTGTCAAACTCATGGTGGGTCTGTCCGGTACACTTGTTCTCTAACAAGTACCTATGTGTTTGGTTTGATATCTCTATATATTGACTAATGAGATTATGTCATCAACCAACACCACAATCTAGTCTTGTGTGTCATTGTTGTCTATCTACCTTCCACAATGACATCCGACTAGGGACATAACAATAACGTACAAACTCTTAGCATCCGTATGATCTCATCGTTTAGGTCATGAACCTGAAGGCATACGTCATTGAGTACTTTCATTCTCTAGACATTCAATCTGTTCTATCACTATCTCATATGACTGGACCAGAAGGAATTGGAAGCTCGCCTTTTATGTTTATCAAATCAATCTTAATGTATCCCACCAATCATCACATGATTGGCTCTCAGGGCATACATACCAACAAACTTGGCATATAACTGATGTTGACGAAGAAGAGTCAACAATCGACGAAGATGTTGCTCATGCTCTAGCCTGTCCCGACTATAGATCAAGATGTCATCTATAAAGACTACAACAAACTGATCTAAGAACGGATAGAACACCCTGTTCATCAGGTCCATGAAAGCAGCAGGTGCATTGGTTAACCCAAACGGAATAACCACAAACTCATAATGACCATACCTCGTCCTGAAAGCTGACTTTGGTATGTCATCCACTTTTATCCTCAACTGATGATATCCAGACCGTAGATCGATCTTTGAAAACACTGTAGCACCACGCAACTGATCGAACAGATCATCTATCCTCGGCAACAGGTACTTGTTCTTGATCGTGACCTTGTTCAACTGCCGGTAATCTATACACAACCGCATCGAACCATCCTTCTTCTTAACGAACAACACGGGAGCACCCCACGGAGACGTACTCGGTCGGATAAAACCTTTCTCCAACAACTCTTGCAACTGCTTCTTCAACTCTACCATCTCTGCTGGAGCCATCCTATATGCTGACTGTGCAACTGGCTGTGTCCCTGGAACCAGATTGATCTCGAAATCAATCTCTCGGGGTGGAGGAACACCAGGAAACTCCTCAGGAAACACGTCTGCAAACTCTCAAACCATGGACACCTCCTCAAGACTAGGACCTTTCACCTTGGTAACCACAACGGTATCCACCACGTGAGCTAGGAATGCCTCACATCCTTGTTGTAACAACTTATCCGCCACCATAGCTGATACTAGACACGTCAGAAGAATCTTCCTATCTCCCTGGAACATCCACTTCTCTCCAGAGACATCAAACATTGCCTGCTTGGAACCACAGTCCAAGACAACCTTATACTTCTCTAAGGTATCGATCCCAAGGATAACATCGAAACCATGCATATCAAGTGGTATAAGATCCACTTGAATACGATGTCTCGAAAAAGACAAAATACAAGATGGACACTCTTCTCGGAGAAAAGAGGAACCATCAAGAGGGGTTTCTAACAACAAGCTATCCTTCTTACAACTAACAGATAAACGACAGTTTTCAAGCATACTATAGGCGATAAAAGAGTGTGTAGCACCCGGGTCAACCAGAACATATATAAAGCAAGAAGAAGACATATCAGAATGAAATAACTCCATCTGACCTGTCACCACACGTGGGTTGACTATCACCTCCGGCTGACTCATAGCATAGAATCGAGCCGTTGCTTGTTGTCCACGACATCTGCTTCCTTGAGCAGACGATCCAGCTTGAGATGCTTGACCGCATCCTCGTCCTCTGCTACCACTGGCCTGCGGTCTCTCTGACCTCTGAAAACTCTGTCTCGACTGCTGCGTCACTTCAACGTCTCTATTCGGGCAATTAAGCCTGAAATGCTCGACTTGACCACAAAGATGACATGCCTTGTCCTCAAACTGTGGCCTAGCTGGCCCTATCACTGCCACAGAAGCTGAACTGTGCACCTTAGATGGTGAAGAAACATAACCCCTCCCTTTACTCGGAGACCAATGAGATGGTACACCAGCACTTCTCATCGCTGACGGTGTTGAAAACCTGGGCTTCTTAAAGCCACCAAACCTTCGTCCTTGAAACTGAGCAGGTCTTTTGTGAGACATAGACTCTCTTTTCTCCCTTACCGTCATCTCGATCCACCGAACTGATTCCACAAACGTAGCAAACTTCTCTCGGTTCTCCAGCGCAGACACCGGGGTTGTCAACTCAGCACTCAAACCCTTCTCGAAACGTCTGATCCGTTCCTCGTCTGTTGCTGCCATGTGAGGACAGAACCTCCACAAATCCATAAACTTGGCTTCGTACTCAGTGATGTTCATCGTTCCTTGCCGCAACTTCTCAAACTAACTGATCTTCTCATCCAGATATGTCTTCGGAAAGTATCTGGTGACGAACTCATTTCGGAACACTTCCCAACAGATCACCTCGCCAGGCCGCTTCTCTTCTTCGACGGTCCACCAGTGACCAGCACTACCTTTCAGAAGGTAGACAGCATGCTTTACCTTGTCCACTTTGGGGATGTCAAGAATCCGGAAAGCCTTCTCGAGACTTGTCAGCCACAGATCTGCATCCGCTGGATCAGCCGTTCTAGCATAATCCGAAGCTCCGACTCAGCGAAGCCGCTCGAAGGTCTTCCCAATACCCGATGCTTCTCCATGGGGAACCTGTGCTCGCGGAGGAGGCACTGGTAATCGCTCAACCATGAGATTCATCATAGCCATTAACTGCCCCATAAGATGTTGGTAGGCAGGATGTTCAAGTATGGCCGGGTTAAATTGGGGAACCTCAGGCGCCCGATCTTCATGTGCCTGTCCATCTGCTCCATCAACCGATGCAACATCACTGTACTCAGCAGAGTGTTCTTCATGGTTTCCAGACATCTTGACTTTTCTTCCGCTGAGGGCAGAAGATATTGTAAGAAAACCTGGACACTCATAAGAACAGACTCAACCTAGTCCTAAATCCCTGTAGACTCAGCGAACCTAAAGCTCTGATACCAAAACTTGTGGCAACACATCCCATTATCACACAGATAACGAGGTGTTACGCGAAAACGTGCGGAAAACACCATAACCACAAATTATAAAAACACGGGTTAATTAAAACCGATTACGGAAAACTGATAAACTGTGAAACTATTACTTTTCAGTCCTCATCCTGCACAGAAACATGTCACATATATATACATACACAAGATCTGATACGTGTCCACAGCTCAAGAACAGTTGTTCATCCATCACATGAGTTCACCACCTGTTCATATACATAAAGGCCCACATCCGGCCAACAGCAGGATATACAAACGTCATCGATCGATCATCGTGAAACAACATCAAAACACTGCCAAGGACCTGAGAGTACAGGGATGACTCTAGACTCTATTAAAAAACGTCCAAAACAGCAGCATATCCAATGCTTGCCTTCTACTGCTCCTCAAGCTGCTCGGCCGCAACACCACGACCATGACCATGTCTACCTCGACCACCTAAAAAAAAGGGGTTAAACCAGCGGGGTGAGACAATTGAACAATTGTCCCAGCGGGAAACATAACTCCCCACCGCAACTACAGAACCTCAGCAAGATATACTATAACAGCAGATATCTAATAACAGGTATAACAAGAGCAGTCTATATAAAACAGATTATTCTTACCGACAAGCTTACCCGCTATACAAAATATATAACCAGATGTATCTCAAGGAATATGATTAGCAAGATAAAATGTATCACTATGTGACATGATTATCAGAACAAGATATAATGTCGCATAACCTGCAAGATATAACAAAGATATTACACAAACAAGGCCTCAACCAATGTTACGTGTTTATCTTAAGCAGTAAATACTAAACGGCTGTGTTACATATTATTATTCCCTGAGGATTTGGACCGTACCGTTCAAATCCAACCTTCGGTTACGAAACCCAAGTCGGTGCCATACAAGGTCAATGGAAGAGCCGGACTCCACGACCTCCCACCTCATGGTCAGTACACGAGTACAACACAAGCAGGAACGCAGTCACCTGCTGAAGTGGTCTAAGCCACAGGGTCAGCTCCATAGGCTACCCTCATTCTAGCCCACCTTGGTACAGGTCTCTGCGTTAGTTCAACTGAGCCACGGGCCTGTTCACCGTGCTCTGAGCCATGAACACATTCATGCTCTTCATATCACATATCCTGAGCCATGGGCCTGTTCACCATGCTCTACATACGTATCTGAGTCTGTAACCGAAGTTACACTCTTACCTCCTCATTTTCAAGCTAGGAGCAACCTACATATATTCAACAATATGCGCTTCCAGGTTAACCCGTAGGAGAACCTGTTTCACCATCACCAAGTCATGATGATGATGGATCTATGGCCAGGGCAAACTACATGATATAATTTCACTGTAATTAATTAATATATTTTAGATGCATTGCAAGATTCAATTAAGTTGTATAACATGCAAGATATAACGGAAAGTAATCAACATTATATTATTATTTAATCACATCAACCTGATCCATCACAAGGATCCAACATCACATGTTACCACTTGGCCTCTTGCCAACCATCCAGATCCATCTCAAGGATCATCACATACCATGGGATCTCAATCCCTCATCATGTACTGTCAATGCCTCTCAAGGCTCACATCATCATCATGGAACTTAACACATTCTATTAACCAGAGTAATTACCAAGTGATGTTACTCATCACATGTGTCTCATAGCCCTTTCATGGCTAATCATCACCTGCATGTTTAGAATACACAATAATCGTAGATTCAATCATAAGGAATATGCTACCATCATGAAATGCTATTCAAGATACTTCTACTTATCATTCTTACACTATTTGCTGATCAAGTGTATAAAGTACATCATCAACAAACCATATCTATACTTATCCTTGTCTCAGAACTATATGAATAATCAAGATGTTCAAACATACAGAACAAGTACTATTGTTACCACTACCATTATGTCACCATCCACTATCATCATTATTACCATATCATTGAGCAAGATACTAGTGTAACTAGCACCATTCTCATTTAACAATTAAGTACAAGGATTACTTCATGCATATCATTACTACCATTATTGTCATCATTATTATGATCAACATTAATACTATCATCTTCTTTATTATTATCAAGTAAGCATAAGGATCACATCATGCATCTTATTACCATTTCCTTCCTCATTACCATCACTACTACCATTATCATCATTACCCCCATTATTAGTATTGGCATCATTACTAGTATTAGTACTGTTATTATTGCAAGGCATCATACTCATTATGGTTATTACTTAACAAGACACCACCATCGTTTATTGGTGCATAACTAACCACTTCCTCATCACAAAGGACCGTTACTATAGGATTACAAGACTCCCACTATAACTCATCACCACCCTCACTAAAACCTATCATGGCCTATCGGCCGACACACACACCAACCCTATCGGCCAGCACTACTCAAGGCTGTCGCCCACCATGTCTATCGGCCATTAGGGCTATCGGCCATCATGGGTGTCGGTCAGCATGGATATCGACCAGCACACCATGCATAGCTATCGGCCAGCACCAACAAACCTCCAAGAAATGTAGGTCTATCGTCCATCATGAGGAAGAGGATGTCTCTCAACACAAGAAGGACCATCTCGCCCATCATGCTCACCATGTCGACTAACTCATCATACTAACCTATCGTCCAACACAAGAGCACTCACCATGTCGCCCATCACAAGGTACCCATCTCACCCAACACCAAGACAAGAGAGGGTCTTGCCCAACTCAAGAACAAGGGTGTTGCTTATCATAGGAACCATATCGCCCAACATGGTTACCATGTCGGCCAACGCCCATGCTTGGTCAACCTATCGTCCAACCCTAATCACATATGCCATACATGGCCCTATCGTCCACTACATGGACAAGGAGATCACCCTACTCAAGGGCACCGACCATATCGTCCATCCCAAGGTACCCTTCTCGCCCAACAAGGGTCACTATATCGGCCAACACCCACACTAGCTCACCGTGTCGCCCAACACAAGGGCAAGGGTATCGCCCATCACCAAGAACACCTTCCATGTCGACCAACACAAAGAACACCACTATGTCGCCCATCACAAGAACAAGGGTGTCGCCCAACACACCCAAGCCAAGGGAGGATATCGCCCATCACAAGGCAAGAGAGGATGTCGCCCATCCAAGGATCATCACCTACCTCTAGCATAAGGAAACCCTAAACCCTAGAGAGGGATCAGCCACCTAAGGTACGCAAGCAAGGTATAAAAACAAGGAACTAAGCTAAACTACTAACATTCAACAAGATCATAGCTAGAGGTAAAGGAGTTAGGGTTAGAAGCTATGCAACCCGCCTTAAGCTCCAAGCTTCAAGGAAGAAGAAGAAGAACTCCAAGCTCCACGCACCACCAAGCAAAGAGGATGGAGAGCTCCAAGGGATATCGACCACCAAAGCTGATCCAAGAGAGGATATCGGCCACCACTACAACTCCAGGGGAGTGTCTTGGCCGACACAAGCAAGAGAGGGAGGAGTGTCGTGCACTTAAGGTGGAGGAGAGACCAAAAGAGCAAAGGAAACTAAGGCAAAGGAAAGAGCCACATATATAGAAAGGAGGGGAGGAGAAACCAAGGTAGATCCATGCTAAGTGTCGTCCACCCAAGGGACACTTGTCCTAGGGTTCAAGACAACACACTAGCATACCAAGAGACACTTGTCCAAGCCATTCACCAAGTGTCCACCAACCAAGGCCAAGCACATGGGCGACACAAGCAACAACTCCTGCTAGGCGACACAACCAATCTACTGGGCGACACAAGACCACCTTGGACGACACACACTCACCCTAGGTCGACACAAACTCACCTTGGATGACACAAGGCAAGCTTTGGCCGATACAAGGCTCAACCAAGCCCAAACAAGGCACCTCAAGGCCCAGACAAGCTCAACTCAGGCCCAAAGAACTCAAACAACAAGCCCAAACCTTCCTCTCAACCCTAGAGGAAGAAAAGAGGGGAAAACATCTCACAAGATGGCAAACTTGCACACAAAACCCTAGACTTGGGTTATTTGCAAGTAGCCCCTCGAACTCTCAACAAAGCACAACAAAAACCCTAATCACCACTCAAAGGTGATTAGCAAGCATCAAACCACCAAGGTTAAGCAAAACAAACAGGGTAAACCCTAAATGCAGGTCAGGGTCCTTACACTTAATCTTGGTTTCATGTTCCTTAACCATAATTCATATCATAAATGTGGTTTCTATACTTAGACTTAGATTATAGCAAACAATCATTCAATAATCATTTACTTGAAGGAAAACATGCATTTATCATGACTTCAACATAAAGTGCAGAAACATATCATAATCATTCAATAAATCAAGTTTACTATGCCAAGGGCATGGCCCTCTTACCTTGATCTAAAACACCTAAGTCAAACCTGGTTTGACTGGTTGAATCCTTTTAATCACCTGAAATTAACATATTTATCCTTTATCATATATCATTAAACCCTAATTTGTCCATACAATTATTGAGCTGTGAAAACAAACAAAATTAGGCGATAAAAACCACAAAATCAGATTCCTCGTCAAAAATCCTTTCCAAAACATATTTTTTTGTAATTTTCTGATAAACAGTCGATTTACTATGAATTTTTGAAGAATCAACCAATGGAAATTCAAGAAAAAGCTACGTAGATAAAACACACCCAAACCAGTGGGTCGGCTTCTGAGTTGGCCCAATCGAGTTTGGCCAACTCAGCAGCGAGACTTGCCTCAATAGTCAAAGGAAATAGGGCATGAGATTCCTTATCTGCCCTTGCAGTTAAAAGCATCAGTAAAAACAAAACGTGGGGCTCAGGGGTCATTGCACACCCTGGTTTCTTCCCCTTTCACCGCGCGCAAGGGAGAAGCGCTTCAGGGATCTCAGGAAGGAGTAACGATCGTGCCACAGGGCTGATCGATTGGGGAAAACAATCCCATTATCTTCGTTAGATCATGGCGATTAAGATGGAACCAGAACGCATGGAAAACGGTGGAAAAACGACATCGAAGGCGTTGAAAGACCATGGCTAGAGCTGGATAACAGAGGTCAAAGTCTCAGGAGCCAAAATCACGAAACCCAGAAGATAGGCGTCAAATTAAAACTGGAAGGTGTTTGTGGAGGTTAGTCGACTTCGTCCGATGCCTCGTGAGGGCTGGATGACCACTGGGTTGCCATGGCAGCGAGCGCCGGCAAGGTGCTCAACCTGGTTATAGGTCAGGGCGACGAGGACCATCGCGAGTCAAAGAAGCGATAGCAGAGGGAAGAACAAGGATCTAGGATGCTCACCGCAAGAGCAATTGGTCAGAGGAGTCGGAGAAGTCAGGGAGGAGCTTCGGTCGCTGGAGAAGGAAGGTCGAGCAGGTCGGGGAGCCTGGGGGATCCAGCAGAGAAATTGGGAGCGGAGGAGAGGCGATACGGGGCTGATGATGCTCTCAGGTGGTTTAAATAGGAAGTAGAGGCACGGTCGTTCCCTCTGCAACTCGGGGAGTCCAAGCCCTAGATTGGGCATTTTCTCTATAGTGTGAGAGAGAGGGTGAGTGAGGGCTCTCTGTGTTCAGGGAAGTGAGACGAAGTCGTTGGAGAAGGAATCAAGTAAAACGGCCTCGTAATGAGGGAGAGAGAGGTCGACGAAGGAACTGCTGTGAAACGTTTTTGTTCGTGAGAAGAAACAGAGGCAGGAGATAATGTGAGTGCCATTGGATCTAGATCCAATGGCTACAGTGTATGCATGCAAAATATGTAATGCGTGACAGTCATAAAATCGGGACTTTGGGGAAATAAAAGCAATTAAAGACATTCTCAACAATTTCTTAGTCAAACCATATACAAATCTTTCAAAATTGATTTGAAGGGTCAAACATGGTCCAAAAGAGTTCAAATTTGAACCATAGGTGTATTAGAGGGTCTAGAACATTCCCAATTAATTATATTTTCTGCTCATACATGTTTTAGGTATAAAATAGCAAAGACCATTATGTGCATTTAAATGAATATAAATAGTGCATATAAAGTCATTGGTTTCTCAAATAAGTATTCCAAAACATAAAAATTAGCCCTAATTATTATTTATTTTTAATTAACAAAATGGAGGCCATTAAACAAATAATTAAACAAGTAAATCACTAATTATCATATGAGAGGGAAAATTTTTCATAAAAGCATTTATCTTCATTTTCTTAAACAAAAGGGCATAGATATACATGAAGACATTTTCTTTAAATAAAACAAGTATAATAGAGAAATTGGACATAATAAATGATTTTGCAAAACTAATCATGGGAAAAATTGCATTTAAGTCCTCAACAATCATCTAATTAGGAAAAGAGCATGCAAGGAACAAAGTATACTGAAAAATTTGCATAACAAGATTGGGATGTTACAAGATCAGAGGAAACCGGATCAAGACCCAACACGTGGGCTCAAACGACCACCCTGAAGATCCTCACGGATGCCTGCAGGGCGAGACAGACGCCGCCAGAGCCTGGGGGAGGAACCCCATCAAACCTGGAGGACACCACTTGAGCCCATGAGGGAGGAACAGCACCTGAGAAGACGATTGAGGGTGAACCGCCAGCAGGGTGAGGAAGGTGGCACCTAAACCTTGATGGGGAAGCCCCATCAAACCCGAAGGACACCGCCAGAGTCCACCCGCCGCCAGGTTCGCCAATCCTTAGTCGTGGGTCGCATCGTCCAGGATGAACTGGGAACTCAGGGAAGAGAGGCAAGGCCGCCTGTGAAAGAGGGGTGAAGAACCCCTCAACACCAGCGATGACGGTGCAGAGCGCGAGACCTAGATCTAGAGGGTAACGAATCCTCTCCAACCATCACTCATAAACGGAGTGGAGACGACCAAGTCATAATGCCGCCACAGATCCAGATCTAGACTCCACACACTCAACCATCGCTCGTCTCCCTAACCAGCCGAGGAGCGCCCCTGCGATTTGGGCTAGACAGCTCCTTACCTCCAGAGAATGGAATCGACCTACAACCTGTGAGCCTCAACCATGGCCGTTGAAAGCCAGGGGGAGAAAGCCATCTACAAGGCGCACTCCCTCCCCCTAGTGGTGGCCGTCGGAGAAAGCTAGAGAGAGGAGAGAGCTATTCCAAGAGAGAGAGAGAGAGAACGTGCCAACTCAAACTTAAAACTCAATCTCTTCACGCGGTGCCCCTTAGCATCATTCTCTCCTTTATGATGCTAAATAATTAAGGGCACGCTCAACATATGAAATATTTCAAGATAACCCCTTATCTTGGGTAAATTGCACTCAGGTCCAAAACAAGCAAGCATTGATCAAACATCATTCAAATGGGACCAAACTTGAAACATAGGCATGTCACATGTTAGTAAAACACCTCAAAGGAATATATTGAAGTTCGAAACAACTTATTTAAGAAAAACAAACAGGGTTATCCCAAAACCCAGGTCAGGGTCCTTACACAAATAATATAGTATATGAAGGAAAAAGAATAGGCAATCTTAATATTCTTAGGCCTAACTCTATGAAATAAATTATTGGTAAATGCCTTATTGCAAATAATGATGCTCAAAATCTATGGGTATAGAATATTAAGACATGCTAGCAATTATGTTATTAGAAAATTAATCAAACATGGTTTATTTTGTGGTTTTCTTAAAATCTCTTTTGATAATCCCAAAAATTGTGAACCGTGTACCTTAGGAAAACAAATGAAAACTTCTTTTAAAGAAAAACAAATCCTTAGTACATCTAGACCTCTTGAACTCATACATACGGATTTGTTTGGACCTATGAGGACACAATCTATAGGTGAAAAGAAGTACCACTTTGTTATTGTTGACAACTACAATAGATATATTTGGGTACATTTTCTTTCTAGAAAAGATGACACTATTGGAATATTTACTCAGTTTTGCTCAAATTGAAAATCAACTTCAAAATAAAATATTGCACCATTAGGAGTGATCACGGGGGAGAATTTTAAAGACATGCTTTTTAAGATTTTTGCTCATCTGTGGTTATACTTCCAATTTTTTTTCTCCTCAGACTCCACAACATGTTACTTGACTACTATGTCTAATATGAGGATCATATTTATGGGGAGTCCCCCACTAAGGGAAAGTGATCTTATCTTCTTAACATTTACTTTTTACGATGATAAAGGTGGAGAATTTCTTTAAGTAAAACTTACTTCATTGAGCTTGTCGATTGAGCTTTCACAATTTTACATTTTATACTCAAAGTTTTCCATGCATTAATTGTTGTACTTTACTTTAAGAGATGGATGATATGTTCCACACCTCTATAATTTAAATATGCACAAATTTTAAAGATATTGAAGTAAAACTTCACTAATGTATGAATATTTTATTTTAATTTTTGCTTATTACTAGAAATATTTTCCATCTTCAAAAAGGGGGAGATAGTTGACTAAATTAATCATTAGTGTATCTTATATTTTGATGATGAAAAACATTTCTTATTTGTGGATTTAATGTGCTACTCAAGTGTCTCAGTAACTCGTCACATCTTGGGAAAATCAAGACTAGAACATCAAACTATTAAATTATTGTTCATATGTTATTCATATTATAAATGTACAAGTTTTTAGAACTCATGTAATTGACCGAGGCGGGTAGGTTTTTCGCTTTGGCGACTCACTCTAGGGCTTCCACCTAGATCTCCTTCGGCCTGGGGGAGGGGTCTGGTCATCATGGCTGCCAACCCTGCTCCCCCTTGGGCTTTTCGGCTGCGACTCCCCAATGAGAGGTGTGATCGTCTGCTTCAGAGCTGTGGAGCTTGCCACCTGACGACCCCGCCTGTCGGCTCGTGTGGATCTCTGCCTTGACACGGATCATGGCCCTAGTTGTGATGGCCCTTGTGCCGTTGCGGGTGCATGGTTTCATGGGTCTCTCTTGCGGCGTCTTGGGAGCTGACGATCCCCTTTGTGCTGGGTGTCAAGGTGCCTTCTCCTTTACTGTTTTGGGTTTTTCATTTCGGTAGGGTCAGTGGCAGTTTATCTACCTAGTTTGTGTCCACTAGTCGGCATTTATTTGTCGCCACTAGTCGGCATTTTATCTGTCGTGCTTTGCTGCTTCCTCTCTTCGGGAGAGCAATGAGATCTCTAGCTACGTCTAGATCTCCTTGTTGCTTTGGATTGATCTTGTTACTCAGCTATATGGCATTGTTTGAGTTGATATACGAGTAGAATACCATCTTGTTCCAGCACCTCTACCACTACTCAATGCTCAGGTTGAATGAAATCTTCATGAAAATCTACTTAAGACAGCCTCAAGGAAGAAGAATCAATGCATAATTGTCTCACTCTCGTTCCAATATAAGTTGTAGTGCTCTTGGGTTACTGAACTTGATGTTCGTTTGTTCTGTTTGTATCTTTCATCCCAATTGTAGATGTCGTATGGCTAAAAAGTAATTAATCTATCTTTTTTCTCTAAAAAAAAAGATATGGATCAACCCCACCTATCACAAACCTTTTTTATGTGTTAATACTAAGTGTCTTGGATAGGCAGGTCACACTAGAAAAATCTTTAAATAGGATTTTCCAATATTTACACATCTTTTATAGGGTTTTTCCAGTCAAAGATTTTGTGGACTGAAACCCACTCGGTCGAACATATTGTCGATCACAAACACTTTTGGTCGAAGACTTTGTAAACTAACAAAGAGACGTTGTGAAACCTTTGACCAAGAAAGATTTGTTGCGATACCTTTAATGAAGAAGTAGTAGTTGAAGGTTTTTTCTCGCACTCAGAACATGCTCAGTGGACTAATTATTTGACTGAGACTTTTCCACTCAAGAAACTTGTCGACCAAGAATGTTATGGAATGATAATTAATTAACATTCAAACTAGTCATTATAACTTAATTAACTTCATCCCAATGCTATTTGACCACTAAGAAGACTCTAGACACTCCCTAAAGTTTTCTTAGCCACTTGTAAATCATTCCTATAAATATTAGTGGTCTTGGGACACCAAATACACAACTTGCATACTTGAAAATTTTATATCTTGAGAAATTTGAGCCAATCATACTTGCAATCTTTCACAGTTGCTTTTTTCATGTCTTGTCCATAGTTTTCCAAAACCACCACTCATCATTGGTCTATCCTTTGTGGTTTGGTCCATAAGCTTTATCTAGGACATTTTTTAGCTAAATTGGTGTATTCTTTTCTCCAATATCCATTATGTGTTCTTCTACTGTGGTTGAACTACTTCAAGAGGAGAATGTTGTCCATGATTCCACAATAGAAGAAGGAGTCTTATCAGAAGTGCTCTTTTGTGACCATCAAAGAATGAGTTGATGATCTGGTGCTCTTCCATGTCCATGAAAGAAGATGTTAAGCAGGTGCACTTCCGTGTCCAGTAAAGAAATAGGGTAAAATTGCAAATTTTGTATTTTGTAATTTGTCCTAAAAGATAAATAATAAAATTGATTGTTGTAAATCTTAGATGGTAACAACTAGATAGTGGACTGAGTCTTAAACCGAATCACTCTAAATCTTGTCTCTTCTGGTTTCTTATCTCTATAATTTTGTGAGCTAAGCT
Organism: Alisma plantago-aquatica; assembly: GCA_963693085.1. Classification (NCBI taxonomy): domain Eukaryota; kingdom Viridiplantae; phylum Streptophyta; class Magnoliopsida; order Alismatales; family Alismataceae; genus Alisma; species Alisma plantago-aquatica. Next base: position 368,304,923 of record OY856409.1, on the reverse strand, counting down.
TTTATTTTTAAATAATAATTAACATAAATCGGTATTCACCCCCTCTAGATATTTTAGGTTTGACCCCACAACCTTTTTCTATAAAACACCACTCCTTGAAATAAGGTTTGAGTCTCAAGCATTCCCTTATTTCACAATTGATCTCATGTGTTTCTTGTACTTGCATAACAATGTATTTGCATGATTACATATTTGCATGACTACATACTTTGCATTACCCTTTATGTGTACCTTACGTACTTGCATGAGTGTAGATATACTTGTACATAAAATTGGTAACTAACCTGGGTTAATCCATAATTATATGGGTTTCCATAACGCCAAAATTTTCATGGGATCCATGTATCCAAAAGCATCATCATGTCTTCATAGATCTAGGCTAAGATTATTAAACACATGCTTGAATTTTGCTATTGGTCCTTGACACATGTACACCAAGCTTAGAAATTTGTAACCCTAATTATCACACTCTATTACATAGATATGCAAGTGCACAAATTTGTGATGTTGTAGAATAGGCATGTCAACAGTTAACCAACAAGGAGCGGGGAGGGACTAGAGATATTTGGGTTTCTTTAGGTTCATAGTGCGGAGGTTTGGGTTTTAACAGTTTAAGTTGATTTGGGTGAGTACACTAAGGGTCAAGCAAGAGAGGAAAGAAAAAATTAAACCTAGGTTTACCCTACACAAATAATACTAACTAACAATCTAAGAGATAAAGTAATTGTACACCAAGAAAGAGAGAGCAATTGTATAAAACTAGAAAGTAAGAACAACTACCTACACAAGCTTACCAAGATGAATCATGTAATCAACTAGCAAGATAATTAACTACAAGAAGCAAATTAAGAGTAAGCTAGACTACACACCAAACAACCATCTAAAGAAACTACAATTAGGACTAAGTATCCCTAACAAAAGTAATTCACCGTTCCTTAGAGCAATTAACACTAAGAATACAAGATATTAAGCTAAGATCACAAGCACTAAAAATTAGGGTTTTAAGCAATTAATTAATGGAGTGGGTGTTTTGGGGGCTAACTAATTAAGGGAGTGGGTGGTTTGGGGTCTAACTAACTATCAACAATTCTAGGGTCATATTCATGTAATAAGTATGCTACTAAACCAAACAACTAAGAGTAATGAGGATACAAAATCATATTATACTAGTTGTCCATGGATCGCATAAGGTGTGTCTAGGAGAACTAGTCATATCACCCCCTATCCACCTTTACAAGGCTCATTCAACTTGGAAATGCATAGATTCCAATCAATACTACTCTAATCTGGGTTTCTAGGAGTGACTCTCCTATTGCACTTGATGGGAATGGATGGTAAGGAGTGTAGGAGAAGAGTGTTTCACACCCTACTACCCTTCATACAACTGTTCTAGATGCTCTTTGTCAATGCATCAAGAGAAGCACACCAAGCTACTTAGATCTTACACCCTGGTTTAGTGGAGTAGATAGACATGTGGGGATAGAGGGTACTATCTAAGGATCTACTAGCTAGATTTAGGAGTTCTCCCTCATAGTACTTCCTATTTCATCTTTTCTCTATGACTTGTGTGTTTTTATACATTAATCACCACAGAAGAAAGTAAAAAATGAGAACAACCAAACCATATTACAATGAGATCAATTTATTTTGCATTAATATTTTCCCAATATTGTATCATAGTTATACTTTCTCCCCCAAAAAACCCATGAAAGGAGATTAACAACAGATAATGCAAGAAATAAACAAAAAGAGATAAGAAATTAGAGTACGAGGCCATGAAGATTGAGGACATTACAACAAATTTTATGAATATTGGCACCATATCCATGTGGTACAAATTTGAGTTGGTACAGATTATATTTATCAACATGTACTTTAGTGCTGGTACAGACTATATATACCTTAACATATATGAAATTATGGGGTATAAATTTTATTAGATATAAATGTTATGCATCACTCTCCTTTTATTCCCCACCCTGCCTTACTAAGAAGCATTTTCCCATCAACACTTTCTATCTAATAAAGAAAACAAAATAATCGCATGTGCATACCAATTTGATATTTATGGTTGGGATGGATTTGTATCGATGGTTTGTATTGAATCCTATCCTTATAAGGGGATCCAAGGAGAGATCACGAGGAATAAGAGAGAATCAGGGGGCAATATACACAAACGCAGTTTGCATAGAGATCCCGATGGTAATGGCATGTCGATTTTAGTTTTTTATTCATTTTAGCATCTACCTTGTCATCACTATTTACTCTGGTATTTGGTTCATTCTCCATGCTACTAGTTGTTGGTTTCTCCCCATCTTTTTCATTCAATATTCATTCCCTCCTTTATTTTCACTAGATAATAACTAGCAACATGCTTCAACATATAAGGGATGAACATCTTTAATGGTGGAGAAAGTTTATTTATGATGAATAATGTCAAAGAGAGAAGACATCATTCACAAAACCTTAAATTTGAATATGTTATTGATAGAAAGAAAATCAAATAATATTCTCACTTTTTTGGATTCAAAATCTGCTTTCAAAACCACCTCTTGTATATACACTTTTGTTTACTTTCATGTACAACAACACAATATCCTTGTGTTATTGAATTTTTGTTGAAATATAAATATATGTTTCCTTACTCTTTATATCAAGAATCATATTTTCATTTGCTCTGGTATAATTTGTAAGATATGGAGGGTACAAAGATAAATAGTTGTATTGTCAGTAAGCATGTTGTGAGATGTAAATTTTCATGTCTAGAGTGAACTTTGCATCTTCTTCCAACCAACAATCATTTCCCAACAACTGTGTACCCTAGATAATTTGGCAGCCTTAAGTTATTTGGGTACATATCCCATTTTGTCATCAAACAACTCAATATTGATAGTTATATGTAATGGTATATGTTTCCCGTTATTTTGCCAAAAAAACGCTATACCATTTGTAGCATCTATACTGGAAGCCAACTAGTGTTGGAGTATCAATAGCAAATTTGTTTCTTTTGACTACAAAGTACCTATAGCGTGTTGCAACTTCTTCCAGCACCTCATAAGTGAAGTCTTAGAGGGCATCGTGACTAAGGGACTAACTAGACACAAGTATACCAACAGCCACAAGTGTTTGCATGGCCTTAAAAATGTTGATAGAGCCCTATTCCATCATTAGTTTAGCCATCATTTATTGAATGATGGTATAGCCTTTACCAGCATTTTTGAGCCTATATAAACATTTGATTGGATGTTGGTATAGGACCATTTGTTTGTAGTGGTTATAGGACTTCTTCTCCTTTTCTATCAGCAACAAGATCTTCTCCTTCACTCCTCTAAGAGTGGAAAGCAAGGAAGGAAGGAAATGGTCAAAAACCTAGAAAATTAGGGTTTTAGGTGGTGGAAGGTGAAAGGGTAGGTTGAAGTAGGTAAGTTGGCATACAAAGGGGTTTAAATGAGGTGAGTAATTACTAATTCTCCACCCCTATATATCACTAAGTATTATATAATAGTTTAAGAGGGCTATGGTTCAGTGGGATAGTATGGTAAAAGTTAGTCTTGGGAAACACTAGGGAAACTCCCAATCACTTGTAATAGTGGGGCGAGTCAAATGAAAAGGGTAGGTAGCATGACCGTTCTGGGTAGAACGGTCGTGGTGGTTAGGTATGAAATGACCATGGTATGTAGGAACAACCATGGTGGAAGTGTGGTGGATGTCGGGTTATTTTGTGTAAATGGATGTAGAAAGCATGGATGTGGTGTGTACCACAACTATTGTGGCATGAATGTAGAACGACTATGGTGATGAGGGTAGGGGTAGCTCATGTCCATGAGAGCAGTTATGGGGGAACCTAGATACCATAGTTGTGGCTGGTGGAACTACTGTGGTGGACTCCACTTGCCACAATCATTCTCAATGGAACAACCATGTTGTTGAGAATGATTTCTCCCTTGAAGAACATGGTATTTCCCCATAACATGGATCCTGTTTGCATGACTATGGAAGAATACCACATCCATTTTGGGGTTCTTCTCTTACACTTGTGTTCATCAATTGGCCATCTGTGGATATCTTTGCTTAACTTTGATATTTGATCACTTGGGGTAGGTCAGAGTTGATCTTGTCTTACTTTGGGCTCCTCCAAGCTGGACCTCCTTATCTCCCTTCCATCAAATAGTGGTCAAAGTACCAATAAAACATGCATAAAGAATTGATAAGTGTATTCGATTATAAAAGATATTTTTTGGAGAATAATGTGCATTCTATGTATCTTCATGTAAATAAAGAGCAAAATGACATAAGATAAAGACCAAATTAAGCACTTCATCAGTCCTCCAAGGTCTTTTCTTAGCTTGATTTTTATAGGTGGTCCAGACATCCATCATCTAGGCATCATATAACTCATCCACATGCTATTTACTACCATTAAAGATAGCTAGGTTATTTCAAAAAATTACATACATACATCCTACCATGTAGTATTCCAAGTTAAACAAAGGTGTGTGATTTTCTTTTTAGGGTAGATACCTTCACTTAGGGTTTTCTTAAAAAACTAGGAAATTTACCATGATATATTAGTTATAAAGTAAAAGCATACTAGCATATTATCAAATTGCAATTTCTCATGGTGGCATTCACAATCCTATAAATTTGGTATCTCCTATCTTTCTATTCATCTTTACTTTCCTTTAGAGGTTTTTCTTATCCTTGGTTTGTCCATGGGTTTTGTTTGACTCCCTGGACTTCCCCTTCCTTATTGAATCTTCACAATAGTAAATCACAATTTTCCTCTTGCAACCATTAGGTATATTTCAACCGTAGTGCAATGTCATCAGCCATTCATCCCCATTACAAAATTGAGGCCTAGTGTATGTAACCAATGGCTTAATATTCATGAGAAGATGGCCTAAAAAATTCTTTCTTCCTCTTTAGCACATACATACTTCTCCAAAGTCAGCACTTATTTACCTAGATTGTACTGTATTTATTCTTGTGATATGGTTCATTAGACTTCCTCTTGTTTGTGTTCTATGTGAGTAGGTAAAGATGGTTATTCTCTCAGCTCTACCTAGAGTAGGGTTAAGTAGGATGTTTTGGTCAATATGATTATCTTCTCACCAAAGTCTACTATCCCTAATAGCATATAGGTGGCACATGGTACTTCCACTTAGGTATGTCAGTGATCATGATGATATTTCTATCAATAGGATTCAAACCCTAAGAGGCATTTGTATTGGGTTTATCATACTCAAGGATCATGTTTCCTCCCTTGTATTTGAGGTGGTATACCTCTAAACATTACAACTATCTTCACTCATCTCCAGGGTTTGGGCATACTTATATACCACCTTCCTTTGTTATTTTTATTTACCCGTGATTAAAATTTTGGATCTAGGTTCAAAGGTAAACTTTATTTTTATTGGTCTTTATATTTCTACTATTTTCACTTAGTGATGGGTTTTCACTTATGTGATTATTGTAGCTCTTCATAAGTTATGTATACCCAGTATCAGTGTTTTTATCAGATTTTAAGGATTAACTTCATTCTCGTATTATTTTCTCTCTGCTTTGTCCTACTTAGGTCCTTCACAGACATTCTGGGTTATCTCAGTTTATCCCTAGATTACAAAACGTTTCTAGGATTTCTCCTTATGAGAGAATCATGGAAACATATTGCATATATATAATTCTTAAATTTCCATGTGCTTTAGTTTGCAGAGGATGACTCAACATAAATGTTCTTTGAAACCCTAACTTATATGAGGAGAGAAGTACATTCCAAAGTTTATAAAGTATTACTTTTAGGTTTGAAATGAATAAGGATGAGAAATAGATGAAGTTTGTATAAGAAGAAATAAAAGGTATGTTATTTCGATAATTCCTAAGGTTTTGGAAATGTAGGGTACAAAGTGGCCTACAAGTTATCCTAAACCAACTAATGGTTTGGATTAAAGTTTTGCTAGCTTCCTGATTATGATCCATATCCAAGACATTGTTGCCTTTTGTGAAAAAAATCATTCCCTTATGTCTCTAGAGAGTTCTAAAATTATTAATTATGACAACTATTTGAGCGATATAGATTTGATAGAAATTGTAACGACCCCTCTATTTTTTATCCTCATTAATAAGGACTAGAAAATCAAGGGAAATTAACCAGCATTCTCAAGATCATATTCACAAAATAACTAATAATAATTAAAAATTACATTGAAGAGGTGTAACATGATGTTCAACAAGATTGTTCTCTACTTGGAGGTAGACAATTGAGAAATTAAAAGAGTAGGATTAAAATATAAATCATATAGTTAACTAGAAAAGGTAAAACTACTATATAGCTAATCTTACATGGTTGTGTATCAAGATTCATTTATTCTGTTGAGTTGACTGAACCTCAGATTTACTTGTGAATCATGAGATTAACCTAAAGTATTGACAAATATGAGTAAGTATATTGTTATATTGTGTACATGGGTGCAAGAAAAAGTGTGCATATGATGATAACAAAGTATATGATGAAAATGGATCAAAATCTTCTTGTAAGTAACATACTACACAATTTTAATCATAATTTTTAGTTTATAAATCCGAGACCTCATATGGTGGATCAAGGTTTTGTCTAGTATCTAAATCATTCTCGTATTCCAGTAGTATATTTACATTATGTTACAAAAATAGACTCTATATTTTATTCCAACAATGGACTCTACTTTTGGTAAGTTACCAGGAGCATATTGGTAATGTTCACCTTCTTATTGTAGGATTCAATGATTATTATACTGATATGCATAACTTCTATCTTAAGCAAGAAATAAAGAGAGCATTACAATTTTTTCAAAATTTACACACTTTATAAATCATCTGAAATCAAAACTCAGTCAAGTCAGTTAATCATGAATAACCCACATAGCTTATTTAAGAATAAAGAATATGTAAAAAATATCAAGTAATAGTTCAATATGTAAGAGTTCCTAACATTTTGTTATTGCTAACATATTTATAAAGATACGATTAGGGTGTGGGCCAAAATGTTCCTAATGGTCTTTGGTTCTGAGGTTGACCGTGGGTTTGGATTTAATCCCCAAGATATCACATCAAAAGGCTTATTATTGAGAAAACCCAGATAGACACATTAATCCTCATCTTTCATATTCTACTACATATATTTTTTATTCGCAACAATATCCTTACTAAAACACAAGAAATGGATGGATTGGGCCTTATCATTATGTAAAGAATCTAAAAGGTTTAGAAAAATATAACACATAGAACAAATTTTCTAGTTTGAATTCACCAAATTAAATACATCCAAAAGGAACTTTTGAATTAGAGGAAACACCGAGGCAATTTCTATGGGTTTTAAGAAGAATTACCTTAATTAATTAATATTGACAATCATTTGATAATATGGAGTGCCAAATCATGCCACTCGACACCTGGTATTGCACACGCATCATGGTGCAATGGCCAGTTGATCATGTCTTAGTTGGGCATGGAAACTTCCTTGTTGGGTCTGGGTGGATGTCCATGTTGAGTTTCAACCTAAGGCTTGGTTGTGGTCCCAACCCAAGTGTAATATCTATACAATATTCCCGATCTATGGTTGGTCCCCCCCTATGGCTCTTTGACTATGTGAGGGATATGACTCCTCACTTTGTCCTTTGACTTCTATGCAAAACCATAGAATCGTCACCTAGTTGGACGTTTGTGAGTGGACGCTACAAAGCTATGTTATGGGGCATTGATATTTACCTTCCTTTGTAATCAATGAGTCTATAGAGGTCTTCGTGCCAGAGATACTAAAATTGTTGGGGTCCAAAGCTTTGAGTCATTGGGTTCACCTTAGAATCGATGTCGCACAACATTAGAATTTGAGTATACCTTTCCTAACCTCAATATTTCCCAATTGAAGCCCTAAGAAGCTTCACCTCTCATCCATGAAATGAAAGGAGACCTCTTGTGGTGGAGATGGGTAATGAGGATATGATCTAAGGGTTGGCTTCATTGTTGGAAAGGTCAAGCTTGGATACACAGAATGAGGCACCCATTCTCAAATTTATATAGGAGTAATGTTTTGCAATGTTGCGGGGTTTCTTTTCCTCCCATGTTGTCTCTTCATTATCCCATGTATCCATCAATATTCCCCTTATGTCACGTTGTGAGCATAAGTGGAGGGGATGATGGATGTGGTGGTTCTAACTCCTATTATAAAGCATCATTATTATTAAGGAATGGGTAAAATTGGAGGATAGGCATAGGGATATCACATTCATATCTCTTCCTTATTGATGAGGTTAGCCATAGGGAGATTACTTCCATATTATTCCTTATTTCCTAAATTAGATGAAGGTAAGAGCAAGTGGTAAATCTATCAGATTCTCATCCAAGGATTCTAGTCTAGGATTACCAATAATTGGGTGCACCCACGTTCAAACATAGGGTTCACCTACCTAATTTTTCAAGAGTGATTGATTAAATTAGTCAAACATTCTCATAAGTAAACAACATCGTACAAATGTGTAAAATCTATAACACTCATATGGTAGCTTCCAAGGAAATGGAAATTTAAAGGTTTCTTCTTTGCCAAGTAACACATGCAATGGCCATGTCTCATATTGAAAGTAATTATTCTGTAGTCAAACAAAAATATAATGTAGCACATAATTAAAGCCCATAATTAAACAAAAGGTGTAATCCTTTCATATTTCCAATAAATCTCTGGAAGAGTCTAAACGATCTAAAATTTAAAAGTTTTTTTTGCAATACTCTCTCATTATAGTTGGATTGAAAATAGGCAATTTAAATTCCCTTTTATTGACCATCAAGCTGAAATTGATTAAAATTGAATTTAATAGCATCAAGGCTACAAATAACCTCATTTCTTATTTAGTTTCAATTTTGACTTCATTAGGAGGTACTATGGACAAAAGAATCACAATTGATTGACATTCACAACTATCGACCATAAACTATTTCATTCTTGTTCTAAGGGACTTTAAATAAATACAACCAACATTATCTATCCAAAAGATTGGATTAAATCATATCTTTTAGTTACAACTTCTACAAAAAAAGGAAATTCCATGTCCTCATAAGGTCCTTATGAATGTTTAGAGTCATTGTGATCTTGTTGAGTACTTATGCAAGACTTTTGGTGTTTAATGGGATTTCAATGACATTCTATGTTAGTGTATTTGATAATTATATTGAGTGGTGAAACAAGTGTATTGAACATCATTTTTGGTTGATGGTGGGAATGCATCAAAGTAAGGCAGTGGTTAAGATTTGATTTGATAAATATAATCACATGCAAGTCATGTGATTTAAGAAGAAAATATGATGTTTGGAATTTATGATATAAAGTTTTGTGTTATCAAATCATATGGAGATCATATTATGAGGTGAACCCCTAGGATAACATGTAGGTGACACTCTTTTAACCACCATCTCTGTTCACCAATCATATTAGGAGAAATATCTAATCCAGTGGCGATATGTCCATGCCCCTGGGAGCATATATCAGATCATGGGTTGGTATAATGCTTTTTAGTTGGGCTTGGTACGGAGAGAGTAACACTTAGGACCTTCATAGAAGAGGCATCATTTATATCCCTCTCATATTTGATCCTCTTGATGGACACACACAGTGTCACCTTGATTGATACAAAGGGAATGTGAGGACAAGATAGAGGAGAAAGGGTTCAATGAGTGCTTTGGATTGAAGGAGTATTTATTGTATGTATGTGTATGATTTTGGGATGGCCTTAGATGGGTTCAAGACTTATCTTCCATAGTCTTGAGCCTCATCTTATCAGCAACATAGACACAACCCAGATGGAGCCTTTCAACCTCACAACTATGTTCCTTGTGGTATCTAAGTACTCTATCGAGCATAAAGCATATTATTGGTGTTGTAACAATGCAAGACCTCAAGTATGGAGAGTCCCATTCCCTAAGGACCACTCTACCAATGAAGTAAAAACTAGTAGGCAGAAGCAAGAAGTTGTGACCCTTGACAACTCTATATCATGCTTCCTAGAACCTACCCATTTCACTGGATGTGTGGGACTTGTTTCATAGTTGTAATCTACTACAGATGAATAAGCACTCGCCAATGTTCCTATAGGGGAGTGGTACTCTATTCATAGTGGAAACAAAGTCCCCATCATAACCAATGGGGAGGACAGGTAGGTATCCATTGTGGGTATCTAGATTGAATCCTAAAAGGATCACAAGGTGGATCCACGAGGGAGAAAATGATAAGGTTGAATATTTATTAATTTCAAGAAATTTGATGATTTTTTTGAAAATCTTACGAAATATGTTACTGCTCAAGAAATTATGTATAACGTGTGACTTTAATTTGAATAACATGATCTATAATTTTAGAAATGTTTATAGTTTTGATTCTTGTAAGAAGTTGATACTTATACAAGACGTAATACTTGATCCTTCATTGATGAATGAAGGATATAAATAACAAATCATGAAAAAGAATCACATAGAGTTCCATTATACTTCAATCATAATATGGAATGCATAGGACGACTTGATTTATTTTATAATTCCTCCTTCCTTAGTTTCATGTTAGAATACTTTTTCAAGTATTTTTATATATACATATATATATATATATATATATATATATATAAAGTGTGTGAACGATCTGAATAAGATTACCTAGGACATGTGTACAATCTCATATATTAGTGTATATAATGAAATATATGCTACATTTTCATTATCTTACACACCTAGGATAGAATAGGATCTCTAACATGGCCTAGGATGTAAGAGTCTGAGGTTTCATTTAGGTTCATGAAATGTTCATGACCTTTTTAGGAATTTGTATTGTGATTTAAGGATTCAAGAATGAATTTAGGTTGCTAAAATGAAGGTAAGTGGTCAAATTCCTTAAACATAATATGATTCTTATGTTTTCTTATTATACAATAAATGCATTTTTGTATCACTGAACATGTTATACCCTTAAATCTAAATGTTTATAAGTGCATGTGAAAATTTTACTTTTTCCTTGAATTCAATTTAAAAATATTAAGATCATATCATTATATCATGCACTACATCATCTTTCATGTAAATGAATGATTATATAGGTCAAAACCTAAAGTTTAATCAAACAAAGAATATTGTATTTAGCACCCTTCCCTATCTTTTAGTTGTTGGCCCCATATGAAAAGACATAATGTTTGTAACCATTGACAACACATGGCGGGAGCACTCCAAATTTTAGTTGTTGACCTATGTGGAAGAACTCAATCTTTGTAGTCGCTAGCATCATATAGTAAGGGTAGATCAAATTACGATTTAAGGAGGTTCACATCATAGGAAGAAGACCAACCTATTTTATGTGCACCGTGTTGTGGATCAGATCAAATTAGTTCTAGGTGTATATGTTCATACATATAGTTCATCTAATGATTAACAATGAGAAAATCCCTCCCTCAATCTGAGTATATGAAAGGATTTATAGTTTATTGTAAATAAATTTATTAGCATACTATAATGTATCTCTTAACCTCAAAAACTTACAATGGTTTGTTGAATGCATGTATTTGATTCACATAGGTGGTCAATAACAACAAGTAGCTCACAAGATATTGATGCACGTATAGGTCAAAGGCCTAGTGGCAGTGCCATCTATATGATCCAAGGATGTTTATATAGATTTAAAAATTATCATGTTATGAACCTTGATGTATCAAGTTTTTACATTATATGATATGTATGAGAATTAATGCAAATCATATAATGTGCAAAGTTTTTGTATTATTGTCACAACTAATATACTATTGGTTAGGATCTCCAAGTGTAATCACGATGGTCCATGCTTCTATGTTTTTATTCTTTTGTTTCAGTTGGGGTTTCTACAAAAATGGTATCAGATTAATATTATAGACAAACACTAGGAAAGATTCTTATGTCCTTATGACCTCTACCTCCTAGTTGAGTCCATATGGAGCCCTAAATTAGGTCTCCATCTTGTGTCTTTTTGTCCATTATTTGCATCTAGATGTTACACAATTCATGATTTTTCTCCAATAAACTATATTATTATCAAATGCACTTATGGATGCTTTTGTATGTTTTGTAGGTACTATCACCACTAGTTGATGGAAGGGAGAGAAAAAGGTTGAATCTAGCATTTCCCCAGGCTTGGACGAGTCAAAAATGAGGCCAAAATCACTCGCAACCTACCCAAGTGATCAAAGAATGCATTGAAGCAAAAAGCTCCATGGATGATCAAGTTTGAGGCTCAATTACAAGGGAAGGACCTCAAATGGCCGTGGCACTTCACCATGGACGTGATATATGTGCCAATCACAAAATGTTTTCATAGATTTTTTTTTCTAGAAATGACCAAGTCGGCCAAAACATTCATTTATGTAGAATGAATGTGCCAAGTGGTGACCACTACGGTCGTGGTACCCTCAACCCTGTCTTGTTATACATTAATCTCCACATTTCCCCCCCACTTAACCCTAGACACCATAGATACATATATTAGACTTGGTAAATGTCAGAGGTTGGGGTTAGCTCCTTTGGGCATTCATTTCATCCATCTACCATTCTCCATTCCCATTTCATCACATTCCACCCAAAAACCCAAACTTTTAGTGTTCTGGCCACTATTCATTCCATTTTCCATGCATTTGGACTTTGTAGGAGAGAAGTACTTGAGATTTTTGTTGTAGTGAGCTTCATGGCTTCTTTTATCTCTTCTGTTTCCCTTTTTGTATTTCCATTTCTATGTGTAGTTAAGGCCACTTGGTGGGATGTTTAGGGGAATAAATGTAACTTTGATAATTTTTGATGGACTACTATTGTAAATATTATATTTCCATTTACAAATGTTATATTAACTATTATATATCAATTCCATCTCTTTTATGGTGATGGATGCTTGAAACCTTCTACGTATAGAAGAATGGTGTATATATGGCTTTTTGGGGGAAATCTCATGAGTCTAACTAGTGTATCCTTAGCTAGCTAGACCTCTTCCTACATTTTGTTATATTCTTTTATCCCTAGGTGTGATATCTAAGTAGCTAGTAATTCCTGACTTATTGTGCTTAGCAAAGAGCGTGTATATAGGTTATGTGGAGAGTAAAAGGAGGTGAAATACCCTTCTTCTACACTTCATGCCACCCTTTGCCACTATGTACATAAGGAGAATCACTCCTGCAGACCTAGACTAGTTTTATTGGTGATTATTTATATATGGAGAGTAAAAGGAGGTGAAATACCCTTCTTCTACACTCCATGCCATCTGTTGCCACTATGTACATAAGGAGAATCACTCCTAGTGACCTGGACTAGTTTTATTGTGATTTTTTAATACCTATACCCTATTTAATCAAACCTCATAATATTGGATAGGGGTTATAGATACTAGTTCCTATATATACACCCTATACCACCCATGGTAAACTAGTAGTATAGGTCACCATAATCCCACTATGTTGTTTGGTTAGATTACATGATTTAATAAAATGTGTTGTATGATAACAAGGATAGTCACATCTAGCCATAAATGGACCACTCCCTTAATTAATTTCTCAAAAATCTAATTTCTTTTTCCCTTATCTAGTGTTAACATAGCTTCCTTGCTTGTGTGCTTAGCTAATTGCCTTGTTCATGATAGCCAACCCTTTCTAGAGTAGTTAGTGATTGTTGTTAGTTACATGTGCTAGATTTTGCTAGTTTAGTCCATTTATTACCTTCTCGGTGAAATTATAGCTTAGTGTAACTAGATGCTCTTATTCTTACCTTGCTTAGATAATTACTTTGTTTATTGCAACTTAGGATGACTCTTTTGTAGTTAGTGTAACTAATTTACTTGCTTAGGTAGCAATTATTTGTTTAGGGTTAACTTAGGTTTGATCCTTACTCAGTTCCTTACTTGTTCGCCTTAATGTAATAAATAAACTCTATCGAATCCTAAAACCCTACTCTCTACAATAGGAACCTAGTAAAGTAAACCTAGATCTAGTTCCCCCATCTCTCCCTGGATATCGAACCCTAAATTGACTTCTATATACTATACTTTGAATGTTTGCTCTTGCGGGAAAAGTGTTTTGTGTATCTAAGTGTTTTTGTTAGGGTCTCAAAGATTTTGTTAGCCCAAGTGTGTGTGTGTTGCACATGGATCATCCCCTAAGACAAGAAAAGTCACACTAAGGATTCAAAGTTAGTTTCTTGTCAATATGGAGGGTTATATTACCTTGCTTTTAAGATTTGAGGAGTTTGATTGCTTTGAGGATATATGATGTTCTAACTCTTAGGTTTATAACATCCTAGGATGAATAATATGTTCAAGGAAGGGGGTTTGTAATAAAACAAGTGGGATGAAATCCCCAATGAGTTGGAGTTGCAGATCAGGCAATGAAGAATGATTTAGTAAGGTCGACATATAATATGTAGGGATTACCCTTCACCTTTCAATCATGGATAGAATTTATTTGTACAACTTTCACTTTCAATATTCCTCAATAATTTCGGATCCACATTTTGTGATAGTTCTCTTGTAAATGCTTTGTTTCATGATTCGATAAAGGAAATATTTTCTTATAAGTTTTTTACAAAGTTATCAAGTTTTCTTGAAATTTTGAGTTCCAATATCTTCCATAAAATGAATTGAAGAAAAGTGTACTCGATATTTCATGTATTAAGATTGTAGTTATTATATATATCATGCAAGAACCAATGAATGATAGGTGGCATAATGGTTGAGTGTCTATGTATAATACACTTAGAGTGTTGTCTCAATACCTTATATCATGTCCTCTTTCTTTCCAAATAGTTTACGATATGGGACACACATGAATCAGGGAATTATAGAGGAGGTCATATGAGCCACATGATGTTTATTATGTTAATATCTCTATGCAAGTGTTTGGTATGGGACACTTGTATTAGTGGAAGTTGGAGAGTAGTTTAATAACATTACTACCATAAAGAGTTAATGGTAGGAGTATACTCATGTAGTCACATTAACTTGATGATATAAGAATTAAGTAGAAGTTGACAAACCATGTTTGATTTTAAACCTTTAGCATAAAAAATAGAATGATGGGGTTACATTAGAAATGAGTATGGGCATCCAATAATTAAGTAGTAAGAGTTCTTAGATTTACATGTTTACCTAGAAATGCATGCTCTGTAATATATGGAAATGGTTTTGAAAATTTTATGAATTATGTAAGCCACTATACTACAGCTTAAAAATTCATCTTTAGAATTTGAGATTTTTGGACATACAATAACTAAAACATATCTCTTCTAAGGGTTTTTGGATCAGTGAGATGCCAATATTTGGTATCCATCTTTTGAAATGAGAGTTTGTAGAATTTTAGAATTTTTATCACTTTAGGATCATAGTCCATCGATGATTCTACGTCAAGGTTAGATTCTTGAAACTTGTTAAAGGAAATATCTGAGGATAGTATGAATCATTTTGTGCTCTAAGGTTAACCCAACAAGGTGATAGTACATTCAGGGAGAGGGATGGAAATGGGGTAATGCATGATAATACTCTTTACCTGTGTCATAAGTTATATGTGGTAGTGTCACACTAATATTTGGGTTCTATATTATATGGATATGGGATGGGACCCAATAAAGACGTTTAATGAAGTTTTTTTTGGCATTACTACAAACAAAAATGGTTTTATGATGGGACAATGAGTAAAATTACCTCGAGTTTATTTGTCCCAGAGCATAATGATAGGATGGATATACACATTAATAAAGGTAGACATAATGTTGAAATGTGGAATGAATACTCATCCATAAGCATAGCATATTTGGTTTAGTGAAAACCCAATCTAACAATATGAAACCCTAGCTTGGCTCCTTGGAAGAAGGGTAAACTAGGATTTTGACTTTGGTGTTTGATGAGTAGGAAATAGATGACAAGATGATACACAATTCTTACCATACAAGAAGGCAATTTTAAAATTTGGAGGCCCTAACCCCATATGAAGGTTGTTTCTGATCTAACTTCTACAAATTCTTGAGTAAAAGGAAAAATATGAGAATAGTTTGAGTATGGGAAATATAAAATCCTAAGTGATGTTTTAGTTGCAATAGTTAGAGATAATGTACTTTTCATTCAATTATTGGGGCTATCCTTAACAATAAATGATTGAGGAAATTATTGAATATTTGAAACATGATATAATATAGTTCTATATTATGTGATGTTCTCGACATGCACCAAGATTATGATCTGGGAATGGAATATTATTGACTATGATAGACATCTACAATCTATTTTGTGGATACTATGAGAAGATATTGATGCATGAATTACATAGTTTTGTTCGAGATAGTAGTGATAACTATGGAGATTTGATATATGAAGTTACTTAATTAATCACCTTCTTTAAATATCCTTTTTATGTGCATGTACTGGAAGGGTACAACATACCTAAATGTCTCATTTTTTGATCCAATATAAGCAATTTCTCCTAAATTGAATACACTTATAGGTTTCACTAAGGGTAATTATTTATCTTGCATTTCATGACCAACCCCTAACATATTAGGTAGATTAAGTTAAGGAGTGATATTAGAGTTTTGTTTGCTAATATATTTTACCGCTTACATTTTGGTACTATAGTGTAATGTATGCAACTTATTGAAATAAACACCATGTTTTTAGTATAAACATTAGATTACATATGTGATGATAGCATGAAAAAAGTTGTATATTCATTTAGTTTAATATCCTTAGTGTATTAAAGTTAGTTTCTAGACTAGAAATATCCTCGCTATTTGTTTCAAAGAAAATTAAGATATAGGGCACTAACTACAACCCTTTTAGGAATTGAATCCCCTTATTATACCGACATAGTAACTCACATGTTGTCTCTATTTTAGATATATGAAAAGAATTTTAAATCTTGTTTTATTTGTATAAGTAATGTTCATGCTGGTAAAATCGACAAGGATTATCCATCTACCCTATTTAGGTGGTGGTTACATACCTAAAACTTTAATACTGCACATTACTCGTGTATTACTTATTACAACCACCATTAATCTAGATAGTCCCAAGTTAAGTTATATTCCTAAAGGGTAAAGTGTCAGTACTCCACTCCTTAAAAGGACTATTCTATAACTTATCTAATAGTTTATAAGGAAACACGGGTGGATCTAGGTCTTATATAACCAAAACTTATTCGTAGTACTCACTACTTAATGCTAGGCCTAGGTTCACATGTTTGATCATGTCAGTCAAACCATCAATGAAATCTAAAAATTTGTTTTGTACATATAACTTAATATTGAAAATAAATTTAGTGATAATAGATTTGCGTTAAAAAAACACAATTGAGGCCAAAATCAATTCAAGAAGCAAGGTAACCACTTTCCACTCACAGAACATATATCAGTATTCTATCAGCACTTCATTCTACTTAAAGATTATAATTATTAGTAAAACTATAATGGAATACCAAAATATCCCTAACTTATTGCATCAAAAGGGGAAAAGGTTTCTTGTTATGCATGGTCAATTTCTATCAAATCCTTTATGAGGCACAACATCTGCCATTCTCCATAATCTACATTACCTCATCTTGATAGATATGGGAGTCATATCAACATCCAATACTATAGGTAGGGACTAGGATTTTCTACTCACTTGTTGTTTTGCAACCATAGTGTCTTCACAAGATAGTGTAACTATTTAGTCACACCACTCATTAATCTTGATCACTAGGTAAACCAATCCCACCATGAAGATTGGATAGGTGAACTTTTCAAGAAAATTTACTAATGTGAGGGTCTTGTATTTTTTATACATGCATGCTCAGTATGCATAGTTTATGTATGTGAGCCATGCTAGAAAAAAACAAGGAAGAGTTTAAAGTGAGAACTAGGTTACACTTAGTTGTTAATGTTCAAGTCAACTCACATTTCATAGCGCTCAATCTAAGTACCTAGATAACCAAAGATAATTTCAAGGGTTACAAGGGTCAATTCCTATTTAGTGACATTTTCACCTCCATAGAAGGGGCAAGAGTAATAAGGCTTACTCGAGATTGTGTCTCAACAACATAAGTAGTTTTTAATGTGGAAGTGATCAATTTAGTCAGGATTACAATCCTAGTTGGTAATCTACTAGGAAATAGATATATCGACAACATTTGAAGGGTTACTAACTTCTTAATGAAGGAACAATTTTGATAATAACTTGAAATACTAAAGTCATCTACTACTTAGGCTCTATTTAGTGATGAGTTGATCCTCTCTCAGGTCCCACTCTTTACAATCCATGTACTCTCTCTTTCTTGAGGTGCATAGCATACTGAGTTTATTATTTCTTGTAAATGTAGCTGTTATAAACTGAAGTACACATGAGGAATAAGATTTTTACATGCTATAATGGATTTGAAAAATTCTGATAATTGAATATGTTGTCCTTGATGTGACATTGGTTTATGAGATTTTAAAAAAAAAATAAGAAAGAAATATACCTTCATTTTTCATATATTATGTTAATTGTATTTTTCGAGAATCAAATGTTTTGTTTCTTAATATGTATTTAGATTTAGGGTTTCCTCTATAATGGTTGGTATTTATACTAATCAAAAGAGAGGCCCCAACAAAAAAATCCATGTATCATACTAGAGTAGGGATTCATAATCTAGAATGTTCTTATTAGCTAGACATCTAGTAGTTTCTTGTAATGATATTTTTTGCCTAGGGATAGAATTAGTTGATCCAGTTTGAGTTCCATTGGTATAAGTAGATCCATCCGAGGAAATAGTGTAAGTGGACATATATATCCTAAGATTAGATCATTTCTCCACATCTACAAAAGCAAATTGTAATCCAACTTGAGTAGTCACATCGATCTATTTAGAGTTTGATCTCTACAACTTTATATGAGATATGACACTATTAGGATGCTTAGACAGCTAACTGCAAACCCACATTTTAACAAGAGAATTTCATATAAACTTTCATATTTACATGATTTTATTCTAGAGAACAAGCCCCAAAAGAGATCCAATTGTTCTAGAATCTTACTAGAATGCTTTGCCTCCCTATTCCAAGGAAGGAGACTTTACAAGGTTGTCTTTAATTAGATCTTCTAAGAGGCACAACGTGAGGGCCAATACATTTTCATACTCAATGATCATATGTCTATGTATCGAGAAACAAATAGTCAGGGATGGTGAAATGATTTAAGGCCACATTTTTTATGGAAGCAATGAGACATCCCCTAACCAAGGGACCCGGGTTCGAATCCTAGTTGCCGCCTTGATTTACCACCCTCTCAGGCGTTCAGCCTCCGCCATGAGTGTGGGAAAGGGGGGCAAAATCTTTCTCTCTTAATCCCAAACAATGAGATGTCACCCCCATTTCTGGTCAATCATCTCATCAACAAGTATATTTAATATATCTTATTTATATAAAAAGACAAATCTTTAAAACTTGTTTGTTTTGTTTAAAAATCATAAAACATCAAGACACAAACCCCAAAGTTAAGAAATATTGCATCTCAAATTTGTCCATCGCCCTAGGGATCAGAATCTAAATAAAAACTAGTTGGGAGTTCTGACAACTATTTAGGCTTGGACGCATAATCCCTAAACCTATTTGCCTCATACTTGTAGTTACAGAGGGAACCCACACTATCAAACTATTGTCTCCTCATCCTCCCTCCCCGTTCCTATATGCTCTGCTTGAAACATCTACCCTATATCTATAAGGTACTTTGTGTTGAATTCATTATTCTCCCATCCACTTCTAATCATTGCCCCCTCACTCGTAAGCCCAATCTTGTCCAGTGCATGGTGAGGGAGTTGTTAGAGCTCAACATGATGGACTTCAAGATTAAAGATATATTCCACAATGTAGAAGTTGTTAGTTTTATGATATTGGGCTCTAAAAGAAGTTGTCAATGTGACTTATGTGTTTTTTGTTCATCTTTTATAATTGCAAATGTTTTATTTTATCAAGTTACAAGTTGATTGAGATTGGGATGAAACAACATTTGTTTTGTGTGAATACCATGTAGCCTAACTACTATCATGAGTGTGTCATGTGAGTTGAAGTCCACATCCCAATTTCACCTCTATACAACCACATTGGTTGTCTACGTTGTGACAAGCAATAAAACTTGTATCATACTATAGTGGGGTTTCAAAATCTAGAATGTTCTTGTTAGCCTAAACATATGGTACATTCTTATAATGGTATTTTTCTCCTACAAGGTGAAATTTGTTGATTCAGTTTGAGTTTCATTGGTATAAGTAGATCAATCCATGAAACATATATCCCAAGAAGAAAATATTTCTCTACAGTTGCAAACGTAAATTGTAGTCTATCATGAGGAGTCACATCATTTTGGGTTTGATCGTATTGTTATCATAACTAAATCTCCACAACTTCAAATGGGATGTGCTACTATTAGGCTTCTTGCCAAACGAGTTGGAACCCATGTGTCTATCATGAGACTTTGTATCTGCATTATTTTACTATGGAGAACAAGCCACAAAAGAGACCCAAGGGTTCTGACATCTTACTAGAATGCTTTGCCTCCCAAATCCAAGGAAGGAGATTTCACAAGAATATCTTTGATTGGATGTCTTGAGAGGCATGACATGAGGGTCAATTCATTTCCATACTTGATGCTCATAGGTCTCCATTTTGAGAAACAAGAAGTTGGGGATGGCAAAATGATCCACCGCCACATTTTTATGGGAAACAACGAGAGATCGCCCCTATTTTTGATCAATCATCTCTTCAACATGTGTGTTTAATATAACTTATTTAACTAAAAAGAAAATTCTTCTAAACTTTATTTTTTTGTTTAGAAAACACAAAACATCAAGACATGCCCCACCCCTTCAAACTCAAAAAATATTGCACTAGAAATCCATTTGTCACCCCAGGGACCAGAATGTAAAAAAGGAAAAAACCCGTTGGGACTTTTGGTGACTATTTTTGGTTGGGACGCGTAAGCCCTAACCCTCTTTTTCTGCCACACATATGTAGTTATAGAGGGAAGCCACACTATCATACCACCAACTCTTTGTCCTCCCTCCCCCTCCTCACTTTTATTCACTTTGCTTGGCGGCATCTCCTCAATATCTAACATTTTTATGTCTAATGTTTTGATGTATCATGTGACTGAAAAATTACAGTTCGTCCCTTTTTGACATGAAATTCAATATCATGCCCCAAAAGGTTGTAGGGAAATATAGTGACGGAGTAGGAAGTGGAAACAAAAAAATCTAACTTCCATATTCCCCTTATAACATTAGATCACGTCAACAACTATATAATGGGAAGGATGGTTTTGAGGATATACCGATTTTGGAGCAAGTCCAGTGATAATCTCCTCGTCATAGTATGCACCCTTCTTCAAGTCGCACTCAAACATCATTTGCACCAGCTCCTGGTTGATCACCATGAACAACAGCTTGACGTTGTCCTCTGAGGGGGAAAAGCTCCTTGCATCTAGAGTAATCCACACAGACCACCAAGAACTCATGTCATTCTAGAAGAACAGACAACGAGTTGTCCCTTCTCATTGGTGTACTAGCACCAACTTGCTCTCCTACAATTGTTCTTCCTTGCTATCCCTCCCTTTATTGGCTAGGACTTTCTTAGCATATCAAGGTTACCACAACTAGAGAAGACAACTATTTCAAAGCAATTGATGTTGTCTCTAGGAAGTCCCTACTAATCTTGTATTTATAGGCGGGTTAGGGTCAGGGTTCCCATTCTAAGTGGGAGTGGAAGGGATCAAAATTTCATGAATTTTCACATCCTGCAAGCAGTGAAACGGTCATTTCACATGTGAATTGATTGGTTGGTGGTTCAAGGTGATCAGTTCAACCCTTGAACCGGTCATTTCATCATGTTTCCCAATCACAATTGCATTTCACAAATATAGTTCAATTAATGCATAACATTACGTCAGCATTAATCCTTGATGCAATTGAATTGATCCATGAACCGGGTGATTCATCACATGAACCAGTCATTTTATGACCTTGAGAAGACCGATTCATTCAATGAACCAGTCGGTTCATGCCTTGGTTCATCCAGAATTCAGCCAATGCAATTTCCAATCAACCTAACACTCCAACTAATTTGTTCAACATTTGAACTGATTAGTTCAGAGTTTAGTAGTCAATTGTTGTTTAATTTTAATACCTAAAAACTATATTAGTCAATTTAAACATCATTCATAAATAAACTCATATTCCAATTGTATACTAAGTGTGTGGCCCTATAGGTTTCAAGTTACATTGGCAGTGAATGTCCATAACTAGTTTACGACATCACAAGCAATGAGCGATATCTAACAACACATCATTGCTACCCAATTAATTGGAAAATTGGAGAATAACTTCAACCTACAATATGTGATTGGTATTATAATGTTTGTATAGATCCTTTGTCACTATTATCCAGATTGAACTTGAGGCATGGAATAGTCTTCCTCTTCAACAGTCAATCTTTGTTCCTTGAACTAGAGCAGATTGTTTGATATGTATGTAAGCTCAATATCACATATTGACTCACATGTGCATGGCCATGCATTTATCAGTCTCACTTATCAAGTGGCCAGGATATCAAACTCATGTAGGAGGGACAAATCTACACCACTCACAGTCATTTTCATGTGTCATAATGAATCCGATCATCATCTTTATGGCAACCCTTATTCAAGTCACGATGGATGATGTCAAAGTACACTGAATGTCATGTGATGAGTGTAGTGATTTCAGGTCTAAGAACCAGAATCACCACCAACACTATGAGAGATGATTCTAAGTACCATGTAATGGTTTCCATGATTCACTCTCATGGTGGGTATGTCTGATACACTATTATTTAATAAGTATCTATGTGTTTGGTTTGATATCACATATCATGACTGATGAGATTTTGTCATTAACCAACACACACTCTAGTCTTATGTGTTATTGTTGTCTATCAACCTTCCAAAATAACATCCAACTAGGGACAATAACAAGAATGTATGTACTCTTGGCATTTGTAAGATCTCATTGTTTAGGTCATCAACCCGAAGACATATGTCATGGAGTAATATCATTCTCTAGACATTTATTATGTTACATCATTATCTCATAACTGAATAAAGCAGAATAAATTGAAAGATTGTCTTTATTATTAATCAAATTATTTACAAGTTATGTTGTTACAATTATCATATGATTGGCTCTATAAACATACATACCAACAGACTCCCACTCGCAGTAAGAGCCAATCTCCCATGAACTAAATCCTAAGTTATATAACATGACCATCATTCTTCTGTTGTGAAAATACTTTTGTCAAGGGGTTAGCCACATTGTTCTCGGTTGGTACTCTGTAAATCTTCATATCTCCTTGATATATGATCTCTCATATGAAATGGAACTACCTTTGTATGTGCTTGGAATGTTGATGTGATATGGGTTCCTTATCTTGTGCAATAGCTCCATTGTTGTCACAATATATCTCAATTGCATCGCTTATGCTTGGAACCACCCCAAGTTCTAAGATAAACTTCTTGATCCAGACATCCACGTTTGCTACATTGGATGCAACAATATACTCGACCTCTATTGTAGAATTCACAAATGTCTCTTGCTTGGATCTCTTCCAACTCACAACTTCATTGTTGAGACAAAATAAAAATCGTGACTGTGATTGATAATCATCTTTGTTAGTTTGGAAGCTTCCATTGGTGTAACCCTTTACGACCAACTCTTCCTCACTGCCATAGACTAGGAACTAGTCCTTAGTTCTTCTTAAGTACTTAAGGATGTTCTTCACAACTTCCCAGTGAGCATCACCTGGATCTGATTGATATCTATTTGTCATGCTCAAGGCATATGAGACATCAAGACGAGTACATAACATTGAGTACATGATGGATCCAACTATAGATGCATATTGAGTCCTACTCAGGCATTCCCTTTATTCACAAGAATTGGGGCATTTATCTCTAGAGATGGCAACTCCATGAGACATGGGTAGGTTTCCTCTATTTGAGTCCTTCATGTTGAACCTCTTCAACACTTTATCAATGTATGTGCTCTAACTTAGTCCAAGGAGCCTTCTAGGTCTATCTTTAAAGATCTAGATTCCTAAGATATATGATGCTTCGCCTTAGTCCTTCATAGAGAATGCCTTTCCTAGCCAGGTCTTTACCATCTATAGAGTAGGGATGGCATTCCCCATCAATAGTATGTCATCTACATATAATATGAGGAATACAATCATGCTCCCACTAACCTTCTTGTACACACAAGGTGCGTCTTCATTTTGACTAAATCCAAACTCTTTTACTATGTCGTCAAATCAAATATTCCACCTCCGAGATGCTTCCTTCAATCCATAGATTGAACTTTGTATCTTAAAAACTTTATTTGTATCCTTTGGATTTATATAACCTCCAAGTTGTACCATGTACACATCCTTAAGAAGATTCTAATTAAGGAATGTGGTTTAACATCCATATGCCAAATCTCATGGTCACGATAAGCTACAATGGCAAGCATGATCTTGATTGACTTAACCATGGCAATTGGAGAAAACGTTTCATCATAGTCAACACCTTGAACTTGTATGAAACCCTTTGCAATTAATATGCCCTTTTATGTTTGTAATTTAACATCCATGTTGGTGTTCTTCTTGAAGACCCATTTGCACCCTATAGGTTTTACCCATTTTATTGCATCCACCAAGGTCCTTACCTTGTTGGTGTACATGAATTCCATCTTAGATATCAGGGCCACAAGCCATTTCTCAGACTCTAGTCCCTTACTAGCTTCTATATATGTTGTTGGATCACCGTCGATGACCAACTCATTGCCAACTTGAGTCACAAGATAATCAAATCTTTCAAGTTCAAGGCATGTCCTACTAGATCTACGAGGTTCATGTGCCACTTGAGGAATTTGAGATTCCACAACGACTTGTGATTCTCCTTGTTCCTCTAGTACATCTATTGGTTCAATGTTTTCTTCTTGGTCTTGAACCTCTTTGAGTTTTATTTTCCTCCCACTGATTCCTTTGGAAATAATTCCTTTTCTAAGAATGCAACATCTCTGAAAGAAACACTTCATTGTATGATAGGGAATAAAAGTAATATCCTTTAGTTTCCATTGGATATCCAACAAAATAACATTTATCAGATTTGTAACCCAAGCTTTTCGGGAAACTACTTTCTCACATAAGCTTCATAATCCCAAATATTCATAAAAGACACATTGGGACGCTTCCCATATTGTAAGACCCCAGACCTTGCCTTTTTGGCTGATCATGCTTTTTTAGCACAACTAGATGCTTAAAATCTTAATTAAACCTTGTGGTGTGATTTGATATCATGTGACAAGCTTATGTTTCAAGTTTGGTCCAATTTGGACAATGTTGGAGGTAGTTGTGTGTATATGTGCTTGTTTTGGACTTAATTGCAATTTACCCACTTTTGAGGTTTTTCTTGCAATTTGTCACATGCTTTTGTAACTCATATGTCTTGACATTATGTTTGACATAGTGGAGCATTGGTGCTTCTTGTCACACCTTGTCTTGAGTGGTGACACCTCATGTGTGAGATTAGGGTTTGCATGGATGCCCTAAGTGGATGTTTGACCTTGAGTATGAGCTACCTAGTTTTGGCGATCGTTAAGTTTTCTTGCAATCTAGGTTTTTGGCAGTCAATGATGTTTTGTGTGTGCCATGTGGTCTTGGCAATCTATGAGGCTCATGACCCTTCTAGGTCACCAAGGAACGCTAGGGTTAGCGACCGTTTGCTTCTCTGATCATTATGGTCGCCAAGGAGATCTAGTAATCGCTATATATTCTCATCGGTCATTTGATTTTCTTGGTCAAGTGTGTTCGATGGTTTTTCTTAATTTGATTGCCCTAGTTGTATGCATAAGTGAGGTCTTTGCATGGATGAGATCGCTTGGACACATGGCATGTTTAGCATGACACCTAACCCCCTTTCCCTCTCTCCAAACCTAAGTTATATAAACCCCTCTCTTTGCATGCAAATAAGATCTTTACACATCTAGTCTTCTCTCTCTTTCCTTTCCTTGCTCTTGGACCTCATCCCCTCTTGCTTGTTGATGTAGGAGGAACTCAAGTTTGAAGAAGGTGGGCCGATCTCCCTTGCATGTTGAGCTAGGGCTTGGATCTACCCTTCTTGTGATCGTTTGGTGCTTCCTTGCTCTTCTTCTTGGTCTTGATAAGTGATATCGTCCTCTTTACCTACATTTTCCTTGTTGTTCTACCCTCTTCTTCTTTCTCTTATTTGCCAAACCCATGGTGTTCCATGGTAGTACATGAGTTAAAGCTTGATGATCTCTTCTTTGCCTTTATATATACCTAGGGTATTCTCTCTTTCATACTTCCTTGACATAGGTTTTGCTTTTTTCTTGGAGGTGGAGGTATCTTAGCTGAGAGGAGTGTTCAATTTAGGTTTCTTGTCTTTCTTCTCCAAGATACCTTGTTGTTTGGAGTTTTCTACATCAACTCTAAGGCTATTTATATGACTTTGTCCACTGTTATTGCTTACTTTCATCTTTCATGCACATAATCTTGCCTCATAATGTTGTGCTGAGTAAAAAGATAATATCCTTTACTTAGGGTTTGTATCTACATGGTAATATTGAGTACATACATCCTCTTGGATGAACCCTAGATCTTTGTGTACAAATCTTATTTGATGATGGGAGTTGTGGTGTTAGCATGCATGTGGGTCATTATGGTTTTATTCTTGGATTTCTAGGGTTTTCCTTTGAGTGGTAAACGATGGCTTTTCTTGTGAGCCTTAAACAAAATTCTACCTTGATTATAATCTAATGATCTATTTTCCATGTTGACCAACCTATTTGATTTCATGCAGTCAATGAGATATGAACCCCCTATGGTCGCCCAATTTTTACACTTGGATGGTCACTTAGTTTTGTATCTTATGCGGTCAATGAAGCTTTCTAGTTTGGGATGGTTGATGAGGTTGCACCTCTCTACGGTTGCTAAATTTGATGATTTGTGTGGTCACTGAGGACCTTCAAATTTATAGGTCGATGACATCCCTGGTCTTCAGTGGTTGATGACAATTTATACTCCATGTTTCTCATCATTCGCCAACCTCTTTGATCTTCAACGGTCGATGGCCTTCTCTAATTTTCAACAGTCGATGATATCCCCAATCTATGTCGCCGATGAAGTTTCCTGACTTATATGGTTGTCATGCTTTGTTGACCTTATGATGGTGATGTTTGACCTAAATACTTTCATGTATGATAGAGATGATAAGAATTAGGGTTTACCTTTAAGGGTTGTTTTGTAGTCCTATTTCATTTGGTGCTTGGTTACACATGGTCTAACAGTCTTACCTTGCCCTCGAAAGAATACAAACCTAAGGTTTTAGTAAAGTGTTGTTTGGCAATGTTAATCCAACTATTATTGTGACGACTCGATTACAAATCAAGCCATCACCAGTAATAATCACGGAATAACCATAATCAACAGAAATAACAAAATTACTAAGAATTAAAACCATTTTTCACATAGATCCTTTTCAAGGAATTCTTAAATAAAGAACCAAAATTTTATATACATGTGGTTCATATCATACATACATTATACCGTCTCATCTTGAGGATAACAAGTACCAGTTTCTTTACTTTAACATATACATCACCAACTTAAAACCTTGAGGAAAACAAACAAAAATCTCAAGTCGTACATAAAAACCACTAAGAACTATTTCCCAAGGACCTGAGAGTACAGAGACGACACAGAGGACTTCTATCTATAAGACATGACAGACAGTGTACTCAACCTGAGCTACTACTGTTGTCCCTGCTGATATGGTCCTTCCTCTGTAGTTCAGTTTCTACTCCCACGTCCGTGTCCACCTAAAAATTGTGGATCCCACGGGGTGAGACTATTGTCCCAGCGAGAGATATAACTCTCTACCAATAATATTATTATCACAGGAAATAGTATAAAATTGAACAGAGGATAATGTATGCAAGTAAGTAGGTTTATTCATAGTGTAAAGCATTAACATTGATAATAGAGTTATAAGTCATCTATTCACTTGATAAGGAATATGAAGAACATGTATAACATCTATCAACTAAGATGTATGAAAGTAATAAGGCATCAACCAATGTTTTCCGTATTTGATCCTTAAGCAAATATGCTACATGGTTGATTACTTGTTCACATTCACACTTAAGCCCAGAGGAGATGAGGTATACCGCTCATACTCCAACCGACCATGACTATGTTAAGCATCGGTACCATACAAGGTCAGTGGCAGAGTCGGTTGTCAAGACCTCACCTGTCTCAATCAGTATGAGATAACTGGCTGGACATCTTGTGTCAACTACAATTAGCTTTGTTGGGGTATAGCGGCAACTTCACTATAGAGTTACAGCCACAGCATGTACTCTCTTCGGGAGAAGACCACTAAGCTTTCCCATATTATTTTTCATCAGGAAGACCACTAAGTGATCCTAGTTTAGTTTCATCAAGAAGACCACTAAGCGATCATGGTTTAGTTGGGGAGCCCACTAAGCACCCCTGTTTAGTTGGGTAGTCCACTGAACACCCCTGGTATAATAATTACATATTCAAAAATATGCATATTGAGTTAAACTCATTTCACCATTCAACAAATCTTGACACTGAATGGATCTATGGTCTGGGCAACTACATGATAACATTTAACTTGATTAATTAAGTGTATTACAATATCTTTTATCATCAATCAAGTTGCAAACAAGAATTATATCAGATGCTACAAAGAAAAGTTTAACACTTCTATCAAATTCTTTCATGATTCTTTAGAACACATATAACACTTAGAATCTCAATCTCTTATCATCATGTTTGGGTATTCAAACCCTTAATTCATCACTGAGTACTTTCACCACTTAGCAGGTAACCATTACCTCTAGGTCATCAGACCAAGGTATACAAATAATTCATGTAGTTCACAAAGCTCGTTAAATCTGTATCATATAAACATCATAGCTCTTACTTAGCTATGCTCATTACCTCATGATACCTGCATGGTTAGAATATCAAATACATGCCATTACCATGTAATGCAAAATAAACACATTCTTCCCATTAAATAGGATTAGGGTTTCCCTTAAGCAATCGATTAGGGTTTCAAATCATCTCATCACCCATTCTTAGGGTTACGATTTTCCTTTATTAGCCGATTAGGGTTTCAAAATCTCATCATAAAAGATTAAACCCTAATTCATACTCCATTCATAATAGGAGTATCAACATGTACTTATTACATAATTAACATTCCAGTCTTAGTTTCTCTCTCATCCTCACTAGGATGTTGATTGCTTAATTCTCCTCTTAAGGTCCATTAGCTCACCATTATCAAATTGAATTAAACTCATTGCATCTTAATGTTGTATTTAACATTCAACATATATCACTTATTCAAATCTATTGGATTGAAGCATACCTATCATATCGGGCATCATGGTGTATATATGCTATCATATTGTGTTTGAGATACAACCTTTACATCCTATCATGTATCCATGGCGGTCATGTGGTGAAACCACATCATCATATCGTGTTTAGGGTATATCCCATAACACCATATCGTGTATCCATCTCGGGTTAGCTATCACTTAGTTCTTATCATCTCAAGTGAACCTCATATCGTGTATGAGCTAGATTCTTGACCTTATATTGGGTATATAGGTATATTTACTACCATATCATGCACAAGGTGTGCACCATATCGGGCATAGGTATCGTTTAAGTGGTATATACATAATACCATATCGGTTTCCCATGTTGGATTATCGTATCGGGTTACCATGTTGGGTAACATATCGGGTTACCATGTTAGGTAGACCCATAGGCTCATAACCTTTTATACCTTCAAGGATCAGTTCTATCATATAGTTACACGAAAAGCTAGATATCTAGTTGAATTATTTCACAACAATCCATTACACAAAGGATAGAGTATATCGGGTTTCAATCTATCAACTAGGGTTTTCAACTCTATATCGGTTAGAGTGTTCAATTGGCACTATATCGTGCATGGGGTATGATCGTAACCTTGTATTGTGTATAAGGTGTAAGTATATACCTCCCATGTCATTCATAAGACATGCCTCATGTCGTGTATGAGGTATCACCCATCTCCATATCGGGTTACCCTTCATGTTAGGTTTCATATCAGGTTTAAGGTATTTCAACCCCATATCGGGTTGCACCCTGATGATGTCATCATCATCAACCTCAAGACCTTTGTCTTGCTATTATAGTACATGGACAACAGTCCTAACAACTTATTGGAACTCAATGGAACATTAATTAATCATAAGAACTCAATATTGAAAGTAGTTCAACAAGTTCAACAATATTGAAAATGAATAATAACATAGTTGGGTTTCAAGTTATATAACCCACCTATAAAGAAACTTCCAAGATTCAAACTCCAACTCTTCACGTTCCCAAGGTTGAATATGAGCTTTTACAATTCCAAGGCTTGAGCTCCCTAGCACTTGCATGATATCTTCACTCCTTGTGGTCAATATCACCTTGCTAGGTTGATATCACCTTGCTTGGCTGATATCCTTCTTCTATGGCCGATACCAAGCTCTAAAACTCAACACTTCTTCTCTTATGGATGATAATAGGGTGGTATGCATGATATATAAGGGAAAGATGATAAAAAGATCCAAAAATTCTACTAATAGGTGAAGGGAAGGGTATTTATACTTGTGGTTTATGAAAAAGAGTGTAAGAGGTGTCATTACCTTAAGCTACTAAGTGCCACATGGACATGCATGGATTGACACATGTATTTTCATGCATCCTATATTTATCTTTCCATGAAAAAATAAAAGCTTAAAGATAATGCAAAGGATAAGGGTCGTCCCTTTGGTTATCTTCTAGGGCAAGTTATTTCCACTCACATTATTATTATATTCAACACAATATTTTCCAAAGAAAAGTTGCAAACCGATACATATGACTTCTTTGAGTGTCTATCCCATAATGGGAAAGGTAAAGAGTCAATAAATTGGTAGGAGACTCCCAATATGGATCCTTGGCTGATAGGGACTCCTATTTCAAGTCTTCAACTTGATATAGCTCATATAAAGCTTTCAACTGTGCATTTTCTTGGTCTTTTCATTACCAAGAATGTTATCTCTCCAAGATGATTCATACATAGTGTCTCCTTCTTTATCTCTCCTCTAGATGATACTAGGAAGGAGTAAGGACACTCTATAAGTGGTAATTTACACATCAACCCTTTATTTTGGATAATTCACAATTTGTACCATAATTGATGCACAAAGCACTTAGCATGCAAGCTCTCTCGTGTTCGGGCTCTGGCGATAGTGGGGTTTCCCTAGGGCTCGTGAGCTTTTCTCTGTCCAGGGGGGAGGGCGGCGGCCAGTGTTCCCTGCCTATCTCCCCCTGGACTTCTTCTCCCTTCTGATGCCATCCAGTGAAGCTTCGCGTGGTTTGGGCCTCCGATCTGGGTGGGGCGGCTACTGGGCTGCGTCTCGCTTTTGTCGAGTGCCTCTTCTTCTCCTGCCGTCATCTTCTTGCAGCAATGGCTTTAGGGATGAGACCTACAACCTCATCTTCAACTCTGTGTGGGGTTGAGGCTCCCTCCGGTGGCTGTTCCTACCTAGATCTCATTCTCCTTTGCCACCCGCGGCAGATCTAGCTGGTTTGGAAGTTCTCGCCTCTTTCCCTTCCTGTTTCCTTATCGGCTTGTCTTTTTTCTTTTTGGTTCTCGTTGGTCTCTTTTGGTGTGTGGTTTCTTGGCTGTTCAGCTGCTGTGTTTCTCGCCAGGTTTCTATGGTGGTTCTCTCTCCTCCTTTCAGGGAGGTGGACAGGGTGTGGGGTTCCCCTGGATCTCTGGCCAGCAACGGGGCTTCTCCTCGTCACCTCATTTTACGTCCAGATTGTTGGAGTGTGCTCAAACTTCGGGCTTTGATTTTGGGAAGGCCTATGGCTGATACTAATGGAGATTTTGCTCTAGTTTATGTACAGGCAACTGGGTTTCTACCAGTCAGACTGATGATCAAGATTGAGGAGGGTTTCTATCGATGAGTTGCTTGTTATGCGCTTACCAACCAGGAACCCAAGCTGAAGTGGTTAATCAATCTCCAATCTCATCATTGTAACATGGTTATTCCCTTGTTCCTGATCTGGAGTAATAGCATATCTATAAGTAGATGTTGTATGACCTTCATGATATAATCCAATCTGTCATTTCAAAAAAAAAGCACTTAGCATTATTCAAACAAATTCTCACTTAGAATTTAGGCTTTCCACAAGCCACCGCTTAGCATCATTCTCTTTCTTATAATGTTAGAACACTTAGAGTACATTCAATCATGTGACATTTTGCAATATAACCCCTCATATTGGGTAAATTGCACTTTACACTCAGACTATCATATAATGCACAAATAGTTTGCAAATAAGCTCAAACTTGAAAATAAACTTCACAAAGAGTCTTAATTACTTTTCAAAAGATCAGAACAAGTTTTTAAGTAACTTACTTAAGCAAAACTTCTAGCGTTAAGCCATAACCTAGGTCAGGGATGTTACAATTATCAACCCCTAAAAAGGATTTTATCCTCAAAATCTCAAGAGAAAAGAGAAGGGTACTTCCTCCTCATCTCTTCTTCTAGCTCCCATGTGACTTCTTCAATGCCACAGTGATGCTAGAGAATTTTCACAAGAACTATGTCTTTCTTTTACAACTTCTTGACTCTTCTGTCAAGAATCATCATTAGACCTTCTACATAGGATATATATTCATTCAATTCAACCTCTACAGGTTGCAACACCATCTCTGTATCAGGATGACACTTTCTCAGCATAGACACATGAAACACTGAATGTAGTCTATGTAGCTCAGGTGACAATTCCAACCTATAAGCTATCTTTCCAATCTGTGTTGTCACTGGGTAAGGTCCCATAAATCTAGGAGCTAACTTACCCTTCTTCCCAAATCTGAGAACTGCTTTCCAAGGAGAGACTATGAAATACACTCTATCTCCAACTTGGAATTCTAAAGGTCTACGACATTTATCAGCATAAGACTTATGTCTATCTTGTACAGCCTTCAACTGTTGTTGTTTTACTTTAATCTTTTCAATTGTCTATTGCACTAACTCAGGACCCAGAAGTTGGTATTCTCCTGTCTCAAATCAGCATAACAGAGATCTACAACATCTACCATATAATGCTTCATATGGTGCCATGTCAATACTAGTCTGATAACTATTGTTGTAGGCAAACTCTATCAAGCTCAAATGTAAGTCCCAACTTCCTAAAAACTGAAGAACACATGCTCTAAGCAAGTCTTCCAAAGTTTGTATAGTCCTTTCAGACTACCCATCTATCTGAGGGTGAAAAGTTGTACTAAACTTCAAGTGTGTACCCAGGGCTTTATGTAGTTGTTCCCAAAAATGACTTGTAAACTGGGGACCTCTATCAGACACAATCATAGTTGGAACTCCGTGCAATTTCACTATCTCGTCTATGTAGATTTGTGCAAGTTTTTTAGCAGTATAGGTTGTTTTGAGAGGAAGAAAATGTGTTGTCTTAGTCAACCTATAAACTATCACTCAAATGGAATCATGGATTTTGGCTATTCTGGGTAAACCAACCACAAAGTCCATCGTCACATGATCCCATTTCCACTGAGGTATAGGTAAGGTTTGTAACATTCCTGCAGGCTTCTGGTATTCTTCTTTAACATGTTGACACACCGGACACTGTATAACAAACTCAGCTACATCTTTCTTCAAACTGGGCCACCAATACATATCTTTTAAGTTATGATACATTTTTTTGCTCCCTGGATGCATTGCATACATAGATGAGTGATCTTCCTCCATAACTTATGTTCTTAAGTTATTGGCATCTGGTACTACCATCCTACCATGGTAACATACTATCCCATCCTCTGACTCATGAAAACTGTCTCATTTCTCACTACCCAACTCTGACCTAATATGCTGAATCATAGTATCAACTTGTTGTGCCTCTTTAATCTGTTCTTTCAGAGTAGGTTTCACATGCATCTCAGCTAACAACACTGCTAACAAAGATACTTCTAACTACACATTCAATTGTCTCAAAGAGACCAGCATATCACGTTTACAACACACTAAAGAATCCAACCGTGCTTTATCTGTAAGTGGAGAGGAGGATTTCCTACTGAGTGCATCAGCCACTACATTGGATTTCCCTAGATGATAATCAATTGTACAATCATAGTCCTTGATTAATTCCATCCAGCGATGTTGTCTCATGTCTGTCTCATGTTGTGAGAAAATGTATTTAAGTTTTTATGGTCTGTGAAAATCTGACACGTTTCTCCATCGAGATAATGCCTCCAAATTTTCAACGCATGAACCACTGCAACTAATTCTAGATCATGCGTCGGATAATTCTCCTTGTGTTTCTTAAGTTGTCGGGAAGCAAAAGAAACTACATGATTACTATGCATCAGCACACAGCCTAGACCATTCTTGGAAGCAATGTAGAAAACAACATATCCCTTTCCTTGCTCAGGTAGAACCAACACAGGTGCACTAGTCAACCTTTCTTTCAACAATTGGAAAGAATGCTGACACTTGTCATTCTAGATAAAAGGAACTTCCTTCCTGGTCAACCTGGTTAGGGGTAATGCTACAGAACTGAAGTCTTTAATAAACCTTCTATAGTAACCTACCAAACCTAGGAAGTTGTGAATCTCAGTCGGTGTCTTAGGTTGTTCCCACTCTAAAACAGACTCCACTTTCTTGGGATCAACACGAATACTTGAAGCATATATAATGTGTCCAAGAAAAGATACTTCTGACAACTAAAATTCACACTTGCTAAACTTAGCATATAACTTGTGTTGTCTCAATAAAGTCAAGGCTTGACGAAGGTGTTGTTCATGTTGTTGATCGTCTTTACTGTATATTAGGATGTCGTCTATGAAAACCACTACAAACTGATCAAGGAATGAATGAAAGATCCTATTCATCAACTCCATGAACGCAGTTTGTGCATTAGTCAGTCCGAATGACATAACTACAGACTCATAATGACCATACCTTATCCTAAAGGCTGACTTAGGTATGTCACTCTCCTTGATGTGTAACTAATGATATCATTATCGTTGATCTATCTTAGAGAACATTGTTGCATTGTGTAGCTGGTCAAATAGATCATCGATCCTTGGCAAAGGATATTTGTTCTTAATAGTCACCTTTTTAAGTTGTTTATAGTCTGTACATAGTCCCATAGACCCATCTTTATTTTTAACAAGAAGAACTGGAGCTCCCCATGGCAAAGTACTCAGTCTAATGAAACCTTTCTCAAGCAACTCTTGTAACTATTTCTTGAGTTCTGCCATCTCAGCTAGCGCCATCCTATAAGGTGTTTGGGCTATGGGTTGTGTACCCAGAATTAGATTAATCTCAAAATCAATCTCTTGGGGTGGAAGAATATCTGGAAATTCCTCGAGAAACACATCTTTGAATTCCTTGATAGCAGGAACTTCAGAAATACTAGGACTCTCTGTGTTGGTGTCTACCACATGTGCCAAGAATGCAAAGCATCCTTGTCGTATCATCCTATCTTCTATCATTGCTGATACTAGACAGGTCGGAAGAATCTTTTTGTCCCCCTGAAAGACCCATGTCTCATCACCATGTGTGAACATAGCTCACTTGGAACCACAATCCAAGACAACTTTATACTTCTCTAGGGTATCCATCCCAAGAATTATATCAAACTTGTACATTTCAAGTGGTATAAGATCCACCTGAAGGTTGTGCCCTAAGAAAGAAAGAACACAGGGAGAGCATACCTCCCGTAATACTGTAGATCCGACTGATGGAGTTTCTAATAATAGATTATCCATTCTACGATTGACAGTTGTATTGTAGTCATGAATCACTTTTCGAGCGATAAAGGAATGTGTAGCACCCGGATCAATCAAAACAGGTACGAAATATGATGAAGACATATCAGAATGAAATAATTCCATCTGACCTATCATGACTCGTGGATTAACCATTGCCTTTGTCTGATTCATAGCATAGAATCTCGTCGTTGCCTATTGCCGACCTCGTGCTCTGTTGGATGGTGCAGATGATCCTTCTTGGGATGCTTATCCACATCCTCATGTGCCACTACTGAATTGTTGTCTCTGAGAGCCTTGTTGACTCTGCCTTGGTGGTTGGGTTACTTCTATATCTCTAGCTGGACAATCCTTTATCAAATGTCTTATCTTCCTACACCTGTAGCAGACTCTGTCCTCCCATTGTGACCTTGGTGGTCCTGTCACTGACATCGATACTAAGTTATGGCCTCCACTTGGCAGAAAACTACGGCCTCTACCACTGTTGGACATCCACTGCGTCTGAGCACTAAACCTCTATGGTTCTACTGGTGTAGTAAACCTTCATTTCTTAAAATTGCCAGACCTCTGACCCTGGAACTCTGCAGGTACTTTCCTACTGTTTGCCTTACATTGCTCAGTCATGGACCTCTCTATCCGCCTAATTGACTCCATAAAGGTGGCAAACCTCTCTCTATTCTCTAGAGCATATACATGTGTGGTTAATTCAGCGTTCAGACCCTTCTCAAAACACTAAATTCTCTCTTCATCTATAGTAGCCATAAAAGCTCCATAAACTTAGCTTCATACTTGCTAATCTTCATCAGTCCCAGTCTAATTCATTCAAATTGTGAGATCTTCTCATCTAGATAAGTCTTGGGAAAGTATCTACTGACAAACTCTCGTTAGAATTCCTACCATCTGACCTCAATACCAGGTCTTTTCTCTTCTTTAATGGCCCACCAATGGCCAGTGCTTCCTTTCAATAGGTATACAACATGCTTAACTTTATCAGCCTCTGGAATATCAAGGATCCTAAAGGCTTTCTCTATCTCGGTAAGCCATGAATCTGTGTCTGCTGGGTCAGCTGTGCCAGCATATTCAGTAGATCCTACCCGGTGCAACCGCTCAATGGTCTTTCTCGATCTATGTCCCTCATTAGGAACTGGTATTCTAGGGTTGGTATTGGCATCCGATCAGCCATATGTGTCATCATGGTCAGGAACTGCCCAAAGAGAGCATGCAAGGTTGGGTTTTCTAATGCGTCTTGGTCAAGCTGGGGATTCTCAGGTACTGGTTCTTCTCTATCCTGATCCCTTACACCACTTCTTGGTACAACAACACTACTCTCAGCATCATGTTCTTCATGCGCTCCAGCCATCTTTCAGTTTTACTTCTTCTCATGTATAAGGAGAAGTCACTATAAGATACACTGGAGGACACTAGAACAGACTCAACAAACTTATTCCTATGTCTTTGTAGACTCAGCGAGCCTTAAGCTCTGATACCAAAACTTTGGAATGACTCGATTACAAATCAAGCCATCACCAGTAATCATCACGGAATAACCATAAGCAACAGAATTAACAAAATCACTAAGAATCAAAACCATTTTGCACATAGATCCTTTTCAAGGAATTCTTAAATAAAGAACCAAAATTTTATATACATGTGGTTCATATCGTACATACATTGTACTGTCTCATCTTGAGGATAACAAGTACCAGTTGCTTTACTTTAACATATACATCATCAACTTAAAACCTTGAGGAAAACAAACCAAAATCTCAAGTCATACATAAAAACCACTAAGAACTATTTCCCAAGGACCTGAGAGTATAGAGACGACACATAGGACTTCTATCTACAAGACATGACAGACAGTGTACTCAACCTAAGCTACTACTTATGTCCATGCTTATATGGTCCTTCCTCTGCAGTCTGGTTTCTACTCCCACGTCTATGTTCACCTAAAAATTGTGGATCCCACGGGGTGAGACTATTGTCCCAGTGAGAGATATAACTCTCTGCCAACAATATTATTATCACAGGAAATAGTATAAAACTAGACAGAGGATATTGTATGCAAGTAAGCATGTTTATTCACAGTGTAAAGCATTAACATTGATAACAGATTTATAAGTCACCTATTCACTTGATAAGGAATATGAAGAACATGTATAACATCTATCAACTAAGATGTATGAAAGTAATAAGGCATCAACCAATGTTTTCCGTATTCGGTACTTAAGAAAATATGCTACACGACTGATTACTTGTTCACATTCACACTTATGCCCAGAGGAGATGAGGTATACCGATGATAGTCCAACCAACCACGACTACGTTAAGCATCAGTACCATACAAGGTTAGTTCCAGAGCCGGCTATCAAGACCTCACTTGTTTCGGTCAGTACAAGATAACTAGCAAGACATCTTGTGTCAACTGCAATTAGCTTTGCCGGGGTATAGCGGCAACTTCACTATAGAGTTACAGTCACAGCATGTACTCTCTTCGAGAGAAGACCACTGAGCTTTCCTAGATTATTTTTCATCAGGAAGATCACTAAGCGATCCTAATTTAGTTTCATCAAGAAGACCACTAAACGATCCTGGTTTGGTTGGGGAGACCACTGTGCACCCCTATTTAGTTGGGGAGTCCACTGAGCACCCCTGGTATAATAATTACATATTTGAAAATATGCATACCGAGTTAAACTCGTTTCACCATTCAGCAAATCCTGACACTGAATGGATCTGTGGTCTGGGCAACTACATGATAACATTTAACTTGATTAATTAAGTCTATTACAGTATCTTTCAACATCAATCAAGTTGCAAACAAGAATTATATCAGATGCTACAAAGAAAAGTTTAACACTTTTATCAAATACTTTCATGATTCTTTGGAACACATATAACACTTAGAATCTCAATCTCTTATCATCATGCTTGGGTATTCAAACCCTTAATTCATCACTGATTATTGTCACCACTTAGCATGTAACCATTACCTCTAGGTCATCAAACCAAGGTATACAAATAATTCACATAGTTCACAAAGCTCATTAAATATGTATCATATAAACATCATAGCTCTTACTTAGCTATGCTCATTACCTCATGATACTTGCATGGTTAGAATATCAAATACATGCCATTATCATGTAATGTAAAAGAAACACATTCTTCCCATTAATTAGGATTAGGGTTTCCCTTAAGCAACCAATTAGGGTTTCAAATCATCTCATCATCCATTCTTAGGGTTATGATTTTCCTTTATTAACCAATTAGGGTTTCAAAATCTCATCATAAAATATTAAACCCTAATTCATACTCCATTCATAATAGGAGTATCAACATGTACTTATTACATAATTAACACTCCAGTCTTAGTTTCTCTCTCATCCTCACTAGGATGTTGATTGCTTAATTCTCCTCTTAAGGTCCATTAGCTCACCATTATCAAATTGAATTAAACTCATTGCATCTTAATGTTGTATTTAACATACAACATATATCACTTTGTCAAATCTATTGGATTGAAGCATACCTATCATATCGGGCATCATGGTGTATATATGCTATCATATTGTGTTTGAGATACAACCTTTACATCCTATCATGTATCCATGGTGGTCATGTGGTGAAACCACATCATCATATTGTGTTTAGGGTATATCCCATAACACCATATCGTGTATCCATCTCGGGTTAGCTATCACGTAGTTCTTATCATCTCAAATCAACCTCATATCGTGTATGAGCTAGATGCTTGACCTTATATTGGGTATATAGGTATATTTACTGCCATATCATTCACAAGGTGTGCACCATATCAGGCATAGGTATCGTTTAAGTTGTATATACACAATACCATATCGATTTCCCATGTTGGATTGTCATATCGGGTTACCATGTTGGGTAACATATTGGGTTACCATGTTAGGTAGACCCTTAGGCTCATAACCTTGTATACCTTCAAGGATTAGTTCTATCATATAGTTACATAACAAGCTACATATCTAGTTAAATTCTTTCACAACAATCCATTACACAAAGGATAGAGTATATCGGGTTTTAATCTATTATCTAGGGTTTTCAACTCTATATCGGTTAGAGTGTTCAATTGGAACTATATCGTGCATGGGGTATGATCTTAACCTTGTATCACGTATAAGGTGTAAGTAGGTACCTCCCATATCGTTCATAAGACATGCTTCATATCGTGTATGAGGTATCACCCATCTCCATATCGGGTTACCCTTCATCTTAGGTTTCATATCGGGTTTAGGTATTTTAACCCCATATCGGGTTGCACCTTGATGATGTCATCATCATAAACCTCAAGACCTTTGTCTTGTTATTATAGTACATGAAAAAAAGTCCTAACAACTTATTTGAACTCAATGGAACATCAATTAATCATAAGAACTCGATATTGAAAGTAGTTCAACAAGTTCAACAATATTGAAAGTGAATAATAACATAGTTGGGTTTCAAGTTATATAACTTGCCTCTAAAGCAACTTCCAAGCTTCAAACTCCAACTCTCCACATTCCCAAAGTTGAAGATGAGCTTCTCCAATTTCAAGGCTTGACCTTCCTAGCACTTTCATGATACCTTCACTTCTTGTGGCCGATATCACCTTGCTAGGTTGATATCACCTTGCTTGGACGATATCCTTCTTCTATGGTCGATACCAAGCTCTAAAACTCGACACTTCTTCTCTTATGGATGATACTAGGGTGGTATGAACAATATCGAAGGGAATGATGATAACAGGATCTAAAAATTCTACTAATAGGTGAAGGGAAGGGTATTTATACTTGTGGTTTATGAAAAAGAGTGTAAGAGGTGTCATTACCTTAAGCTACTAAGTGCCACATGGCCATGCATGGATTGACACATGTATTTTCATGCATCCTATCTTTATATTGCCATGCAAAAATAAAAGCTTAAGGATAATTCAAAGGATAAGGGTCGTCCCTTTGGTTATCTTCTAGGGCAAGTTATTTCCACTCACTTTATTATTATATTCAACACAATCTTTTCCAAAGAAAAGTTGCAAACTGATACATATGACTTCCTTGAGTGTATAGCCCATCATGGGAAAGGTCAAGAGTCAATAAACCGATACGAGACTCCCTATATGGCTCCTTGGCCAATAGGGACTCCTATTTCAAGTCTTCAACTTGATATAGCTCATATAAAGCTTTCAACGATGCATTTTCTTAGTCTTTTCATTACCAAGAATGCTATCTCTCCAAGATGATTCAAGCATAGTGTATCCTTCTTTCCCTCTCCTCTAGATTATACTAGGAAGGAGTAAGGACACTCTAGAAGTGGTAATTTACACATCAACCCTTACTTTTGGATAATTTACACATCTTGGGTAAATTGCACTTTACACTCAAACTATCATATAATGCACAAATAGTTTGCAAATAAGCTCAAACTTGAAAATAAACTTCAAAAAGAGTCTTAATTACTTTTCAAAAGATCAGAACAAGTTTGTAAGTAACTTACTTAAGCAAAACTTCTAGGGTTAAGCCATAACCCAGGTCAGGGATGTTACAATTATTAATGAATGTAACCCTAATCCCAATAAAATATGATAATGCTTAGCTTTCTTGAGTGATTAGCATGATGATGGAGTAATTTATCACTCTCTCTATGTTTTTGTAAGCCTAATTCGCTATTCTATGAACATTATATATTTTAGTGCAATGTTGTATCAACTTGTGTAACACATGTGTAGAGATGGAATGATGAGCCTTGATGAGGCATGGAAAGATAATGATGTTCTTACTGGAAATGATGTGATGGTCTTATGACCTTGGACATAGTTATGTGCTCTAATTGAGGTGTCATCCTCTTCATGATGTGACAAGGATTTGATCCCATAATGGTATGATGATGAGAATGGTTACATGTATGGCCATGTGGTGGTGTCATAAAATGT
Source organism: Alisma plantago-aquatica (assembly GCA_963693085.1). Classification (NCBI taxonomy): domain Eukaryota; kingdom Viridiplantae; phylum Streptophyta; class Magnoliopsida; order Alismatales; family Alismataceae; genus Alisma; species Alisma plantago-aquatica. Next base: position 368,263,023 of record OY856409.1, on the reverse strand, counting down.
ATACTTCACATGTTTTACGTCTTCTAAGGTGGCAATCTACCCCTATTTTGTAGAATTCTTTCAGGGTTTGTATGAAATTTGATTGATGTAGTTAAAAAATACCCAATTGGCACTAACTAATCAAGTGAAACCCTAATCATATAGTTCCCTATGCCATAGATCCATTCCAATGTTAGGACTTGCTAGGTGGTGAAACGAGTTCTCCTTTAGCGGAAGCTCAGAGTCGTATAATGTTGAGTATATGCATGTTCACAGGGATGGTTGTGGTCATACCTAGGCAGGAGAACGGTCGAGGTCGTATCTCATATGATTATGATTCAATATAGGTGATGTGATTGAGGACAGTTTTGGTTGTAACTTGGACATTTGGGCTATGATACCCTAGTTTCACTACTACCATGACCTTTTAAGGATGGACTAGGTTGTTCACTAGTGTCATGACCTATATACCAAGGTAGACTAGGCTATTTTGTAGTTGGACTTATATGTCATTGTGGCATACTCGTACTGACTGAGGGCGGATGAGATCTTAGGATTCCAGCTCTCCTATAGATCTTGTATGGTACTAATTTTGACTTAGTAGTGGTCAGTTGGAGCTGAGTGGTGTACCTAAACTCTTCAGGGCTTAATAAAAGATGTAATCCATACGTGTAGTGTATCTGTTTAGAGTTAAACACGCTTCACATTGGATGTTAAATCTTGCCTCATTTAAAATAATGTTTAGTTGTTATATAATGCGCTAAGAGAATTCAATTGTATAGCAAGTGGTAACTTTACTTTTTTTATATACATTGTGCTAGTCATGTTTTACCTAGTTAGTCTGCTTAATCTATTTAAATTATTTAATCTGCTTGACTTTCTTAGTTAGCTAAATCTTCACATCTTATTTAATAAGGTTATTTGTTGAAATCAATAATCATTGGTTGAGAGTTATATCTCTCACTGGGACATTGGTCACACCTCGTTGGTCACCACATCTTTTTAGGTGGTCGTCTGTGGCGTGGTCAGGATTGTGGTGTTGAGGAGGAGGAGCTTGGATAGCAGTAGAGGCAAAAGGTTGGATAGTCATTAGTAGTAGTTGTAGAGTCCTAGAGTCGTACCCATACTCTCAGGTATGGGCAAGGGATGTTTTGGTAACTGAGATGTATATCGACATGTGGTTTTTGGCAGTGTACCTATGTTTTGTATATGGTGTGTATATGTGGAATATATCTTTCTTGCATATAGATTGTGGTTGATTCCACTGTCCAGATATGTAAATACCTGGTATGGTATGTGATGTGATACATGTTATTGTACCTTTATGTAATGTCTCTTGGACAAGATAGTAATGTTGAAATCGGCTTTAGTTTACCTAGTTTTTTGGAAAATCATGCCTTTCATTCCATGTTCAGACAGCTCATGGTGACGATTACACATATAGTGGAAAGAGCGCCCTTACCTCAAGCTAGGTCTGTTGTCCCTTATGCGGAATCCTAGAGTTTCGGGAAGACATTCAAGCAGCTGAGACATGTCGTAGCAGTCGAGTATGCGGGTACAGCAGACCCAGCTGATCCAGATTGTGGTTGGCAGAGCTTGAGAAGGCTTTCAAGATCCTCAATATCCCAGAAGAGGACAAGGTGAACCACACTCTTTACCTATTGAAGGGTATTGTTAGCCACTGGTGGACCATATAAGAGGAGAAGATACATGGAGTTGTGGTTGGTTGGGAAGAGTTTTAGTAAGAGTTTGTGAGCATATAAGAGCAGAAGATAAATGGAGTTGTGGTTGGTTGGGAAGAGTTTTAGTAAGAGTTTGTGAGCAAATACTTCCTTGAGATGTATCTGGATTGGAAGATAGAATAGTTTGAAAAGATACGACAGGGCTTAATGTCTATAAATGAGTGTGAGGCCAAGTTTAAGGAGATTTTGAGGTTCTGTCCTCACATGGAGGAAATAGGGAAGGAGAGGATTCAAAGGTTTGAGAAGGGTGTAAACACGGATTTTTCGACGATGGCATCTACTTTGGAGAACAAAGAGTGGTTATCTACCTTTGTGGAATTAGTGAGGAGGGTAGAGAGGTCTGCTATCGAGAAGCGTGAAGCTAACGCTAAGAAGAGGCTAGCTCAATTTCATGGGTAGTCATGTGGTGGCTTTAAGAAGCCATGTTTTCATCACCTTAGTCATAGAAAAGGTTAGTTTTCTCTGATCCAAGATCAGGAGTGTTGTCACAGTGGTCCCTGAGTAAGGGTATAGGTCATATCTTTCCACTAGAATGAGCATGTAGCACGACATCTATCTCAGTGACTGGCTGTCTAGGCCACATAATGATTTGAGGACTTGTCACAAGTGTGGACAAGTAGGGCATATCAGGTTGTCTTGGCCTATGAAGGATGAAAAGGTGACACAGTAGCTAAGTCAGAGTCAACAAGGTTCTCAGGATCAACAATTCAACAACAATAGTGGTAGAGGACGTGGTCAGGCGTCGCATGTAGGATCTTTTTGGCCAGCTAGCAAAGGATGTGGATGACAATAGGAAACAACTAGATTGTATGCTATGAGTCAGTCGGAGGTGGTGCACTCCCACCAATGGCGTTACACACCATTCAATTGAGACTTGAATGGATGCAACTCCGCGGACAGGAGTACACTCGCACAAACTAAAACACTACACCAGCAAGTGCATGGGGCCGTGTCATAGTATAGGAGGTAGGTAAGTATAGGTTCGATCCATATGGCGAAAAGGGGGCACTAGAGCTTGGTTTGTTTTTCTAGGTTCCTACTGTGGAGTCTAGGGTTAAGGGTTGATTTGATTAAATTAAAGTGAGAAAGAAAGCAATTAAAGGTGAGAATGAGATCTAAGTTAACCCTAGACCAGATTAAGACTAATTAAGCAGGAAAAGACTAACCTAGGTATGAAAAGGCAATTTGAGAACAGTCTACACTAAGGCAGGCAAGACAAGGCAAAAGAGAAAATAAGACCTAAGCTAGTAAGAACAAAGTAAGAACAGGGCAAGAAGCTATCTAAGCAAGAATATATCTAATTAAGCTAACACTATCTAAGCAAGATGGAAACTAGGGTTTTAAAGCTATAAAGGGAAATGTCGACTATTTAGGGGATGCACTTATCAATTAAGTTGGGGGTGACATATGAACATTATAATCTCATTTAGATTATCAAACCAAAAAACAAATTATAGTCTAATGAATTATCCTATGCTACTAACTAGCCATGGTTATGCTAGGTTGTGTATAGGGGATCTAGTCCCTAACACTCCCCACTACCCTTGTGAGGCTCAATTGGGTTAGGACTTAGGTGTAATTCAATTAGATTCTAAACAAGCCTAGGTTTCTAGGTTAGATGATCTTAGGATGATTATGGGCTAAGATGAGTAAAGGGGGTGGAAGTGGGGTTTTATGCCTCCCATCACCCACATTCTAACCTTGAGAAAGTTCCATGTTAAACACACCACTTTCATCTAAACTAGCTACTTAAATCTCTGAACTTGGGATAGGAATATTTATTAGGATGTAGGATGATGGGTAGCTAGCTAGGAATCCAAGAATTGCACCTAGGAGCAAATCCCAAAATTCACACATATAATCAATATCCCTAAATTCCTAGGTGATTTCAAGCACAAACCAACAAGTAATTTATGAAGACTGAGATAGAAATAGAACATAATCATTAGAAAATGGAATTATAAAGTTTACATATCATTTCCCCCAACATGGTATCAAAGTAACATTTTACACCTCAAACAACCCACCCAAGGGGCCTAGCTACTCATAACAATGCAAAATACAAAAAGAAGGGAGAAGGAGATAGAAGAAGCCATGGAGCTTAATGTAGATGAAGAAATCCTCCACTTCAGCTACTGCAGGGCGTCCTCCTCTCTCCTCTAAGGTGTAGGGGCATGGAATGATGATGGAAATGGGTGGAAATGAGAGGAAACTAGGGTTTTGATAGTGGAAATGGTGAAATGGAGTGAAATGGTGGTGGAAATGGAGTGGAATGGCTAAGGGGAGAAAATGGTGAGCTAGGAGGTGGTAGAAGGTAGCTAACCTCATGCTGGAGCCACCACCTAGGTATATATAGGTGTGGGGGAAGCACTAGGTCAAGTGGGGGTAGTATGGGAAAAATAGTGCAAAAGTAGCTAGGTTTTTGTAGGTGGCATGGCCGTGGTGGGGAGGGGTGAGAATGGTCATGGTGGATGGGAACGACCGTGGTGATAAATAGGGAAAAATCACAAGGAATAGGTCAATTTTGTACTGAATGTGGCACGGCGTTGGTGGTCACCACGGGCGTGGTGGGGTTAGGGTAGCATAGTCATGGTGGTCACCTTGTCCGTGGTGACTCAAAATGCACAGGCCGTTCTCTGCTCCACGGCCATTCTACCTTTGCTGCTACACGACCGTGCAAGGGGGCATGGTTGTTCTGGGTCAATGCACCACAGCCATTCTATGTGGCATGGCCATGGTGATTTTAGCTTTGCTTGATGATGACTCTGTTGATTTGCAAATGTCCTAGCATGACCGTTCTATGGTACCACAGCCGTGTTGGTCTCTGGATCATCACTTTGACTTGATTCTTTGGATTTTCTTGGACATCTTTACTTCAATGGATTTTTGGCCACTAGTGGTAGGTTGAGGGAGCATCGGACTTCACGTTGGGTCTCTCTAAGGGTAGAGAAACCCTAGGATCACTCCTTATCTCTCTTCCATCAAGCGTGGTCCAAATGCCTAAAAAACATGCAAATAATGTCCATAAGTTTGTTTTATACAAATAAGCATATTGAGGGAAATAACATGTAATCTAATAGGTATAGATGTGGTTGAAATGCAATATGACACAAGATGAAGCCCTAAAATAGGGCTAAATCACCACCCCAAACTTAAAACATACTTGTCCTCAAGTATGCTCCAACTCAATCTCTCTGTAAATTTTTCATAATTAAGAAATGACAAATGCAATGCAAAGGATGATTATTGCTGAATGGTATCAAAAATGACAAAGTGCATGCATTCCACCTCTCTCCTCTCCTAATTTCACAAACCAATCATGAAAAGAGCACAAAGCATATGAACTTCAAATATAGTGCATGAAACACACAAGTTATCCATATTTCTTTCATGTAGTTTCGGGTAGACCGTTTCATGATGGCGTTGATCAAGGATGAATAAAAGTGTTGTTTCACCTTCATGCATTCAACCTTATGTTTAAAATGACATCAAATAACCCATGTGGCTGCGGAAAGGGCAAAATGAGCTAGGTTTGATGTTTCCTAACTTAATGGGTATGAAAATGGTAAGATTTTGGAGTGCTTTTACACACTCATCTTTTCTTTATTTTAGATGCTCTTAAATATGAGCACATTTTATTTTCTATTTACTTTTTTTCTTTTCTTTTTATTTTTCTTTGCTCTTGGAGTAGATAGGGCACATGGTGATGAGAGAGGTGGAGGGGTAAGAAGATGGTGAGGGAAGAGTTGGGTCAAAGAGGGGTCATTGGCATGATTGTCAACATAAGATCTCCTGTATGAAAATTAATCCAACACTTCATCCAACAAATTCACACCAAATGAATGAACAACCTGAAATTGATACTTCTATCAAGTGATTTCATAGGCACTAAGCACTCATAGCTTTCTCTAGTCACAATTCAACCAAAACATTCACAAACATAAGAGAGGTGATGCACATGTAAAAAGTCAAAAATTGATACCATTTAGCAGTAAACAATGATAATTCACTTGCATTTGTCAAAGGTCATCATATTTAATCCAAAAGGTAGAGATTGGGTCAAAACACACTTTTAGGCAAGAAATCTCAAATTTGGGAAAAATTGGCCAAAACGGTGCCAAGTCATCTTCAATCACATATAAGCCTATATTATTGAACTTAAAGCAGTAAACAAGCAAATCCTAGCTAAAACACAGAAAAATTACCAAAAAATCTACATGATATGCAATACATGGCATAAAGAGAAATTTTTTTGAAAATTATGCAAAAATGACAAGAAAGTAAACTACATGACATGTAGGTATGCAAAGCAAGTAAATTCTAAACTAAAGCAAACAAAAGTAAATGATAGGTGAAATGCAAAATAAGAATGAAAATGAGATAGGGCATACCACCCTACTACCCCAAACTTTTGAATCATGTTGTCCTCAACATGACACTAAAGTCTAGGAATTATAAAGTAGATGATCACTGTGGTGGCAGTGGTCCTCTCTGTGGTGGAGGGTGTTGGTAGTAGGATCCCCAGTAGTCTAATTGGGGAGGCAGGTAGTTGTCCAGATATGCTGATAGTGAACTCCACAAATCTTCCCCCCACCGGGGGTTCCTCTGGGACTGAGCATGATGGAACTGATACAAGTGGTTGACATGATAATGCATCTGCTACTGGCCTAACCACATGGCATCCTGAGTGCGCTAAAAATCCTCCTGTGCCCATAAAATACCCTCCTAGGAGCTCAAAATGCGATCTTGAGTGCTGTGAATACCCTCTAGCTGTGCATGTATGGTGGACATGTCATATGTGTTTGTTGTGGTTTGTTGTTGTTATTGTGATGTCTCTGCCTCATGATGCCTCACCCTACAGTTCTCTCTCTCTCTTCAGTTGTCCTCCTCCACTTAGCAGATGCATGTGACTCTCCAAGCCCCTCAGGTAGATCTCTGGGCTTCTACTGCCATGTATCTTTAGGATGCTCCTATTCCCACCTCCTCAAGATATCCATAAAATCTAGAGATGGACCACATCCCTCTAGTTTGCATTGGTTTCTCTATCAGTGCTTCCTTCATCAAGTGACATTGCTGCCTTGGGAGTTGATGTATGCACAAATTGTCATTATTTTGATATCTAATTTGGTTATTTTCTATGTCATTTGTGCTTAATTGAATATCTTTTTAATACATATTTTACTAAATTAATAAAAATCACAAGTGCATCATTTCTTATATTTTTACATGTATTTTACATGCATTTTACATGTTTTAATTATTATAATAATTATTTGATTTTATTCATTGATTATTTTATTTTAGATCATTATTATTTACTGGAGCAAAGTCGATACCATCGACTTGCAACTCGATGATATTGACATGGCATCAGAGTACAAATACTGTTTTCTCTAGATTGAAAAGGAAAAGGACTTTTTACTGTGAAGAAGTCGATACCATTGACTTCCAACTTGATACCATCGACTCATACGTTGCGGACCAAATTTTAATGTGTTAAATCTAACATATATTGTATTAAAAATTACATTTTAGGTTTCCTTTTGACCTAAACATGTATGACGGCTATAAAAGGCACCATTAGAACCGTAATTGAAAGATCTATCACGTGGGGACGATACGGCAGCCGAACAGAGAGAGAAAAGTAGAGGAACCCTACACGGAAGACCTCGGAGGCATTTTGGCGGTGGAAACGATGACAAATTCTCTCCATATTCTCCAGATCCACTCTTTAACCCTTTCTCCAACTTACTGTATCTTGAAATTCATGTTTTACATCTTTTCGACTTATTGTGATACTATGTCGTCTATTTTCGGCTAAAAAAAACGTAATTCCTTAGGACCCGGGAGTAGCCCAGGGAACTATTATATTGAATTTTTGTATGAATTAATATAGAATTCTTATTTCTTGGATATATAATTGTGGAGATTGCTTTATTTGCTTATGATTCATGACCATAGGTAAAGAATTAGACTATAATTACTCTGAAAAGGGGATTAAAGGTCAGAAAACCCACTTTTATACACTATCGTATGTGTTCCTTAGACTAGGCGACGTACGGATAGTGGAAAGATACCCAGAGTCATCGATAATGTGCCTAATCTAAGATATAAATTGCTACGGAAGTGGAATTGGCTTAGATTTAGGTAGTGGATTGTACCGTGAAAGCGGGCAATCTTGATTACAGGCTCTCTATCTAAGATTCGATAAAATATATGTTATTTATGTGAGATATTAGGTATAATGAGACCCCGTGGTGAAATCGAAAATCCTAAGGAATCCCATCCTCATTGATTAAACCAACATTTAATCATCGCTCACTTTGTTTTCACTTTATTTTATTTTTCTTTTTCAAAACCAATCAACTTTTCCATTAGTCTAGCTGATCGTAACCAGTTAGTAGTAGTCTACTAAAATTTACGTTTCCTTGAGTTCGACTCGGGCCTCACAAGGCTTATATTACATTGATACGTATACTTGCATTTGCACGTATGGTTTATGCGTGTCAAGTTTTTGGCGCCGTTGTCGGGGAAACGGTGAATTTTAGCACTACGAGTGCTGTGAGCGGCCACATTAGGCCATTTTTAATTCCTGTAATTTTTTTTTCTTTTCATCTTTTGAACTGAATTGCAAATCTTATTCATTGTTTTAATTATTAGTATCAGTTAATACACTACCATTTGGAATTTCAGGTACTAGTAAAGTAATAATGGGTGACGGAGCGGCAAATGAGGAGCTGACCATTTGGGAGAAGATTAAGGCTTCTTCCTCCTCTACATCTAAGGGGCCAATCAAGAGGTTGGCCATCAACATTCCTAACTACAAAATTGATCCAGGGCTAATTAATTTGGTCAAATATAATGCATTCCATGGGCTGAAGAATGAAGATCTGGTGACCCACATCAGCACGTTCGTGGAAAACTATGATATGATAAAGATTGACAGGTTCTCGCAAGAGACACTCTACCTGAAACTTTTTCCCAGTTCTTTAGCGGGCAATGCTCGGGAATGGTTGCACAATCTGGACGATGAGTACGTTGAATCTTGGGATCACATGGTAGAGGTCTTCTTAGAGAGATTCTTCCCGCCTGAGAAGACGAATGACCTCATGAGAAAGATTCATAACTTCAGTCAAAAGGCCGGTGAGAGTTATTCTGAAACTTGGGAGCGCTTCCAGATCATGCTGAGGAAGTGTCACTACTACAGAAACAGCCTTTGGCGTCGGTTGTTTAACCCCCTTTGGCGTCGGTTTCTGACCGACGCCTATGTGGGCGCCGCTAAAGGTCGAACACTTCGGCGTCAGTTTTTTAACCGACGCCAATAGTCCATATAGGCGTCGGTCTTTTAGTAGATAACCGACGCCAAAAGGGTTCGCGCCATAGAAAACGGTGTCATCTAGGACACATTCTGCGTCGATTATCTACTAAAAGACCGACGCCTATATGGACTATAGCGTCGGTGTTTACTTGGTAACCGACGCAGAAAGAGTCCTAGATGACGTTGTTTTCAGTGGCGCGAACCCTTTTGGCGTCGGTTTTCTATAAAAAATTGACACCATACTTCAAGACGACACGGCCGTGCTTCCCTGCATGGCCGTGTTTAGTACTATAGGCGTCGGTTTTATATGAATAATCGATGCCTTTTCCACCACGGCCGTGCTATCCTGCACGGTCGGGTTGTTTGTACTATTAGGCGTCGGTTTTTGTCCAATAACCGACGTTGTAGGTCTTTGCTGACGGTTTTCTATAAATAACCGACGCCTATATCTTTTTTTTTATCAGTTTGCAGGCCTGCTGTGGCTGGTTAGCAGGATGAGAACTTGCAGTTCGGTTTTCTAAACTGCAGGTTTACGACATCCATTGATATCAGCCTACAAACAGGCCACAAACCTGCAAAAGTCCCAAGGAAAATTTCACACAAGTAGATACATTCAGACATCAATTCAATTCTCACATTCACACATATAGAAACATTCAAATACATGTATTAACATTCAGAAATATTCATTTACAAAGTATCATTCATTATCGCTATCAACATCCCAATTATATCTTACAGTTGCCACTGCTTGTATGGCTTTTGCCCATTCTTCTCTTATTTCATCTAATGCTTCCATCGTATATGGAGCATGTATATTTTTTAAGCGTTTACCTATAGTGTGGTCAGTTTTAAACACCTGCAAAGAGAATGATGTATATATATAAGTAATAATATAAAAATAAGATTGATATATTTCATACTAACTAATGAGACTATATATAATACCTCATGTATGTTATCGATGTCCAATGCGGCATGTCGGATAATCATCTGCATAAATCGCATCACATAGTATGTGCATGCCCAGCCGTTGTCTTGTGTAGCATACTATAAATTGAAACATACAAAATAATACAACTAAGTACAATTCACATCAATAATATATACATTGGAGTCGGGAACTTACTTGTACGTTCTGCCAATTTATTGGCTGGTTCTTTTTTCTTGGGACCGTTCCTCCAGCCTTTTTGAATGCATCTAAACCCCTACATGTTAATATAACACAGTAAATTGCATAAGTAAATGGTAATGTAATAACAGATGTTAACGGATACAAAAATGAAATATTTCTCACCAGAATAATGGCATTCTCATTACGTGTCCAATTTTAGTGTTTATTGTACTTCCCGCGGGATCTAGATAATAAACAGTGAACGTCTCGGGGACAATAACTAGTAACTCCCAATGTTTACCGCTAGAGGTAAAAAGATAACAATTAATTACTCAAAATGCACAATAAAAATGGAATTTTCTTAAGTCCAAATTATAAATAAAGTAAACTTACTTGACATTGAGTGGAGCTATTATTATCGTCTTCTTTTGCTGACCAAAAATTGTAAAAGCATCTATACAGTATTGTTGAACACTATCGGGGTCTTTAGCTACCATACTAATCAATGATGGAATCAAAAATCCCACATGATCAAATGCAAATTGTTTGCATTGATCTTCGACTAAGTAGCTGCAAAATATGTATTACGTATGCATTAATATATAAGAAACCAGATCACCAGATCTTACACAAGGTATATAGATGTATAAACAAGATCTCACCTTATCCATGTCTCTATCATTGATGTATTCAGCCAAGCATACATAAATAGCTCAATAATATCTTGTATAAATAAAGAGCTATCGTATGATTGACCTGCATAATCTGCATCTAAAGAAACAATTATAGGGCAATGTATATTATGTGCCCGTAGCCAACATGCCATTCCCCTACAAGCAGGACCTAATGGGTATGTTAGGTCAGTTGGAACCCAACTTGGTAATGCGGGAAGTGGAGGTGGAGGCCTAGGTGCTCCTGGTGTCTTCTTTTTAACCTGTATATATAATTTCAGATCATTTGACCTCATATATACACATTAACAGTCTAAATCAATGTAAATTTATCTTACAATTTCAGTAGTGTAGACGACATCTGCTTTGGGCCACAATATGACCCCGCCTTCTGCCTCAGCAAGTGTATCAATATCCGGGTGGGGATATGGCAATGTAGCTTCCCTCCAATCGGGTAACACACGTAATGGGCCCACACAAACGTAGCCATGTGGCATTGGAGTCCCGTGAAACCTTTCCCCAGGAAGGGACGGGTAAGCCTACGCCTCTGCAACAACATAGTATTGTATTCTTAAGCGGCATGGCTTCAATGCCTACAAATTTACGTAAAGAATGTTATACATATATACATATCATCTTGAAAAGACTAGCTACAATGTCATAAACAATACTTACAGCAGACGTGTTAGGCGATGGGTCTCCAGGATTACTCGCAGTCTGTGCATCAGGAGAAGAGTGGGTCGCCATAGGCTGATTGGAAGCCTGAGATGCCTGCCCCCGCAGCAATTCTTCCTTGACCTTCTCAGCAACTACATCGTTGACCTTCTCAGCAACTATATCCTCAACTCTCTTATTCTCCTATACATGGATAAAAGAAACATTAGCTTCTTATTATTGAATTTCCTTTTGCAGTAACATTCTAAAAAAAGAATAGGTTACCTCTTCTTGAGAAAGTCCCGCTCTGGGTTTGCGCTGGGATGGCCCAAAGAATGCTTTGATGCCCACACCAGCGCCTGCACCCCTAACACGTCCAGGATGCTCTGGGTTACCCAGAGCAACTGTCAATTCATCCCTTGTTCCCTGAGGGATGAACGTGCCTTGTTTCCTTTGCTCGTGCAGCTCCCGCTAATCACCATCAACAGAAATTGGTAAGTTAACACCACAAATAATCAATATTCAAATGATTGCTCTAAGAGTTGTATTTTACCATTTTTGCAGTTGCCTCAGCAGTTACGGGCTTCTTTATTTCACCCTTCTTGTTTTGCCTCCCAGCTATCCAGATATCATGGTGAGGCATGGGTGTGGCAGACTCCTGAGTAGGAGCAGACTCCTGAGTAGCCACAGACTCCGCATGTAGTCTTTGGCAAACGCTTGCATAGCCTTTTGGACCCATAGTGTGGTCATGCACATTCAGTGCACGCCTTGCTTTTTGTGCGTCACTGAGGGCCTAGTTAGTATGCACATTAATGATTTGGTTAGTATCACTAAATGTTAATCTTGAATAGGTGAATACAATGTATATTAATTAAATTGGGAGTGACACCTAATACCTTGAATTCTTCAGATTTTCTTGAAGCAACAAAATTGTCCCAATCTTCTTTGTCCAAGAAGTTCCATTGTTCAAGGGCTGACTTCTTTTTCTTATCACCCTCTTTTATGTATTCTCTGTTCAGATTTGTCCTATAATTCCTAAGCATCTTTCCAGTGTGTTGCATCACACTTTTACGATGCAACTTCTCATCCAATGCAAATAGATTCTGTAAAATAGAAATGTTATTAACTAGTATCCAAAATAGAATTGCAAATAATAGAATTTGTAATCTACAAAATAGAATTGCAAATAATAATAACTCACGCATAAATCCTTCCATATCAAGTCTTTTTTCCCCTGAGGAACTTTATGCCAGTTATCATACTTAACACCACAATGGCTTCGAGTGGTACACCCAAGATAGTTTACAAAATTATTGCGGTTCACTCCAATTGCATTTCCTCCATTATCAAACTCCACAACCAATTTGGATCCACTGCCACTAAGCGCTATTAACTTCTTCAACAGAGTGATGCCCCTTTTCTTGTTAAGTGTTTGGTGCTGCGCATCAAGTTGCTCCAGTGCTTCAGTGGGTACATGTGCATCATCAACCTAAAATTTGACAAAAATAAACACACTGAATTAGCCCAATATAGAAATATAAGATATATGACATAACTAGACGATAATGAATTTTATAGAAATACAGGATATGTTTTTAGAACTTACATTGGTATCCTCGCCATGCTCGTCATGGACAGCATGCTCATCATGGACTTCATGCTCATCATGGACATCATGCTCATCATGGTCAGCCATCTGAAAATGTCATTAAAAAGGCAAACATTTAGCATTTGTATTAACTAGAAAAAGGCAAACATTTAGCATTTGTATTAACTAGAAAAAGGCAAACATTTAGCATTTGTATAAACATACATGTCTCTAAAATTGTGATCTTTTATCAATTAACAATCCTTCATTGTGATCTCCGCGCACATATAAGTCATCATTAGCTTCAATATTTTGTGGAGTTGGCAATCCAACTGAGAATGGACTGGAGTCATCATACTTATCATAGTACTCTTCTTCATCTATAGGATCTTCAATGAACTGTCTTTTACCATGAAGAACAACCGACCATTTATCATTTGCAGGATCATCGATATAGAATATTTGTTTCGCCTGTGATGCAAATATGAATGGTTCACCCTTCTCGCCAATCTTTTCAAAGTTCACCAAAGTGAAACCCAATTCATCCACTATAACTCCTTTGGTGTTATCAACCCAATTACATTTAAAGAGCGGAATTTTGAAATCTATGTAGTAAAACTCCCAAATGTCTTCAATGACACCGTAATATGACATTTTAGCTTCACGTGGACTCTTATCCTTTGCACTTGCAAAGTACATAGTCGACGCTTGAAAAGATTAGGGTATACACTTACATCCTAAGTGTATAATGTGATGTCATTCTTATATATAATAAATGTGTACCACCTATCCCATCCTTGAACACCTAATCTCACTAGTAAGTGTATAATGTGTATTGGGTTTTCGAGAAAATTTCGGCAGCATTTCCCCGCTGTTCTCTAAGTACATATGTACTTAGAGAACAAACGGGGAAATGCTACCAAAATTTTCTCGAAAACCCAATACACATTATACACTTACATCCTAAGTGAGATTAGGTGTTCAAGAACAGTCCCAAACCGAGGACTATCCAAGATTTACTCCTAATGAGTCAATCTTGGACGGGTTTCTAGGCCAAAAAACACAATAATAGATATGTACAATGAAGCCGGACTTCATACAAACAGTATATAATTTAGTGATTGTTCATTCTAATTTATACCAATGTACAAGTAATATAAAGAACAATGATTGTTCACTTTCTAGGCCAACAAACACATGTGATGTCATTCTTATATATAATAAATGTGTACCACCTATCCCATCCTTGAACACCTAATCTCACTAGTAAGTGTATAATGTGTATTGGGTTTTCGAGAAAATTTCGGCAGCATTTCCCCGCTATTCTCTAAGTACATATGTACTTAGAGAACAAACGGGGAAATGCTGCCGAAATTTTCTTGAAAACCCAATACACATTATACACTTACATCCTAAGTGAGATTAGGTGTTCAAGAACAGTCCCAAACCGGGGACTATCCAAGATTTACTCCGAATGAGTCAATCTTGGATGGGTTTCTAGGCCAATAAACACAATAATAGATATGTACAATGAAGCCGAACTTCATACAAACAGTATATAATTTAGTGATTGTTCATTCTAATTTATACCAATGTACAAGTAATATAAAGAACAATGATTGTTCACAATTGATGTTAGGGTTTCATCAATGTTAGGGTTTAATCAAATCAAATTAGGATGCTAGAATGGATTTAAATCAAATTAGGGTTTAAATCAAATCAAACACGGCCGTGGCTGTGTTGGCCTACCACGGCCGTGCTGCCCAGCACGGCCGTGGTAGGCCATTCTTCTCAGTTCTCAGTGAAAGAAGTGGTGAAACTTAGATTTAGATGCAATATTAGGCAAGCAACAACAACTGACCTCCCAGCAGTGGTGGCGGTGACCGGTGAGCTCCAGGCGGCAGGGCAGGCAGGTGTAGCGGTGGCCGGCGAGCTCCAGGCGGCAGGGCAGCGGTGGCCGGCGAGCTCCAGGCAGAGAAGGGGGCGCGGAGAAGGGGAAGAAGGCAACAGCAGTGGCGGCGGAGAAGGGGGTGTGGCGGCTGCGCGGCGACGCTGTCGTGGAGGAAGAAGGAGCTTTCGTGGAGGAGAAATCGGCGGCGTGGTCGAGCGACAGCAGAGAAGAAAAGGGAAATCGGCTCGCAAAGAAACAGAAGAAAGGGGAAGAGTCGGGCGATCGCGGGATATTAAGTTCCCAAATAGCGTCGGTTGTTTCAAACAACCGACTCCTAAACCTCTTTAGCGTCGGTTGTTTGAACCAACCGACGTCCAATTGGACGATATTTTCATGAAAATGTTTGGCGGGAACCACTTTCAGCGTCGGTTATAGAAGGTTAACTGACGCTGAAAGTGACACTTTTCGCGCAAATTTTCATCGTGCATAGGCGTCGGTTTCTATCTACATAACCGACGCTGAAAGTGACACTATTTTTTTTGCTCGAAAATTGGATTTCGCGGGCGACTTTAGGCGTCGGTTTGTTATTAACAACCGAAGTTGTATTCAAAGCGGTACCCGTGTCTGGCTAGTCTTCGAATATAGACATCGGTTTGCCTAAATAACCGACGTCTAATATTTTAGGCGTCGGTTTTCCTAAAGAACCGACGCCCAGAAAAGCGACACTGAATGTTGTTTCTGTAGTAGTGTGTCCACATCACGGCTTAGACAAGGAGAAGCAAGCTAAAATTTTCTACTTCGCCCTGAATGAACATGATAGGAGTAATTTGGACTCAGTAGGTTCTGGTTTCTTTTTTAACAACAAAGGCACAAGGTGTTGGGAGATTCTAAGGAACATGTCCAAAAAGCAATCTTGGGGTGAAAGAGATGCACCCGAGCAGGTTGGCGTGACACATGAAGCAAGGGCCATCAAAGCACTTAATGACAAGATGGATCTCATAGCCAAGAATCTTTTAGAGAAAGAGGAAGAGTCTGATGAGGAGGCCCAAGTTAAATTCATGCCACAACAGGGCTATAGGAACACTGACTACTCTTGGAGAAAGGACGGAAAAAATAACTTCATGCAAGATCTGGATGCAAAGCCACAGCTAAGGACAGAGGACAAAAGCATCGAGTTACTCAGCCAAGTGGTGAAACAAAATCAAGAATTGATGAGTACGTTCGTCAAGCAGTTACAATCCCAGGGTGAGATTTTGAATCAATTTGGGCATATGTTGCAAAGTCATGGAGCACAGATGAGGGCACTAGAGATGAAGGTGACCCAAATTTCCAATGAAGTGGCGGCCATGAAGCATACAAATCAACAAAGACTGACTGGGAATGCAGAGGCTGCTCAAGCACATCATCAAGTGAAGTACATATCTATGATTAAGGAGACAGAGCCCCCAGTGGTTGAGGTCCATGAAAAGGGAAAATTGCATTTTGACACAGAGGCTAAACCCAGTGTGCCATACCCCCGCAGCTTGTATGGATTACCAGGAGGATTTTTCCCGTTCAGAAAATCCCACCAAGAACCCATCACAGCCATGCCTACATCTAGGCAAGAGGAGAAGGTGAAGGCCATACTTCATAGTGGAGCTACTACCACCGAGAAAGATGAGCAGCCACGAGCCACACCAACTGTGAATGACGTGCCAAAGCCTACGCCAGAGGGTGACATTAAATCAAGCTTAGGGGAGGAGACCCCAAATAGCCCATATGTGCCACCGTACAAGTGCACAAAGGAGCCAAGTGTGCCATTCTCATATAATCTAAAGCCGAGGAAAGAGCAAAGGCGCTTCAAGAAATTTCTTGAGATCTTCCGGAAGCTCCACATTAACATTCCGTTGGTGGAGGCTATAGAGCAAATCCCTTCATATGGAAGATTCATGAAAGACATCATCAATAAGAAACGGTGGATCAAAGATACAGATGTTGTGTGTGTTGATGAAACAGTGAGTTCTATAATCCAATGAAGGCTGCCAAAGAAGAGAAAAGATCCAGGATGTTTCTACATCCCATGTTCCATAGGTGGCCAACATTTTCCACAAGCACAGTGTGACTCAGGGGCAAGAATAAATCTTATGCCACTTGCCACTTTTTAAAAGTTGGGATTGAAGAAGCCAACACAAACTTCCATGATAATCGAGTTGGCGGATGGATCCATTGTGAAGCCACAAGGTATATGCGAGGATGTGCTAGTCAAGGTCGACAAATTCATCTTCCCTATTAACTTTGTGGTCATGGACATGCATGAGCTGGAAGGAGGTGAAATGCTATTGGGAAGGTCGTTCCAAGCTACGGCTGATGTAATCACTGCCATTGGGCAAGGTTACTTGACACTTGGGATTGGTGATGATAGAGTTAAATTCAAATTGCCAAATGAATCATTAGAGACATCCCTTGACAACACAGGTTAAAGGTATCCTTATGTCAAGCCTAGGACATTATACAAGGGTGCTTGTTGGGAGGCAACCCAACTTTAGGTTTATTTTATGTTTAGTTATGTTCTTTTATGTTTATGTACTTAGTTTTTGCTTAGGTTTTGATAATTTTTGTAAAAATGGTACCCTAACTCGTGTTTTGAAGTGTGCAGAATTTTAAGGTCGATACTATCGACACCCCTGTCGATAATATCGAGTTTGGATCAAGAGTCGATACCATCGACACTTTTAATTTCCCATGCTTTTAGATGCGTCGATACACCAAAATTGCTGATCTTGAGTCGATACCATCGACCTTGGTATCGATGGTATCGACACCTACAGGACAGCTACATAAAATAGGTCATAAAAGGTGTTGAAACGGGATTTTTTCACACTATTTTTTGCAGAACAAAGAAGGATGAAGAGAGTCGCATATTAGAACCACTAAGACACAAAAGTGGGCCACCAAAAAGAGGGAAATAACAAGCATCACTTGGTCCACTTGAGCATCCAACCATCCTTCTTCACCACACTTCAAAGCGAATGGTACTGTTGTTCCACCTCTTAAGTGGGAATGTTGACTATGAGGCCATAGTCATATTCAAGCTTGGGGGAGTGTTGGAACAACCCTCTATTTTAGTTTTTACTTACTTATTCATGTTGCTTTTACTTTTGAAATATTAGTTGTATTTATTTCTAGGTTTACTACTTTTGTAGTATCCACATCTATCTAGTGTAATATGTGGAGCAATAAATGCATGGTTTCAAATGGGAGTATTACTCTTGGGTTGTGTGCACATGAAAAAAATGAGCATATTGTAAACTTTTTGAGCTTAATTCTTGTGAGTAATTGAGTTGCATAATTGAGGAAGTGTTTGGGTGAGTCAGCTTCAGGACATGGGGACATGAATGACCATCTTTATTGTCCAAGGAAAAGTGATTGACAAGGTTGTTGAGCCTGAACCGATCAAATACTAACATGACCTTAGACTAAAGTTTAAGAGAGAAATCCTTCAGTTACCCTGTACATAGGTCTTTAGATAGGGACATATGATATTTTTAGAAGGTTCTGCCAATTAATCTTGTGATCATATCCATCGCAATTTCATTCACACTCCACCATAAGAAATGTGAGCACATTATTGTCTTTCACTCTTTGATTGCATCTCATGTAGATAGGTCTTGCATTACAACTATCTTCACTTATTTTTTCATGAAAATAAAAAAATGGATAGAGTAGCTATACATGCACACTATCTTTAGGTGCGTGTCATTTAATTGCATAACTGTCATTTTGTAGCTGCATTCACATCTTTTGAGCATATAGTACATCATGTGTCTTATGTCTTCTGAAAACATTAAAGGTGGTGAACTTGATCCATACCCTCCGAATAAAATGCATCAATTACACAAGTTATGTAACAAGAAGTGAGCCCGACAAAAAAATTTCATTGTCATCTATGAAAATAAGGGCTTGAAAAAAAAGAGAAGAAAAGAAAAAAAAATTGAGAAGTAAGTAGGAATGAGAGGGAGAAAGGAACATGTTCTCACTTACATACTAAGAAGAATAAGCACATGGTGTAGTTTTCTTAGATATTCCATCTCACCTTGAGACAGAATGATAGTGCATGCATCATTCCACCAAAAATGTAGCATTAGGATTTTCACTTGCATTTTGCATCATGATAGGTCATTAATTTTTGTATTGCATGATTGACTATTATGTGCTTCCATCTCTTCCACAGCCACCTATCCCATCTACCCGTTGCTCTAATCGATAGGCCACCCATGATATTCTCCTCATTCATGAATACTAGGAGATTTGTTTCCATTTAGATGGTAGTTAGGAAATGAGCAACGTAGATAGAAGATCATAAGATGCATCAAGTATGGACCGGATGAGTTTATCATATTAACTGCTTTAATTGATAGTGTTTCATTGATTGGGGATGGACATCTTTTACATAGGTCTTTGGTCGCCTGGATGACAGTTAGTGTTCAGTGGTCAATGAGGGTCGGTTTGTGGAAAGAAAGTGGGGATGATGCAGATGCATTTCATATATTTATGTCATTTTGCTGACTTATCTCAACCAGATCCACAGTTTTGTTGCTCGAGGACGAGCAATATTCAAGCTTAGGGGTGTGATGTATGCACAAATTGTCGTTATTTTGATATCTAATTTGGTTATTTTCTGTGTCATTTGTGCTTAATTGAATATCTTTTTAATACATATTTTACCAAATTAATAAAAATCACTTGTGCATCATTTCTTATATTTTTACATGTATTTTACATGCATTTTACATGTTTTAATTATTATAATAATTATTTGATTTTATTCATTGATTATTTTATTGCAGATATTTATTATTTACTGGAGCAAAGTTGATACCATTGACTTGCAACTCGATGATATCGACATGGCATCAGAGTACAAATATTTTTTCTCCATATTGAAAAGGAAAAGGACTTTTTACTATGAAGAAGTCGATACCATCGACTCAGACGTTGCGGACCAAATTTTAATGTGTTAAATCTAACACATATTGTATTAAAAATTACATTTTAGGTTTCCTTTTGACCTAAACATGTACGACGGCCATAAAAGGTGCCATTAGAACCATAATTGAAAGATCTATCACGTGTGGATGATACGGCAGCCGAATGGAGAGAGAAAAGTAGAGGAACCCTACACGAAAGACCTCAGAGGCATTTTGGCGGCGGAAATGATGGCAAATTCTCTCCATCTTCTCTAGATACACTCTTTAACCCTTTCTCCAACTTATTGTATCTCAAAATTCATGTTTTACATCTTTTCGACTTACTGTGATACCATGTCATCTATTTTCGGCTAAAAAAACCATAATTCCTTAGGACCCGGGAATAGCCCAGGGAACCGTTATATTGAATTTTTGTATGAATTAATATAGAATTCTTGTTTCTTGGATATATAATTGTGGGGATTGCTTGATTTGCTTATGCTTCATGACCATAGGTAAAGAATTAGACTAATAATTACTCTGAAAATGGGATTAAAGGTCAGAAAACCCACTTTTATACACTATCTTATGCGTTCCTTAGACTAGGCGACGTGCGGATAGTGGAGAGATACCCAGAGTCATCGATAATGCGCCTAATCTAAGATATAAATTGCTACGGAAGTGGAATTGTCTTAGATTTAGGTAGTGGATTGTACCGTGAAAGCGGGCAATCTTGATTACAGGCTCTCTATCCAAGATTCAATAAAATCTATGTTATTTATGTGAGATATTAGGTATAACGAGACCCCATGGTGAAATTGACAATCCTAAGGAATCCCATCCTCATTGATTAAACCAACATTTAACAATCGCTCACTTTGTTTTCACTTTATTTTATTTTTCTTTTTCAAAACCAATCAACTTTTCCATCAGTCTAGCTGATCGCAACCAGTTAGTAGTATTCTACTAAAATTCATGTTTCCTTGAGTTTGAATCGGGCCTCACAAGTCTTATATTACATTGATATGTATACTTGCATTTGCACGCACGGTTTATGCGTGTCAGGAGTTGAAGTAAATATATCATTAAGAAAAGATGTAGTAACAAGGTAGGTGCTACTCCCCAAGGTGACGATGATGGCGTCCTATGAGACCTTCTCTAATGTGTCAAAGAATTGTTGTGTAAGCTCCACATAGGTCTCCTTCACAGTGGTCAACACCTCAACTATCCCAACGGGCTCCAAGAAATCCTGAAAAAAATTGAAGATGCCCAAAGTCTTCATCATCTCTTAGCACATGTATCGAGTGACAATCACTCGGTGTGTCAAGCACTCTAGATGCTTGGGCTTCTTCCCTTTCTTACTCTAATTGTTAGGTGTCTTCTCATGACACACTTCAGGTGCATCCTCTAGTTGTGCATCTAGCATTGCCTCATCTGTATCATCTACCAGTAGTTACCATCGTGCTCTCAGTTGTTGTTGTGGTTGTAGTGACGTAGAAGTCGAGGGGCATGTAGCTAAAAATGATGGACAAGCTACCAAAATTGATGGATGGGCTTCTGAGACTGATGGTCATGTTGCTTCCCTACCTCGGCTATGTAGTCTGGATGACTCATCCTTCATAGGGTCCACTATCGTAACCGAATGGGGCGATTCCCCTTATAAACTGGAGGCTACCGAAGGTGTCAGGAGGGCAAGAGGGGTCGTCAGAGATAAAGAGGATGTGTTCTTGGGCCGGTGTCCATAGGAGATTACCTCCTTGGTCTTAGACACATCTTTCTTGGCCATTTTCTTCATTTTGGCTCAAAATTGATGGAGAAAATAGGATTTTAGGTTTTCTCTGAAGAACAGGGTTGTTAGGGTGGCTTTGAGAGAAGTAGGGTGTTTTGTGGATGAAAATGGGAGAAATCTGGAGATTGAGGTAGTGGAAATGGTGGGGGATTGATTGGAGATGGATTGGGGTGATTTGGTGGAAATTTGAGGGTGGTGGAGTGGCTGGGAGGTGTTGCACGATCGTTGTTCACGGATAATGGTCGTGGTGCTCACAGAATTGCAAATAGAATTGTTTTGTGATTTTGCAAATTGGATGACTTAAGTGCTGAGTTGGGTTGCAGCACGGCCGTGGTGGCCCACACGGACAACTGATCAGGTGGCTATACAGTCATGCTGCCTTGTACGGCCGTGGTGACTCTGTTCTTTAATTCTCGATTCCTTTGAGTTCTCTTGATTCCTCTGTTGATTTTGTATGCACCACCATGGCCATTCCATGTCACCACGGCTATGGTGAGTATTGTGGTTGTTGATTTCAACTTGAATCTCATCAAAACATCAAATCTTTGGTCCAAAATGATTTTTCATGAATCGCTTGTCAAAATTTCACCCAATTTTACTCATTTCACCCTATTTTCACCTACACATCTTAAAACTAAACAAAAACTATTAAAAACAAGTGTGTGTGTGTGTGTGCTCTTGGAAAAGTGTAAAAACAAAGCAAAAGTATCAAAAATGAGCAGTTGGGTAAAAAAATCCCCAAAACTAGGTGGGTTGCCTCCCACAAGCGCTGAGTTTCATGCCTTCAGCTAGGTTTCTTGGAGATTCTTTAATTTTTCATCCATTTGGCATCCTCATGTGCCCATTCTTGCAATAGATACACCAATCATTTGCATTCAACCTATGTTCCTCATCCCTTTGATCACCAAATTTGTCATCTAATCCTTCATCTAGACCTTCTTCTCTTGAATGACCCATAGGACTGTTGAAGTGACCATATCCAATATCCTCATCTCAAACTTGCCGATTTGAGGACTTGTATATGTTGATCTTTATCTTCATGTCCATGAAAGAGACTGTCATTATTTCATTGCGAATATGTATCTCGGCATCAACTATGGACAAGAATGGTCTCCTTAAGATGATGGGGATCTTCCTATCATCCGGCTCCATGTCAAGAACAATGAAGTCATTCGGGAACATTGCTCCTCTTTCATTGTCAATCATTACCAAAACATCATCCACTCGTCCTCTAGGCCTTTGACAAAGCGATCCACCAATTGGAGAGTGCAATGTGTCAGTTTCAACTTGCCTAGACCCATCTCAGCATAGACACTATATGGCATCAAATTAACATTGGATCCCAAATCAAGTAAGAATTGGCCTATGTGATGTCCCCCAATGTATCTAGGTATGATTGGGGCTCCTAGGTCTTTCCTCTTCATGGGAAGTGAGTGCTGGAGAATGGAGTTCACTTGTTCAGTCAACTTCACTTTCTTTGGTATTCTCCTTGTTGACCTTCTCTTCACAGTGCATAGGCTCTTGAGGAACTGGCCATATGATGGGATTTGCTTGATAACATCTAAGAGTGGAATGTTCACCTTCACTTGGTGAAACACCTCAAGAATATCCACATTGTGCTTTTGCCTCCTCTTCATTTCTGGTGACTCGTCTAGTGCTTCAATGAATGGAGGACCATTGGCTTTTGCCTTCTTTGCATCAATATGAGGCACAACACTAGGGATGGTGGGACTTGTAAATGGAGTATGATGTGGAGCACATGGTATCCCAAAATCAACATGATGTATCATTGAATCATCTTTGGCAATGTCAATCATAGTATCACCACTTGGCTTGTATTGCTTTGGTTTTTCAACCTTTCTTTAATTTACGGGATGCTCAAGAGATTTTCCACTCCTTAGAATTGTCACAGCACTTCCTTGCTCATGGTGGAAATGGGGACCTAGTTGTGGTTGTAGAGGAGGTGGAGGTGACTCTTGGTGTTGAAATTGAGGTGGAGGGGAGAATTGAGGTTGGAAGGTGAATTGTTGAGAAAATGGTGGTGATGGAGGTGGAGGTGGAGTATAAGGCATGGGATTGCCTTGGAAGTGATAGATGGATTGCACTTGCATGGGAGGTGGACTTTAGAAAACTTGAGAAGAAGGCATTGGTCCACTTGCTTCATGGTATCTCATGATGGGTTATGAAGACAACTTTTCCTCCTGGATAGCAATTATGGAAGATAGCTTCTCTATTCTCTCTTCTAGCCATACAACATATTTTTAGACATCATCAAATATTTTCAATCTAGTTTGAACCTCTTCCTTAAACCTTGAATTATATTTTGGACTTTGTGGCTCTTAGTAGCTATAGGAGTGAGGTGTCTTCTTTTCTTTACCATAGAACTCAATATAATTGACTATGTGGCCAGGAACATTTGTCACCTGGTTCTTCATGAAGCTCACCATGTCACCAAGAATCTTCATCACTTGCGGTTTTGAGTCATTATGAGTAGGAGGTGTCACACCAGAGGCATAGCCACCGGCATTCATCATGCTAGAAGCTCAAATTCTTGATCCTTCAGTCAACTGCTCAAACAAAGGCCATATCTCCTTAGGTGGTCTGGCCATGAAAAATCCTCCACAAAAAGAATCCACTGTATCTTGGTCCTTTAGAGATAAATTGGAGCAGAATGATTGAACTAGCTACCACAAAGGGATCTCACGGTGTGGGCACTCTCTCAAAATCTTCTTAAACTTCTCCCATGCATTGTGGAACTGCTCATTGCCCATTTGACTAAAACTTGTCACGACATGCTGCATTTGTGTTAACCTTGATATAGAGTATAATTGCCTTAAGAAGGCATTCTTAATTGTTTCCCAACTCATGATGTCCCTTCTAGAGTCATACTAATCTCTGGCTCTATCTTTGAGGGAGAATGAGAACAAGGTCAACCATATTGTATCATCACTAGCCATCAGTGTCCTGAAGGTGGAGCATACTTCAAGAAAGGCGTCCCAGTGCTTGTAGGGGTTCTCACTCTCTGAGTCGTAGAAGATGGTCAGGAGCCCAAGAAAACCTAGAGGGATTGATAATTTCTCCCCTGGCATTTGATCAACCTTGCTAGCAATTGGCAATTTATAGTTGCTAGGCATGAAGTAGTCTTGAAGCCGCTTGTGGGGTTCATTTTGTCCTTCCATCTTGTCTTCTCCTGAGTGGCTTGTCACATTCACAAAACACAACCAAACAAAAGAGAACAAGTTAGCAAACTAATATGCACAAAGAATGCAAAGAATAAAGAATAAATAATAGCAATGATAATGGCAGTAGTAAAAGTCAAAGCAAAACTAACTAGCTAGGTCGAGCGCCTTTCTCCCCAGACAACGGCGCCAGAAAATTTGGTGCGCTCCTGCCAATGGCATTACAAACCACTCAATTGACACTTCAATGGATGCAACTCCGCAAACAGGAGCACATGGGTTGATTAAACTTTCAAATTTATAATGACCTACACACAAAACACTCACACAAACTAAAACACTACACCTGCAAGTGCATAGGGTCGTGTGGTGGTATAGGAGGGAGGTAAGTATAGGTTCGATCTACATGGATAAAAGGGGGTACTAGATCTAGGTTTGTTTTGTTTTTTTAGGTTCCTATTGTGGAGTCTAGGGTTAAGGGTTGATTGGTTGATCTGATTAAACTAAAGTGGGCAAGAAAGAAATGAAAGGCGAGAATGAGATCTAAGTTAACCCTAGACTAGATTAAGACTAATTAAGTAGGAAAAGACTAAGCTAGGTATAAAAAGGCAATTTGAGAATAGTCTACACTAAGGCAAGCAAAACAAAGAGCAATTAAAGACCTAATCTAGCAAGAACAGGGCAAGAAGCTATCTAAGCAAGAAAAGAGTTAATTAAGATAACACTAGCTAAGCAAGATGGAAACTAGGGTTTTAAAGAAATTAAGGGAGATGTGGATTGTTTAGGGGATGCACTTATCAATTAAGTTGGGGTGACATATGAACATTATAATTCCATTTATATTATCAAACCAAACAACAAGTTAGAGTCTAATGAATTATCCTATGCTACTAACTAGCCATGGATATGCTAGGTTGTGTGTAGGGGAACTAGTCCCTAACACTCCCCACTACCCTTGCGAGGCTCAATTGGGTTAGGGCTTAGGTGTAATTCAATTAGAGTCTAAACAAGCCTAGGTTCCTAGGTTAGACGGTCTTAGGATGATTAGGGGCTGAGATTAGTAAAGGGGTGGAAGTGAGGTTTTAGGCCTCCCATCGCCCACATTCTAACCTTGAGAAAGCTCCATGATAAACACACCACTTTCATATAAACTAGCTACTTCGATCTCTCAAATAGGGTTAGGAAGATTGATTAGGATGTAGGAGGATGGGTAGCTATCTAGGGATCCAAGAATTGGACCTAGGAGCAAATCCCAAAATTCACATATATAATCAATTTCCCTAAATTCCTAGGTGATTTCAAGCTCAAACCAACAAGTAATTTATGAAGACAGAGATATAAATAGAACATAATCATTATCAAATGGAATTATAAAGTTTACATATCATTTTACCCCAACATGGTATCAAAGTAACATTTTACACCCCTAAACAGCCCACCCAAGGGGTCTAGCTACTCATAACAATGCAAAATACAAAAAGAAGGGAGAAGGAGATAGAAGAAGCCATGGAGCTCAGTGTAGATGAAGAAATCCTCCACTTCAAATGTTGTAGGGTGTCCTCCTCTCTCCTCTAAGGTGTAGGGGCATGGAATGATGGTGGAAATGGGTGGAAATGAGAGGAAACTAGGGTTTTGATGGTGGAAATGGTGAAATGGAGTGAAATGGTGGTGGAGATGGAGTGGAATGGCTAAGGGGAAAATATGGGGAGCTAGGAGGTGGTAGAAGGTAGTAGAGATACCACCTAGGTATATATAGGTGTGGGGGAAGCACTAGGTCAAGTAGGGGTAGTATGTGAAAAATAGTGCAAAAGTAGCAGTATAAAATCTCGAGGCACTAAGCCAAAATCTCAAAAGCACTAACTATTACTCCGAGGACCTGAGAGTACAGAGACGACACATAGGACTTTCTATACATATATACAAGATGTGACAGCCAGTGGTTCCACCTGAGAAATCACTATCGTTCTCTTCTACTACTGTTGTTGCTGTCCTTCACCTACTGAAGGATTCCTGCCTCCTCATCCGCGTCCACCTAAAAATGTGGATCTCACGGGGGTGAGACAATTGTAAATTGCCCCAGCGAGAGATATAACTCTCCGCCAAAACATTATTATTGTAGTTTAATTGAATAAAACTATGTAGAGGAATTATATATTCAATAGCAGGTAGATCAATGTCTAAATAGATTAGAGCAGTATTCTTATTCAGAGCATTTCAGCTATAACTTGATAAATCAGCATGATACTTATTCGATGAGGAATTAAAGTACATGTATAACATTTATTCTTCTAGGATTTGCTGAGCAGAGTAACATCAACCTTCTCGATCAGTACGAGATTATATGGTAGAGATCATGTATCAAATTGCAATTAGCTTTCCAGGGTATATTGACATCTTTGCTATAGAGTTATAGTCGTAGCATATACTCTCTTTAGGCTTAGATCACACAGCTAATTCCTCGTATTGTTTTGTGGAGTCATGGCCTATAGCCATACTCTTTTCAGGGTTATGGCACACATCCTATCATGTACATAGATGATAACACACAGTCATCCCTTCGGGTATAAGGATATAATTACTCAATTACCCCCCACATATTCAAAAATATGTGTTCCGAGCGCTGATGGATCTGTGGCTAGGGCAACTACATTATATGATATAACTTGACTAGTTAAATGTATTACCATATTCTTTTAGCATCAAACAAGTTTCCAAACATTAAATATTATGACAATTGCTACAAAGAATGGGTAATACTTTCATCAAGTATTGTTCAACTCTTCAATAAAGTATTGGGATCTTAATCCCTCATCTCATCTCATCAGGTACATTTCCATTTCTTAACAAGTTCATCATCATGATTATAGAATATGGGTATTCAAACCCTCAGTTCATCATAAAATACTTGTTACCACTTATTAGGTAATTTAATACCTTTAGGTCATCTGACCAAGGTAATCATGATTCTTGCTACACAAGCATTCTTCATAGCTCACAAAGCTTATTTCACCTCTTGTTACCTCTTAGTAGGCAACAAGGCATATTATGGCTCATTAACAACTTTAATAAAAGAAACATCATAGCTCATACCTAGTTATATTCATCTTCTCATGATACCTGCATGGTTAGTACTTCATGATAACAGTTATAATGCTTACATATCAGCACCATGCAACACAAAGTAATACCACTATTCCCTTTTTAGGGTTAGGGTTTCTCTTAAATATCATCACCCTCCATTAGGGTTTTCCATAAATAACCATTTAGGTTCTCAAGATCATATTATTAATGATCAAGCCCTATTTCATTGCTTCACACAGCTAGGAGCCAACATTGATAACATAATCATTTAATCATGCTTATTTATTCTCATCACTTATCATTGAATGCATTATCAACACAAGGTATAAGTTCCTCTCTCCACTTTACCAGAAAATCATTACATCATACTTTATTGTTTTGGCTTAACCTTTTCATAAGGCATATTAGCCTACACTTATCAAAGTGCATAACTTCTCAATGTAACAATTGACATGACACACTTCATGTGTTACTTATCCAAGTATATCGGATTTAAAATACATCTAGGTGTATCCATCTTGAGGTGTTGGGTTATCATGTCTTGATGTATCACTTCCCTCATCACCTTTATCTTACTTGAGTTCATCAACTTAGCTTGTATTAGGGTATTTCCCATCCTAATACTTTATACACTAGTTCATCACATTTATCATGTAAGGTATTGGTCATAAGTCACTTATTTGAAATATGCAACCATTATTAATGATATGGATTCATCTCGAATTAAGGAACTATTGACATAAAGATATCCATTATCAACCTCTTTAGGTGTTTCACTTATCAATATATTAGTCACTATTCCATTATTAGGAATAGGGTTTTCCATCTCTATAAATTAAGGTTCACATAACATCTCCCCATATATGGGTTTCACATAGAATTACCTTAAATTAGGGTTTCACTTGATATCACCCTCAATTAGGGTTTCACATGTCATCACCCTTGATTAGGGTTTTACATAACATCTCTGTAATAGGGTTTCACTTAAGATAACCCTTGATTAAGGTTCCTCATGACATCACCCTCACTTTAGGGTTTCACATATCATCATACTTATTTAGGGTTTCATATGACATCACCCTCAATTAGGGTTTTACCAAGTATTACCCTAAATTAGGGTTGGGGTTCATCAACCTTCTCAATTAGGGTTTCATGATCTCTTTATCAATGATCATACCCTAATTACATATTCTATTTATTTTGAATGTGTTGAGGCTGGATTGTTACATGATTATTATACATGTATGAATTTCTCTCTCTCATCCTCTCTAGGATGTTCATTACTCCAATCTTAATTAGATTGAGTCAATCCTTTATTCAAATACATACATTTAGGGTTAGCATAGTGTATTGAGTCATTGCTTCCATAAGCATCAAAGGTTAACCCCTCTAAGGGTACCAATCATCTAAGTACATTATGGATTCAACCATTGTACTTATCTTTGATAATCATCATTATCAATCATGGGATCAACTGATCTTTCATAACCTTGAGTCTCCAAACGGTTTTGGGGTACCATGAACCTCTAAACAGTTTTGCCCCTTTTTGACCTTCAAATGGTTTTGAAACCATTTGAACATTCTAGGTATGAGACTATTTAGCCTTAAACGGTTTGAAACCGTTTGGTACCTTCAACTCATGAAACTGTTTGAGCCTTTGTACCTTGAAATCGTTTGAACAGAACCAACTTGAAACCGATTGAACAATTCACCCTTGAAACCGATTGGATCTCCAAACGGTTTGAGATCAATTTCTCTCCAAATGATCTGAGGACCGTTTGGTCCAAACCATCTTGAAACCGAATGGACCAATTAGGGTTTCCATCATCAAATCAATTTAGGGTTTATACTCATTGAATCATCAATCAATTCAACTATTGAAGGTACATCAGTTTGTAGTCCTTGGATCTCCAACCATCACCATAGTCAATCATTAACCTCTAAATGGTTTTGAGACCATTTTGCCTCAAATGGTCTTGAGACCATTTGACCTCAAACGGTCTTGAGACAGTTTGAGTCAAACAACTATAAAATTGACTCAATCAATTAGGGATTCAACCCATTCAATCAATTAGGGTTTGCAATTGGAGGATCATCCCAACTTGGAATCATTATCATCGATTCAATTGAATCCAATGGATCAACATTCAACAGCATCAACACTTGATCTCCAAATGGTCTAAGACCGTTTGATCCCAAACGGTCTTGAGACTGTTTGATTCCAAACGGTCTTGAGACCGTTTGGTCTCAAGTTCTTTGAAACCGTTTGCTTTAGATATTATTGAGGTGTGTGCTTGGGATGATGTCATCATCATAAAGCTACGTTTCTTCAAAACTTGCTGTGATTTTCATGGTGATTTCATCAATCAACCAAATAGATTTTCGAGAATAAAGAAAGATTCAACAATTGATAAAGATATGAAATCAATAACAACATTCAAGGGTTCAAGTTATATAACCCGCCTTCAAAGAAGCTTCAAAGCTCCAACCTCCACGTCTTTAATGGTGGAAGAAGCTTTCTCAACTATCCCAAGCTCGTGCTCAAGTCTTTGAGTGAAAAGAATGGCCAAAGTTGAAGATTGAATGGAGAAAAGAAGAAATCAAGCATTGATTTTCGATTTCCACCATGGAATCAAGGTTGAAGATGATTAAGGAGATTACCTACAGGTTGGAGTTCGTACTCCTATTTCTCCTTATCTCCCTTTGTGTTCAACCAAAGAAAGGAAAGAAAAAGGATCGAGAAAGCCTTTCATTTGGCTTAGAAATGGGATGTATATAAGAAAAATCAATGAGAGAGAAAGTAATAATTAATTCCTCTATTTTATTAAATTGATGCCACATCTCCCCCTCAACTCCTTGCCCACGAAGACATCCTCTTACCCTTTGCAATCCTCTCCTTTATCCATGAATTAAAGGAAAAGGAATTAAGCACCTTAATTCATATAATAATATCCATATTTGAGTGGATATTACTTTTCTTTTAACTAATGTGAGTGGGCTCTCCACTCACTTAGATATTTTCGTGGCCTTTGCAAGGCACAAGGACGTTCATACTTATGCAAATTCAACCATCTCAATTTTGGTTGAAGGGCACTTCAATTAATATATTTATTCTTGCATTAAATTGAAGTAAAGTTTCATTTATGCTTAAATCTTGATTATTTTAATATCAAGATTCTCTCTCTTTCAAAATGATTCAAATGAGGCGCCCCTCTCAAATTATTTTCTCTAAATGATGCCAAGAATCATGAGGGATCCTATTGAAGTGGTATTTTGCATATTGAACCCTAGGTTTTGGGTAAATTGCACATTACACCAAAACTAGGTTTTAATGCACAAAGATTGCTCAGCAAGCTCTATCTTGGTGCTCAAGCTTGTGGAAGCCATACCACTACATCACACTCATTCCTATGATGCTTCAACATCTGAGGAAAATTTTATCATGTAAAATTTGCAAGTTAACCCCTCAACTTTGGTAATTTGCACTTTAGTCCAAAACTAACAAAACATTATTTCAACATTATTTAAAAAGGACTAAAATTGAAATATAAGTTCTTCTTGAATCTTAATTACTTTTCAAAAGATAAGAGCAATAATATAATCAACCTTATTAAGCAAAACATCTAGGGTTAACACATAATCTAGGTCAAGGATGTTACAACCACGACCGTGGTGGGGCTAGGGTAGCATGACCGTGATGGTCAACATGGTCGTGATGGCTTGAAATGCACAATGTTCTCTACTCCACAGCCATTCTACCTCTACTTCTACACGGTCGTGCAAGGGGGCACGGCCGTTCTGGGTTAGTGCACCACGGCCGTTGTGTGGCACGGTCGTGGTGATTTTAGATTTGGTTGAGGATGACTCTGTTGATTTGCAAGTGTCCAAGCATGGCCGTTGTATGTACCACGGCCGTGCTGGTCTCTAGATCGGTACTTTGACTTGATTCTTTGGATTTTCTTGGACATCTTTGCTTCAATAGATTTTTTGGCCACTAGGGGTAGGTTGAGGGAGCACCAGACTTCACTTTGGGTCTATCCAAGGGTAGAGAAACCCTAGGATCACTCCTTCTCTCTCTCTCTCTCTTCCATCAAGCATGGTCCAAATGCCAAAAAACATGCAAATAATGTCCATAAGTGCATTTTATACAAATATGCATATTGAGGGAAATAACATGTAATCTAACAGGTATAGATGCGATGGAAATGCAATATGACACAAGATGAAGCCCTAAAATAGGGCTGAATCGGGAGGGAGTAGTCAATCCACGAGTTGTGACAGGTCAAATTGAACTTTTTCATTCTGACTTATCTACATCTTCTTTTGTATCTATTTTGGTTGACCCATGTACAACACATTCTTTTATCACCAGATAGGTGATAAGTAGTTGTTATTTGCCTTTTTGTAGTAGATATGATAGTCTTCAATTAGAAACCCCTCTTGTTGGTTTCGTTGAGTTGTGGGAGGTGTGTCCATCTTGTGTTCTTTGTTTCTCAGGACGCAACATTCAAGTGGATCTTATGTTGTTTCACATGCATAGATTTGATGTGATCCTAGGGATGGATACCTTGGAGAAGTACAGGGTTGTTTTTTACTATAGTTCCAAGGTGGCGACATCCCATGATGGTGATGCTTTGTGGATCTTCTAAGGAGATAGGAAGATTCTTCCTATGTGTTTCGTGTTGGCTATGACAGCGGAGAGGTTGATGAGACAAGGGTGTGAGGCCTTCTTAGCACATGTTGTGGATACTAAGAGGAGGATTCCTAGTATCCAGGAGGTGCCCATATTGCAAAAGTTTGAGGATGTCTTTCCTGAAGAGTTACATGGAGTTCCTCCTCCTAGAGAGATTGACTTTGAGATCAGTCGTGTTCCTAGAACACAACCCATAGCATAGTCACCCTATAGGATGGAACCAGAAGAGATGCAGGAGTTGAAGAAATAGTTGCAAGAGTTGCTGGAGAGATGTTTCATCCGACCAAGTACTTTTCATTGGGGTGCTCCCATGTTGTTTGTAAAGAAGAAGGATGGTTCCATGAGATTGTACATAAACTACCGATAGCTTAACAAGGTCATGATCAAGAACAAATACCCATTTCTGAAGATTAATTATCTGTTTGACTAGTTGAGAGGTGCCATAGTGTTCTCTAAGATAGGCATGGGGTCAGGATATCACTAGTTGAGGATCAAGGCGGGTAACATACCTAAGACAGCTTTTAGGACTAGATATAGTCTCTGTGAGTCTGTGGTTATGTCGTTTGGGCTAATCAACGCACCGGTAGGTTTTATGAATCTGATGAACAGAGTGTTCAAGCTGTATCTGGACCAATTTGTGATAGTGTTCATAGATGATATCTTGATATACTCCCCAAAGAGAGACAGCAGCATGAGTAGCACCTTTTCTAGGTTTTGACGTTGTTGAGATAGCTCAAGTTGTACGCTAATTTTAGCAAGTGCAAGTTTTGGTTGATTGAGGTGTCTATCTGGGTCACATGATATCTGCTAAAGGTGTTTGTGTGGACACTAAGAAGGTACATGCAGTGATGGAGTTGGAACCGCCCAAGACGCTGACTGAAGTTTGAAGTTTCTTAGGGTTGGCAGGCTAATACAAGAGATTCATAAAGAATTTTAGTGTTGTTGTGTTACCCCTAACCAAGCTGACAAGGAAAGGTGTTCCTTTTATCTGGGATGACAAGTGCCAGTGTTATTTCAAGTTTTTGAAGGAGAATTTGAGTAGTGCTCCAATGTTAGTTCTACTAGAGAAAGGGAAAGGATACATGGTCTTTTGTGATGCGTTGAAGAACGGTTTGGGATGTGTGTTGATACAAGACAAGAACATGATTTATTTTGCTTCACGACAGCTCAAGAAACACGAGGAGAACTACCCGACACATGACTGGAGCTTGCAACTATGGTTCATGCTTTGAAGATTTGGATATACTAGATGTATGGAGAGAAGTGTTAGATCTTCACTGACCACAAGAACCTTTAGTATATCTTCTTGAAGCAGGAACTGAACATGCAACAGAAGAGATGGATGGAGTTGATCAAATACTATGATTGCATGATAGACTATCATCTAGGGAAGGAGAATGTGGTGGTTTATGCGTTGAATAGGAAGTCATATCTGTCATTGTCTCCAAACAAGGCACAGTTGCATGATTTGGTGTGCCACAAGTGGGACATGTTGGTGTCACTTCTGTAGAATGAACATTAAACTAGAGGTTTCTCTTTTGGTAGGCCTATTTGCACATTTGAAATTGAAGCTGACATTGATGCAATAGATCATAGATGTGCAGCAGAATGAAACTATGATGTTGAACATCTGGGCAGAGTTTGGCAGCAAGAAGTATGATGGTTTCCATGAGTCAGAGGATGGGACAATTTGCTTTCACAACAAGATGGTGGTTCCAAATGTTAATGATCTGAGGAAGATGGTTCTTGAGGAGGCCCATTCCTCTATGTACGCAATGCACCCTGGAAGCACCAATATGTACCAAAATCTGAAGGACCTATATTGGTGGCCTGGTCTGAAACATGATGTGGCAGAGTTTGTTTCTAAGTGTCCAATCTATCAGCATGTCAAGGCAGAACATCAGAAGCCTGTGGGAGCTTTGCAACCTTTTCTAATACCGCAATGGAAATGGGATCATATTACTATGGACTTTGTGGTTGGTCTTCCTAGGACATCCAAAGGTCATGATTCCATTTGGGTAATAGTTGATAGGTTGACCAAGTCAACTCACTTCTTGCCAGTCAAGATGACGTATACAGTAGAGAAGTTGACACAGGTATATGTACATGAGATAGTTTGTTTGTATGGTATTCCAGTGACCATAGTATCTTACAGAGGTCCACAGTTCATGAGTCATTTTTTGCGAGCATTTGCATATAGCTTTGGGGACACGATTTAAATTCAATACAGCTTTTCATCCACAGATAGATGGTTAGTCTGAGAGGACCATTTAGATGTGGAAGATATGTTGAGAGCTTATGTCTTGTAGTTTCTTGGGAGTTGGTATCTACACAAGTTTGATAGAGTTCGCCTACAACAGCAACTATTAGAGAAGTATAGACATGGCACCTTATGAAGCCTTGTATAGAAGACATTGTTGATCCCCCTTTTTTGGAATAAGACAAGTGAGTATCAGCTTTTGGGTCCCGAGTTAGTATAGCAGACTATAGAGAAGATCAAGGTGATACTACAATAGTTCAAGGCATCTCATGATAGATAGAAGTCATATGTTGATAATTGTCATAGTTCACTTAATTTCCAAGTTGGAGACCAAGTGTATCTTAAGGTTTCTCCTTGGAAAGGTGTGTTGAGGTTTGGTAAGAATGGTAAGTTGGCACCTAGGTATATGGGACCATACCCTATCTTGGCACGTGTTGGGAAGGTGGCATACAAGATGGAGCTATTGCCAGAGTTATGCAAGTTACATGATGTCTTCCATGTTTCCATGTTGAGGAAGTATCGCCATGATATAGAGTAGATGTTACAGCAAGTGGAGGTTCAGTTGGAGGAGGATGTGTCATATGTTGAGGGTCCTATGTTGATCATGTATAGGAGGGTGAAGAAGCTGAAGAAGAAGGATATAGTTTTAGTTAAGATCTTATGGCATCACCATGGTATGGAGGAATCCATGTGGGAGTTAGAGGATGAGATGTGTAGGAAGTACCCATCTTTGTTCGCGTAGGATTTCGGGGGCAAAATCCTTATTAGTGGTTTATGGTTGTAAGATCCCAGAACTTACCTTTCTGGTTGATCATTCTTGCTTAGCATAATTAGATACTTAAAACCTTAATTAAACCTTGTAGTGTGCTTTGATATCATGTGACAAGCTTATGTTTCAATTTTGGTCCAGTTTGGACAATGTTGGAGCTAGATGTGTGTATACGTTCTTATTTTTGACTTAATTGCGATTTACCCACTTCTGAGGTTTTTCTTGCAATTTCTCACATGATTTTGTACCTCACATGTTTTTACATCATGTTTGACATAGTGGAGCTTGAGGGCACCTTTTCACACCTTGGTTTGAGTGGTGACACCTCAAGTGTGAGATTAGGGTTTGCATGGATGCCCTAAGTGGATGTTTGACCTTGAGTGTAAGCTACCTAGTTTTGGTGATCGTTAAGTGTTCTTGTGATCCAAGTTTTTGGTGGTTGATGACATTTTGTGTCTTCCCTCTAGTCTTGGCATTTGATGAGGCTCATGACCCCTCTAGATCAGCAAGGAACCCTAGGGTTAGCGACGGTTTGCTTCTTTGATCATCATCAATCGCCAAGGTGATTTAGTGGTTGCTAGGTATTCTTATCGGTCATTTTCTTTTCCTGGTCAAAGTGTGGTTGATAGTTTGTCTTGCTTTGATTGCCCTAGTTGCATGCATGAGTGAGGTGTTTGCATGGATAAGATATCTTGGATACATGGCATGTTTAGCATGACATCTAACCCCCTTTCCCTCTCTCTAAACCTAAGTTATATAAACCTCTCTCTTTGCATGCAAATAAGCTCTTTACACATCTAGTCTTCTCTCTCTTTCCCTTCCTTGATCTTGGAGCTCGTCCCCTCTTGCTTGGTGGTGAAGGAGGAGCACAACGTTTAAGAAGGTGGGCCGATCTCCCTAGCATGTTGAGCTAGGGCTTGGATCTACCCTTCTTGTGATCGTTTGGTGCTTCCTTGATCTTCTTCTTGGTATTGGTAAGTGAGATCATCCTCTTTACCTACATTTTCCTTATTTTTCTACCCTCTCCTTCTTTCTCTTATTCACAAAACCCATGGTGTTCCATGGTAGTGCTTGAGTTAGAGCTTAAAGAACATCTCTTATTTTCCCTTATACCTAGGGTTTCCTCTCTTTCATACTTCCTTGATTTAGGGTTTGCTTTTTTCTTGGAGGTGGAGCTAGCTTGGCCAAGAGGAGTGCTCAAGCTAGGGTTCCTACCTTTCTTCTCTAAGCTACCCTATTTTTTGGAGTTTTCTACATCAACTCTAAGGTGAGTTATATAACTTTCTCCACTGTTATTGCTTACTTTCATCTTGCATGCACATAATCTTGCCTCATAATGTTGTTCTAAGTAAAAAGATAATCTCCTTTACTCAGCGTTTGTATCTACATGGTAATCTTGAGTAGATATATCCTCCTGAATCAACCCTAGACTTTGTGTACAAATCTTATTTGATGATGGGAGTTTTGGTGTTAGCATGCATGTGGGATATGATGGTTTTATTCTTGGATTTCTAGGGTTTTCCTTTGAGTGGGAAACAATGGTTTCCTTGTGTGACTTTAACCAAATTATACCTTGATTATAATCTAATGATTTATTTTCCATGTTGACTGACCTGTTTGGTTTCATGCAGTCGATGATATTTGAACCTTCTATGGTCACCTAATTTTCACACTTGAATGGTCGCTTTGTTTTGTATCTTATGCGGTAAATGAAGCTTTTTGGCTCTAGATGATTGATTAGGTTATACCTCTCCACGGTCGCTACATTTACTGATTCATGTGGTTGCTAACAACCTTCAAACTTAGCAGTCGATGACATCCCTGGTCTAACTGGTCAATGACAATTTCTGCTCCATGTCTCTCATCGGTCGCCAACCTCTATGATCTTCAATGGTCGATGGCTTTCTCTTATTTTCAACGGTCAATGATATCCTCAACCTAAGTGGCCGATCAAGTTTCTTGACTTATATGGTTTCCATGTTTTGTTGACATTATGATGCCGATCTTTGACCTAAATACTTTCATATAAGATGTAGATGATAAGAATTAGGGTGGAGATGATAAGAATTAGGGTTTACCTATAAGGTTTTTTTTTGTAAACCTATTTCATTTGGTGCTTGGTTACACACAGTCTAATAGTCTTATCTTTTCCCTCGAATGCATACAAACCTAAGGTTTTAGTCAAATGTTGTTTGGCAATGTTAATCCAACTATTCTCAATGAACCTGACCCTAATCCAAGTAAGTGATGATAATGCTTAGCTTTCTTGAGTGAAGAGCATGATGATGGAGTACTTTCTCTCCCTATGATTTTGTAACCTTAATTTGATGTTCTATGAACATTATAGCTTTTAATTGCATTGTCGCATCAACTTATGTAACACATGCGTAGTGATGGAATGATGAGCCTTGATGAGGTGTGAAAACATAATGATGTTATTACAGGAAATGAAGTGATGGTCTTATGACCTTGGACATAGTTATGTGCTCTAATTGAGGTGTTATCCTCTTCATGATGTGAGAAGGATTTGATCTGTGATGGTGTGATGATGAACATGGCTACATGTATGGCAATGGAATAGTACAATGTGGTGGTGTGATAAACTTTATAGTTCATACGTTTTATATCTTCTGAGGTTGCAATGTACCCCTTTTTTGTAGAATTCTTTTAGGGTTTGTATGTAATTTGATTGATGCAGTTAAAACACACCCAATTGGCATTAACTAATCAAGTAAAACCCTAATCACATAGTGCCTTGTTCCATAGATCCATTTTAGTGTTAGGACTTGATGGATGGTGAAACTGTTGAGGTGAGAGTTACACATTGTCCATGTTTTATAATGACTTAACCATTCCATTCATATGTATCTAATATGTCTACTTGAGATTGATTTTAGGGTTTAGGTACATGAAAAGGATCATTTCCATCAAGCCCTAGCTTGTTCAAGTTCAAGTCAAAAGCAATGCAAATGTACTTATTTGAAAAACACCCTAAAACCCTTAGGATGATTTTTGTAATCATTTGTATTGATGTAATGACTTGTAACTAAGATGACAACAAATCAAGAGCCTTAAATTCAAACATTTAATCACTCTAATGACATTTTCTATATTTCATTATAGGGTGTTTTTCGGTCGAGTTTTACCTATGATAAACTCGACCGATCCCCTTAATGCATTTTGAGAAAATTCAGGTTTGGTCAAGTTTACCATACACAGAACTCAACTGATACCTGCATGGAGCAAAACTAATTTAAGCGGTTCAGTCAAGTTTCATCCAATACCAACTCAATTGATGTTTTAAATTAGCTTTGTCGCATATTGCAATCGGTCAACTTACCTTTATCAAAACTCAAATGAATCCACTGTACGTAAAATGCAGAGAAAGTGAGTGTAACCTTTGGAGTGTTGCAAAAGTCAAAATTTGATCTGTTGCAACACCCCTAAACAGATGGAGAACGTTCCTTAGTGATTCTAGCCTCTAGTGGGCTCCCCCAACTATAAATAGGACCTCTTGGAGTTCATTCCAAGGTTACTCCTTCATGCTATTCGAGCTCTTAGCTATAATTGAGTGCATCCAGTCCACTTGAGCCCCTTTCTCTCTCTTATTTATAAATCAAAACATCCATACGAGTGACATAGGATCTGTGTGAGAGAGCTACTTCATTGTATGCTTGTAAATCTCTCAAAGATTCCTTTTCCCCAGCCCCTTTCTTCAAGATCAAGTTGGTGAAAGCTTCTCTAATTGAAGGAGAAGGTGAAAGCTTCTTGAAGCTGTAGAAGAAGGTGCAAAAGCTTCTCCAAGGTGAAGGAGAAGGCCAAGGCTGAAGATCCAATACTAGAAGTGGGTATATCCTTCAAGGCAAAAGACTCAATGCAAGAAGGGGATCTCCTTAGCAAAGGTGTCCCGTTGCTTGCAAGATGTGAGTAAGACCTTGTAGAGGTAGAAGACTCTATCTCCTTCTAATAGGTAAGACCTTGGTTGGTTGTTGGCTCCCTTGTCCTTAAAGGGAAGGTTGGGTATCCTTAACCTGAAAAAGGAAGGTCATCTTGTATGTCTTATAATATAATATAAGTATACATGGGTTGCAAAATCCTAGAGCTTGACCTCTCTAGGTAGTGGACTGACTATCTCCTAGTTTGGAGTTTGGAACCACTCTAAACATCTTGTGTTCTTGTATTTGTTCAATCTCTCTCAACCTTGTTATGTATGTTTAGTTGCACTACAAGTTCAATATTTGTAATCCCATACATTGTAGTAACTTGAAGGTCTAACGAATATTTTGCAAGTATTTTTTACCTCTATTTAACCCCCTGTAGAGACCATTTGATACCAAAAGTGGTATCAAAGACACAGTCTTCTCCGACAAGATCTCCTACAATACGAGAAGATGGGTGATGACCTAGTTGGGTCCCTCATCCTAGAGGGAGGCTTCTCCATGAGACTGCTATATTCGATGACACCAACTTCCTTTATTGGAGATGAAAGATGCAATTCTACCTTCAAGGAATGAACTATGACATGTGGAAGGTGGTGATTCTTCCATACAAGGAGTCGGTGGGGGAGATATCCACTTTGGATGAAGCTACAGTCAGGAAGG
Organism: Alisma plantago-aquatica; assembly: GCA_963693085.1. Lineage (NCBI taxonomy): Eukaryota > Viridiplantae > Streptophyta > Magnoliopsida > Alismatales > Alismataceae > Alisma > Alisma plantago-aquatica. The sequence goes on along the minus strand of OY856409.1, from coordinate 368,222,748 downwards.
CATAGCTGAATGCAAAGGCAATAAGCATCATCTATGCAGCCCTCGCCCCCTCCATGTTCAACTACATCTTCTCTTAGGACACAACCCATGAGATTTGGGACAAGTTGTGCATCATCTATGAAGACACAAAGCAAGTCAAGGAGTCCAATATATACATGCTCAAGGGTCTCCTTACAAACTTCAAGATGGGCAAGAAGGAGAGAGTGGAGGAGATGTACACAACGCTCAACACCTTCATCAATGGACTTGCTCAATTGGGCCATGCCATGGACAAGGGGACCAGCAACTCCTATATCTTAAGGTCTCTCTCAAAGAGATGGGAATCCAAGGTGACTTCCATTGAGGAAGTTAGAGATCTTGGTGACATTTCCACCAAAGAGCTATAACATCCCAGGATTTGAGGCCTCGGATAAAATGATCTTATAAGGAATGATTGGACTACCCATATCACCAAGGTGCACCTCCTTTTCAGGAAGCCCATCACTAAAGAACTCCATAGTTAAGCATGCTCAGCTTGGAGTAGTACTAGGATGGGTGACCAGTTGGGAAGTTGATCCTAGCTTGCGCGTGAGTGAGGAAAAAGTGCTTTGTTAAGGCTAGTGGTGGTATGTGGGGCCAGTCATCATTCTTGAAACTCTATTAGAGCCTAGGGCAGTGGGCCCAGGTGTTACAAATGGTATCAGAGCCATAACCCCTCTAATAGGTGGGGCCCACATGGGCATGTGGCATGCCAGTCTTGAGCCATGCGGTCCATACATATTGGAAAGGGTTGTCCATGGATGACGTAGCCACCCTTGCATTGGTATTCCGTGATCGGGAGCTGGGTCTGCACTAAAATGGGGTGATATTATGAGACCATATAGTTAAGCCTTGATGAGGACGTCAAGAGTCTAAGTGGGGGAGATTGTAACATCCCAGAATTTGAGGCCTCAGATAAAATGATCTTATAAGGAATGATTGGACTACCCATATCACCAAGGTGCACCTCCTTTTTAGGAAACCCATCACTAAATAACTCCATAGTTAAGCGTGCTCCGCTTGAGTACTAGGATGGGTGACCAGTCGGGAAGTTGATCCTGGCTTACGCGTGAGTGAGGAAAAAGCACCTTGTTAAGGCTAGTGGAGGTCTGTGGGGCCAGTCGTCATTCCTGAAACTCTATTAGAGCCTAGGGTAGTGGTCCCATGTGTTACATAATCTCCAAGCTAATGATCCAAGGCTTGACAAACAATGGGAAGATGAAAAGCAAGAAGAGAAGGAATTAAAGAAGATCAAAGATGGTGCATTCAAAGCTCAAATGAAAGCACTCCTTCTCCAAAAACAACATGCATGTCATTCTACTTCTCCTTCTTCAAGTGAAGATGTAGCCCCAAGTGAGCACGAAGATAACTACTCCAAGGGCAAGCACTTCAAAGGAAGACATCCGCCTCCTCCCCTCTAAGGTGCTATGAATGTGGGCAAAAAGGGAATTACAAGAATGAGTGCCCCAAGGCTAAGAAGTCCTACCACAAGAGCAACTCCAAGAAAAGGGAGGACTACAAGAAGGATGGGAAGTGCAAGAAGAAGGACAAAAGGAGCAAAGATGTAGCCCATGACGCATGGGAAGACTCCTCTTCTAGTGATGCAAGATTCGATGAGGGAGAATGCCACCTTACACTCATGGCTACTACTAGTGAAGACATTAGTGAGGTAAGTGAGGTAAGCTTACATGAGTTATCTAAGGAAACTCTCATTGATATACTTAATGCTACCCGATCTTCTTATTCCGAATGCAAATATGGAAAGAAGATATTAGGGATGATCACAGATGACTTGTATGCTATAATTTATATTCGTAATGAAAATGAGAAGTTTCATCTTGATAGCATTGATTCCTTGCAATGGTAGTTTCTTGACCTTGATCCCCAATACAATGGGGTTGAAGTAGAGAATGGTATCTACCCTAAGAACATCAATAGTCTTAAGGAGGAAAATCAAACACAACTTGATGAGTTTGTTTTAGTTAAAACTGAAAACAAAAATATTATTGCTAAACTTGATGAATTTAAACTTGCTTATGTTGCTATTAAAGATGAAAATAGAGTATGTCCTGATGATATAATCTTGCTTAGAAGTGAAAATTATATATTGCTTTTTCAAGTTAATGATTTCTCTTCTAGACCTTTATTGACAAGTAATGAGACTGCTAGCATTACTCTTGATAGAGACTCCTTTCATACTGAAGCCCTTTGTTTGGAGGCCGACCTACTACATTCTCAAGATGATCTTGCTAGTTTATCTTCTACTGTATTACTCTTAGTGATTATAATCACAAACTTAGAGCTTCCTTGCATAAATTCTTTAAAGGTAAAAAATCCCTCAATGAAATTCTAGATCACTCTACCAAATAGGTTGGTACTTGTGGTTTGGGATATGTAGGGGGATATCCAAATAGCAAGGGCAAGAGTTAAAAAAGGAGAAAGGAACCTCCTATTTTCTATGGGGAGTCATTTGGCTCTAAGAACCCTATGGTCTGTATGCATTGCAAGATGATCATTACTCTACTTATTGTCCTTATAGAGAGAAGGGGACCAACCAAAAGATAAAATGGGTCCCCAAGCTAACACTAGATCCCAAGGTTTGAATTGGGCACTGACATCTTCCTTTCTTGTAGGTAAAAGGAAAATGGATTGTTGATAGTGGTTGCTCAAAGCATATGACAGGTGATCGGCCACGTCAACCAATTCTTAAATAAGAAAGGTGATTCAGTAACATTTGGTGACAATGAAAAAGGTAAAGTGATAGGTGAGGGTGATGTAGGTGATTCACTATGCATCAAGAATTCTCTTCTTGTGGATGGCCTACATCACAATTTAATTAGTGTTAGTCAACTTTATGATAATGGTTATCTTGTTCTTTTCATCTGACTTGAATGCTTGCTTCTAGATTCCCTCTCCTACTATGTTATATATAAGGGAACTACAAATGATAATCTTTATGTTATTGTTCTTGACTCTATTAAGCCTATTGTTGGTAGATGTCTTGTTACCAATTCGAATGATATATCTTTGTGACATCGTATGCTTGGTCATGTAAATATGCAACAATTGAAGAAGTTGAGCAAAAAAGGACTTGGTCAAAGGACTTCCTAAATTGTATTTTGAAAAGTATGAGAAATGCCAACCTTGCACACAAGTAAAGCAAACCAAGTCCTCCTTCAAATCCAAAGGAGTCCTTAGAACCAAGAGAGCTCTTGAACTTCTCCATATTGATCTATTTGGACCTATGAGAACTCAATCCCTTTGTGGTAGCAAGTATTGCCTTGTTATTGTCGACGATTTTTCTCACTATACTTGGACTTTCTTTCTTGTTTCAAAAAGTGATACTCTTGACATTTTCTTGACCTTTTGTAAATGAGTTGAAAATGAATCTTCTTGTTGGATCATCTCTATCCATAATGTACATGGGGGAGAGTTTGAAAATTACTTGTTTGAACATTTTTGTGAGGAAACTGGTTATGCACATAAATTTTCTTCACCTCGAGCACCTTAACAAAATGGGGTTGTAGCGAGAAAGAATATGTCACTATAGGAAATAGGTAGGACTATGATTCCAGAGTATGATACTCCAAATAAGTTTTGAGCCAAATCCGTTAATACTTCATGTTTTGTGCAAAACTGGGTTTTAACTCATCCATCTTTAAAGAAAACCCCCTATGAGTTATGGTGTGGTAGAAAGCCATCTATTGATTTCTTTCATGTTTTTAGTTGTCCTTGTTTTGTCCTAACACCAAGGATTCTCTTGATAAGTTTGATGTGAAATCAGACAAGGCGTTCTTTCTTGGATATAGCACTACTAGCAAGGCTTATAGAGTATTTAACATTGAATTGTCTAAAGTAGAAGAACCTATAATGTTAAATTTGTTGAGACTAACCCCTCTATTTCTGAGAATATTATTAATGGTGATGTTGTAGATGAGGTGATATCTCACTCGAAAGAGCTCAACATTGTGATGAAGAAGAGAAAGAAGAAGAAAAGAAGGATCAAACTCCTCGCTTTGCAAAGCATCATCCTAAAGAGATCATTATAGGTAATCCTTTTGAAAGGGTGAGGGCGCGGGTTGCATTCAATAAACAACAAGCCAACAGTGCCTTCATATCACAACTTGTGTTGAAGAATGTTGAAGAAACTCTCAAGGATGATGAATGGATTCTAGCCATGCAAGAAGAGCTAGAGCAGTTCAAGAAGAACAAGGTGTGGACCTTAGTGCCAAGACCAAGTGATAGAAAGATCATTGGCACCAAGTGGGTGTTGGATCCTAGGATGGGTGATTGGATGCTCTAGAGGGGGGTGAATAGAGTTGAATGCATGGATTAGAACCACCCATAAAAGTAATTCTAGCAAAGATCAAGGCAAGATATGATCTAGAGGGGGGTGAATAGAGTTGAATGCATGGATTAGAACCACCCATAAAAGTAATTCTAGCAAAGATCAAGGCAAGATAAAGTGTTGTAAAAAAATAATAAATCGCAATTATGACCCTCAGATGATGGAAATCACCCAAAAAGTGTCAGGACTCATTGCAATGCAATGAGTCTTGCTCAGAAGGTCATTTCTGCATAAAAAACACTAGTCTTGCATCAAAATTTAACATTGGAGCACAATCTTCATATATTTCAAGGATGCTCCAATTTCCGCATACAATGTATCACTATATATCCTGCATCACAATGTTATGTAAGCAATTGAAGATAATCTCATTATTAAATATGCATCATTACCAAAGGATGATTACCACTAAGAACCTTAAGCTTGTATCAAAGCAAAATATACAACTATATAGATGTAGCAAGTTTGAGCACAATGGAAGTAATTTAGACACAACAAAGATATCATCATCAAAACCTACAAAGAACCTCAAATCAAGTAATTGCAAGATATAGATATACCAACTTAAAGAAATCAGAGAGAAAGAGTTGTATGCAAGATAGGCAATTTAGAAACATGGTAATGAGTACATATAAAAGGTACCAAATGGAGTGCCAAAGAATAAAGAAATTGGTTGAGAAAATCTAGTTGAGAGGGAAATTCTCATCCAAAAAGCCAATTTTATATTTTGTGCACAGTGTTTTCATTTGAGTTCTGTGTATTGACAACTCAACCGATGACATATGTTGGAAACACCCATTGGTGCCTATCAGTCGAGTTACAAACTCGACCGAACCTGCTGTCAGAAAGCACACTCACACACACACAGACACACAAACACACACACACACACACACACACACACACACACATATATATATACATAAATATATATATGGTAGCGATCCAGTGAGAAACATCCTACGGTGAGAGCATGAGAGGCATTTGAATAACTACAAATTCGTAACTATTTTTAAAAATCCAACCATATATATGGAAAAAACATCATTTCATTTACCTTCTCACAAAAAATCATTGCAACCAGACATTGTTTACATGTCCATATGTACAATATACACTTTTTACATCCAACGGTCAGCCTGAAATTCAATATAGAGCGTCGAAAAATATTTGGTTGTTGTGAATGATCTACAAATTGGATGGTGATAAAATTTTATAGGAAGGTAGATATTAAGGTATAGTTGTAATTTGTACGGTTGGATTATGAAAAAATGAACTATGTGGAGAGTTATTCAAATGCCTCTCATGCTCTCACCAGATATGTTTCTCACTAGATCGTTGCCCTATATATATATATATATATATATATATATATATATATATATATATATATATATATATATATATATATATATATATATATATATATATATATATATATATATATATATATGAAAAACTTATCTAGAAGCATGATAACAATATAAGACATATGCAAACATGTGTAGGCAAGTTAGTAATGCACTATGGAAGCATAAGAAGCAATTTTTAAGCAAGAAAGTGATGAGAATCACTATATACCAATTTTGACTAGAAAACCACATGCATAGTGCACACTAACTTGAAAAACACATTATCATTGGATATGAGCAAGAAAAACATTACCATTTCTTTTCCACTTGTTCTCACCCCCTTCACACGTCACCTTCTTCCTTCAAGTGGATTGAGAAGTCAATTTGTAAATCCATAGCTCATGTCAATCCATTAGCAAGATACCTACAAGAAGAAAGATGAAATGGTCCCCAATCATGTTTTTGGAACTGGAGGGGTTAGCTTAGCAACCAAAGTCCTATTGCTATTGGGTTATTTCCTAAAAGGGCAACTAGTAGAATAATGACAAAAATCATTGCAATAGTTGCATGTGCCCATAGCCTTGGAACTAGAGGATTCTCCATGGAAGATTGGAGGTCCTTTACTTTTGTTGTTTCATTGGCTATCATCATACCCTAAATGATGTCTACCAATTTGTTACTAGTATGGTGTAGGATATCATTAAGATTCTTTTTACCAACTAAGAATCTTTGCAAAAAAGAACTCAAACTATGATTATCATGCATAAGAGAAGTAATAGTAGAAAACAAACTATTTGTATTATCTCTAGCATGCAATAGATCATTTTCTAGGCAAAGAGCTTTAGTTAAATAAGAATCTCCTACAATATGAAGAGAAGCAACATTATTCTCTCTACTGGTAGAATTAGAACAAAATTCAAGAACATTGATTGTAGCAAGCAAGGAAGCATTTTCTTTTTCAAGCAAAGCAATATTAGAAATATGAACACCATCTTCAGATTCTAATCGTTGCAAAGCTAAATCCTTGTTCTTGTTTTTAGATTTAAGAACATTAATATCAATCATGAGAGAATCCACAATGTTAATAATTTCTGCATTAGCACTATGCATGATAGGTTGAGCTTCAAGAAATATAATCTTATCAAGCAAGCTAGAATTTTCAAGTTTAAGAGCATCTACTTCACTAAGACAAGCATTTTTATCATCAAGAAAGCAAGTATTAGCATGTTCAAGATCATTTATTTCTACATACAAATTATCAACAATTCTAGCGAGCATTTTCTTTTTCTTTTTAGAAGACTTCAGAGAGGCACGAGTAGCATTAATTATAGTAATTAAGGATTCTTTATCTAAAGAGTTTAGATTTTTGAGTCTTTTCTTGTAGATGCCATAAGAGCAAAATGGCATTGTCCTTCATCACTAGAGCTTGACTTAGATCCTCCACTTGATTCTTCACTTGAGCTTGAGTTGGAGGAGTCACTTGAGCTTTTGTGCCATTTCTCCTTCTTCTTGTACTTCTCTTCTCTTCTCTAGTGATGATGGGTCTTTTTGCCTTATAGACAATCTATCTTGAAGCGACCCTTCTTTCCACATTTGAGGCACCGGATGGAGGAGGAATTCTTGCCTTTGTAGAGTCTACCCTTGGAGTACATGACATCTTCTTCGACATGAGAGGATGAAGAGTCTTGACCCACAATAGCTTCAATTTGAACCTTTATTTCAGCCTTCTTCATTCTCTTTAGCTCTTTGTCCTCTTGTCTTTCAACTTCTTCTCTCTTGTCAAGTGTGACTTCATGGGCTTGTAGATTTCTAATGAGCTCTTCAATGGGGATATCATTAAGAGACCTTAATTTTTTAATGGAAGTGACTTTGGGTTCCTATCTCTTGGGGTGAGTTCTAAGGATCTTAGAGTTGATATCTCATGTACTCATAGGATGACCTAGGATAGCAAGGCCATTTACAATTGTGTTGAGTCTTGAGTACATGTTAGCTATCTTCTCCTCCTTTCCCATCTTGAAGTTCTCAAGCAGCCCTTTGAGCATGTAGACTTTGCTTTCCTTCACTTGATTTGTCCCCTCATAAGTGATTCATAGCTTTCTCCATACCTCATAGGCCATCTCACAAGAGGAAATTTGGTTGAACTGAGTTGGGTCTATGGTGGCATAGATGATGTTGATTTCTCTTGCATTCAAGGTGGCTTTCTTCATAGTAGTTTCATCCCATTCTTCTATCTTTTTTTCTAGTATCTTGTATGGATGTTCCACCATTTTCTATAGCTCAAGACTTGATCCTTGAATATAGTATTGTAACCTTCTCTTCCAATTGAGAAAATTGCTCCCATAAAAGATTGGAAGGTTGATCAAGTATCTCCCTCCTTGGTAGTCACCCATCTGCTCCTACTTATGGAAGTATGCTTAGAGAAAACCCACTCTAATATCGATTTTTGGATCCTAGGATGGGTGATTTGATGCTCTAGAGGGGGGTGAATAGAGATAAATGCACTTAAACAAAATTCATTAGACCTTCAAGATATATCACAAGATAAGGTTGCTAAATAGTAAATTTTGAGTGCAACTAAAACATACATATCAAGGGATGAGATATTGAACATACACTAATTGACAAGCTATCTAGAGTGGTTCCATACTTCAAACTAGAAGTATGTCAGTCCACTACCTAGAGAGGTCAACCTCTAGGATTTCTTAACCATTGCATTCGTATATTCATTCATAAGACTTACAATACATGAACCACCAAAGGACTTACCTATCCAATACAAAGAGTCTTCAACCTTACCAAGGACTTACCCACTTTGAAATTAGTCTTCGGCCTTCTCCAAGGACTTACCCACTCTTACACAAGTCTTCAGCCTTCTAGTAGTTACCCACTCTTCTTGGATCTTCAGCCTTTGAATTCACCTTGACTCAAAGAAGCTTTAACCAAGGACTTACTCACTTGAACAAGGATTTGTCTACCTTCACCAAGGGCTTACCCACTCTTACTCCAAGTCTTCGGCCTTGATCTTCACCAAGGGACTCCTTCCCTTGTTATTCTTCACCTCTCTTAGCCAAGAGAAAGAACCTTCATCTTCATGGTTGAAAAGAGAGATTGGGAGGTGGTAGAAGTGAGATCCACACAATATATACATGTAGGACTAGCTCTCTTACAAATCTCCTACTCACTCTAATGGATGTAGCAAGTGATTAAGCTTAGAGAGAGAGAGGAGGTTGTAGGATGCACTCAAATATAGACTAGAAACCTCATATAGAGGTTTGCATTGAATTCTCAACCTTGTAATGAAGCCCAAGGGGTCCTATTTGTAATTTGGAATGCCTCTTAGCCTTTGGGAACACTTAAGAATGAAAACTAGCCATTTTGTGGCTTGAAATGGATATATTTTCTATTGTTGCAACTCCACGATGGCTAGAAACACTTTTCTGCACTTTTCTATACCATGCTATCGGTCGAGTTTCTATAAAGGTAACTCAACCGAATCCACTATGCAACAAATCTAATTTAACTAATTGGTCGAGTTTGTCCTATTAGGAACTCGACTGATAGATTAAATAAGTTTTGTTTCAGTGCAATGGTCGGTCGAGTTCTGAGTATAGGAAACTCGACCAAACCATGACATTCTCAAAATCCATCAAGGATCGGTCAAGATTATAACTCGACCGATAAAGTGCATGTAATGAATTTTGAAAATTGTCATTAAAGTGCTTAAATATTTGATTTAAGTGCTCCTAATTTTTGCTAAGCTTAATTACAAGTCATGCAATCATTACAAGTGATTTATAACATGAATCTAACGGATTTATATCATATTCCAAAATCGTGCACTTCTATTGACTTTGGCTTGTCTTTTCTCCAATTTGAGATGCTCAAGTTAGGACATTTGGAGTGTTTCTATACCTAATTTGAAATCACTCAAGTAGAGACATTAGTCACAAATAAGTGGAATGGTTTAGTCATCATAAAACAAGGATTTGGTCAATTTAGACCTAGAGTCAACATTCTCCCTCTTTTTGAATATGACAAATCATTCCTTAAATGTATTGAAAGCATTTAAGTAAATTCATACCTTTGGAGAAACTGGGGGGTTTCAATAGAATGGAGTTCATATGCTCCCCATCAATTGATGCTAGTTGAGTTCTCATACTCCCCCTCAATTTATTCAATTTCTCCTACATGGTTAGCTTCCATAACATTTATATAATACTATGTCTTCTACTCATATATGTTCTAGACATATATGTCTTCTCCCTTTGACCTTCTCCCCTTTATATAGACATGCTTCTCATCTTCATGTAAGACATGTCTTCTCCCCCTTTTGTCAAAAGAAGACATACCTTCTCCCCCTTTGTCATTTGAAAAAGTGGGGGTAAGAAGAAATGAGAAACGCAACTTTTTAAAAGAAAGGAGACAACAAATTATAAGGAGAGTAGAAGAGCAAAAAAGGGCCTTGTCCAAACATAGAAAGAAAATCAAGTTACAACATGCATTAGAAGAACCCATAAAATAATTATAGCAAAGATCAAGGCAAGATAAAGTGCGATATAAAAAAAAATCACAATTATGACTCTCAAGATGACGGAATTCACCCAAAAAGTGTCAGGGCTCATCACGATGTAATGAGTCTTGCTCAGAAAGTGGTTTCTGCATAAAAAACACTAGTCTTGCATCAAAATTTGACATTAGAGCAAAATCTACATATATTTCAAGGATGCTCCAGTTTCTACATATAATGTATCTATATATACCCTGCATCACAATGCTATAAAAGAAATTCAAGATAAGCTCATTATCAAATATGCATCATTACCCAAAGGATGATTACCACTAAGAACCTTAAGGTTGTATCAAAGCAAGATATACAACTATATAGATTTAGCAAATTTGAGCACAGTGGAAACAATTTAGACACAACTAAGAGATCCAAAGAGATCATCATCAAAACCTGCAAAGAAACTCAAAGCAAGTAATAGCAAGATATAGATATACCTATTTCGAGCAATCAGAGAGATATAGGTGTATACAAGATAGGCAATTTGAAAACATGGAAATGAGCACATATAAAGGTATCAAATGGAGTGCCAAAGAATAATGCAATTGGATGAGAAAATCTATTTGAGAGGGAAATTCTCATCCAAAAAGCCAATTATATATTCGATGCACAATGTTGTCGGTCGAGTTCTGTGTATTGACAACTCGACCGATGAGATCTATTGGCAACACCCATTGGTGTCTATCGGTCGAGTTACAAACTCGACCGAACCTGATGTCAGAAAGCACACATATATGCGAAAAAGTTATCTAGAGGCATGATAACAATATAAGCCATATCCAAACATGTGTAGGCAAGTTAATAATTCACTATGGAAGCATTAGAAGCAATTAAGCAAGAAAGTGATGAAAATCACTATATACCAATTTTGACTCAGAAACCAAATACATAGTGCACACTAACCGAGAAAAACACAGTATAATTGGATATGAGCAAGAAAAATTTTACCTCATTTCTTACCATTTCTTTTCCACTTGTTCTCACCCCCTTCACATCTCACCTTTCTTCCTTCATGTGGATTGAGAAGTCAATTTGCTAATCCATAGGTCATGTCAATCCATTATCAAGATACCTACAAGAAGAAAGTGAAATGGTCCTCGATCATGTTTTTGAGTCTGGATGGGTTATCTTAGCAACCCTAAGTCCTAATTCTCTTGGGTGCTTTCCTAAAGGGGAAACAAGTAGAATAATGACCAAAATCATTGTAATAGTTGCATGTGCCCATAGCCTTGGAACTAGAGGATTCTCCATGGAAGATTGGAGGCCATTTACTTTTGTTGTTCTGTTAGATACCATCATACCCTAAACCATATCTACCAATTTTTTTAGTAGTATGGTGTAGGATATCATTAAGATTCTTTTTACCAACTAAGTATCCTTGCAAAGAAGATCTCGAACTATGATTATCATGCATAAGAGAAGTAATAGTAGGAGACAAATGAGTTATATTATCTCTAGCACGCAAAAGATCATTTTCTAGGCAAAGAGCTTTAGTTAAATAAGAATCTCTATCAATATGAAGAGAAACAACATTATTCTCTCTACTAGTATAATTAGAACAAAATTCAAGAACATTGATTTTAGCAAGCAAGGAGGCATTTTCTATTTCAAGCAAAGAAATATTAGATAGATGAACACCATTTTCATATTCTAATCCTTGCAAAGCTAAGTCCTTCTTAGATTTAAAAACATTAATATCAAGCATGAGAGAATCCACAATGTTAATATGCTCTACATTAGCACTATGCATAAGAGGTTGATCTTCAAGAAATCTAATCTTATAAAGCAATCTAGCATTTTCAAGTTTAAGAGCATCTAGTTGACTAAGACAAGCATTTTTATCATCAAGCAAGCAAGTATTAGCATGTTCAAGGTCGTCAATTTCTACATGGAAATTATCAACAATTGTAGAAAGCTTTTTCTTTTTCCTTTTAGAAGACTTAAGAGAGGCACGAGTAGCATTAATGATAGCAATTAAGGATTATTTATCTAAAGAGTTTAGAGTTACCTCATTTGATTCTTTTCTTGTAGACGCCATAAAAGCAAAATGGCATTGTCCTTCATCACTAGAGCTTGAACTCGATTCTCCACTTGATTCTTCACTTGAGCTTGAGTTGGAGGAGTCACTTGAGCTTTTGTTCCATTTCTCCTTCTTCTTGTACTTCTCTTCTCTTATCTTGTGATGATGGGTCTTTTTTCCTTGTAGTCAATCTATCTTGAAGTGAACCTTCTTTCCACTTTTGAGGCACCAGATGGAGGATGAATTCTTGCCTTTGTAGAGTCTACCCTTGGAGTACATGACATCTTCTTCAACATGAGAGGATGAAGAGTCTTGACCCATAATAGCTTCAATTTGAGGCTTAATTTCGGACTTCTTCATTCTCTTTAGCTCTTTGTCCTCTTGTCTTTCAACTTGTTCTCTCTTGTCAAGTGTGACTTCATGGGCTTGTATATTTCCAATGAGCTCTTCAATGAGGATATCATCAAGAGACCTTACTTCTTCAATGGAAGTGACTTTAGGTTCCCATCTCTTGAGGAGAGTACTAAGGATCTTAGAGTTGATCTCTCCTCTACTCATAGGATGACCTAGGTAAACAAGGCCATTTACAATTGTGTTGAGTCTTGAGTACATGTTGGCTATCTTCTTCTCTTCCTTTCCCATCTTGAAGTTCTCAAGCAGCCCTTTGAGAATGTAGACTTTGCTTTCCTTCACTTGAGTTGCCCCCTCATAAGTGGTGCATAGCTTTTTGCATACCTCATAGGTTGTCTCACAAGAGGAAATTCAGTTGAACTCAGTGGGGTTCATGGTGGCAGAGAGGATGTTGATTGCTGTTGCATTCAAGGTGGCTTTCTTCATGTTAGTTTCATCTCATTCTTCTATCTTTGTCTCTGGTAGCTTGTATGGATGGTCCACCATTTACCATAGCTCAAGACTTGATCCTTGAATGTAGTATTGCAACCTTCTCTTCCAATATAGGAAATTGCTCCCATCAGAGATTGGAAGGTTGATCAAGTATCTCCCTCCTAAGTAGTCACCCATCTTCTCCTTCTTGTGGAAGTATGCTTGGAGAAGACCCGCTCTGATACCAATTGTTGGATCCTAGGATGGGTGATTGGATGCTCTAGGGGGGGTGAGTAGAGTTGAATGCACTTAAACAAAATTCATGAAACCTTCGAGATATATCTCAAGATAAGGTTGCTAAATAGGAAATTTGAGTGCAACTAAAACATACATAGCACGAGGGAGAGAGATTGAAAATACACTAATTAACAAGCTATGTACATTGGTTCCACACTTCAAACTAGAAGTATGTCAGTCCACTACCTAGAGAGGTCAACCTCTAGGATTTCCTAACCATTGCACTATTATATTCCTTCATAAGACCTATAATACATGAACCACCAAAGAACTTACCTATCCAATACAAAGAGTCTTCAACCTTACCAAGGACTTACTCACTTTGCAACAAGTCTTTGGCCTTCTCCAAGGACTTACCCACTCTTGTACAAGTCTTCAGCCTTCTAGGTATTACCCACTCTTCTTCGATTTTCAACCTTTGACTTCACCTTCACTCGGAGAAGCTTTCATCAAGGACTTACCCACTTGAGCAAGGAGTTTTCTACCTTCACCAAGGGCTCACACACTCTTGCTCCAAGTCTTCAGCCTTGATCTTCACTGAGGGACTCCTTCCCTTGTCCTTATTCACCTCTCTTAGCCAAGAGAGAGAACCTTCATCTTCATGGTTGAAAAGAGAGATTCGGGAGGTGGTGGAAGTGAGAGACTCACAAGATATACATGTAGGGCTAGCTCTCTTACAAATCTCCTACTCACTCCAATGGATGTAGTAAGTGATTAAGCTTAGAGAGAGAGAGGAGGTTGTAGGATGCACTCAACTATAGACTAGAAACCTCATATAGAGTTTTGCATTGAATGCTCAACCTTGGAATGAAGCCCAAGGGCTCTGATTTATAATTGGGGATGCCTCAGCCTTTGGGAACACTTAAGAACGAAAAATAGCCATTTTGTGGCTTGCAATAGATATATTTTCGATTGTTGCAACTCCACAATGGCTAGAAACATTTTTCTGCACTTTTCCATACAGTGTTATGGGTCGAGTCGGGTTTCTTTAAAGGTAACTCAACCGAATGCATTATGTGACAAAGCTAGTTTGACCAGTCGACCGAGTTTGTCTTGTTAGGAACTCGACCGATAGATTAAATTAGTTTTGTTCCAGTTCACTGGTTGGTCAAGTTCTGAGTGTAGGAAACTCAACCGAACCATGACATTCTCAAAATCCATCAAGGATCGGTCGAGATTATAACTCGGTCGATAAAGTGCCTGTAATGAAATTTGGAAAATGGCATTAAAGTGATTAAATATTCTATTTAAGTGTTTCTGGTTTTTTCTAAGCTTAAATACAAGTCATACAATCATTACAAGTGATTTACAACATTATTCTAATGTATTTACATGATATTCCAAAAATGTGCACTTGTATTGACTTTGACTTGTCTTTTCTCCAATTTGAGATACGCAAGTTAGGGCATTTGGAGTGTGTCTATACCCAATCTGAAATCACTCAAGTAGAGACATTAGACATAAATAAGTGGAATGGTTTAGTCATCATCAAAACAAGGATTTGGTCAATTTAGACGTAGAGTCAACAATCTCCCCCTTTTTGAAGATGACAAACCATTCCATAAATGTATTGAAAGCATTTAAGTAAAGTCATACCTTAAAGAAACCTAGGGGTTTCAATAGAATGGAGTTCATATGCTCTCCCTCAATTGATGCTAGTTGAGTTCTCATAGTCCCCCTCAATTGATGTAATTTCTCCTACATGGTTAGCTTCCATAACATTTATGGAATACTATGTCTTCTATTCATATATGTTCTAGACATATATGTCTTATCCCTTTACCTTCTCCCCTTTACATAGACGTGCCTTCTCCCCCTTTTGTCAAAAGAAGACATACCTTCGCCCCCTTTGTCATTTCAAAAAGTGGGGTAAGAAGAAATAAGAAACACAACTTATTAAAAGAAAGGAGACAACAAATTATAAGGAGAGTAGAAGAGCAAAAATAGGGGCTTGTTCAAGCATAGAGAGAAAAGCAAGTTAAAGCATGCATTAGAACAACCCATAAAGTAATTCTATCAAAGATCAAGGTAAGATAAAGTGTTGTAGAAAAATAATAAATCGCAATTATGATGTTGAAGATGATGGAATTCACCCAAAAAGTGTCAAGACTCATCGCAATGCAATGAGTCTTGCTCAGAAGGTCATTTCTGCATAAAAAACACTAGTCTTGCCTCAAAATCTGACATTGGTGCAAAATTTGCATATATTTCAAGGATGCTCCAATTTCTACATACAATGTAGCTCTATATATCATGAATCACAATGTTCCCGCTCTCTAGGTCTCCTGCTCCCCCTTCTCTCTAGTTCCCTCCCGGCAGCGCCACTGGGGGGAGGGAGCATCCTAGGCGTTTTCCTCCCCCTGGCCCTTAATGTCCATGGTAGTGTCTCTAGTGAAGGGTGGAGCGGATCCAGGTGGAAGTGAAGCAGGTTGGCTAGGTCATCGGGGATTCTCCTTAGTAGATCTAGGTGGGATTCATGGAGTGTTGTGTGGAGCGAGGTCGGGGCCTGAGGATTGTGGCGTCAACCTGGTCGACTTCCATCTTGTCCAAGAGAGGCAGATGGAAAGAGCTTTCCCACCTGGTCTCATTTCTTGCTGGCTATTCCACGTCGTTGTCAAAGAAAGTGGTTTCTGCCCTTTCTCTCACATCTCCTCCTCATCTACAGAGTAAGACCTGATCCTACCAGGTTGATGAAGACCCCTCAACTTTGCCTTCAGTCCTCGGCGGCCTCGATGGCTGGTGGTAGATGGAGGCACTCCTTCCACTCGCGTTGGGGTGCTGCTTCGACTCCGAGGTTACTCAGGCAGCACCGGAGATAGGACGATGCTTCTCTGACTTGGTCTTTAATCCTAGTATCGGCATCGGTTGACTGGTGATCTCTATGAATACTCCTCGATGGTGTGGTGGGTCTTTGACGGCAGGTGGGCCCTGTCGCTGGGTGGCTGATCCTTTCCGATAGGTTTGGTGACTCGACGACGCGCTCCCTCCACTAGCGAAGATGTGTAACTGATGGATGATTGATGGTTACTTCAGCTCTAGGCGGCTCAGCTATAGGCAATGGTCGGGTTCCCCAATCGACATCCTCATCCTATGCTCTGGCTCAGGGCGGTGGTGGTCGGGCCCCTCGCATCCGTACCTTCCTGCTCTGTCGATAGATGGCCTATGGCCACATGGCGATGTGCGGGCTGGGTCAAGGGGGCAGTTCTCTTCTCCTTCTTGGCTCTGTTGTGCAGCGTGGAGGAACACCCTCGTGGTGTTTGATGAAATGCTACTAACAGACAGTAGCATGAGACCTCAAGACATCCTCTGCTGATGACATGATACTTTCTTGGTTTTTTGGGCTTCCTTCATTTAGATGTCTTTGGATGTATGCAGTTGTTGGTTGTTGACCATGTCCATTTCTTTGTGGGTGTTCAGAATGTCATGGCTCCATGGTTACCTGCTCTCAGGTGCAGAAGACTAGAGTTGTTTATCTATGGTAGTCCTTCTAATCTGGTTATGGATCCTATTTAGTTCCTTCTCGGATGGTATACTATTTTAGGTGCAGTTGATTCAGTATGCCAGGAGAGGAGGCAATGAGTGGAAGTCATGATTCCTCTATTCTTGGTTTATCTATGATCTAACTATTATCTTGTTTTGAAAGTGGTACAGGAGATGACTGTTCATTGTCCTGTTATCGTCCTGTTTCTCTGTCTGAACCTATTTCAGATTGGAGTTTTTTTTATTGGTTGGATCCTTTATTTTTTCCCTTGCATGGGGATTAGGGATCTAGTAGTCTATTTTTGGGGTGCTATTTTGTACCCAAAGTTTTGGTTTTATAGTAACAGGTTTTTTTGTGTGGCCAAAAAAAAAGAATCACAATGTTATGTAAGCAATTCAAGATAAGCTCATTATCAAATATGCATCACTACCAAAGGATGATTACCACTAAGAACCTCAAGGTTGTATCAAACCAAGATATACAACTATATAGATGTAGCAAATTTGAGCACAATGGAAGCAATTTAGACACAACCAAGAGATCCAAAGAGATCATCATCAAAACATGCAAAGAAACTCAAAGCAAGTAATTGCAAGAAATAGATATACCAACTTAGAGCAATTAGAGATATAGAGTTGTATGCAAGATAGGCAATTTAAAAACATGGCAATGAGCACAAATAAAAGGTACTAAATAGAGTGCCAAAGAATAAAGAAATTAGTTGAGAAAATCTAGTTGAGAGGGAAATTTGCATCCAAAAAACCAATTGTATATTCTGTGTACAGTGTTGTCGATCGAGTTTTGTGTATTGACAACTCGACCAATGACAATTGTTTGCAAAACCCATTGGTGCCTATCGGTCAAGTTACAAACTCTATCAAACCTACTGTCAAAAATCATACACACACACAAACACACACACACACACACACACACATATATATATATATATATATATGAACAACTTATCTAGAGGTGTGATAACAATATAATCCATATCCAAACATGTATAGGCAAGTTAGTAATGCACTATGGAAGCATTAGAAGAAATTTTTGATCAAGAAAGTGATGAAAATCACTATATACCAATTTTGACTCAAAAACCACATGCATAGTGCGCACTAACCGGGAAAAACACACTATAATTGGATATGAGCAAGAAAAATGTTACCTCATTGCTTACCATTTCTTTTCCACTTGTTCTCACCCCCTTCACATCTCACCTTTCTTCCTTCATGTGGATTGAGAAGTCAATTTGCTAATCCATAGGTCATGTCAATACATTATCAAGATACCTACAAGAAGAAAGTGAAATGGTCCCCAATCATGTTTTTGAGTCCGAAGGGGTTATTTTAGCAACCCAAGTACTACTGCTCTTGGGTGCTTTCCTAAAGGAGAAACAAGTAGAATAATGACCAAAATCATTGCAATAGTTGCATGTGCCCATAGCCTTGGAACTAGAGGATTCTCCATGGAAGATTGGAGGTCCTTTACTTTTGTTGTTATGTTGGCTACCATCATACCCTGAACCATGTCTACCAATTTGTTTAGTAGTATGGTGTAGGATATCTGTGATGACCCATGATTTTAGGGTTTTGAGACTCGTTACAATATTTGACGCATACTGAGATTTAAGCATTGGTGATGCAACTATTGTTTTTGCCTTGTTGCATGGTTGTTTCAATTCAACCTACGTTATACTTTCATATTAGACAATAGGATACATGGAGCCTTGGAAGCCATAAATTATCATCTAAGCAGTTAATTACTCAGATCCTATCTCCATTTCTCACAGAGAAGCCAGTATACTTGGAGACCAAGTCTCGTTGGTTTTACGTATCTGAGATTAAAGGATCTTGATCTGGATACCGAACATGCGATTAGCTTCAGAAGTCTTAGATCTCTCTGAAGACCCCTTTTTGTGGGCAAACCACTGACTTACGTAGAGAGAAGAAAGGACCACTAAACCTAGGATTTCCACCATGGAGTGTAGAACTAAACTTCTCCTCTCTCAAGACTAGACCATAGGGCGATGGCTTTGGATTCATGCCTAATTCTGCATGTACTTGTTGTTGCTCTAAGAAAGAGGCCCTAGTGGAGTTGTGAAGATGCCCTTTATACCAAGGCTTCTGGTCACTATGATCATGATCTCTGACCAGATGATGAGTGGGGTGGAGCATGTCATCATCCCTCAGCATCGTTACTATATCTCATCAGAGTCCAGCTTGTGCCAACAACCTGTATGGAGGAGACGAAGAATGTTGATTTCCCAGTCTGGCCTGGTCCAGGCTTTCACGACGGTGGCAATTAGGGGTTGGTGAGCTAACCACCCTATGGATCTAGGGCCTTTACCACTTGGGTGGGTGACCAAGGTCCTCATGTCAGAGCTAGGGAATGTGAACGAGGCTCGTCAAAGTTTGCAGCTGTGGCGGCGCTGACCTCCCGGATGGGTCATATTAGTTCAATAGAGATAGCGGTTTCATCTCTGGGTGTGGAGGCCCCAACCTCTGTATATTCCTCACCACCTCCTTCCCTCATGGAGGTGGCTCCCTATCGCAAGATCGGAGAGTTGGGCATGATAGGAAGATCAGGAGGGTAAAAGGAGAGGGACTGCAACCCCCTCCACCGTGGAGTCTTGCCTCCAGAGATCCTCGCCACAGGGCATATCTTCACCTGCAGTTCCTTGCCGAGATTTGATGATGTGTATTCATCTAGTGCGGTGGCCGTCGTACGTCATGGAATGAGGGAAGGGTGTATCATCGTAGGCAGAGCATCAGGCATGGGAACCCTCACGTGACGGCGCTGGCGTGAAACGGAGAAAGGGGGAGAAGTAATGAAGGAGACCACCGAGCGGCCTAGGTTGAGTGAACTGGTCCAATTTGTTCTAGACCCAGGAACCATCTGACCAGGCTACTGATACACATCCCACACTGGTGGCCAGTGTGGCCCAATAATTGAGTGCCACCTCAGGGCTTAGGCCCCACAACAAAAGGTAATTTTCTTTTTAAATCTTCAAAATGCTTAAAAACTTTGAAAATGCCTAATAAATATCTCTCTTAGCCAAATAATTCCCCAAAAACACCCATAGACTCAGAAAAATATTCTCTACATTATAGACCCTTATATCAGACCTTTGACGAACAATAATGATGATATTTAATGTAGATGATAATGCTTCTCTTTTAGATCATATTATTGGTATAATTAGCATATCATGGAAATTAAATCTGAGAAAAATATCATTGAACCCTAGTATAATTTGGAAACCAAATATTAACTCAGATTTGAGAATTATGTCAAAATAATAGGCCATTTCTCATCAAAACCCAATTCCATGTTTGTAACCTCATTTTAATTCTAGAAAATAGACCAGTTATCAGAAAAATATGAAAATTGAACCAGACCCTAATTATGACATGTAGGTCAGTAGAAAAATATTAAAGACAAGCTTAGGTTAGTTTAAACCTAGGTTTGGCCTAAACCCTAACTTAGACCTAAAATATCAATGACATAATGAACCATGTATTAATGATGATTAATTTGTTATTAATCAGGTGATGACCAAATTGTCTAGATGATCAAGGACAATTATGATTCTCAGAACTTAGGTATGTGGATATAAGTATATGACTAGTTTTGCTAGATGTTAATTATAAGTATTTGCTTGCATGTATTTGAATACATTGATGGATGTATATCTATGTGTATTGCCAATTCCGCCTGAACACTAAAGAACATTAAGGGAATGAATAATGAAATGTAGTTACTTATGGTGTTCATTAATCTCCCTATTAGAGAGGGAAAGATTTAATGTTGACTAGTACCTCCCTAATGGTACAAGGTACGTAGGGAGATCCCTAATGGTACAAGGTACGTGGGGATAGGGCCCAAATAATTTATGTTTGTGCTAAGTCCACCATAGCAATGCATGTTCATTTGAAATTTGATTGATAACATGGGTTTACCTGATTTTCTGCCTTTAAATATGTTTTCCTCTCTTTATTCTCTTTTCAACTATTTTCAATATGACAACATAGTATAGCATTTTTACTACCACGTACCAACTTTATGTTGATGTTTTTATTTCTCATATTTTCTAGGTTCAGAGCTAGCATGGGACAAAAGTATCGGATGTGAGCAAGTTGTACCTATTATGTAGATCCTGATTAGCATACATGTTCATAGACTTGTAAATCTTCTTTTAATATGTAATTGTAATTCATGTTGTAATAAGTCATCTTGTAATAATTTATATGTTGAATGTTGAGATTGTTCATGGTGTATGCATTAAATTTGAATGTTCATGTATGCGTATATTGCTTCCGCATCGCACTTTGATACAATTGTCTAACATTTTCATATTTGTCCTCTCAGGCCTTCTAAGTCTCGAGACGGCAGAATCTGGGGACGTCACAGTTGGTATCAGAGCATGAACAATAGCTACACCTTACAATTTCTCACCATGAAACATAAAACATAATTTCACCTTTCACTTTAAACCCTAGAAACTTAGTAAGTTGTTCTATAGGAATAAGTTATGACTTAGCCTCTAGGTTAGAACCTAGATGTTTGAGAACTAGGTTTAGACAAGTGTGTGAGACCCTTTCCATATAGAGCTCATGTGTATGGGGTAGCTATACTAGTATACACTTTGTTCTCACCATTTCACTAGGTTACATGACACTAGACTATCTACTGTGTGTGGGTCACTCATTTTGCTGATTTGATTTTGTTTTCCAATCGGCTCGAGCCTCAACAGTTTGCTTTGATGACTTCTTTCTCAGAGAAAAACTATATAATATTTTATTATATATATGTAATCTAAAAATGTGTCCCTCAAACTGGAGAGTAATTAGTGTTTGTGCAACCTAAGTAAAAGGAGGTGACATCAGTCTAGAAGAGAGACTATATCTAGAATAGATGTCTAGAGCCTTATAAGGATATGTGATAGATAGTTAACAATATAATGATAGATGATATAAGAAAGGATGATCTTATATAAATTCGATCTCTGAGGTCTAAGTTCTCTATAAAGATCTAAGTTGTATATGAGGTCTGAGTCTAGTTTTGGATAATCTAAGACAAGTTGATGTGATGAAAGTACATATTGTTTTCTAATTACTTAAGATGAGCTAAATTAAGATAAAGTTGAATATGCATGAGCCTCAAGCTCTTTTATAAAGGAGGACCTCTAGTGTTAGGACAAGATATGTGGTGAACTCCAAAGAGAGTGAGACCCACAAGGAGAGGGTCATAGGACCTACCCTGAGATATATGTGAAATTATGTGCCCTAAGCCGGGTTACTCCTGAGTAGATGAGTAGAGTCCTTTTGCATGATTCAATCCTATATGTGAGAGTTGGGTTAAAATGATGGGTAGGTAACTCATGATGAGAAAACATTCCATTTTATTGACTTAGGTCCTAGCTTGAGTGACATATGTGTGTGAATCTCATCATTAGCTACAAGTGAGGTAATATATGAACTCTGGTTCTAAGAGAAAAATGCATTGTGCATAAGATGTTTCTCCTTCCACTTCTCCTTCTTAATATATGATACTAGAGACCTCACTTGAGCTATATAGATGATTTATTTATGAGAGTCACTCGTGTAAGCGTGGCCTAATATTGTCTATATTTCCTCCCTATATCATACACGTGATATCCAAGTTTGAAAGCATGATAAAATTGGCTTAGTATATTCTATTTCTCTCTATATCATGCATGAATGATATAAGTTTGAAATCATGAGCTAAAAAAGATATATTTGGCTCATAGACTAATAATCACAAAATATAGTGCCTAGGATCAATCCTTCTAAATCTAAGCTTCTTCTCCTTCAGGATAACTCGTTGAATAGGGTGAAACCCTAATATTTAAGTATGATAAGCAAGCCTTTCTCTAATGATGAAATCATAGTATTATGATGATCATAAACCACATTAATGATGTAAACATGATAACTCTAGTGACTGAATATGTGATATCTTGACATAATCTTACATAGGCAATTATAATGAAAGATGAAAACTTTAGTAATACCTCCTTAACTTCTTACAAGCAAATAAAACCCTTATCCTTAAGGGACTATGGGGATGCAGATCCTAAGGGGGGAAAAAAGAGAATTGTTTCATGTTATGACTAAGACATTAAATGATGCTTCAATCTATATAAGGTGGGGTGCATACAACCTATATGTTCTGAATCCCTAAAGACAATTTAGGATATATCCAAAAAGTATTATAGTCTTGGCATCTAGAAGTTGTGGGATATATGACGTTGGAATTTATGATTGCCACTTAAGTATGAGATTAGTTGAATTTCAAGGATGAAATTCCATATAAGGTGGGGTGAATGTGATGACCCATGATTTTAGGGTTTTGAGACTCGTTATATTATTTGACACATACTGAGCTTTAAGCATGCGTGATGCAACTATTATTTTTGCCTCGTTGCATGGTTGTTTCAATTCAACCTACGTTATACTTTCATATTAGACAATAGGATACATGGAGCCTTAGAAGCCATAAATTATCATCTAAGCAGATAATTACTCAGATCCTATCTCCATTTCTCACGGAGAAGCCAGTACACTTGGAGACCAAGTCTCGTTGGTTTTACGTATCCGAGATTAAAGGATCTTGATCTGGATACCGAACATGTGATTAGCTTCAGAAGTCTTAGATCTCTCTGAAGACCCCTTTTTATGGGCAAACCAGTGACTTACGCAGATAGAATAAAGGACCACTAAACCTAGGATTTCCACCATGGAGTGTAGAACTAAAATTCTCCTCTCTCAAGACTAGACCACAGGGTGATGGCTCTGGATTCATGCCTAATTCTGCACGTACTTGTTGCTGCTCTAAGAAAGAGGCCCGAGTGGAGTTGTGAAGTTGCCCTTTATACCAAGGCTTCTGGTCACTATGATCATGATCTCTGACCAGACGATGAGTGGGGTGGAGCATGTCGTCATCCCTTAGTGTCGTTACTATATCTCATCGGAGTCCAGCTTGTGGCAACAACCTATATGGAGGAGACGATGAGAGTTGAGTTCCCAGCCCAGCCTGGTCCAGGCTTTCACGACGGGGGCAATAGGGGCTGGTGAGCTAACCACCCTATGGATCTAGGGTCGTTACCACTTGGGCGGGTGACCAAGGTCCTCATGTCAGAGCTAGGGAATGTGAGAGAGGCTCTTCCGAGTCTGCTACTGTGGCGGCGCTGACCTCCTCTCGGCGCTGACCTCCCGGACGGGTCAGATTAGTTCAATAGAGATGGCAGCTTCATCTCTGGGTGTGGAGGCCCCAACCTCCGTATATTCCTTGCCACCTCCTTCCCTCATGGAGGTGGCTCCTTGTTGCAAGATCGGAGAGTTGGGCATGATAGGAAGATCAGGAGGGCAAAAGGAGAGGACCGCAACCCCCTCCACCGTGGTCTTGCCTCCAGAGATCCTCGCCACAGGGCATATCTTCACCTACAGTTCCTTGCCGAGATTCGATGGTGTGTATTCATCCAGTGTGGTGGCCGTCGGACGTCGTGGAATGAGGGAAGGGTGTATCACCGCAGGAAGAGCGTCGGGCCTGGGAACCCTCACGTGGCGGCACTGGCGTGAAACGGAGAAAGGGGGAGAAGCAATGAAGGAGACGACCAAGTGGCCTAGGTTGAGTGAACCGGTCCAATTTGTTCTAGACCCAGGAACCAGCCGACCAGGCTATTGATACACATCCCACACTGGTGGCCAGTGTGGCCCAATAATCGAGTGCCACCTCGGGGCTTAGGCCCCACAACAAAAGGTAATTTTCTTTTGAAATCTTTGAAATGCCTAATAAATATCTCTCTTGGACAAATAATTCCCGTAAAACACTCCTAGACTTAGAAAAATATTCTCTACATTATTGGACCCTTATATCAGACCTTTAACGAACAAATAATGATGGTATTTAATGTAGATGATAATGCTTCTTTTTGAGATCGTATTATTGGTATAATGAACATATCATGGAAATTAAATCTGAGAAAAATATCATTGAACCCTAGTATAATTTGGAAATGAAATATGAAATCAGATTTGAGCATTATGTCAAAATTATAGACCATTTCTCATCAAAACCCAATTCCATGTTTGTAACCTCATTTTAATTCTAGAAAATAGACCAGTTATCAGAAAAATATAAAAATTGAACTAGACCTTAATTATGACATGTAGGTCAGTAGAAAAATATTAGAGACAAGCTTAGGTCAGTTTAAACCTAGGTTTGGCCTAAATCCTATCTTAGACCTAAAATATCAATGACATAATGAACCATGTATTAATGATGATTAATTTGTTATGAATCAGGTGATGACCAGATTGTCTAGATGATCAAGGATAGCTATGATTCTCTGAACTTAGGTACGTGGATATAAGTATATGACTAGTTTTGTTGGATGTTAATTATAAGTATCTTCTTGCATGTATTTGAATACATTGATGGATGTATATCTATGTGTATTGCCAATTCCGCCTGAACATTAAGGAAATGAATAATGAAATGCAGTTACTTATGGTGTTCATTAATCTCCCTATTAGAGAGGGAAAGATTTAATGTTGACTAGCACCTCCCTAATGGTACAAGGTACACAGGGAGATCCCTAATGGCACAAGGTATGCGGGAATAGGGCCCAAATAATTTATGTTTGTGCTAAGTCCACCATAGTAATGCATGTTCATTTGAAATTTGATTAATAACTTGGGTTTACCTGATTTTCTGCCTTTAAATAATGTTTTCCTCTCTTTATTATCTTTTCAACTAATTTCAATATGCCAGCATAGTATAGCATTTTTAGTACCACGTACCAACTTTATGTTGATGTTTTTGTTTCTCGTATTTTCTAGGTTCAGAGCTAGCATGGGACAAAAGTACCGGATGTGAGCAAGTTGTACAGGTTGTATCTATTATGTAGATCTTGATTAGCATACATATTCATAGACTTGTAAATCTTATTTTAATATGTAATTGTAATTCATGTTGTAATAAGTCATCTTGTAATAATTTATATGTTGAATGTTGAGATTGTTCATGGTGTATGCATTAAATTTGAATGTCCATGTATGTGTATTTCGCTTCCGCATCACACTTTGATTCAATTGTCTAACGTTTTCGGATTTGTCCTCTCGGGCCTTCTAAGTCTCAAGACGGAAGAATCTGGGGATGTCACAATATCATTAAGGTTCTTTTTACCAACTAAGAATCTTTGCAAAGAAGATCTCAAACTATGATTATCATGCATACGAGAAGTAATAGTAGAATACAAATGGTTTATATTATCTCTAGCATGCAAAAGATCATTTTCTAGGTAAAGAACTTTAGTTAAATAAGACTCTATCAATATGAAGAGAAGCAACATTATTCTCTCTACTAGTAGAATTAGAACAAAATTCAAGAACATTGATTTTATCAAGAATGGAGGCATTTTCTTTTTCAAACAAAGCAATATTAGAATGATGAACACCATTTTCAGATTCTAATCCTTGCAAAGCTAAGTCCTTGTTCTTGTTTTCATATTTAAGAACATTGAAATCAAGCATGAGAGAATCCACAATGTTAATATGCTCTACATTAGCACTATGCATGGGAGGTTGAGCTTCAAGAAATCTAATCTTATCAAGCAAGCTAGCAAAATAAGTTTAAGAGCATCTAATTGACTAAGACAAGCATTTTTATCATCAAGCAAGCAAGTATTGTCATGTTCAAGATCGTTTATTTCTACATGCAAATTATCAACAATTCTGGTGAGCTTTTTCTTTTTTCCTTTTAGAAGACTTAAGAGAGGCATGAGTAGCATTAATGATAGCAATTAAGGGTTCTTTATCTAAAGAGTTTAGATTTACCTTATAGATTCCATAAGAGAAAATCGGCATTGTCCTTCATCACTAGAGCTTGAGATAGATCCTCCACTTGATTCTTTACTTGAGCTTGAGTTGGAGGAGTCACTTGAAATTTTGTGCCATTTCTCCTTAATATTGCTCTTCTCTTATCTTCTTTTGTGATGATGAGTCCTTTTGACTTGTAGACAATCTATCTTGAAGTGACCCTTCTTTCCATATTTGAGGCACCGGATGGAGGAGGAATTCTTGCCTTTGTAGAGTTTACCCTTGGAGTACATGGAACCTTCTTCAACATGAGAGGATGAAGAGTCTTGAACCACAATCGCTTCAACTTGAGCCTTGATTTCATCCTTCTTCATTCTCTTTAGCTCTTTGTCCTCTTGTCTTTTAAATTCTTCTCTCTTGTCAAGTGTGACTTCATGGGCTTGTATATCTCCAATGAGCTCTTCAATGGGTATATCATCAAGAGACCTTACTTCTTCAATGGAAGTCACTTTGGGTTCCCATCTCTTAGATAAAGTTCTAAGGATCTTAGAGTTGATCTCTCCTCTACTCATAGGATGACCTGGGACAGTAAGGCCATTTACAATTGTGTTGAGTCTTGAGTACATGTTGGCTATCTTCTCCACCTTTCCCATCTTGATGTTCTCAAGCAGTCCTTTGAGCATGTAGACTTTGCTTTCCTTCACTTGAGTTGTCTCCTCATAAGTGATGCATAGCTTTCTCCATACCTCATAGGTCGTCTGACAAGAGGAATTCTATTGAACTTAGTGGGGTTCATGGTGGCATAGATGATGTTTATTGCTCTTGCATTCTAGGTGGCTTTCTTCATGGTAGTTTCATCCCATTCTTCTATCTTTGTCTCTGGTAGCTTGTATGGATGGTCCACCATTCTCCATAGCTCAAGAATTTATCCTTGAATGTAGTATTGTAACCTTCTCTTCCAACAAAGGAAAATTCTCCCATAAAAGATTGGAAGGTTGATCAAGTATCTCCCTCCTTGGTAGTCACCCATTTCTCTTACTTGTAGAAGTATGCTTGGAGAAAACCTGCTCTAAAACCAATTGTTGGATCCTAGGATGGGTGATTGGATGCTCTAGGGGGGTGTGAATAGATCTGAATGCACTTAAACAAAATTCATTAGACATTCAAGATGTATCACAAGATAAGGTTTCTAAATAGGAAATTTGAGTGCAATTAAAACATACATTGAAATGGAGAGAGATTGAACATACACTAATTGACAAGCTATGTAGAGTGGTTCCACACTTCAAACTCGAAATATGTCAGTCCACTACCTAGAGAGGTCAACCTCTAGGATTTCTTAACCATTGCACTCTTATATTCATTCATAAGACTTACAATACATGAACCAGCAAAGGACTTACTTATCCAATACAAAGAGTCTTTAACCTTACCAAGGACTTATCCACTTTGCAATGAGTTTTCGGCCTTCTCCAAGGACTTACCCACTCTTGTACAAGTCTTCAACCTTCTAGGAATTACCCACTCTTCTTGAATCTTCAGCCTTTGACTTCACTTTCACTTGGAGAAGCTTTCACCAAGGACTTACTGGTGCGCTCCCGCTAGAGGGTTGCAACAAGTGCAATCCACGAGGTTGGGAGGCACGGGATGATGGGATCTTTGCTTTCAATATTTGTATGGTCCCACACTAACTACCTACGTCTACTAAGACACTACGCCCATAAGTGCACGGGGTCGTGTCGTAGTATAGGTGAGGCGGCAAGTACGGGGTCGATCCGCGGAGATAGAGGGGGCGCTAGAGTTAGATGGCGTGAGCTATGTTCCTAGTACGGAGAGTAAGGTTTTAGGATTTTAAGGTTGATTGGTTGATTACACTAATGAGCAAGTAAGAGATGCGAGAAGGAAACTAAATTATGGAAGAGCAAGCAAATTAGTAAACTAAGCTATCAAACTAACTAAGCAAGAGCAAGTAGGGCTACACTACTCTAGCAAGGCAAGAAGTAATTACGAACTAAACTAACCACTAGCAAGAGCAAGAGCCTAAGTTAACACTAACTAGCAGAACTAGGCAATTAACTAAGGTAACTAAAGAAATTTGAACTACACTAGCATTAGCAAGCAAACAGAGCAATTAAGATTTTAAGCAAGAGTGATTAAGGTGGGTGGGCCGTTTGGGAAATGTCACTTTGATTTTAGTTGGGGGAGTTCATTAAACATGCATGGTGCTCAATTCATATCTAGATTACCAAACCAAACAATAAAGTCAATGCCAATAGAACATACCCTATACTACTAGTAGAAGACTAGGATTATGTGTAATTCTAATGGGATTGGCCAAATCTAGGTTTCTAGGGTAAGTGATAGTGAACAATTGAGGGTTGAGGGTAGAGATGGGAGTGGAGATGAGGGGATTTATCCTCATGCCACTAGCCACTCTAGCCTTTAGAAAGCCCTAGGCAATTGTTTCACCCTCACTTACTCTAGCTACTTAGAGCTCACACTCACTTGTAGAAGGAGGGGTGTATATGTGGGGACAAGGGGGCTAGCTAGGGATCCACTAATTGGACCTAGGAGCCAAACCTAAGATAGACACATATACTCCAATTCCTTCTAGAAGTTAAGTGTCATCAATCATCTCAAAGCAAGCAATCCACACAAAAAGCATAAACCACATGCAATAAAAATGGGAAATGAGCTAGAAGCAAGGAGCAATCATCATAGATATGAATTAAGTTCATTACAAGAATTTATCCCCCAACATGGTATCGAAGTAACATTTTAATCCCAAACAGCCCACCACAAGGGGGCTTAGCTATACATGATCAAACTAGGAACAAAGAAGAAGGGAAAGAGAGTAAGAAATGCCATGGATGCTTGATGTAGCTTGACCACCTTCACCTCCTTGCTGCTAGCCACGAACCTCCTCCTCCAAAGGTGCTCAAGGGCATGGAAATGGTGGAATGGATGGATAGAAACCTAGAGAAACTAGGTTTCTATGGTGGAAAAGAGTGAAAAGTGGGTGGAAATGGGATTAAATGCAAGGAAGTAGGTGGATGGGAGCGATGGAGGCAGGGAGCAACTAGGTTGCATCCAGGGGGTGCTCACTCTCGAGCCCTAGAAGCAGCTAGTGCTTATATGGGAGCTAGGGCTAAGTGGGGGTAAAATAGGAAAAGCAGTGGAAAGTTGTATAGGGTAGGTGATCACCACGGTCGTGGTGGGTGTACCACGGCTGTGGTGAGGGTAGTGGGGGACGCCCGTGGGGTGGTGAACACAGTCGTAGGGTGAAGGAAGTGGTGAGATGGTGGTGGCCACGGTCGTGGCGGAGTGCCACAGTCGTGGTGGGTAGCATGCACCACGGCCGTGTGGCTTAACACGGCCGTTTTGGAGGTGACCGTGGGGAGGGGCCACGGGCATCTTGATTGTCTTCGGCCACGGTCATGGCGAGTTGGCCACGGTCGTGGCTTTCCAGGCAAATTCCCTGTTGGCAACTGACTTCTTGCAATTAATTCCCACGACCGTGGTAGGGTGCCACGGCCGTGTTCTCTTCTCCTGACCATGACCGTGTTGATGGCCACGGTCGTGTTGTCTTCAGTGACCACGGTCGTGGCTGGGAGGCCACGGTCGTGGGCGATCTATGGAATTCCCTATTGCAGCCTGTTGGACTTTGGCAATAAAGCCACGACCGTGGCTTTGTGGCCACGGCCGTGGTGAGGCTTGACTTCTTGATTTTGCTTCTTACTTTGTCAATTTCGGGTGTCTTTGCTCGGAGATGATTCTTGGCCACTGGAGATAGGTTGAGGGAGATTTTGGGGCCTTCTTTGGGTCCCTTCTTCTCTCTCTTCCATCTAAGCATGGTCCAAGTACTTGAAAAATAGTGCAAAGAACATCCATAAGCATATTTGCAATGATAATCATATTGGGGAGAATAACATGTAATTCTAATGCATTTGAATGTGATAAAGGTACAAAATGACACAAGATACATCCCTATAATAGGGTTGGATCACCACCCCAAACTTGAAACATACTTGTCCTCAAGTATGCTCCAACTCAATCTCTTTTCCGTTTTCCACAATCAAAAGGTATGACAAATGCAATATGATGGGTGACAAATGCTAAATGGGATCAATGGTGACTAGGTACATGCAAATCACTTCCCTCCTCTTCTACTTTCACAAACCAACCATGAAGAGAGCACAAAGCACATGAACTTTGCATATAATGCATGGGTTGCACAAGTTATCAATATCTCATCCATAAGGTTCCGGGTAGACCGTTTCATGATGATGTTAATCGCCGATGACTAGGAGTGTCGTTTCACCTTCATGCGTTCAACCTTATGCTTCAAGTTATGCCAAATGACCCACATGGCTGCGGAATGGGATAAAGTGAGCTAGGTTTGAAGTTTCCTAGCTCAATGGGTATAAAAGTGGAAGAAAGGGATGCGGTAAGATTTTTGGAGTGTTTTTACACACTCATCTTTTCTTTATTTGAATGCTCTTAAACAGGAGCATCCTTTTATTTTATTTTGTTTTTCTTTTTCTTTTTCTTTTCTTTTCTTTTTTCTTGCCCCTGGTGTAGATAGGGCATATGGTGGATAGAGTGAAGCGGGGAGATAAAGATGTGACCACCCCAAACTTTTGGAGGTGGCCACGGCTAATATGTGCACTTTGGCATCTTTTTATGAGGCGGAGAGGTATGAAGATGATGAAAGAGTGGTCGGGTCAAAGAGGGGTCACTTGGCATGATCTTCCACATAAGTTCTCCTGCATGAAAACTAGTCCGACACTTCACCATAGATATCACATCACATGAATGAACCAAATGAAATCCATATATCAATCAAGTAACTCCACAAACATTAAACGTTCCATGCTTGCTCGGATCATAATTCAATCAAACCAACACATTCCCAAGGGAGGTGACGAGCATGTAAGAAGTCACTCGTTGATACCACATAGCATTTCATCACAGCATATCATCTTGTATTTGTCAAAGATAAGCAATTTCATTCAATATGGTAAAGATTGAGTCAAAACACGCTTTTTGGACAAGAAACATCAAATCTGGGCAAAATTGGCCAAAAAGGTGCCACATTGCACTAAATCACATTCAAACACAATTTTAGGTAAAAAGCAAGTAAATCCTAGCTAAAACATGCAAAAATTAGCAAAAAACTACATGAGATGCAATGCATGGCTGAAAAAGCAAAAATTTTGAAAAATTACTCAAAAATGCATAAATCAACTACATGTCATGCAAAGATGCAAAAATAGTAAAACTAACTAGATGGAAGAGGAACAAAAACAGTAAAACTAACTAGATGGCAGAGGTGATATCAAAATGACAAAAAGAGAGAAAGAGTGGTGCATACCACCCTACCCACCCCAAACTTTAGAATCATGCTGTCCTCGGCATGAAACTATAGTTTAGGGGAGATAGGGGAAGAATCAAGGTTGCGGTGGTTGGTCCGACATCTGCGGAGGATCTGGAGGAGGAGCTGAGTCTGGAGCTGAGCTTGATGGAGGATGCTGGTAATAGTGCCCCCACTAGTCGTCCTGGGGTGGAGGATACGCCTGTGGATGTCGAGCTATACCACCCCAAAAGTCTGCACCCCATTCGGGGTTTCGTGCTGCCTGGGCATGTTGGTATTGGTACAAGTGGTTGATCTGATATTGAATGTGTTGTTGATCTTGCCACATGTACTGCTGGACAAGCTGCATGTCGCCTTGAGTCTTCTGAATACTCTCAAGGTGCGCCTAGATGGTAGCCATGTCATAGGTGTTCCCTGAGGGAGGTTGCAGCTGGGATGTCCCCTCATCCCTCCTTCTTGTTCTTTGGGGCTGCCTTTGTTCTGCATTTTCTTGCTCCTGCCCTTGCACATTAGATTCAGCAACGTCTTCATGTGCGGCAGTGGCTTCCCTTGTATATGTCTCTCGTGGGTGTTCTTGTTGCCATTTGAAAAGTTTTTTCTTTCAAATTGAAATTAATTCCCAACGCGGAAAGAAGAGGCGCCGCGTGGTATGGCAGCTCGAGCTCAAAGTCCGGCACACTAGTAGTAAGATATATCATCTTCTTTTCCTTTATCTTTATAGTGTGTGAGTGCACCAAGTAGTTGAGGTCAACAAACTCTGCCTCAAGTGCGTCATGTAACCCCGAGATATCGTATCCCAGCGCTAGTGCAATCGAAGTCACAAACCCACCCATGACAAAGGGTTTTGTGCTCTTGTAGGGTATGGACTTCATATGATCAATCAATAGAACACCAAGGTCGAGGTGCTTCTTGAGGTACATCGATATCAAGACAAACATATCTTTTTGTGAAATGGAGCCTTGATTATCATACCTCCCTACAATTGTGTTTGCCACGACCTTCTGCACATAGTGCATCATTGGATTGCTTATGGTGGCTGTTTTTTATCTTCCTGCGTCGTACACGCCGCTGCCTGTGATTGTCTCCCAGAAATAGGCATAATCCAGTTCTTTCACCTTCTCTAACAAGCTGTCATCCATCTTGACGGCCTCTTCAGGACTTGCAGCAAATATCTCATTCAGCTCAGTGGAAGTGAGGGTGTGCACATTGCCCATTATGGCAAATTTGATTGCGTCACAACCCCTCACTTTAGTCCTTTCGAGAGTAGCGAAGAATTCTCGGGTCAAGGGGACGTAGGTTGGTTGTGGTGTGAAAAGGATATCCCACAACCCTATTCTCTTTAAGTTCCTTTCCACTGCCTCCTTGATCCCTAGATCATCGATCACTTTCTGAGACTCGTACTTGGTGGTGACGACTCGCCTCGTCATGCACTCGGGGTAGATAATATCAACCTTCTTTTTCTTGTGTCCTCTACCATAGGACACCCCCATCGGTGCTTTGCCCAGGGTCTTCTCTCTGTCCGCCTCCAAATATGTCATAACATCTCCTTCCAGCTCCAGTTCCACCTCTTCCTCCTCGCTATCTTGTTCTTCCTCCATCGCATAGGATTGCGACCCCGAGCTGGTGTCAAAATTGTACCAGTGGGCCGACTGCTCCTCGTCGTGCTGCAATTGCCGTGAGGGTTGCGGCTGCACATCACGTCTTGCCGCCGCGCTGGATGTCGAGTGGCGGGGTGGTGCGGGCTTTGGAGGCATCCTGGATGAGGACGGCGCCGCTTTAGATCTCTAGTTTCTTTTTGCGGCCGCTGGCTCGATCTCATCAATGAGGTTGTCCATGTCGACCCCCATGGACTCTTCCTCTTCTTCGTCCTCCCCCTCGTAGGTAGCGTCTGTGATGTGATGGCTATCGGATGAGCGGGAGTGTGATCCGCTCACCGATTGTGACCGGCAGAGGGAGTGGTGGGCGGAAGCGGTAGGTGATGGGGTGTGGGATGGAATGGACACATCGGAGGAGACATTTTTAGAACACCGTTTCCCTCCGATGAGGATGTTCGTCCCCTTTGTGATAGTCTTCCCAATCTTCTTCATTGCGTAAATGGAGGTGAAAGTGGTGTAGGATGGAGATTTTTGGATTTGGTGGAGAAGGTGGTGTGGATGTGGTTTTGTGGGTGGAATGGAAGGATAGTGATGTACGGATGGTGGTTAAATGATTAGTGGTGGATTTGGGCGAGAATGAAAGGGTTTTTTTGTGGAGGTTTTGTGTAGGGGAGTTGCTGGGAAGAATGGAGATGGAAATGGAGATGGAGATGCGATTGGGAGAGATTGGACGGTGGGAATGGGAGAGGGATGGTTGGGGATCGATTTGGGATGGATTAGGGATCAAAAGGAGGTGGTTTTGGGGGTTGGAGGTGACAAACGGGGGAGCACGGAACCGTTTTCCACCGCCACGGTCATTTTCTGAAGGTGGAAGACGAAAGAATGAGGGGGAGGATCATTTTTGGACGCTTAAAAGTATATTTTTTTCCTGAACCGGGTTCGGCCACGGTCGTGGCAGGGGGCCACGGTCGTAGCCAGGGTTGGGTAGCATGGTCGTGGCGGGTGCCACGGTCGTGTTGTCGATGAAGAACCCCCCAGTTTGACCTCGCCACGGTCGTGGCGGCCAGCCACAGTCGTGGCTTTGTCCTCATGCCACGGCCGTGGTCTACTTGCCACGGTCGTGGTTGGTCTTCAAAACAACCTGTAATTTCAGCCAAATTGCAGCATAAATTCCCACGGTCGTGGCCTGCCTTCTTTAACACGGCCGTGGTGAGGACCACGGTCGTGGGCAGTCTCCTTCACCACGGTCATGGAAGATCGCCACGGTCGTGGCCGATCTTCAAAACAACCTGTAACTTTGGCCAATTTGCAGCAATAATTCCCACGGCCATGGCGAAGGGCCACGACCGTGTTTGGCCAAGAACACCACGGTCGTGGTCTGTCTCCACGGTCATGTTGGGGTTGTTTCTTCAGTTTTCAAACTTTAAAACTTGAGCTTTCAATTTTATTTGTTCTTTTTGCCACAACTATGACTGAATGACCACGATTAACTTCTAGATCCTCTCTCTCTAATGTCTATCACCTGCCATCATCAAAACTCAAACAAAAATTGTAAAGCACAAGTGTGTGTGTGTGTATTTGTGTAAAACAAAACTAAAGTATCAAAAGAAGGGTTCGAGAATCTCAAACCACGTGGGTTTCCTCCCACTAGCGCTAAATTTAACGCCTTCAGTCAGGCTTATTGATTGTTGGACTTTTTCACTTTTTCGGAATCTTCAAAAGATCCTTGTAGTAAATCCCTTTTTCATCCTCATCCAAGCATTCTTCTTCCTCGGATTCTTCTTCTATAAGCATGACAATATTGAAATCTTGGTTGGCCTTGTCTGGGCCGACCTCAACAACAGATTTTAGACTTTGCCCATTAACGGTGAATTCCTTAGCTCCTTCTTTTACACAAATGATCACTACCCCGGATGGGTACACCTTCTTGACAAGGTAGGGACCTTCCCATCTAGAACGAAGCTTTCCGGGAAAAAACTTCATCCTTGAATTGTATAGAACGAAGCTTTCCGGGAAAGAACTTCATCCTTGAATTGTATAGCCATACCCATTTGCCGGGCTCAAACTCTTTCTTCTTTATGATCTTGTCATGTAGAAACGTGGTTCTTTCCTTATAGCTCTTTGACATTTCATATGCTTCATGCCGCATTTCTTCTAGCTCATGCAATTGAAACTTTCTTTTCATTCCGGCTTTCTCTTCATTGAAGTCCATCTTCTTCAAGGCCCAAAGTGCCTTGTGTTGAATCTCAACCGGCAAATGGAAACTCTTACCATAGACAAGCTTGAATGGTGTAGTGCCAATCGGGGCTTTATATGCAGTCCTATATGCCCATAAAGCTTCATTGAGTCGAAGTGACCAATCCTTGCGGTCTGGTCGCACCGTCTTCTCCAAAATGAGCTTTATCTCCCGATTTGCCAACTCAACTTGACCACTCGTTTGAGGGTGGTAAGGAGTAGCTACACGATGGTTAACTCCATGTCTCTTTAGCAGCCCTTCAAAGGTACGGTGGATGAAATGACTCCCGCCATCACTAATCATAGCCCTTGGAACACCAAAACGGCTAAAGATGTTGGATTTCATGAAATCACACACCACCTTATGATCATTTGTACTTGTTGCCACAACCTCAATCCATTTTGATACATAGTCTACGGCGACCAAGATGTAGACATACCCGAAAGAAGAGGGGAAAGGACCCATAAAGTCAATCCCCCAAACATCAAACACTTCTACCACAAGAATATGTGATAGAGGCATCATGTCCCTCTTTGAAATGGTGCCCACTTTTTGGCACTTGAAGCAACCTTTGCAAAAGTCATCAGCATCTTTGAACAATGTCGGCCAGTAGAATCCACATTGAAGAACTTTGGCGGTCGTGCGTTTCCCTCCAAAATGGCCTCCACACACTCCGGAATGGCACATAGATAAGACTTCTTGCTGCTCCATCTCCGGAATGCACCTCCTAATGAGTTGGTCTAGACAATACTTAAAGAGGTGAGGGTCATCCCAAATGTAGTTCATTACCATAGCAAACAATCTCTTGCTTTCCTCTCTTGTCCACATGCTCAGTATCCTCCCGCTGGCTAGGAAATTCGCTATGTGCTTGTACCATGGCTTTTGGACAGATGAGACTAAGAGGATTTGTTCATGTGGCATTGTCTCTTTGATTGGACTTGTCATATCAAAAGGTCCATCAAGGCGGGAGAGATGATCTGCGGCACCATTTTCTATTCCTTTCTTATCCACAATTTCTATGTCAAATTCTTGGAGTAACAAAATCCATCGGATCAACCTTGGCTTTGAGTCTTTCTTGGACATGAGATACTTCAACGCAGCATGGTCTGTGTAGATTGTCACTTTGTTTTGCAAGAGATACGGCCAGAACTTGTCAAGAGTGAAGATCATCGCAAGCAACTCCTTCTCGGTAGTCGTATAGTTTCTTTGAGCATCGTCTAATGTTTTGCTTGCATAATAGATCGCATGAGGAATTCGGCCAATGCGTTGACCCAGCACAGCCCCCACTGCCATATCGGATGCATCCGTCATGATCTCAAACGGCAAAGAGAAATTCGAGGGCTGCATGATAGGAGCAGAAATAAGCCTTTCTTTCAAATGATTGAAGGCTTCCACACATTTGTCATCAAACTAAAATTCGACGTCTTTCTCAAGCAATCGACAGAGTGGTCTTGAGATTTTGCTAAAATCCTTGATAAAGCGCCGATAGAAACCTACATGTCCCAAGAAAGATCAAACATGTCTTACGGTGGAAGGAAGGTCGAGTGTAGAGATAAGGCCCACCTTGGCCTTGTCAACTTCAATCCCATCTTTAGAAACTCGATGTCCCAGTACTATACCCTCAGGTACCATGAAATGGCTCTTTTCCCAAGATAGAACTAAGCAAACTTTCACACATCTTTCTAGAACAGCAGCTAGATGTAGCAAGCACTCATCAAAGGTTTTCCCAAAAACTGAAAAATCATCCATGAAAACTTCAAGTGACGGATCAAGCATGTCAGCGAAGATCGAGGTTACACATCTCTGGAAAGTGGAAGGGGCATTACACAACCCAAATGGCATCCTCCGATAGGCAAATGTACCACTTGGACAAGTGAATGTCGTCTTTTCCTGATCCTCCGGATGCACAGCAATCTGAAAATATCATGAGTATCCGTCAAGAAAATAGTAGAAGCTCTGCCCAACCAATCTCTCTAAAATCTGATCAAGAAATGGAAGTGGGTAGTGATCCTTCTTTGTCTTTTCATTGAGCTTCCGGTAATCAACGCACATTCTCCACTTGGATTGCTCTCTCACCGGCATAAGCTCACCATCGACATTTTTTGCAACTGTAATCCCGCCCTTCTTGGGCACAACTTGGATGGGACTCACCCACGTACTGTCTGAAATGGGATAGATGATCCCTGCATCAAAAACTTAACAACCTCTTGAGTTACAACATCCTTCAACTTTGGATTTAGCCTTCTTTGCATTTGTCGGGTCGGTCTCGCATCTTCTTCTAAGTATATCTGATGCACACAAATAGAGGGGTCAATCCCTCTCAAGTCAGCAATAGACCATCCAATGGCTTGGATGTTCTTCCTCAAGACTTCCATCAAGGCATCTTCTTGCTCAGAAGAGAGAATGGAGGAGATGATCACTGGGAGGGTGTCATTTGATCCAAGGAAAGTGTACTTTAATCCTTCAGGAAGTTTCTTCAACTCAAGAACGGGGGGTGCTTCAAGGGAGTTCTTCAAAGGTGCAGAAATAGAAGGAAGGTTCTGACTTGCAGCCACTAAGGCTAGCTCACACTCTTCATCATCTTCATCATCATCGTCAGGGAACTCAACAGTTGGTTCAATACATATACCTTGGGTGGCAGTCTCAATCCACGTAGGCAGGAACTCTTCAACAATCTCATCTAGGCATTCCACCAAATAACAATCTTCTTCGGTGGCCCCTATCACTTCAGCTGTAGTAGAAGACTTGAAGATGTTCAACCGGATCTTCATGTGCATGAATGTAACATACATGGTCCCTATCCTCACATGGATCACGGCATCAGCTGTGGCTAAGAAAGGTCTCCCCAAGATGATTGGCACCTTTCTAGCTTCCTTTTCCATATCAAGAATGATAAAATCGGCTGGGAAGAAGGCAGAAGTATCCTCATCAAGACGGACCAGCACATCATCCACACGCCCTTTATGCGTCTTCACAGATCGGTCGGCCAACTATAGAGTGCAATGGGCTGGCCTCAACTCCCCCATTTGGAGCTCAGTAAACAGATCATACGGCATCAAGTTTACGCTAGACCCTAAGTCAAGAAGAGCCTGGTCTATGCGATGTACCCCGATGTAGCATGAGATGATGGGAGCACCGGGGTCTTTTCTTTTCCGGGGGATGGTGTGTTGGAGAATGGAGCTCACTTGCTCAGTGAGCTTGATCTTCTTAGGCGTCCTCCCTGTTGTCTTTCTTTTGAAGGTGCACAATTCTTTAAGGAACTTTGCATAGGACGGAATTTGCTTGACTGCATCTAGAAGAGGTACGTTGATTTTCACTTTCTTGAAGATCTCCAAAATATCATCTGCATGCTTCTTCTTTTTCTTTGCAACAGAAGGCTCCTCAAGTGCATCAGGATATGGAGGGAGTTGGGAACCCAATCGGTCCAAATCAACAGTATCATCCACTGGTATCACTGGAATCACAGTATCACGGCTCGATATCACAGTACCAATGCTTGGCGTCACGGTATCAACACTTCCTCTTATCACAGTATCATCAATATGCATCTCAGTATCAACCTGCTCTGCCTCAGTGTCATCTCTGCCAACAACTATACCCTGGGGCCTCTCCAAGGTCCTGCCACTCCTCAATGTGGTCACTGCCTTCACATGCTCATGGGTGGTAGGAGAGAGAGCTTGTGGAGGTGGTTGTGGCTGTTGGGGTGATGGAGGCCTTTGGTGAGGAGAGTTGGGATTTTGAAGAATGAATTGGGGTTGTGGTTGTTGTTGTGGTGGGGGTGGTATTGTGGAGGTGGTTGTTGGTAGGTGTGAGGTGGAGGTGGAGCATATTGATAATTGAGCGGCGCTTGAGGAGGTGGAGGAGCATAGGGGTTTGGTGGGGCTTGGTAAGATGGTGGAACATAAGCACTCGAAGTGTTCCCTAGAAAAACCCCATCATTGTTCAGATTTGGTAGTGGTTGTGATGGAAGTCTACCTTCTTCCCTTCTAGCCAAAGAGAGAGAAATTTGGTCCAACCTCTGCTCAAGACGGTTTATAGATTGCCCATGTGCATTGACGTCTTTTTTTACTTCATCTAGGCTCCTTAGCCTTCCTAGTACCTCGTCCTCAAACTTGGAGCTGTAGCATGGCTTTTGCTGCCCCTGCCCTTGCCCTTCCTTGTTCTGTTGTTTCCAGGAGAAGTTGGGGTGGTTCCTCCACTCGGGAGTGTAGGAACTGGATATTGGACCCTGGTTGTTGCGGCCACCAAAGGAATGTAAAGCGTTGACTTCCTCGTCTACAGTATCCACAGCCATAGCGGGTTGGCTAGAAGAGCCACCCACTTGATTCTTCATCATTCGCATCATATCAGCCATCATTTTCATCATATCAGGGTCAGTGGCATTGCGTGCGGGAGCCACGGAGGAAAGGGGAGGGGTGTAGTTCCGGCCGCAATGTCCACCTTTAGTGGAAGCTCGGTGGCGTGAATTCTCAGTGAGATGCTCAAACAGAGGCCATGATTCCTCGGGTGGCTTTGCCATGAACGTGCCCCCGCAAGAAGAATCGATGTTGTTTTGGCTTTACTCCTCAAGCCCAGTGTAGAAGGCCTGAACTAGCTGCCAAAGAGGAACCTCATGATGAGGGAAGTCACGAAGCAGCTTCTGGAACCTCTCCCACGCCTCGTGGAAGGGCTCGTTGTCTTTCTGGGCAAACGATGTGATGCATCTTCTCATGTAGGATAACTTGGCGATGGGGAAGAACTTCTTGAGAAACTCATTCTTCACCTCATTCCAAGTGACCAACTCTAGCCTCGAGACGTACCACTCCTTGGCCTTCTCTTTGAGGGAGAAAGGAAAGAGCGTCCTCCTGATTGAGTCGTCGGTGGCGGCAGGCGTGCGGAAGGTAGAGCACGTTTCAAGGAACGCGTCTATGTGGTGGTAGAGGTTCTCGTTCTCCATACCGAAGTA
This sequence comes from Alisma plantago-aquatica, assembly GCA_963693085.1. Classification (NCBI taxonomy): domain Eukaryota; kingdom Viridiplantae; phylum Streptophyta; class Magnoliopsida; order Alismatales; family Alismataceae; genus Alisma; species Alisma plantago-aquatica. The sequence goes on along the minus strand of OY856409.1, from coordinate 368,181,848 downwards.
TGTCGGGAGAAGCCCCAAGAGTGCTGGCGGGATGGAGAACTTTTGACCTGGCATCTGGTCAACTAGAGTGGTGATGGGGGAGTTGTAGTTCCCCGACGTGAAGTACTCGTGAAGCGGGCGATGTGGTAGTGGAGGTGGAACCTCCGGTGGTGGGTTGTTCTCAGCCATCTCGGCCTCTCGGTGTAGGTTGTGGCGAGTTTGACATCTTCTTCTCCCAATCTCGGGGTCGTAAACCACCAAGTTGGTGCAAGTCGAGCGCATGCTACGCATGCACAGTTGTCACCTGCGCAAGTCACAAACAAAAAATAAGGAGCCAAGTTAGCGAACCAATATGCAAGAGTAACACAAAGAATAAATAATAGCAATGGTGAGGGCAAAAGGAAAGGCTAAGCTACACTATCTAACTAGGTCGAGTGCCTCTATCCCCGGTAACGGTGCCAAAACGCTTGGTGCGCTCCCGCTAGAGGGTTGCAACAAGTGCAATCCACGAGGTCGGGAGGCACGGGATGATGGGATCTTTGCTTTCGATATTTGTATGGTCCCACACTAACTACCTACGTCTACTAAGACACTACGCCCACAAGCGCACGGGGTCGTGTCATAGTATAGGTGAGGCGGCAAGTACGGGGTCGATCCGTGGAGATAGAGGGGGCGCTAGAGTTAGATGGAGTGAGCTACGTTCCTAGTGCGGAGAGTAAGGTTTTTAGGGTTTTAAGGTTGATTGGTTGATTACACTAATGAGCAAGTAAGAGATGCGAGAAGGAAACTAAATTATGGAAGAGCAAGCAAATTAGTAAACTAAGCTATCAAACTAACTAAGCTATCAAACTAACTAAGCAAGAGCAAGGAGGGCTACACTACTCTAGCAAGGCAAGAAGTAATTAAGAACTAAACTAACCACTAGTAAGAGCAAGAGCCTAAGTTAACACTAACTAGCAGAACTAGGCAATTAACTAAGGTAACTAAAGAAATTTGAACTACACTAGCATTAGCAAGCAAACATAGCAATTAAGATTTTAAGCAAGAGTGATTAAGGTGGGTGGGCTGTTTGGGAAATGTCACTTTGATTTTAGTTGGGGGAGTTCATTAAACATGCATGGTGCTCAATTCATATCTAGATTACCAAACCAAACAATAAAGTCAATGCCAATAGAACATACCCTATACTACTAGTAGAAGACTAGGGTTAGGTGTAATTCTAATGGGATTGGCCAAATCTAAGTTTCTAGGGTAAGTGATAGTGAACAATTGAGGGTTGAGGGTAGAGATGGGAGTGGAGATGAGGGGATTTATCCTCATGCCACTAGCCACTCTAGCCTTTAGAAAGCCCTAGGCAATTGTTTCACCCTCACTTACTCTAGCTACTTAGAGCTCACACTCACTTGTAGAAGGAGGGGTGTGTATGTGGGGACAAGGGGGCTAGCTAGGGATCCACTAATTGGACCTAGGAGCCAAACCTAAGATAGCCACATATACTCCAATTCCTTCTAGAAGTTAAGTGTCATCAATCATCTCAAAGCAAGCAATCCACACAAAAAGCATAAACTACATGCAATAAAAATGGTAAATGAGATAGAAGCAAGGAGCAATCATCATAGATATGAATTAAGTTCATTACAAGAATCTATCCCCCAATTAACATGGTATCAAAGTAACATTTTAATCCCAAACAGCCCACCACAAGGGGGCTTAGCTATACATGATCAAACTAGGAACAAAGAAGAAGGGAAAGAGAGTAAGAAATGCCATGGATGCTTTATGTAGCTCGACCACCTTCACCTCCTTGCTGCTAGCCACGAACCTCCTCCTCTAAAGGTGCTAAAGGGCATGGAAATGGTGGAATGGATGGATAGAAACCTAGAGAAACTAGGTTTCTATGGTGGAAAAGAGTGGAAATTGGGTGGAAATGGGATTAAATGCAAGGAAGTAGGTGGATGGGAGTGATGGAGGCAAGGGAGAAGCTAGGTTGCGTCCAGGGGGTGCTCGCTCTCGAGCCCTAGAAGCAGCTAGTGCTTATATAGGAGCTAGGGCTAAGTGGGGGTAAAATAGGAAAAGCAGTGGAAAGTTGTATAGGGTAGGTGATCACTACGGTCGTGGTGGGTGTACCACGGCTGTGGTGAGGGTCGTGGGGACGACCGTGGGGTGGTGAACACGGTCGTGGGGTGAAGGAAGTGGTGAGATGGTGGTGGCCACGGCCGTGGCGGAGTGCCACGGTCGTGGTGGGTAGCATGCACCACGGCCGTGTGGCTTAACACGGCCGTTTTGGAGGAGTTGGAGGTGACCATGGGGAGGGGCCACGGGCGTCTTGATTGTCTTCGGCCACGGTCATGGCTTTCCAGGAAAATTCCCTGTTGGCAACTGACTTCTTGCAATTAATTCCCACGACCGTGGCAGGGTGCCACGGTCGTGTTCTCTTCTCCTGACCACGACCGTGTTGATGGCCACGGTCGTGTTGTCTTCAGTGACCACGGTCGTGGCTGGGAGGCCACGGTCATGGGCGATCTATGGAATTCCCTGTTGCAGCCTGTTGGACTTTGGCAATAAAGCCACGACCGTGGCTTTGTGGCCACGGCCGTGGTGAGGCTTGACTTCTTGATTTTGCTTCTTACTTTGTCAATTTCGGATGTCTTTGCTCGGGGATGATTCTTGGCCACTGGAGGTAGGTTGTGGGAGACTTTGGGGCCTTCTTTGGGTCCCTCCTTCTCTCTCTCCCATCTAATCATGGTCCAAGTACCTAAAAAATAGTGCAAAGAACATCCATAAGCATATTTGCAATGATAATCATATTGGGGAGAATAACATTTAATTCTAATGCATTTGAATGTGATAAAGGTATAAAATGACACAAGATACATCCCTAGAATAGGGTTGGATCACTTACCCACTTGATCGAGGAGCCTTCTGCCTTAACCAAGGGCTTACCCAGTCTTGCTCCAAGTCTTTGGCCTTGATCTTCACCTAGAGACTTCTTCCCTTGTTCTTCTTCACCTCTCTTAGCCAAGAGATAGAACCTTCATCTTCATGGTTGAAAAGAGAGATTGGGAGGTGGTAAAAGTGAGAGCCTCACAAGATATACATGTAGGGTTACTCTCTTACAAATCTCCTACTCACTCTAATGGATGTAGCAAGTGATTAAGCTTAGAGAGAGAGAGAGAGGAGGTTGTAGGATGCACTCAAATATAGACTAGGAACCTTATATAGAGTTTTGCATTGAATGTTCAACCTAAGAATGAAGCTTAAGGGGTCTTGTTTATATTTGGGGATGCCTCTTAGCTTTTGGGAACACTCAAGAACAAAAATAGCCATTTTGTGGCTTGCAATGGATATATTTTCAATTGTTGCAACTCCACAATGGCTAGAAACACTTTTCCATACTTTTTTGTACAGTGATATCGGTCGAGTTTCTATAAAGGTAACTCAACCGAATGAACTATGCGACAAAGCTAATTTGACCAATCGGTCGACCTTGTCCTGTTAGGAACTCGACTGATAGGTTAAATCAATTTTGTTCGAGTGTAGTGGTCGGTCGAGTTCTGAGTATAGGAAACTCGACCGAACCATGACATTCTCAAAATCCATCAAGGATTGGTCGAGATTGTAACTCGGTCTATAAAGTGTCTGTAATGAATTTTAGAAAATGTCATTAAAGTGCTTAAATATTTGATTTAAGTGCTCTTGATTTTTTCTAAGCTTAATTACAAGTCATACAATCATTACAAGTGATTTACAAAATGATTCTAATGGATTGACATCATATTCCAAAAATGTGCACTTGTATTGACTTTGACTTGTCTTTTCTCCAACTTGAGATGAGCAAGCTAGGGCATTTGGACTGTGTCTATACCTAACCTGAAATCCTCAAGTAGAGACACTAGACACAAATAAGTGGAACGGTTTAGTCATCATTAAAACAAGGATTTGGTCAATTTTGGACCTAGAGTCAACATTGACCTAGAGTCAGCAATGGGTCTACCGCAACAAGCTTGATGAAAGTGGGAAAGTGGTCAGGAACAAAGCAAGGTTAGTATCTCATGGTTACAACCTTAATTTCACTTGTATTTTGATAATTGAAATGCAATTATTTTAGTAAAAGAGACTTTATTGGAAATTTGTGTACCTTGTTTCAAAAGAATGATTTTCTTTGCAAATTTCATTTGAATGCTTAGTTTCGTGATTCCCATTATTTTATTAATCCAATAATAAATACAAGGAAAAGGGAGAGAAGAAAATCCCATAACAAGAAAAGACCAAAAGAAACTAGATAATAATTATATGTGCTTAAGAGAATTATCTAGAAAACGGCATGGACGGCCGTGATTATTTAGTTTTCAGTTGCACATGGTTTATAATAGAAAGAATAGCCAAAATAAAGAAAATAGAAAAGATAAAAGGGAAAAGGATGTATTTTAATGCATAATATGTGCCTTTTAAAGGGAATACTTGTATGTTAAGAAAAGATATCTTTCTTTTTGAGTTTCGGTCCCAATCTTTGCACACATCTAGATACAGTCATTAGAAACTTTCCCTTAAATTTGATATTAAAAGGATATATGGTTTGGGAGATATGGATTTTATTAAAATCCATAAAGTGGATGTTTAAACTTGGAATGTATTAAATGTCATGAAAAATACCTTCGATACTTGATCATACCCAGATTTTGTTTTCCTTAAGGGACATGTCAATTGTTGGATTCAAGATCCAACAGTGATGGCTCGTTGCCTACCTTGAGCCAAAAGGGGAATCTGGGAACAAAAATTTCAATTGGATTTCTCATACTTATATCTCTCTCTAATCCACAAGCAATCCTAGAAACCTTCCCATTGGTTTCAGAAGATGATTTCAAGTTTGTTACACCCTAGTTTTGTCCACTGCGGAAGGATTTTACTACTTTCCCCAAATTCGGGGGCTGCTTGGAGGTGAGCCCTTAAGGTCATGCCAATATAAGGCGTGAAGGTCCCCTTCGAGAAACCATGGTATTTCCGAAAGGAACTATGAATGATCATGGCTTGCTCTCTGCCTTCAATTCTAGAGCAAGGCTCTACAACTTCCTTCTCTACTCCTCCCTATGCTCCATCATAGTTCGATCCCCCCCCCCCCGATGTGGTCTTCTGCGGTCAATCAAAGACCATGGCTGAATCAGAAAAAGTGAGGCGGAGACAACAGCGCATTTGCATGATGCTTCAAGGCATAGCCACACAACATCAATGGCTCAGTTTACTACCAGTGAATTTGTCTTGCGAGCAGGAGATGTGTAGGAGGTTGAATATGAAACTCCGAGGAAAAGATTGTATTACCCCGGGCGTGAGGTCTAAACACATAAAGGAAAAAGTGGGCTTTCGCCTTAGTTCAACACTTGGATCGCATGGAGCAAGCTTCTCACATGGCCAAAGTTTATATGTCGGACCAGATCTGCGTGGATATTGTGAGTATCATTTAAATTATTATTGTGGCACTCTCCTACTAGCCCATCTCTAATAATATTGAATAAATCATAACTAATTACTGGTAACTCCGATTAAGACAATCTTTATATGAAAATTTATCAGGAGAACATGAAAAACACAAATAAAATATGTTTGAGACCTATATTTTCTTCTACTTCAAAAAATTACCCAAAGATACCATCTTTAACTTGTTTTTTTTTTTTGGTCGGCTAAACTCGTCTTGCTTTTTTTTCATTTTCTATAAAGGTGGTATATACAATGCACTCATTCCCAAAAGGATATGAGGAAAAGGAAAAGTAAAAAGCTGTACAAGAAAACTGTCTAAAGGGGAACAAAACCTCCAAGAGCCTACAAAGAATAAATAATAGACCACAGGACAGGAGCAAAGGGAAACCCAGAAAAAAAGAGCGAGAATATCCAAGGTCCCAGCTTCGCACAAAAAGAATCTACAGAACCTCCAGAGCATACTAAGAACAACCAGCAAAAGATAAGCTTCAGGGCTAGGAAGGCTCCATGAGGCATAAACTTCAGCAAGAACAACATCTGCAAACCACATCAAGCATGCATGCACGCCACAGGGAAACTGTCAAACCGAAGAACCAACACTCCTTCCATAGCAAAGCTCAACCACATGACCATAAATCCCCGGACAGAACATCCAGCTGGGTTGAGAGGGGAGCGTCGACATCCACACAGGATGGGGACTCGACCCTCTCAACCACCATCCAAGAAGAAGAGAGGAAAAACCACATGGATCAGCAAGTGCCCCTACTGCAGCAGCAAGGAACACACACAGAGCAAGCAAACTCTTCACATACATATAGGAACTGACCAGCAGGAAGCCTCATCAACAACACAACCAAAAGGATCAAGCAAATAAACCACCTCAACACAAGGAGAATGCAACAGCATACGCCCCCTTCTGCAGCAAGCAAAGACACCTACAGAGCAAGCCCTTCTCCATTCAGAACAGAACCATCCAAGAAGACCAAGCAGAACCAGCAGAACAGCAGCTCCCCCATCTAAAAAACCGACCAATAAGGTCAAACAGAACCAGCAGATCCGCCAAAGAAGACAACAACCAGCAAACTCCTCCAGCAACCGATCTAACTATCCACAACAGGAACGGCAACCTCCAAAGCATACCAAACAGCCAACCAGGAGGAACAAGCAGCCACAAGACAGAACTCATCAAAAACACAAACCTAAAACCTCCCACAGAAACAACAACACCAAATCACATAGATATCATCTTGACATCATTCTCAATCTCTTTCCAAAGGACATCAGGGTTCTTGTACCTATTATCATGCACTCTACTATTTCTTTCCCGCCAACAATGAAGCAAAATGATAGGTATAGCAATGCCATCTTTCAAACTCTTCAAATCCGCAATAGCATCCCAACTCCTGTGGATATCACTAACCAACCCCTTAGTCTTAGCCATCTCCCACAATCTAATGGAATAGCTGCAATTGAAGCTAATATGGTCAGTATCTTCATAAGCATTCATACAAAGAAAGCAGATAGAAGTAACAAGAATCCCTCTCCTTCTAATGTAATCAGAAGTAGGAAGCTTATTGTGGGTAGCCTTCCACATATGAAACTTAGAACTCATGTTACTTTTGCTTTGCCAAATCCACTTAAAGATCCTCTCTTCATTCTTCTTGATCCTAATACAATCCCAAAAGAATTTGAAATTAGGATTCTTGACACCCTTCAGCAAGATCTCATCTTCATTATCATTGCAAATAGGGACAGTTTCCAGAATCTCACGCAGCCTATGAGAATACCTAGAGTCTTTAACTTTCCACTCACCATTGGTGATAAACATACTCAAACGAGTATTCTTCAAGATACCAGTAGTAATAGAAATACTTTCGTCCAGAAAATCACTCAGAAACTTGCCTTTAATCCAAGGATCACCCCAAGTGTCAATGCTCTTTCCATTTCCCACCTTAAACTCAACCAACTTAAGAAGACAGCCCCTGCTCTGAATAATATTATTGAACAACCAGGAAAAGTTGGGAGAATTCTGTACTCTCCAAAAAGACTCTCTCTTGAGATACTTTTCATTAATCCATTTGACCCATAACAAATCTTTTTCCTAGCAATATCCCAAGCATTCATAGCAAGATAAGCATTCACAACTTCCTTACTTTTCCTTACACCCAGACCTCCTTCCTTCTTAGGTAGAGTGACATCATCCCACTTAATAAGGTGCATGTTGGCTTTATTATCAGAATAGCCCCAGATAAAATTCCTGCAGATCTTGTCAATCTCATCAAGAGTAGAACACGGAATAGGAAACGCCATGGCCCAATAAAGATACATAGAGGATAAGGTAGACTTAACCAATTCAACCCTCCCAGCCAGAGACAACAACTTAGCCTTCCATCCTTCCATACGTTTCTTAAGCCTGTCCACCAGCTTCTCACAATGTTTCTTGCTCAACTTACCATAGAAAAGAGGTAGCCCCAGGTATTTAGTATCATCCATATTGCCCATCTTTATGCCAAGGATATTAGAAATCTCATCACCATCATCGTTCACACCCATGATGATCATGCTCTTGTTACTACTGACGTGGAGACCAGACATAGAGCCAAAACTGTCAAGAAGCATCCTAATACCTTCCGCATTAGTAACATCAGCCCTGGTAAAAATCATCAGATCATCAGCAAAAATAAGATGCAAACATTTCAGATTCTTAGAAATATGAGCAGGGGAAATCACAAGATCTCTCTTCATCAACTCAGAGAACCCTTGCATAGCTATTGTGAACATGTAAGGTGCTATAGGATCACCCTGCCTAACACCATTAGAGGGAAAAATAGTTCTTGTAGCTTCACCATTAACAAGCACCTGGTAAGAAGAAGTTCTAAATATCACTTCAATCCAACGAATCCATTTAGGAGAGAAACCCATTTTGAACATAATAGAGAAAAGATATTTCCAGCTCACAGAATCATAGGCTTTGGAGATATCAGCCTGGATACACATACACCTAGCATTCTGTTTTTTAATATCACTGATGATCTCATTAGTGAGTAAGATAGCATCTTTAATACTTCTTCCCTTCACAAAAGCACACTGATTCATATCAATAATAGTAGGAAGACAAATCCGCAGCCTATTCGTCAGAATCTTGGAAATGAGTTTATAGAAGACATTGCACAAGGCAATAGGCCTCCAGTTAGTGATAAGATTGGAATCAGAGCCTTTAGGCAGAAGAGTCAAAAATGTCCTATTAGCTTCCTTAAGCATGCTCCCATTCAAGAAAAACTCGCTAACCGCATTAAACACATCATCCCCAATAGTCTTCCAGGCAATCTTAAAGAAAAACCCATTAAAACCGTCAGGACCAGGACTTTTATCATCATTTAACTCATGAACAACATCATCAAGCTCTTTTCTCGTGACCATCCTAGTTAACATATTGTTCTGCTCATTAGATAACCGAGGCCCACTCCAATCACCAACCCAAACATGCCCTTGGTCAACCTTGCAGAAAAGATCTTCATAAAAACCAGCAATGTAATCTCTAATCACATCATTATCTTTAGAGATATCATCCCCAATACTAAGGCAATTGATAGTATTTCTTACCCTTCTCGTTTTAAGAGAGGAATAAAAAAACTTAGAATTGGAGTCCCCTTCTTTAAGCCACTGAACTCTAGACTTTTGCCTGTACAGAGCTTCCTCCTTGTCCAACGCCTTCCTGGCCTCCTTTCTAAGAGCATTAGCTTTTGCTCTCAAGATATCATCAGTAGGGTTCATATCCGACAGATTTTGAGCGTCCAAAGCAGCCATATTTGCAGCCATAGCATTATCATGCACATTACCGAAAATATTCCTGTTCCACACCTTGAGATTATTCTTTAAATTATCCAGCTTTCTGTAGAGCTTGAACATAGCATAACCTTCAATCTACAGCCCCCAACTTTCTTTCAGAATGTCTTGAAAATCACTATGATTTCCCCAACTGTTAATAAATCTAAAAGGCGTTCTAAACTTCCTCGATTCTCCAATAGATAACATGATCCTTCTATGATCGCTGATCGTATTAGAAATAGACTCACCATGGAATCTAGTAAATCTCCTCAGAAACTCTTCATTATAAAGAACTTTGTCAATCTTCGAGGCAATAAACTTGTCCCCTTCTTGCCGATTATCCCAGGTGAAAAACGGCCCATTTAACTCCATCTCCATAACGCAATTATCTAAAACAAAGTCATTAAAGTCGTCCATGGACTTCTTGGTATGAGGTTGAGTACTGATTCTCTCTTCATTCTTCCTAACCGCATTAAAATCTCCAATGATCACCCAAGGGCCAGAAGAATTCAGATTACTGACTTCAAGATTCCTCCAAAGAGTGGCTCTATCATAATCACCATTATGCCCGTAAACAGCAGAAACATTCAAAGAAATGTCATCCTTTTCAACATTAAAGTGCACGACCTGATCCCCTTCACTGATTTTAGAAACACTGCAAGACTCCTCTCTCTGCAGAACAACAACTCTGCCTAGAGCATGAGATCTGCTATTCGACATCCACTTGAAATCAGCAAAAAACTTATTCATCACTTTCTCTATCTTATTACTTCTTAATTTAGTTTCAACAAGGACAAAAATATCACATTTTGCCCTCCTGACCTCCTCCTGGACACTTAGGAGTTTGTTGCTAATTCCCCTAACATTCCAGGAGGATATCGCTAAATGAGTCATTTAATAAACTCGGCTGTTGGACTGGTAGCCTCAGTACTTTTTGAAGTCATAGATAACTCTCTATTGACAGGAGAATATTTTGAAGAAGATTCAACAATAATACCAGTGTTCAACTTCCCCTGACATCTAGGCGGAGCCTTTTGGAAATTAATTGCAGCACTAGATGAAGCCTGGGAACTAGATTCACTATCTGGCGATTTCATTGCAGAAACATGGGTCGGATTTGGAGTAGAAGGACCTGAACCCTGGTTTCCAGTATCAACGACTGTCATTCCTTCATCTTTATTAACTTCCTCTGATAGCTTCAAATCTTCTATAGCTGGAACACTCTTGGATAATCTCTCTTTCTTCTGCAACTTCTCATTATCATCAGTGATTTCCTCAACAACAAAAAAGGCATCCTCTTCAGTACTGTTTCTCTGTTCTTCATCTTCACGAACTGTAATATGATTTACCTTAACTTCCCAAACCTTCCTCTGAGTTCTGAACCCTTTTGCGTTTCTTTTCAGGGGGGAGTAACTTCTCTGCAATCTCCATGTCCCAGAAAACCACAAACTCTACACTTGTGGGGAATCCAGTCATAAGACAATGAAACCAGATGCTCATCTCCCTCATCGCTCATCAGAGTGACAGATTTTGGAAATTTCGCATTCCTATTCATAATGACCAATATGCGAGCAGCTTCCACGCATCTCATAGAGAATGTTCCTTCATCCATTTTTACTGGGACACCCAAAAAAGACCCAATCTGCTCAAAGGATTTAGCATCCCAGAGTTCAATAGGTAGATTCCATATATTAACCCAAATCGGGACATCTTCCAGAATAGTCTTCTGCTGTTTTTCACCCAAGCGCCATTTCTTCAGAACAACAGGTCTGTTCATAACATACCAGTCACTTCTCAGAACTCGTTCCAGATCTTCTATTTCAGAGAACTTAATAAGAAAGAATCATTCCCCTCTGTCAAACAGTTCAAACTTACCATTGATATCCCATATATTCTCAAAGTGTTCCGCCAGCCTTGGGATGTAAGGTCGGAAATCCACAACGTAGCCCATTAAACACCTGCTCCATTTTTCCGCATTCTCCAGAGCTTCCTTTCTAGGGTACACCAGTTTACCATCACGGATCTCAATTTCCCTCGCCTTCAGTTCTCCTGGCTTTCCGCTATGAGTAGGCTTGAGCTTCTCCCATTTCTCAGATGCGACCGCTGGTTGTAGAACTGAATCAGTAGTATCACCTCCAGCATTGCTTCCGAGACCACGAGCTGAGATGAAATTGGGTACTCGGCCGATCCCCGCCGCCGTCTCCTCTGTCGCCTTCAAAATCGCCACTTCTCGCGGAACCGGGGTAGCGGAAGCCATCTCCCGAGGAGGTATTCTTTAACTTGTTTAAAGCATTAAAATCTTAATTTCTAAGTTTTGATAATCTTAATGCATTCAATGGATCTTAATAATCAAGAATTGGTCTTTTTGGATAAAAAGGACAACTTGGATCTAGTTTGAGATTAACAACCCATTAATTGATGAATTAGGGTTTCCTTGAGATTAAAAGTACAAATAGTGATAAGATTAGGGTTTTTCAACCCAAAAGGCATGAAAAGTGAGGATTAGGTTTAGGAAACCAAAACCCTAACTTGGACCTAAGTCAATCTGAATGATGAGTTTTAGATAGAATAATGATACATGGGTGTTATGCTTTAACGTTTAAAATAATTTCTTGGTTACTTGTTCGGTTATTCCTGATTGCTCCTGCATGTACATCAAGTTACTTTTGATCAGGATATGTGGTTATACCTATGAATAACCACATTAGTTTCATGGTGTTTCACCAAGGTTTGCCATATTTCTTGAAATTAAATGCTTGCATGTTTATTTAGTTCCTGTAAATTTTAAAGTCACTATGGCTATCACAAATTATGCTTATAACTTGCTCAAATTGTGCATACCAACTTTGGAGATTTGAATGGAATGAAATGAAAAGTCATGGTGATGACTAAAGACCAAGACCCATATTGGGAAGGTCGGACTAGGCCCCAGATTGGGAAGGTTATATAAGGTCAGACCAGGCCCCAGATTGGGAAGGTAATATGAGGTCAGGCCCCATATTGGGAAGATCAACATGGCACCTGACTCCAGATTCAGAGGTGGTCAACATAGGAACTTGACTTCAAATTGAGAGGTGGCCTACCTACAGTCCATTGTAGGGACAAGACCCTAACAGAGGGTATCCTAGAGGTTGAATAAAACATGTTGAGAAGTTATGAAGATAATGATTTTTTTTTATTTTGTAACAAATAATTGTTGTGATTATGTTGTTTCAAGTACATGTAAACATTTTGGTTCCCCCAGATACCAATGTAACTTGTTATACTAATCGACTATTTTGTTTGTCAACATTTTAGGATAATCTACTATTCTGTAAGTATGATGAAATCGTATATCCAAAAAAAAGGCATAAAATGAAGAGACATTAATGTAATCATGGAGGTTATAGTTACATAGCTTTCATTTTCATGTTGCAACTTTAGATATGCAGATCATGTAATTCCTTAGTGGAATATGTTGTATCAAACTCCTTTTTTATCAGAGAAATTTATTAATTATTTCTTATTATTTGCTAAACCTTCGATCATGTAATGAAGGTAATGGCCCTTGCCCTCTCGGTCTACCTGAATAAGGGATAATAGGGGGAGGGGGTCGTTACATTTGATATTAGAGTTGGTTTACCAATTAACCTCTAATAATTATTAAATTAGAGTTCTATAGGGTCCAAGGGAATTATTAGAGTGTTTTCCAAACATAATGGTGTCTAGAGAGGACCGTGATCCAGAGACTGGCAATATTTTCCTCCACACCGCTAGTCGTCTTACGAGGACTCTGGGACCCGTGCATCTGGCCTAGCCAAAGTTAGAGGACTTTACTCGAAATAACATATCTCTAGGATTTCTCATCTATTTTCATTACTTCTCTACCCCCTTCACTCACCAGACCCTGGGTACCTATAATTTCTCTCTTTATCCCTTATGAGTACTAGGGTTAGGAAATTAGGGATTAAGACTTCCCCTGCCAAATAATAAAAGCAGACATAATGATAAAGAAAAAAGGTTCTATGAGTTTCTCCCTTATAAAGGTAAATCATAGATGAAACTAGGGTTGGTTTGGGAAACAACCATAGTAGGTCAAGAGAATCGCAAAAACCTAAGGTGCGGGTGGTATTCCCTAACATCAACCCTAAACCTTAATTTTGGGGTATGAGAAAGGTAGGAGAAAATAATAATAACCCCACCTTAATAAACTTTAAGCAGTGGATAGAGAAAGAGAGAACCTGTTAAGTGGGGATACCTATAACATACCAGATCTTGGACCCTACCCTGGAAGTTTGACCTTTTGGGTTTATCCAAACAAGGTTGAGGTTAGAGTGATCCTAATAATCTAATGCATGAATAATGTAATATAATATGTCATATAATTCATTTGGTGATAATAAGATGATAAATAACCTAATTGGATGCATAATGAAGTTAAGGGCCTCTAATGGGCCAGATGACAAAACCCATGTAATAAAACCTCAAAATAAAGAATGGACTTCAAATTCGTAATCTACACATCAAATTAAGCCTACACGTCAATTTTCATCTAGTTTGGACAACTTGGATATAATATGAGAGAGAAACTGCCTAAAAGGTGTAATTAATAAATAAATGTAATTCATGACACCAAAAGTTGGAGATAATACCAAATTCATATTCAACACACTTAAGATTACTTGTGGATGAAGTTTCACCTAATTTGGACAATCCTATTGTCATTAATGCTACAAGAAAGAGAAACTAAGTTTTTAGTAATAAATACATTAAAAGTTTTCAAAAGGCAAATCTAATTTATATTCAGAATCTATATGCTTTAATTAGCCTCTGTGCAAAATTTTACCTAATTTGGGGTTCGTTTGAGCCTCCAAAGGAAGAAAGAGAAAAAGGAGAAATTAATGTGAACACACTTTATTCTAATTCATTTTGGATATGGATTTTAATTGTCACGCTGGTTAATTCTGTCGCTTGCTTTGTTTTGGGCCAGATTTGGGCCATTGGATCTAGATCCAATGGCAACTGCTTGTCTTCTAGCTTCCACTCTTGGCCCCTTTCCTTTTCTTGCATCGTTCCCTGCTTCCTCTCCTACTCCGATCTCTTCCTTTCCTCTCCTCCTTTGCTTTCGATTTCTTTGCTCTCTCTTTCCTCACCTTCTTGCAAACCCAATGGATATAAATACCTTAGGCACCCTCACTTCTCTCGTTGGTTCCACAGGTGCCACCTTCCCTCCCCTGTTCTCCCCTGTCTCCTCTATGTTTCTCTCCTTCTTCGCCATCTCCTTCCTATTCAGACGATCAAACTTCAAGGGAATTGTTCCCTCACCTTCGTCATGTTCCCCTGCTTCTATTAGTTGGGTTGGTTCTGGTTCTATCGGCTCCAAGCTCGTTCTCCCTCCTCACCTTGCACTGCTAGAAGATCCGAAGGTGGCGGCAGGTCGCCATGGTTCTGTTGGTGGTTGCAGGGCCAAGGGACCACCTCGCGGCTTCCCTTGAGGTCTCATGTTTCCCTCGACACCGCCAATTCCCCCTGCAAGGGTACACCTCATTTTCCCCTCTTTTCTCCAGTGATTTTCATTCATAGCATTTTGGTTCTCTACCTGATCAAGTCTGCCTACCGTCACCATCGCCTTGGAGTCTCGGTCGATTTGAATGAGTATGCTCCTGTTTTGGTCTCCAGTTTCTCGATTCCAACTTTGTTGTTGTTCTCCGCGGACGCCTGACAGGCATATCAAGTTTCTCCTAGAGATGGACCATGGCGAGAATGAAGAATCGAGGAATCAATTCCCAGTTGTGATTCTCCATCTTGCCCTCCTTTCTCTTATGTCTTTGTTTTATGTTTCAGGGGTAATTTGGTCTTTTTACATGTCTTCATTTTAACCCAGCTGTGAGGTTACTTGCCAGTTTGTCAGTAGGGCCAGCTGAGTTGGCCACCAGCTATTGAGCAAACTCAGTGCAAGCGCCCTCTCCCTCTCTCTCTCTTCTCTCTCTCGCTGATTTATCGCCTATGTGGCTTTTTGCTTTTTTCTATTGGTGGGATTTATATAATTCATAACTAATTATTCGTAGATCAAAAAAATACAAATAAATACTCGTTGGACTCAAAAAAATAAGGGATTTCTAATGGTATAAGTTTTGATGACTAAATCTAATGTTTGATATCATGTGTTTTCTTGGATCTAATAAAATAAGATAATAAGTTGTATAATTCATAACTAATAAATTATAAGTCAGAAAAATATAATAAAATATGTTTTGGACTCAAAAAAGTATAACTTAATATATGGCATGGCTTTGATAACCTAATTTAATAATAATAAAAAGGCAATTTTTAGGGTTTTGAATAATTAATGGAAACCTAACCCTAATTCCACATATATGCTAATAGGTGCTTTGGATGCCTAGGCTTGGACCTAGATGTGACTTTGGATTATTTGACTCTAAAGTTGAGGTACTATGATTGCATCCCACATTATTTCTATATTGAGAAGTTTCT
Source organism: Alisma plantago-aquatica (assembly GCA_963693085.1). Classification (NCBI taxonomy): domain Eukaryota; kingdom Viridiplantae; phylum Streptophyta; class Magnoliopsida; order Alismatales; family Alismataceae; genus Alisma; species Alisma plantago-aquatica. The sequence continues at coordinate 368,166,095 of OY856409.1, read as the reverse complement.
AATTCCTCTTTAAATGTATGTTTGCATCCCCAATTATTCTTCTTGAGCAATTATCCTATTTTTGTCTTACCCTTGGTCGTATGGACATTAGCCTACACATTATCTTATTCTTTTGAAATCATGCTTCATGTGAAGTATCTTATTTTGTTATTGATCTTGTGATCATGGATATTCTCTTGACCCTGTTTCTTATGCCTTGGTGCAAGTTGGACTTTTGATGATATATACCCACTGTGATGTGGATTTTTACTTATTGATATGTGCCCACTTTGAAGTGGATGTTTATATGTTTATGTTGTCCATTGTGTGATGGCAACATGGTATAAATCTGACTACACTTCTTACTTTCCTCTACATTTTACATGCTATGTGATTTAGTAGTACTAGAGTAGTGTAATTGCATTGGTTTTGTTTATGGCAGATGTGTTATTTCCTGCCGAGCAGATGTGACATTTCCTGCTCTTTTTGGGATGGCAAGGAACCTCGTACCTTGGGCAAGATGTGTGTCTTGACCCATGTTATATATATTTGGGAGATTGGCAGTATTCCTTTCTCTATCATGTTTCAACTTTATGAGGGTTGACCGCCAATTGTGTTTATATTGTTCTAGGGCAATGTTTATCTCACATCCATGCAGGATATTGATTGTGGGGTGTGTGCCCTACTGGTGCTTATTTCACATCGTGGTAATGGATGTTTATATGGCACAATCCTTTTTATGTTGTTTTTATGGCAAGTATCCCTTCTATTGTGATCTTTTCTCTTGATACCTGCTTGGGTGGTACTTTTCTTTTCTATGGGAAGCTTACATTTATTTGTTGTCCTTTATTTCCTTATATTGCTCACAATTTCCTATTTAGTATGCACATACCAGCCTTTATTGATGTCTCCTATTATTTCTCTTTTGTTGGGGTATGCTTCCAACCCTAGGTGGAGGACTTGGATGAAAAGGCTTGATGACCTGGACTTAGATTGTGAAGTTAAATCTTGGAGACAATCTTGAGGTGGTTTAGATTTCCTCTACATGGATCCTTGTGATGTAAGTTTGTAACCCTTTGTTTTATAATTGAATATAGTCATGTTTTTATTCTGCTACTATACTTTGGTCTTTTGATTATCATTATATAAAAATTTGAAAATTTTACACCCATTTCATCATACCTTTTGAGTATGTTTGGGATGGATGCTTTGTTCTTCAAATTTTTAGTAGAGAGGTGGTTTCACTTCTTTACAACATGGTATCAGAGCCCATTGTAGTCAGAATCTGACTATTTCAATTTTGTCTCCCTATAGAACCCTTGACTTTGCTAGTTATCTCTAAGTGAGATGTTGACCCTAGATTTGATCAATGATGATCTTTTGTGCAACAAGGTTTGTTTTAAGGATGAGAATGTTAGGAGATCTTGTTATGGAAATATTGTGACTTGGTTTCTCACTTTGATTTTGGGCCCTAAATTTCAATTTTCAATCACAAAAGTTTTTCACAACAAATTATTTTCCATGTAATACTATATGTACAAAACATAATGTTTTCTCTGGATTTTCTCAAAGTTTTTTGGAATGAAGTCACAATGAAGAGAAACTATAGTTTGAGTAGAATCTAACCCTAGTTTTGTGACTAGGATTGATATAAAGGTGTAGCTTGACCTACCCTATGACTTTTGGATGTTCATGTAGGGTTGATAGGTTAGAGACACAAGGACCTAAAAACTCAACCCTAGATGGTGACTTTAGTTGGATACATGAAAATTTTTAATCTCTAAAAACTTTCATAACTAAGAGATGTGGGTAGCTCTAAAAAGTTGTTTAGTTTGACTTGTAAGTTGACCCTTTTTAAGGGGTGGAGAATAGTTGATAGTTGATGTTTGGATCTATAGATTTCGAGGATGAAATCCTTTTAAGGGGTGGAGTGATGTAACATACCAGATCTTGGACCCTACCCTAGAAGTTTGACCTTTTGGGCTTAGCCAAACAAGGTTGAGGTTAGAGTGATCCTAATAATCTAATGCATGAATAATGTAATATAATATGTCACATAATTCATTTAGTGATAATAAGATGATAAATAACCTAATTGAATGCATAATGAAGTTAATGGGCCTCTAATGGGCCAGATGACAAAATCCATGTAAGAAAGTCTCAAAATAAAGAATGGACTTCAAATTTGTAATCTACACATCAAATTAAGCCTACACGTCAATTTTCATCTCATTTGGACAACTTGGATATAATAGAGGAGAGAAATTGCCTAAAAGGTGTAATTAATAAATAAATGTAATTCATGACACCAAAAGTTGGAGATAATACCAAATTCGTATTCAACACACTAAAGATTACTTGTGGATAAAGTTTCACCTAATTTGGATAACCCTATGTCATTAATGCTTCAAGAAAGAGAAACTAAGTTTTGAGTAATAAATACATTAAATTTTTCAAAAGGAAAATATAATTTTATGTTCGAAATCTACATGTTTTAATTAGCCTTTGTGCAAAATTTTACCTAATTTAGGGTTCGTTTGAGCCTCCAAAGGAAGAAAGAGAAAAAGGAGAAATTAATGCGAACACACTTTATTCTAATTCGTTTTGGATATGGATTTTAATTGTCGCGCTGGTTAATTCTATCACGTGCTTTGTTTCAGGTCAGATCTGGGCCATTAGATCTAGATCCAACTGTAGTTGCTTCTCTTCTAGCTTCCACTCTTGGCCCCTTTCCTTTTCTCGTGTCGTTCCTTGCTTCCTCTCCTACTCCAATCTCTTCCTTTCCTCTCCTCCTTTGCTTCTGATTTCTTCGCTCTCTCTTTCCTCGCCTTCTTGCGAACCCAATGGGTATAAATACACTGGGTACCCTCACTTCTCTCGTTGGTTCCGCAAGCTCCTCCTTCCCTCCCATGTCTCCTCTCTATTTCTCTCCTTCTTCACCATCTCCTTCCTGTTCAGGCGATCGGACTGGAAGGGAATTGTTCCCTCACCTTCATTGTGTTCCCCTACTTCTGTTGGTCAGGTTGGTTCTGGCTCTATCGACTCCGAGCTCGTTCTCCCTCCTCGCCTTGTGCTGCCGGAAGATCTGGAGGTGGTGGCAGGTCGCCATGGTTTCGTCGGTGGTTGCGGGGCCAAGGGAACACCTTATGGCTTTCCTCGAGGTCTCAGGTTGCCCTTGACACCGCCAATTCCCCCTATAGGGGTACACCTCGTTTTCCCCTCTTTTCTCCTGTGATTTGCATTCATGGTGTTTTGGTTCTCCGCCCGATTTGGTCTGCCTACCATCACCGTCGCCTTCGAGTCTCGGTCGGTTTGAATGAGTTTGCTCCCGTTTTAGTCTCCAGTTTCTTGGTTCTGGCTTTGCTATTGTTCTTTGTGAACGCATGACGGGCATAGCAAGTTGCTCCTAGAGATGGACCATGGTGAGAACTAAAAATTGAGGAATTAATCCCCAGTTGCGATTCTCCATCTTGCCCTCCTTTCTCTTCTGTCTTTGTTTTCCGTTTTAGGGGTAATTTGGTCTTTTTACATATCTTCGCTTTAACCCAGCTGTGAGGCGACTTGCCAGTATGTCAGTAGGGCCGACTGAGTTGGCCACCGACTATTGGGTCAACTTAATGTGAGCACCCTCTCCCTCTCTCTCTTCTCTCTCTCGCTGATTTATCGCCTATTGGCTTTTTGCTTGTTTTCTATTGGTCAGATTTATAAAATTCATAACTAATTATTTGTAGCTTAGAAAAATACAAATAAATACTCATTGGACTAAAAAAAGAAGGGCTTTCTAATGGTAAGTTTTGATGACTAAATATAATGTTTAATATCATGTGTTTTCTTGGATCTAATAAAATAAGATAATAAGTTGTATAATTCATAATTAATAAATGATAAGTCAAAAAAATATAATAAAATATGTTTTGGACTCAAAAAAATATAACATAATATATGGAGTAGTTTTGATAACCTAATTCAATAATAATAAAAATGTGATTTTTTGGGTTTTGAATAATTAATGAAAACCTAACCCTAATTCCACATATATGCTAATAGGTGCTTTGGATGCCTAGGCTTGGACCTAGATGTGACTTTGGATCCTTTGACTCTAAAGTTGAGGTATGATTGCATCCCAAATTATTTCTATATTGAGCAGTTTCTAATTCCTCTCTAAATGTATGTTTGCATCCCCGATTATTCTTCTTGAGCAATTATCCTATTTTTGTCTTACTCTTGGTCCTATCGACATTAGCCTACATATTATCTTATTCTTTTGAAATCATGATTCATGTGAAGTGTCTTATTTTGTTATTAATCTTGTGATCATGGATATTCTCTTGACCCTATTTCTTATGCCTTGGTGCAAGTTGGACTTTTGATGATATATACCCACTGTGATGTGGATTTTTACTTGTTGATATGTGCCCACTTTGAAGTGGATGTTTATATGTTTGTGTTGTCCATTATGTGATGGCAACATGGTATAAATATGACTATACTTCTTACTTGCCTCTACATTTTACATGCTATGTGATTCAGTAGCACAAGAGTAGTGTAATTGCATTGGTTTTGGTTATGGCAGATGTGTTATTTCCTGCCGAGCAGATGTGATATTTCCTGTTCTTTTTGGGATGGCAAGGAATCTCGTACCCTGGGCAAGATGTGTGTCTTGACCCTTTATATATATTTGGGATATTGGTAGTATTCCTTTCTCTATCAGGTTTCAACTTTATGAGGGTTGGCCGCCAATTGTGTTTATATTGTTCTAGGGCTATGTTTATCTCACATGCATGCAGGATATTGATTGTGGGGTGTGTGCCCTACTGGTGCTTGTTTCTCACTGTGGTAGTGGATGTTTATATGGAACAATCCTTTTTATGTTGTTTGTATGGCTAGTATCCCTTCTGTTGTGATCTTTTCTCTTGATACCCGCTTGGGTGGTACTTTTCTTTTATATGGGAAGCTTCTATTTATTTGTTGTCCTTTATTTCCTTATATTGCTCATAGTTTCCTATTTAGTATGCACATACCAGCCTTTACTGATGTCTCCTGTTGTTTCTCTTTTGTTGGGGTATGCTTCCAACCCTAGGTGGAGGACTTGGATGACAAGGCTTGATGACCTGGACTTAGATTGTGAATTTAAATCTTGGAGACAATCTTGAGGTGGTTTAGATTTCCTCTACATGGATCATTGTGATGTAAGTTTGTAACTCTTTGTTTATAATTGAATATAGTCATGTTTTTATTCCAATGCTATACTTTGGTCTTTTGATTACCATTATATAAAATTTTGAAAATTTTACACCCATTTCAGCATACCTTTTGAGTATGTTTGGGATGGATGTTTCATTCTTCAAATTTTTAGTAGAGAGGTGGTTTCACTTCTTTACAATAACTTAGCGTGTCCATGCATGTAAGTACGTCAGATAAGGCATGCATGTGAAGGAATTGGATATACAGGTGAAACATAGACAATAAGTGGTTACATAACCCTTAGTGTGACTTTTCGTTTTGGTGTCCCAACCTTGGGTGGATCAACCCTAGAGAGGGGGAAAATCTATGAGAGAGATGACACCCTAAACTGAAAGGTTAGTTTGTGACTAGAAAGTCTAAAATACTTCAGGTAGGAACCCTAGTAGTAAGTGTGTCACCATACAAATACAAATAGGAGGTAGATATGCACTGACGTGAAAGTGAGTGACATCAAGATTGGAAAAGGGATTAGTTCTAAGCCATGAGGGTTTATGCCTATTAGATTATGAGATAGACATGCTAGATGGAATATATGAGGATTTTAGCATCACATAATGAGATGATATAGTTTATGGTGACCTCAATGGGATTGAGAGTTTGACATGGGATTAGAGGATGTAAGTATATGTTCTCCTTCTAAATTAAGTAAATATAGGATGTGAATCGAAAGGAGCTTCGAACTCTTCTATGAAAGGGAATGCCTAGTGTTAGGACCGGTGATAAATTGAATCCTGAGAGAGTGGGACCCGGAATGAGAAGATCGGGAACCTAAACTTCAAGACACAAGGAATTATAAGAGATATTTGTATGATATGTCCTAAACTAGACTACCCTGAGTGGATGAGTTGAGTTACTGTATGTATGATCCCTAGAGGCTTGTTGTACCCTAGATACCTTGCATGCACTAAACCCTAGAGACATAGAAGTAGCCTTATTATACAGATATGTAGATGATATGAGTACCTACCATCTAGGTGAGAGAAAGAGAGTCCCAGGATCCTGGAGAGGTATATAATATAATATGTTGTGAAGCCTCATACTCATATTGGTAGTTTCTTATGTAGACTCTAAGGGTCGTTAATGTGAAAGAGAATGTTGGGAAGAAAATGTCGTAGCATGTTCTGGTTTGGTATGTGCTTGAGTGGCTAAGTCATATAGTTTAGATGACCAATGCTAAGGAGCTAAACCCGAGGTTCCTAGACCAAAGGAGGGAAGTGGTGGTATCTAGTGCATATAATGCTCACAAGGTTGAGTGAGTTCATATAGATTAAGCATAACACCCCCCTCAAGTTTTGGGTTAAAGAAAACCCCACTTGGACTGAGATATAGGTTTGATGCACACAAGTTGGTTTAGCACTACCATGCTATCATGTGTATGTATGAAACTGGTCCAACCTTGAGAGATGATGAATAGATATGACATAATGGAAAACTTAGAAATGTTCTAATAAGTTGTTTCCTTGCTAGCCACATGCATGGGTGGAATAATAGGAAATATGTCTAAGGGACATGTCTGCATGTGATGATATAAACTTTGGATTCCAGTATGTTTTGTGAACCTTAGTTAAGTTTTATTTTGTCCTGGGAAAGGATCCCTCCTAAGGGAGTGAGTTCACAAATTAGTTAAGAATTACGGTAACGTCAAAGGTCACCTAGAAACCTGAGATATTAAGTAAGGGAAGCATAAAAGCACATATACCGAGTATTATTTGTTCAAATCATGTATACAGTCTCTAAGGGGCATGAGGAAAAGTCACTAGAGAAGTGACTGGTTTAATGGGACCAGGTCCAGATAGGAAGGTCACCATGATCCTCACAAAGGGACATAAGCAAAAACTATGTGTTCCCTAAGAGATGAAGGAAATTCGAGTCAAAGAATTTTAGGGGAATAATGTGCTTGGATATTGTTAGAAAAACTACAAGCAAAATGTGGGTTGAAATAAACTAAAATTATGACATCTCAATAGAACCCCAAGTCAATCCTAAGGTCGATAAGGGATGAGACTGATGGGAATAGGATTTGATTGATCCCTAAATGCACAAGACTATATGGTCGGAGGTAATGACTATGTCTGCCTTAAGGCCCATGGGTTAGGAGTTGGCCACCTTCATGAGTTCATTTGGCCCAAGGGGTAAATGTGAGAGGCACTCTCTAGATGCATAAGGATGAGATCACTCCAAAAGTATTGGCACCCTAGAGACCTTGAGGAAATGAGTAAGGATCATAAATAGGAGTTGTGATAAGACTCAAAGGTTATGAGAATTTTTTTACCTATATGTATACATGGAATTAAGGGAATGGTGGTATTCATGGTTTTGAGTCATGTGGAGGATGATTCAACCTAGACTTGAAAATAAAATGGTGATGTGTGATGCATTGTCTCTACTCTTAGAATGGGATGAGCTTTGAATTTGGACTGCAACCAAATGCTTATTTTATCTTGTTATGAGTGTGAGAGATGGGACAAACACATGCCATACTAGGAATAGAATTGATATGAGGAATAAATACTTAAGTTAAAATCTTTTTATGATAATTGAGAATTAGAGGAATTACCACACCCTCAGGAGAGAATATTGGATAAATGGTTTGTAAGATAAGGTGAGCAACGTAATTACCAAATTAAGATTTCAAATGATGATATAATCATCAAGTAGAATTTTAATACTATAGGTATAATATTGGAATATGGTTATCAAAATAATGGATGCAATAGTTGAGGTACCAAATAAGGTAAACTGAGTTTGACTTGCTGACCAAGCTTGAACAACCCAGTTAGATGATCCAGAGTTGGTTGAGATGTAGGGGTTTGATGGATAAGCCTTAGACACATACCTTCATGGGTGGGAATGATGGAATCCAATATGAAAAGTTGCTTTGGAGTTCTAGAGGATTTCCCCTTAAAGACTCATATCCTATAAGAGACTCATGATTCTAAGTATACAATACACCCTGGTACCACGAAGATGTTTAAAGACTTACCACGATATTTATGGAAACCTAGAATGAAGAAAGACATAGTTGTATATGTAGCTAGTTGCCTCACATGCCTAATGGAGAAGACTGAACACTAACGACATGCTGGATTACTGCAATCAATTGAGATTCTTGAGTGGAAATGGGAACAGATCACCATGGACTTTGTCGTGGGTCTCCCCAAGAAAAAGAAAGGTCACGATGCAATATGTGTTGTGTTAGATCGTCCTACCAAGTCAACACATTTCCTTGCCTTAAAAGATCACTTCCAAGGTGACAAACTTAGTTGTACTATATATTATAGATATAGTTTGACTGCATGGTGTTACGAGTTCAATTATTTCTGATCGTGACCCTAAGTTCACCTCCAAGTTGGGGAAGCAAGTGCATGAAGAACTTGATACTAGATTAAAGTTTAGCACAACATGTCATCCCTAGACTGATGGACAGTTAGAAAGAATGATCTAGACTTTAGAGGATCTGTCGAGATCATGTGTGCTCAATTGGGGTGGTTCATAGGAGTAGTGCTTGACCTTAGCTAATTTTTTTATAATAATAGTTACCAAGCCAGTATCGGGATGCCTCCGTACGAAGCTCTTTATGGGAGGTTGTTTCGGTCACCGCTTCACTGAGATGATGTCAGTGAGAGGACCTTATGGAGGTCAGGAGAACTATAGTTGTATGATGATGAAGTTGCTTTGATCAAGAAAATGATGAGGAGAGCCCATGATTGATAGAAGTTGTATGTTAAAGCGAAGCAGACAGATTTACAATTCATTGTGGGTGAACATCTATTTCTGAAAATCTGACCCTCTGAGCTATAGCTAAGAATAGAGGAAAGTTGAGCCCCCGATACGTGGGTCCATTTGAGATTCTAGAATGGATTGGTGAAGCTGCTTATCATTTAACCTTACCTCCTTAATATAGTATGATGCATGATGTGTTCCATGTGTCCAATCTAAAGTGCTATGTGAAGGACCCGAACCATGTGTTGAGCATTGAACCTATTGAACTCCAAAGGAGGCTGACATACCCTGAGTCACCTGTAAGGGTACTAGATACCAAGGTAAAAGAGCTCAGGAATAGAAAGATAGAGATGGTAAAGGTTCTTTGGAAGCACCATGGATAGGATGAAGCCACATGGGATCTAAAGACAAACATGGAAAAGTCTTACCCTGAGTTGTTTGTTTGATTAGTCGAATTTTGAGGACAAAATTCCTATAAGAGGGGAAGGATGTTACAACCTCAATTTCACTTGTATTTTGAAAATTGAAATGTAATTATTTTAGTAAAGGAGACTTGATTGGAAATTTGTCTAACTTGTTTCAAAAGAATGGGTTTCTTCACAAATTTCCCTTGGATACATGGTTTCATGGTTGCCATTGTTTTATTAATACAATAATGAATAGAATGAAAAGATGGAGAAGAAAATCCCATGATAAGCAAATAGCAAAAGAAAATAGATAATAATTATATGTGCTTAAGAGAACTATATTAACTCTCTAGAAAACGGCATGGATGGTCACAATTAATTAGTTTTCAGTTGCACATGGTTTCTAATAGAAAGAATAGACAAAATAAAGAAAATAGAAAAGAAAGTAAGGGGAAAATATGTGTTTTAATGCATAATATGTGCCTTTCAAACAGAATACTTGTATGTTGCAAAAAGATATTATTATTTTTTGAGTTTTGGTCCCAATCTTTGCAAACATCTAGATAAAGTCATTAAATACTTTCCCTTATAATTTGAGATTGAAAGGACATATCGTTTCGGAGATATGGATTTTATAAAAATCCCTAAAGTGAATGATTTAACTTAGAATGTATTAAATGTCACGAAAAATACCTTCCACACTTGATTATACCTGGATTTTGTTTTTCCTCATGCGACATGTCAGTTGTTGGATCCAAGATCCAATGGTGATGGCTCATCACCTACCTTGAGCCAAAAGGGGAAACTGGGAATAATTATTTCAACTGGATTTCTCATATCTCTCTCTCTAATCCACAAGCATTCATGGAAACCTCCCCATTGGTTTCATGAGATGATTTTCAATATGTTGCACTTGGTTTCATCCACTATGGAAGGATTTTACTACTTTCCCCAAATTCAGGGGTTGCTTGGAGGTCAATCCTTATGGTCCTGCCTATGTAAGGCGTGAGGTCCCCTTCGAGAATCCAGGGTATCACCGTAAGGACATGTGAATGAATAGGGCTTGCTCTCTGCCTTCAATTCTATATCAAGGCTCTTCTACTTCCTTCTCTTCTCCTCCCTATGCTCCATCACAGGTCGAGCCTCCCCCCTCCCCAATCTGGTCTTCTCCGCTCAGTTAAAGACCATGGCTGAATCAGGCAAGGCGAGGCAAAGACAACTGCACTTTTACCTACTGCTCCAAGGCATAGCCACGCAACGTCAATGGCTCAGTTCACCACCAATGATCTGGATTGTGAGCAGGAGATGTGTAGGAGTTTGAATATGAAACTTAGGGGAAAAGACTATATTACCCCAAGAGCGAATAGGCCCAGGTCCAAAGGCATAAGGGAAAAAGTGGGATTCCGCCTTGGTTCAGCAACTGGCTCACGTGGAGTGAGCCACTCACATGGCTGAAGTTTAATTGTCGAACCAGATCCGTGTGGATATTGTGAGTATCGTTTAAATTATTTATGTGGCGCTCTCCTAATGGTCCATCTCTAGTAATATTGAATAAATCATAACTAATTACTGGCAACTCCGATTAAGACAATCTTTATATGAAAATTAATTAAGAGAACACGTAAAACACAAATAAAATATGTTGGAGACCTATATTTTCTTATAGTTCAAAAATTACCCATATATACCATCTTTAACTTGTTTAAAGCATAAGAATCCTAATTTCTAAGTTTTGATGAACTTAACGCGTTCAATGGATCTTAACAATCAAGGATTTGTCATTTTGGATAAAAGGACAACTTGGATCTAGTTTGATACTAACAACCCATTAATTGATGAATTAGGGTTTCCTCGAGATTAAAAGTGCAAATAGTGATAAGATTAGGGTTTGTCAACCCAAAAGGCATGAAAAGTGAGGATTAGGGTTTAGGAAGCCAAAACCCTAATAAAACCCTAAATTGGAACATAAGTCAGTCTTAAGGCTGAGTTTTGGATAGAATAATGATACATGGGTGTTATTCTTTAACTTTCAACATAATTGATTGGTTGCTTGTTTGGTTATTCCTGATTGCTCTTTCCTGGACATCAAGTTACTTCTGATCAAGGTATGTGGTTACGCCTATGAATAACTGCATTAGTTTCACATTGTTTCACTAAGATTTTTTGAATTACTTGAAATTAAATGCTTGCATGTTTATTTAATTCCTACAAATTATAAAGTCACTACGGCTATCACAAATTATGCATATAACTTGCTCAAACCTCGCATACCAACTCTGGAGGTTTGAATGGAAGGAAATGGAAAGTCATGGTGATGGTTAAAGACTAGGCCTCATATTGGGAAGGTCAGACCAGACCCCATATCGGGAAGGTCATATGAGGCCAGGCCTCAGATTGGGAAGATCAACATGGCACCTAACTCCAGATTGAGAGGTGGACAACATAGGCACCTGGCTCCAGATTGAGATATGGCCTATAGTCCACCGCAATGACCAGACCCTAAGAGAGGGTATCCCAGAGTTGAGTAAAATAGGTTGAGAAGTTATGAAGAAAATGATAATTTTTTATTATGTAACAAATAATTGGTGTGATTATGTTGTTACAAGTATATGCAAACATTTTGGTTCCCCCCACATACCATTATAACTTGTTATATTGACAGACTGTTTTGTTTGTCGGCATTTTAGGATAATCCACTATTTTACAAGTATGATGAAATCAAATATCCAGAAAAAAGAAGGCACAAAATGAAGAGACATTAATGTAATCATGGAGGTTATATTTCGATAGCTTTCATTTTCATGTTACAACTTTAGATATCCAAATCATGTAATTCCTTAGTGGAATATGTTGTATCAGTCTTGTACCAAACTCCTTTTTTATTAGAGAAATTTATTAATTATTTCGTGTTATTTGTTAAACCTACAATCATGTATTGAAGGTAATGGCCCTTGCCCTCTCGATCCGCTTGAATAGGGGATAACAGGGGGAGGGGGTCTTTATAGTATTGATTTTGATGAAGCTTATGTACATGTTTCTAGACTTTAATTTATTATAATGCTACTTGCTTTTTCTAGTTACGATAATTTTCTACTTTACCAAATGGATGTTAAAAGTGCATTTTTGAATGGTACAACAGAAGATGAAGTCTATGTGGCTCAACCACCCAGCTTTGAACATGATAAATTGCCTAACCATGTTTATTTGTTGCAAAAATCTCTCTATGGACTCAAACAAGCCCTTCGAGTTTGGTATAAGAAACTAAAGAACTTTCTGCTAGACAATAGGTATATCATGGGCAAAGTTGATTCTACTCTATTTCTAAAACACACTTCTAGCAATTTTTTGATCATTCAAATTTATGTTGATGATACTATTTTTGGCCGAACTGATCTTGATCTTTGCAAGGAGTTTAGTTCTCTTATGCTAAGTGAGTTTGAGATGAGCATGATGGGGGAGCTTACTTTCTTCCTCGAATTCCAAATCAAGCAAACCAAGGAAGGTAACTTCATCAACCAAGGCAAGTACACTAGTAAACTACATAAGTGCTTTGGGATGGAGAACACCAAGCTGATGGACACCCCCATGTCAAACAGCACCAAACGTGAGAGGGATAAAGAAGTTGAGAAAGTGGATGAGAAGCTCTGTAGAGGTATGATTGGAAGTTTAATTTATTTAATTACCTCTAGACCTTACATAATGTTTATTGTTGTCTTATGTGCTTGCTTTCAATCAAGTCTAAGAAAATCACATCTCATAGTGGTTAAGAGGATTTTGAGGCATCTAGCCAAAACTCAAAATTTTGGATTATGGTATCCCAAGTCAAGGGACTTTTCTCTTACTGCCTATACTGATGTTGATCACGTAGGGTGCTTGATAAATAGAAAGTGCACAAGTGGAACTTAATTATTCCTAGGACCATGCTTGGTTTTTGGTTCTCTAAGATACAAAGCACAATGGCTCTTTCAACTATTGAGGTTGAATACATTGCATATGAGAGTTGTTGTGTCCAAGTCCAATGGATGAAGCAAATGCTCCAAAACTTTAACATTCATTTTGATGCTTCTCCTAGCTACCGTGACAATACTAGTGCAATTAATCTATCTTATAATTCTATATTACATAGTAGACTTAAAACATATAGAGGTTCGTCATCACTTTTTTCATTACCACATTGCCAAGAATGATATTACGTCACACATGTGGACACAGAGAATCAGCTTGCATAAATTTTCACTAAACCTCTAGCTAGAGAGCAATTTACTTTCATCAGATCAAAACTTCTTATTATTTCTCTTGACGATATTGACATGCAATCTAGCTAGATATTATCATACCTATATGTTTCTTGCTTAAATTTGATCATCTCTTAACTGCCAGTGCTATAATTGACATGTTTTCATGCCTTGGTTGGCTTGTTTTCGACTATTTTTTGCAAAAGAATGTTTTACCGCAAAATAGTAGCCAATGATGAGGGGAATGCGCCTCAATATGTTTAAAAAATATTATAGGCTAGAAATATAAATTTATATATCACTCTAGAGGCTTAGAATTAAATTTTCTATGTTTTTGGATAGGCTACCATTCAGTCGAGTTTTTCATAATACAAACTCAACCGATCACTATACAAGGTTTAAACTGATATGCCTATTCAGACAAGTTTCTGACACACAGAATGTAAGGAGGCAGGATCACCCCCTTACTAATAAAAATTGAAGAATTAACATCCATTCCAAACACACTCAAAGGTATGTTAGAATAGGTATACATTTTCCAAATTTATTATAATGGTATGCAAAAGACCAAAATATAGCAGCGGAATAAAAATGTTGGACTATATTCAATTTATCACAAAAGATTACAAAAGAACATCATAATCTCCCACAAAGGGTTTACATGTATCACTCAACATAACGATCTAGTAGAGGGAAATCTAAACCATAACAACTTTGTCTCCAAGCTTTAACTCCATAAGCTAGTCCAAAACTTCATGCCTTATCATCCAAGTCCTTCACATAGGGTTGGAAGCATACCCCATCAAGAAGAGAAAATAGATGACATCAGTAAAGGCTGGTATGTGCATACTAAATAGGAAATTGAGCAATATTTGGAATAAAGGACATAAAATATAAAAGGCTTCCCATAGAAAGGATAAGGACCACCCAAATGGGTATCAAGAGAAAAGGAATTGAAATCATATGATAATAAAAGAATACTTGCCATTAATAAAACATAAAGATTGTGCCACACAAGCACATGTAAAGAATTAGGGCATACACCCAATATCATCAACTTGCATGCATGTGATATAAACATAACCCTAGTACAATATAAACACAAAGGCGGCCAAGTCTCATAAACTTGAAACCTGATAGAGAAAGAAATACTTCCAATCTCCTAAATATATAAAACATGGGCCAAGAATCACACATCTTTCCCTGGGTATGAGTTTCCTTTCCATCCCAAAAGAGTAGGAAATATCACATCCGCTCGGCAGGAAATAACACATTTGTCATAAAAACAAATGCAATTACACTACTCTAGTGCTACTGCAATCACATAGCATGTTAAATGTAGAGGAAAGTAGAAAGTATAGTCAGAATATATATACTAGTCACCACATAAGTGACCAAAATATACATCCACATCATAAGTGGACAAAATACATGCATCACGTATCGTCTTTTAGATTTCCATCATGAACAAAGCATAAGATAAGAGTTCAAAAGAATATCCATGATCACATGATCAATATCAAATAAGGTAGTTCACAAGAACCATGATTTTCAAAAGAAAAGACATTATGTATAGGATAATGTCCATAGGACAAAGAGAATGAATACGTATAGGTGAATTTCTCAACATAGAAGAATAGGGGATACATCATACAACAAGAGAAAGAAATTGCTCAATATGAATAATCGGGTCTGCAAACATACCTCAACTTCAGAGTCTAAACAGTCCAAGTCAAGCCTAGGCCTCCAAAGAACCTCTAGGGAAGGTGGACAGGTCCAATAAGTAAGGTTCCCAAGCTTAGAGAGGTTGGTTTCTCCAACAAAGCTCCTATCTCGAGCAAGAAGCACCTTCTCCACTTTAGAGGTGAAAAACCCTAACAAAAGAACATGGAGATGAGGTGTTTATGTGTTCTAGGTGGGGTTTCACCATGGAAGGCCATGGTTCCGATCTAGAGGAAGGTGGAAGGAAGACAAACAACATGAAAATAGGGAAGTAAAGGAAGATACTTACTAGTTTTGGGTCAAAATCACCAAGGAGGAGCTTAAGAAATCCTAAATAGAGAAATTTGGAACCCTAGGAGCCTTCTTCACCAAGGTAGGCACCTCCTTTTACCTTGGGACAGAACCTTCATGGAAAAAATAGAGTATGAATTATTTTATAAGCTAGAGGAAAGAAAGAAGAGCAAGTGTTTTTGAATTTGGAGTTGGGAAGGGGTAGATATGGCTATATAAAGAAAGAGGTAAAGTATGAGGTGTCTATGAGACTTTCCATGTGTCATGTATAAGGGTGTCCATGGACATGCAAGAATTTATGGATAAGGAAGAAGTCAAGCATGAGGTGTCAAGTTAATTTCCATGTGTCCAATATTGAGGGTGCCTATGGACATGTAAACCTTTATGGATAAGGAAGAAGTCAAGCATGAGGTGTCCATGGAGCTTTCCATGTGTCCTTAGTTTAGGGATTTCATGGCCAAGCAAGAGGACAACTCATAGAGGCTTCTTGAATATCAAATGTCGGTTTATGGACACTTATAGGCCATCCCAACATACCTCCAATCAAAGAAATAACCCCATTAGTTGATGGCTTCTAAAGATAAGCTCATTTATAAAGAGAGTAATCCCTAAAATGCCCTTGGAAAGAAACACATTCAAACCAAGGTGCAACTAGGTTCCCTATGGTTCAAAAACTCAAGAATGGTAAGGGAATATATAAGGATTATAATGCATGTGACAATTTGCAAAGAAAACCTCCCAATTGGGTAAATTGCAGAAAAGTCCAGAATGTACCAAAAATTGCATAACTTGCACAAACAACATCCAAATTGGACCAAACTTCATCCACAAGCTTTCTTTGATGTGTTGAATATGAATTTGCTATTATTTTAATATTTTGAGGTTATATAATCACATTATTCATTACTTATGCCTTTTACTCATTTTCTCTCTCCTAAACTTATCCTGATATTTCAAGGTGTCCAAACTAGATGAAACTTGGCATGTATGCTGATTTTGATATGTAGATTTTGAATTTGAAGTTTGTTTCCCTTTTGAGACTTCTTTTTATGAAATATGTCATATGGCCCATTTTTGGTACGAAAGCTCTCCTGTGTCTTTTTGTATTTTTTGGGAAAAGGGGTAAGGGACAAGATCAGTGCCTAAAAGTCGTTAGCTGATCAAAAACTCAGCAGGCAAATATCCTAGCTGAAACAACAAATAGAAAATATAGCTATAACCTTTCTGCACAAGAACTAATTCTTTAGAAGGCTAAAGGTACTTTGTAACTTAAGCCACTGAACATCGATCTTTGTATATTTGTTCTCATGAACACGAAGATTTCTTTCATGCCAAAGAGTATATAAAGTCAATAAGGCACATAGATGGGCATCTTTACTTGACCAATTGATCAAATCTTCACAGCAGCTCAGAGTAGGGCCGTAGGAATGGCCTTTTTCCCACAGCTCCTTTGAGTAAGGACATTCAAACATAACATGAGCCACGTTCTCACAGTCCTTACTGCACAGAAAACACATAGACGAAGAATAAATACCCATCTTCATGATATAATCAGTAGTCAACAACTTGAGGTGTGCTACCTTCTACACATGAATCTGATAATTCCTCGGACACTTGAACTTCCAGATCCATTTGAAAACCTCAGAGCTGGCACCCTTCTCTCTAATAGTATCATAGATAAGATAGAAGCTAGGAGAACAAACCCCTTTGAAGCTCACTGAATCACAACCTCCAGAAATGAAACAGTTCTCCTTCAACATATTCAGAATGGGGACATTCCTTCTGTTGTTCGGGATACTCCAGTTACCATTATTGATAATCTGATTTAAGGGCACACCATACGGAATCCCAAGGCTAAGAGACAACTTTGGGCCAATGACATCCAGCAGGAACTTGTTGCCAGGCAACCAAGGATCACCCCATAAACTAATGTGATTACCATCATCAACAGAAAACTTTATGTGAGGAACCAGAAGATCTCTGACACGAATTAGTTGGTTCATGAGCCAAGAGTGTGAACTTTGTATATTAAGAGCCCAAATCGAACTCTTATGAAGGTACCTCTCATGAACCCACCTGACCCAAAGACTATCCTTCTTAGCAGCAATATTCCACAAATTGACAATGGCTGCAGAGTTGATAGAAGACCTCAAAGCGATGATATTTAAACCACCTTCCTCCTTAGGACGAGTAATGCTTCTCCACTTCACAAGGTGAACACCTCTTTTATCATCAGAACCTCCCCATAAGAACTTTCTACAAACCTTCTCTATATCATCTGCAATAGCACTAAGCAAAGGAAAGACAGAAGACCAATACCTTTGGATAGCCATAATAGTTGACTGGATGAGCTCCAACCGTCCAGCCATAGATAAGAGCTTAGATTTCCATCCATCTAATCTAGCTTTTATTCTATCCATCAAAGTAGCACAGAAATTCTTCTTGAGCTTCCCCATAAATAAAGGTACACCAAGGTATCTCTGAGGCAAGGTTCCTTCATCGATATTAAGAATGGCTTTCATTTCCTTCTTGTCCACATTACAGCTATAGAAAATCGAGCTTTTAGATGGGTTCAGACATAAGCCAGTCAAAATTTTCAAGTCTTCAAAAAGAGAATTAATGTTCTGAGAATTATGGGCATTAGCCTTAGAAAAAATCATCAAGTCATCCGCAAATATGAGATGAGAAACATTAAAGTTCGCAGAAGCTCTAAGCGGGTTGATCTTCTTATCATCAACAGCCTGCTTCATCAAGATGGTAAAACATTGCATAACAATCACAAAAATATAGGGAGCACGTGGGTCACCTTGCCTCACACTGTTGCTCGGGCAGAAAGAATCAAGAGATTCACCATTAAACGGAACTTGATAAGAGGTTGTGAAGAAGATTTCCTTGATCCAGACTAACCAACAGTTAGGAAAGATCATCTTTCTCAAAATAGCAAACAGAGAATCCCAATTGATGGAATCATAAGCTTTAGTAAGGTCAGCTTTAATGCACATTCTAGGAATACTTTGTGTCCTATTAAAATCATGAATGATTTCATTGGACAACAGAATTGCATCTTTAATGCTTCTATTCTTCACAAAAGCACACTCATTAGGGCTAATAAGCGAGGGAAGCACACCCTGTAATCTATTAGTCAAAATTTTAGATATGACTTTATAGATTACATTGCAAAGAGAGATGGTACGCCAATTCTTCAGCTCTTCAGTATCATTGCTCTTAGGTATAAGACAGATAAACGTTTTGTTTGCCTCTTTCAGCAGTCTACCTGTTCTGAAGAAATCAAGAATAGCACATATAATATCATCTTTAACATCTTTCCAACAATGTTTAAAGAACTTGCCATTAAATCCGTTTGGACCAGGACTTTTATCACAATCTAAACTCAAGAAAGCATCTTCAATCTCCTTCAGGGTGACAAACTTGTCCAAAGACATTTTTTGAATCTCATCAAGATGAGGAAAAACCAACTGATTGAGTTTAGCAATATCAACTTTCTCATTTTTGTTAAACACGTCTTTATAAAAATTAAGCACAAAAGCTTTAAGGACTTCAGGATTGGATTCCAAGGAACCATTAATGTTGAGGCACCTAATGGAATTCCTATGCCTTCTAGTTCTTAGAGAGGAATAAAAGAATTTAGAATTCATATTACCTTCCTTCAACCATCTTACCCGAGATTTTTGCCTGAGTAAAGACTCATACTAAACATAAGCCTCCTTTGCCTTTTTACGAGCAACAATAGCATCATGAATGAGGTTCAAATCAGAGGGATTGCTATCAAGCACAATTTGAATGCGATTAGATTCAGCTTCAAGCAATCTGAAATTATCTTCCAAGTTGCCAGATTCTTTGTTCCACTTTATAAGAGCAGCTCTAACACTTCTGAGTTTGTTATACACAATAAACATAGGAAACCCTTCAGCTTCATTTCTCCACACATCACTAACAACCTCGCTGAATCTATCCTTAGAACACCAAGCATTTATGAAGCTAAAAGGGCTTTTAATAGATTTCCTTTTCCCCAACTGAAACTCAAT
This sequence comes from Alisma plantago-aquatica, assembly GCA_963693085.1. Taxonomy (NCBI): domain Eukaryota; kingdom Viridiplantae; phylum Streptophyta; class Magnoliopsida; order Alismatales; family Alismataceae; genus Alisma; species Alisma plantago-aquatica. Next base: position 368,146,448 of record OY856409.1, on the reverse strand, counting down.
GAGTCTATGATCACTCGTAGAAGAAGGATGAGCAGTGGCTTTAGCTTCAGGACAACATAGAAAGAAATCAGAATTAAGAAGAATTCTATCAATCTTCGAAATGGAGAAGGTACCCCCATCCTGATGATTGTCCCATGTGAAGAAGGAGCCATCAGTGTCAAGATCAAACAACCCCGTGTAAGTAAGGCAGTCATTAAAATCTTCCATACATTTCTTTGAAGGAGGATCTTTGCTAATACGTTCACCATCTTTTCTAACAGCATTAAAGTCGCCTATGAGACACCACGGACAAGAAATGGAGTCAGACAAACGTTCAATATCAATCCACAGCTTGGATCTGTCATAATCATCGTTATGGCCATAAACGCCAGTCAGAAGAAAAGATTTATCATCAACAGAAATGTTCATATGCACATACTGATCATACTCTTCAATATCATTGATATCGCAAACATCATGTCTCCATAACACCAGGACTCTACCCAAAACATGTGACTCGTGATTAGAAATCCAAGAAAAGTCGGGAAAGAACTTATTAACAAGCTTATTAATCTTCTACAATCTAACTTTCATTTTAGAGAGAACAATGATATGTGGATTCCTCCTACTAACCTCCTCCTGGACTTTGAGGATCTTATTATTAAGACCTCTCACGTTCCAGGCCACGATAGTCAGAGAAGGACTATCCATTAGAACTGCTTTCATCCAGTACTTCACTGGGCAGATGACCTTCCCCAAGTTTGTTAAACTTGTTGTTTAGGATGGCCTTTTGGTCCGCAATCTTCTTTGTTGCCTTAGCTTTCTTCTTATTGCCAGCTGCTTTGAATTCAGCTTCCTTAGATTTGAATGCTTCTGTAGGCGTATTATCAGGCGTAATATCGATCACCTCATCTACATTAGCCCTTTTACTTCTTTCTTCGAACTCTTTAACAGCCATCTCAAAGGCTTCCCTCTCCTTCTCAGTCAACTCATCGGATTTATTGTTGGGAATCACAGTAGCTTCACCTTCTGATCCTTCCTCAGATAGAGGTTTATCAAACTCACTAACCGAAACAGAGCTTGCCGCAGCATATGGCTCTGTAACTTTTTCCTGAGCCGCTTTCGGCATCCATACTTTCTTGACGCCTTTACCGCACTCACCATTCCCGAACAAACCGCATGAGTTGCACTTTTCTGGTCTCCACTCGTATTCAAACTTGATCGTGTGTGTAGTATCTTCATCAGAGCAGAGGTCCAATTCATCCGGAAAGTCAAACTCGACAGGAATTAGAACTTGAAGTCTGGCGTATTCCATTCTCTTACATTCACTCGTAAGCCTATCTGTGCACAAAGGAATACCCAAATAGGAACCAATGCGGTCAAACATGCGCTTATCCCATAATTCCAGCAGAATATCATGTACACGAACCCAGATTGGAATGTCATATAGTTTGAATCTCGAAATGACATCACCCAGCTTCCATCTGAGAAGGACGACTGGCTTCCCTTTGACAATCCAGACACCCCCTTCCAGAATGTCTTCAAGGTTTTAACTCTTAGAGAATCTAACAATGAAGAATCTGTTTCCTCTACCAATGACCTCTATGTTCCCAGCGACTTTCCAGATCTGAGTGAAATAGGCCTCAAGGGTAGGGAGATGCGGTTTGAAACCCACGATGTAGCCAGCTAGACAGTTCTTCCATCTCTCCGAATTTTCGACAGCTTCCTTCCTAGGATAGAGCAATTTTCCTTCTTTGAGAGTGATTTCTGTTTTCTCCAGTTGAGTGTTAGTGTTCTTCTTCTTCGGAATGTTAAACAAATCGCTCCATGATCTCTTGGTGTGGTTGCCGGCATCTCCATTTACCCCAACAAACGGAGGAGGACAACCTAGAACGGAATCGCCCTTGGGATCGCCTGCGCCGCCACCCCCGCTCGTCTCCGCCATTAAGTCATCTCCTTCTTGTCATATGGCCCATTAACGACCCATTATCTAAATTATTCATCCAATAAAGTTCCTTACCTTCATATTATCACCAAAATGAGTTATGTGGCATATTTTATGTATCCATTATAAATCTAAGATTAATGTTAGAACGTTAGGTTATATTAAGGTGATATATACATGCATTAGATCATTGGGGTTATACTAAACATCTATTTATGTCTAACCTTCAACCTTGTTTGGCTAAGTCCAAAATGTCAACTTCCAGGGTAGGGTCCAAGATCTAGTATGTTATAGCACACCACCCCTTAAAGGGGTTTCGTCCTCAAAATCAAAACATCCACATATAAGAAAACAACTTATTCACCACCCCTCAAAGGATTCATCTTATTAAGTCAAAACTATTCTTTAGGTACAAAAGGTTCAACTACACTTCCTTACATCCAACTACATAAGCATCATGCAAAAAAATACATAACTTGTAAAGACTAACTATGAACTATGGGTTAACTTGCTCTTGTCCATCTTCAAACAAGTCTTTACATCTGGGAGACTAGCTCAACATATTAGGGTCCCTAAAGATAAATAATATAGATGTCTAAGGCTACTATTACCTAAAAGCATGCCATTTTGAACAATTCATATCAGCTCAGGCCAGGCCTGTATCATATGGATTTGGGAGACCTCGTAAACCAAGCTAGTGGTGCGGAGGAAATTCTTGCCAGCCCTCGAACCTTGATCCTTTCTAGACACCTGTGCTTTCAACTTCATGTCCTAGTAGCTGCCTAAAGGCCAAGCTAAACAACATCAAGTTACATTGGTTATTTATGCATCTTTTACTTGTAAGTATTTTAAGAATCTATTCATCATTATTCTAATGTGAAACTATATGATCCTAAATCATCCCTTCATCATCTATTGATCAACTCTAGGGCAAACATGTCACTTAACGGTAAGGCAAGGATTCTAACTAGGGAATCAAAATTGAAATAGTCAGATTCTAACTACCATGGGCTCTGATACCATGCTATAAGGAGGTGGGATCACCCCCTTACTAATAAAATTTGAAGAATTAACATCCATTCCAAACACGCTCAAAGGTATGTTGGAATAGGTATAAATTTTCTAAATTTATTATAATTGTATGCAAAAGACCAAAATATAGCAGCAGAATAAAAATGTTGACTATATTCAATTTATCACAAAAGATTACAAAAGAACGTCATAATCTCCCACAAAGGGTTTACATATATCACTCAACATAAAGATCTAGTAGAGGGAAATCTAAACCATAACAACTTTGTCTCCAAGCTTTAACTCCTTAAGCTAGTCCAAAACTTCATGCCTTATCATCGAAGTCCTTCACCTAGGGTTGGAAGCATACCCCAATAAGAAGAGAAAATACATGACATCAGCAAAGGTTGGTATGTGCATACTAAATAGGAAATTGAGCAATATATGAAATAAAGTACATAAAATATAAAAGGCTTCCCATAGAAAGGATAAAGGCTACCCAAATGGGTATCAGAGAAAATGAATTGAAATCATATGATAACAAAAGAATATTTGCCATTAATAAAACATAAAGATAGTGCCACACAAGCACATGTAAAGAATTAGGGTACACACCCCATATCATCAACCTACATGTATGTGATATAAACATAGCCCTAGAACAATATAAACACAAAGGCGACCAAGTCTCATAAACTTGAAACCTGATAGAGAAAGGAATACTTCCAATCTCCCAAATATATAAAACATGGGCCAAGAATCACACATCTTTCTCTGGGTATGCGTTCCTTTCCATGCCAAAAGAGTAGGAAATATCACATCCGCTCGACAGAAAATAACACATCTGCCATAAAAAACAATGCAATTACACTACTCTAGTGCTATTGAATCACATAGCATGTTAAATGTAGAGGCAAGTAGAAATTATAGTCATAATATATATACTAGTCACCACATAAGTGACCAACATATACATCCACCTCATAAGTGGGCAAAAGACATCACATGTCATCTTTTAGAGTTCCATCATGAACAATGCATAAAATAATAGTTCAAAAGAATATCCATGATCACATGATCAATATCAAATAAGGTAGTTCACATGAACCATGATTTTCAAAAGAAAAGACATTGTGTATAGGCTAATGTCCATAGGACAAAGAGAATGAATAAGCATAGGTGAATTCTCAACATAGAAGAATAGGGGATACATCATACAACAAGAGAAACAAATTGCTCAATATGAATAATCGGGTCTACAAACATACCTCAACTTTAGAGTCTAAATAGTCCAAGTCAAGCCTAGGCCTCCAAAGAACCTCTAGGGAAGGTGGACAGGTCCAATAAGTAAGGTTAACAAGCTTAGAGAGGTTGGTTTCTCCAACAAAGCTCCTATCTCGAGAAAGAAGCACCTTCTCCACTTTAGAGGTGAAAAACCCTAACAAAAGAACATGGAGATGAGGAGTTTATGGGTTCTAGGTGGGGTTTCACCATGGAAGGCCATGATTCTGACCTAGAGGAAGGTGTAAGGAAGACTAACAACATGAGAATAGGGAAGGATAGAAGGATACTTACTAGTTTTGGGTCAAAATCACCAAGGAGAAGCTTAAGAAATCCTAAATAGAGAAATTTGGAACCCTAGGAGCCTTCTTCACCAAGGTAGGCACCTCCTTTTACCTTGGGACAACACCCTTGTGGAATAATAGAGTAGGAATTATTCTATAAGCTAGAGGAAAGAAAGAAGAGCAAGAGTTTTCGAATTTGGAGTTGGGAAGGGGTAGATATGGCTATATAAAGAAAGAGGTCAAGTATAAGGTGTCTATGAGACTTTCCATGTGTCATGTATAAGGGTGTCCATGGACATGAAAGCCTTTATAGATAAGGAAGAAGTCAAGCATGAGGTGTCAAGTTACTTTCCATGTTTCCAATGCTAAGGGTTTTTATGGACATGCAAACCTTTATGGATAAGGAAGAAGTCAAGCATGAGGTGTCCATGGAGCTTTCCATGTGTCCTTAGCCTAGGGATTTCTTGGCCAAGCAAGAGGACAGATCATAGAGACTTCTTGAATATCAAATGTTAGTTTATGGACACTTATAGGCCATCCCAACCGACCTCCAATCAAATAAATAACCCCATTGGTTGATGGCTTCTAAAGATAAGCTCATTTATAAAGAGAGTAATCCCTAAAATGCCCTTGGAAAGAAACACCTTCAAACCAAGGTGCAACTAGGTTCCCTATGGTTCAAAAACTAGAGAATGGCAAGGGAATATATAAGGATGACAATTTGCAAAGAAAACCTCCCAATTGGGTAAATTGCAGAAAAGTCCAAAATGTACCTAAAATTGCATAACTTGCACAAACAACATCCAAATTGGACCAAACTTCATCCACAAGTTATCTTTGATGTTTTGATTATGAATTTGCAATTATTTCAATATTTTGAAGTTATATAATCACATTATTCATTACTTATACCTTCTACTCATTTTCAAATATTTTGAAGTTAAATAATCACATTATTCATTACTTATGCCTTTTACTCATTTTCTCTCTCCTAAACTTATCCTAATATTTCAAGGTTGTCCAAATTAGATGAAACTTGACATGTATGCTGATTTTGATATGTAGATTTTGAATTTGAAGTTTATTTCCCTTTTCAGACTTCTTTTTAAGAGATATGTCATATGGCCCATTAACAGCCTATTATCTAAATTATTCATCCAATTAAGTTCCTTATCTTCATATTACCACCAAAATGAGTTATGTGGCATAATTTATGTATCCATTATAAACCTAAGATTAATGTTAGAACATTAGGTTATACTAAGGTGATATATACATGAATTATCTCATTGGGGTTATACTAAACATCTACTTAGGTCTAACGTTCAACCTTGTTTGGCTAAGTCCAAAATGTCAACTTCCAGGGTAGGGCCTGAGATCCAGTATGTTACATCACACCACCCCTTAAATGGATTTTGTTCTCAAAATCAAAACATCTACATATAAGAAAACAACTTATTCACCACCCCTTAAAGGACTCATCTTATTAAGTCAAAACTATTCTTTAGGTACAAAAGGTTCGACTACACTTCCTTACATCCAACTACATAAGCATCATGCAAAAAAAACATAACTTGTAAAAACTAACTATGAACTATGGGTTAACTTACTCTTGTCCATCTTCAAACAAGTCTTTACACCTAGGAGACTAGCTCAACATATTAGGGTCCCTAAAGATAAATCATATATATGTCTAAGGCTATTATTGCCTAAAAGCATGCTATTTTGAACAATTCATATCAGCTCAGGCCAGGCCAATATCATATGGATTCAGGAGTCCTTGTAAACCAATCTAGTGGTGTAGAGGAAAATCTTGCCAGCCCCGGAACCCTGATCCTTTCTAGACACCTTTGCTTTCAACTTCATGTCCTAGTAACTGCCTAAAGGCCAAGCTAAACAACCTCAAGTTACTATGGTTACTTATGCATCTTTTACTTGTAAGTATTTTAAGGATCTATTCATCATTATTCTAATGTGAAACTATATAATCCTAAATCAACCCTTTATCATCTATTGATCAACTCTAGGGCAAACATGTCACTTAACGGTAAGGAAAGGATTCTAACTAGGGTGACAAAATTGAAATAGTCAGATTCTAACTACCATGGGCTCTGATACCATGCTGTAAGGAGGTGGGATCACCCCCTTACTAATAAAATTTGAAGAATTAAAATCCATACCAAACACACTCAAAGGTATGTTGAATAGGTATAAATTTTCCAAATTTATTATAATGGTATGCAAAAGACCAAAATATAGCAGTGGAATAAAAATGTTGACTATATTCAATTTATCACAAAAGATTACAAAAGAACATCATAATCTCCCACAAAGGGTTTATATGTATCACTCAACATAATGATCTAATAGAGGGAAATCTAAGCCATAACAACTTTGTCTCCAAGCTTTAACTCCTTAAGCTAGTCCAAAACTTCATGCCTTATCATCCAAGTCCTTCACCCAGGGTTGGAAGCATACCCCAGCAAGAAGAGAAAATAGATGGCATCAGCAAAGGCTGGTATGTGCATACTAAATAGGAAATTGAGCAATATATGGAATAAAGGACATAAAATATAAAAGGTTTCCCATAGAAAGGATAAGGACCACCCAAATGGGTATCAAGAGAAAAGGAATTGAAATCATATGATAACAAAATAATACTTGCCATTAATAAAACATAAAGATTGTGCCACACAAGCACATGTAAAGAATTAGGGCATACACCCCATATCATCAACCTGCATGCATGTGAGATAAACATAGCCCTAGAACAATATAAACACAAAGGCGGCCAAGTCTCATAAACATGAATCCTGATAGAGAAAGGGATACTTGCAATCTCCCAAATATATAAAACATGGGCCAAGAATCACACATCTTGCCCTGGGTATGAGGTTCCTTTCCATCCCAAAAGAGCAAGAAACATCACATCTGCTCAGTAGAATATAACACATCTGCCATGAAAACCAATGCAATTACACTACTCTAGTGCTACTGAATCACATAGCATGTTAAATGTAGAGGCAAGTAGAAAGTATAGTCAGAATATATATAATATTCACCACATAAGTGACCAACATATACATCCACCTCATAAGTGGGCAAAAGAGATCACCTGTCATCTTTTAGAGTTCCATCATGAGCAAAACATAAGATAAGAGTTCAAAAGAATATCCATGATCACATGATCAATATCAAATAAGGTAGTTCACATGAACCATGATTTTCAAAAGAAAAGACATTGTGTATAGGCTAATGTCCATAGGACAAAGAAAATGAATAAGCATAGGTTAATTGCTCAACATAGAAGAATAGGTGATACATCATACAACAAGAGAAAACAATTGTTTAATATGAATAATTGGGTCTACAAACATACCTCAACTTCAGAGTCTAAACAGTCTAGGTCAAGCCTAGGCCTCCAAAGAACTTCTAGGGGAGGTGGACAGGTTCAATAAGTAAGGTTCCCAAGCTTAAAGACGTTGGTTTCTCCAACAAAGCTCTTATCTAGAGAAAGAAGCACCTTCTCCACTTTAGAGGTGAAAAACCCTAACAAAAGAACATGGAGATGAGGTGTTTATGGGTTCTAGGTGGGGTTTCACCATGGAAGGCCATGGTTCTAACCTAGAGGAAGGTGGAAGGAAGACTAAAAACATGAAAATAGGGAAGGATAGGAGGATACTTACTAGTTTTGGGTCAAAATCACCAAGGAGGAGCTTAAGAAATCCTAAATAGAGAAATTTGGAACCCTAGGAGCCTTCTTCACCAAGGTAGGAACCTCCTTTTACCTTGGGACAGAACCTTCGTGGAAAAAATAGAGTATGAATTATTTTATAAGCTAGAGGACAGAAATAAGAGCAAGAGTTTTTTAATTTGGAGTTGGGAAGGGGTAGATATGGCTATATAAAGAAAGAGGTCAAGTATGAGGTGTCTATGAGACTTTCCATGTGTCATGTATAAGGGTGTCCACGGACATACAAGCCTTTATCGATAAAGAAGAAGTCAATCACAAGGTGTCAAGTTACTTTCCATGTGTCCAATGCTAAGGGTGCCTATGGACATGCAAACCTTTATGGATAAGGAAGAAGTCAAGCATGAGGTGTCCATGGAGCTTTCCATGTGTCCTTAGCCTAGGGATTTCATGGCCAAGCATGAGGGTAGCTCATAGAGACTTATTGAATATCAAATGTCGGGTTATGGACACTTATAGGCCATCCCAACCGACCTCCAATCAAAGAAATTACCCCATTGGTTGATGGCTTCTAAAGATAAGCTCATTTATAAAGAGAGTAATCCCTAAAATGCCCTTAGAAAGAAACACCTTCAAACCAAGGTGCAAATGTGTTCCCTATGGTTCAAAAACTCAATAATGGTAATGGAATGTATAAGGATTATAATGCATGCGACAATTTTCAAAGAAAACCTCTCAGTTGGGTAAATTGCTGAAAAATTCCAGAATGTACCTAAAATTGCATAACTTGGACAAGCAACATCCAAATTGGACAAACCTCATCCACAAGTTACCTTTGATGTGTTGAATATGAATTTGCCATTATTTAAATATTTTGAAGTTAAATAATTACATTATTCATTACTTATGCCTTTTACTCATTTTCTCTCTCCTAAACTTATCCTAATATTTCAAGGTTGTCCAAATTAGATGAAACTTGACATGTATGCTAATTTTGATATGTAGATTTCGAATTTGAAGTTTGTTTCTCTTTTGAGACTTCTTTTTATGAAATATGTCATATGGCCCATTAACGACCCATTATCTAAATTATTCATCCAATTAAGTTTCTTATCTTCATATTACCACCAAAATGTGTTATGTGGCATATTTTATGTATCCATTATAAACCTATGATTAATGTTAGAACATTAGGTTATATTAAGATGATATATACTTTCATTAGCTCATTGAGGTTATACTAAACATCTATTTAGGTCTAACCTTCAACCTAGTTTGTCTAAGTCCAAAATATCAACTTCTAGGGTAGGGTCCGAGATCTAGTATGTTACACAGAACTCGACCAATCGCGCAACTGGATGAAAATTAAAAAGGGGATCAATCGAATTTTCTCCCTCTCAACTAGAGCAAGTCGACTAAATGCCCATCCTCTAGTGTTCGTCCTCAAACCCTAGGCTTGACCATCCCCTCCTACACCCTTCATATCCCTAGATCAGCCTTCCATGCCTCTCTAACCTGTGACCTAGGTGGTTCGGCGACCTACCTTGTGCATTCTCTTCTTTATTTGATGGTTATTTATTCTCCATCCTATCATATGGCCTCCAATATTAGAAAGGGATCCACTCCCACTGGAGCAACATCAACACTAGTTGCTACAAGGCATGTATCCTTTGAAGGCACCTCCTTCATCTCAAATCAAGCTTTGAATATGTACAAGAACTCCTCCCTAGGAATCCCTTTCCTTTCCAAGCTTTGTTTGAGCCTCAGTTTGTAGAAACTAAGGTGATAAAAGAGGTTGATAGGGTGTTCAAAGCACAACACCTTAGTGTTTGTGTGTAGAGAGTTCGTGCTTCACAAATGCTATGTCGAGCATGAACTTGTTCCATGAATTCTACGCTAATATGACATGGAACTACAACACCCATGTGCCACCACCTAATACCCAAGTCGTTTTGAATTCAATGATCGTAGGTACCAAGATAACAATATCTATGGATTCTTTGAATACCTATTTCTCTAGTACTAACGTCATTGCTTCTTAGGTGGCTTCCTATCCTTCATACCATGACCTCTAGGACCCTAAAGGTTTCTACAAGAGATTTGACCTCGTTCTTACCCTTCCTGACATCCATAAGTTCCTAAATAAACCAGACGTCCCATATAAAAACCCTACCCTCCTCTTCCCTTGATATCAAGACAAGACTGATCGCCTTAGTGGTCAATTGAAATATCCATCCCAAGAGGAATCAAACGGAGATTGCAGTGAATATGACATTTATCATGTATTGTATCTTGAATGATATCGATGTCAAGTGGGCTCGTTAAATTCTCCATCATATAAACTGCTTTGACTCCAAGAAGAACACCACTGACACCCATCTCCCTTATCCAAACATGTTTTGTGATGTGTTTGTTCACCATAATGAAAAATCTCTCATCCATGACCTTGAATACAAACCAAGTCATATAGGGCTTTGTATTAGTGAGACAATCATCAAGAAGACCTTTATATATGCATCTTCTTCCACCACACCAGGTGCCTCTACCTCCACCCAGGCCCCTCCTCCACCACCATCACCCTGACCTGACTGTGCCTCATTTTTTGTGTCAAATGAAGCCCTCATGGGATATATGATACATCAACATGCGTATAACCTTCAGGTTCAAATCCACTAGGACCTCTGCCAGATCATGTCTCATATGAATATGTTCTGCAGCCAGCCCTACCCACCCTACCAAGTGTACTATGGCGTTGACTATGCCTCTTATGCATACAATCATTTTTACCTTGACCCCCACCTCCTACTGCTTGTATTGCACCCACTGTTGTTGCTGATGGTGGACTTGCCCCTGCCCTATGTGTTCTTCCTCTTCTGGCTCTACCTGTTGGCCATGTTACCTCTCTGCTTGCTGGATATGATGGAGCGTCCACTCCAACCTTTCCGCAGGAAAATGCATTACATGCATGTGGCTTGTCCTGGGCTGATCAGAATGTCAGATGGCCTGGTACTTGTGCTTTTGGACCTCCTACTGATGAGGTGATGCCTGACCAACAGGATGCTTACAAAGAAGTTGGTGATGTTGGGGATGTTGAGGATGTTGATAGATCCGATGTTGGTGATGATGCATCTTCTGATGGTGATGATGGTGAGGTTACAACTGTTGAAACTAATGCACCATCCGATGGAGACGAGGACTATCAGCCTAAGATAACAATGATGAGGACATAGTTGATGTAGTAGATGTCGTAGATGTTTAGTTTTGTAGTCTTTTAGAGTGCTCATATATATATATATATATTTATATATATATATATATATATATATATATATATATATATTGTAGACTATCATGTATTAGACATTTGTATCTCTGAGGCATCCTATTTTATCATCTCGTCATTTTTTTTGGTTTGTAGTTTTGATTCCAAGAGAACACGTTTGGTTTTGTAATATTCATCTTATGTACCTAAACTCTTTGATTGACTATATCTTATGAGTTATTGGTATGTTATCTTATATTTTGATTATGACTCTAGATTGCTTGTTTCTCTCTGTTTTGTCTTTGTTTGGTGTGTGCTATGTGTGGTTGCTTGTGTAGTTTGTGCATGTGGTGAAGACTCGTGCTTTGTAGCTCTTCTACCCCTTTGCCTTTTTGCAATTACAAAGGGGGAGAATAATATGAGAGCTCATCCTGTACTTCATGTACCTCAAGGAAGATATGAGTTCAACCATATTGAAATTATTACTTATGCGATCCTTTTCTAGTCAACTAGTTGTATTATCATGTGACTTGCTAGAGGACCATATAGTATATATATGTTCTACGATTGCTTGTGAAAAGACTAACCATGCAGGTAAAATTAAGAATGAATTGAGGGGGATCAATTAACATTGTTCATTCATGTACCCCCTTTCAATTCATAAGGTAAAGTTTTAATTTGCATATCCTTTTTTGATATATTATGTAATGGTTTGTCATTGTCAAAAGGGGGGAGAATGTTAGCAGAGAGTTACAAATTGTCCATAATTTGATAATGACTTAACTGTTCCATTTATATGTATCTAATGTGTCTACTTGAGATTGATTTCAGGCTTTAGTTGCATGAAAAGGTTCATTTCCATCAAGCCCTATCTTAATCAGTTCAAGTCAAAAGCAATGCAAATGCACTTTTTTGAAAAACACCCTAAAACCCTTAGGATGGTTTTTGTAATCATTTGTATTGACGTAATGACTTGTAACTAAGATGAGAAAAAACTAGGAGCCCTAAATTCGAACGTTTAATCACTCTAATGTCATTTTTTGAAATTCATTACAGGGTGTTTTTTGCTCTAGTTTTACGTGTGATAAACTCAACCGATCCCCTTAATGCATTTTGAGAAGATTCAGGTTCGGTCGAGTTTCGACCAATCCTTGCAGTTAGCAAAGCTGATTTAAGCAGTTCAGTTGAGTTTCATCCAGGATAAACTCGATCGATGCTTTAAATTAGCTTTATCACATAATGCATTAGCTTTAACGAAACTAGACTGAATGCACTGTATGGAATGTGCAGAAAAAGTGATTCTAACTATTGGTGTGACGTCCCCAGATTTTCTAAAACTTAATCTGATGTATGACGTCCAAACTGAAACCCTCACCTCAGTGAAAATCCCAATTTAAACACCCCACACCAGGATAAGAAGAAGAAAATCAGGGGAGTCAAAGGGAAACAACAGTATCACATGCACATGAACAATAATAAAACCATACAACACATGTCACCATTCAACATATAATTACATAATGAATTGTTACAACATTTGATATTACATATTGAATAGCAAACATATACATATACATGTACTACCACCAAACTATAGGATCTTAAGACAACAGGTCCACCTGTACATCAGCTCGCCACACAACTCTCAACTATCCTGGATCTTCAAGAGCATAACCAAAACCTAAACAAAAGATTACATGTGGTACACATCAGCACAATATTCAAGAATATTGTACGGAGTACGCCTACGTGTCTTTTATATACCTCTCATCATATCTTGGCAATAAGATAAAACTAATACTTAGCAGCATTAACAAAAATAAGAAAAGAGTATACTTGTGCAAAAGATGTTCATTAACAAAAGAGAACACATATATTTTAAGCACATTTCCATCATATATCTCGTACATCTGCCCCCAAGGGCTTTGATGTTTTTAGGCCTTATGATCTACTACCAAAGAGTTTGAGATCATATTACGTGTGATCTACTACCAAAGAGTTTGAGATCTAACACATGTGATCTACTACCAAAGAGTTTGAGATCACTTCAATGCACTGTACTACCAAAGAGTTTAGTGATATCATATGATGGATTAGATATCTTATGTTTCATGTGTTCATAGCCATAAGTATGGAAAATGAAACAAGATATCATACAAGAACAATCATTTCATTCAATATCATATGCCAAGTATTTACTATCATATAACACAAGCATATTGTATAATAAGCCAAGTAAGAGGTAATGGCGTACCTTCCAAAGAGACATCCTAATCACATATTCCTCATGTCATCTATAACTTTTTTAAACCCGATCAAGACAAGACCATATACTATCATCAGGTCCTCATCATATCAACCCTAATTAGGTCCATTTTAGGGTTTCACTTAGTTCATTGGGATATGTGCATCATTACTTATCTTATCTTCTTTCACGATTGTGATCTCCTTCTCCCTTGTCTCTCTGACATCTGTTGTGGTCTGTAAAGCAAGGATGCAGTCAAGGTGGGGAGGTAGATCTCCCTCGTCTCTCAACTACAAAGATCAGTTGGAGTGTTGTAAAGCTCAAAATATATCAGTTACAACACCCCAAACAGCTATAAAACGTTCCTTAGTGCTCTTAGGCTCTAGTGGACACCCCAACTATAAATAGGACCTCTTAGAGTTCATTCCAAGGTTGCTCCTTTATGCTATTCGAGCTCCTAGCTATAGTTGAGTGCATCCAGTCCACTTGAGCCCCTTTATCTGTCTTGTTTATAAATCAAAACATCCATATGAGTGAGATAGGATATGTGTGAGAGATATACCACATTGTATGCTTGTAAAGCTCTCAAAGCTTCCTTTTCCCCAGCTCCTTTCTTTAAGATCAAGTTGGTGAAAGCTTCTCCAAGTGAAGGAGAAGGTGCAAGATTCTTCATGTTGTAGAAGAAGGTGCAAAAGCTTCTCCAAGGTGAAGGAGAAGGTCAAGGTTGAAGATTCAAAACTAGAAGTGGGTATACACTTCAAGACAAAAGACTCGGTGCAAGAAGGGGATCTCCTTAGTAAAGGTGTCCAACTTCTTGCAAGAGTGGGTAAGACCTTGTCAAGGTAGAAGACTCTAGCTCCTTTGGATAGGTAAGACCTTGTTTGGTTGTTGGCTCCCTTATCCTTAACCTGAAAAAGGAAGGTCATCTTTTATGTCTTATAATATAATATAAGTATACATGGGTTGTAAAATCCTAAAGCTTAACCTCTATAGGTAGTGGACTAACTATCTCCTAGTTTAGAGATTGGAACCACTCTAAAAATCTTGTGTTATTGTGTTTGTTCAATCTCTCTCATCCTTGCTATTATGTTTAGATGCACCACAAATTCAATATTTGCAATCCCATACATTGTAGTAACTTGAAGGTCTAATGAATTTTGCGCAAGTGTTTTTAGCTCTATTCACCCCCACTCTAAAGCCCATTTCATCCAATAGAAATGAGTTCTCCTTTAGTGGAAGTTTGGAGTCGTATATTGTTAAGTATATGCAGATTCACAAGGATGGATGCGGCCATACCCTGGCAAGAGAATGGTCTAGGTCGTATCTCAGATGATTACCATTTAGTATACTAATGTGATTGAGGACAACTATGGTTGTACCTCTAATGTTTGGGTTATAATACCTTGGTCTTAGTAGTACCATGACCTTTTAAGGACGGATTAGGTTGTTCACTAATGTCATGGCATATATACCAAGGGATGAATATGCTATTTTGAAGCTAGACTTATATGTCATTGCGGCGAACACGTACTGACTGAGAGAATATGAGATCTTAGGATTTTGTCTCTCCTACATATCTTGTATGATACTGATTTTGACGTAGCAGTGGTCAGTTGGAGTTGAGTGGTATAACTCAACTCCTCAAGGCTTAATGAAAGATGTAATCCAACTATTTAGTATATCTATTTAGGGTTTAAAACACTTCAGGTTGGATGTTAAACCTTGCCTTATTTCTTATAATATTTTGTTGTTATATAATGCAGTAAGAGAAATCAACTATATACAAAGTGGTAACTTTACATGTTTCCCTATGTATTGTGCTAGTCATATTTTACCTACTTAGCTTTGCTTAATCTGTTTAAACTGCTTAACAAGTTTAGCTAGTTGAATCTGTTCATCCTGTTTAATAAGGTTATGTGTTGTAATCAATAAGCGTTGGTTGAGAGTTATATCTCTCGATGGAACATGGGTATCACCTCGTGGGTCACAACATATTTTTAGGTGGTCATCAGTGGCGTGGTAAGTATCGTGTTGTTGAGGAGGAGAAGCTTGGAGGGAAGTAGAGGTAGAAGGCTCGATAGTCGTTAGTAGTAGTTTGTAGAGTCCTAGAGTCATCCACATACTCTCAATTCTAGGCAGGGGAAGTTTTGGTAACTGGGATGTATATCGACATGTGGTTTTTGGCAGTGTACCTATGTTTTGTATATGCCATGTATATATGGAACATCTCTCTCTTGTATACAGGTTGTGGATGATGCCACTGTTCATATATGTAAATACCTGGTATGTAATGTAATGTGATACATGGTTTTGGACCTTTATGTAATATTTTCTGAACATGATAGTGATGTTGAAATTAGATTTAATTTACCCCATTTCTGGTGCATGCTTTGATTAGTTATTTATTGTATGTTTTGTTTTGAGTAATCTCATTTGGTGTGTTTGGATGTCACACATACCATATCTCATATGGTGCCTTTTGACCTGATTTATATGGTACACAGTTTAGTGTAAATGTGGCAGTTTCAAGAGCAAAATCCAAAAAGGTAGTCATAAGTTCAACTAAACTCATCATTGATTGCACCATATCTAGAAATCTACAATTCCTTCTTTCTGATACACCATTGTGTTGAGGTGTTCCAGATGAAGTCCATTGTGATACAGTATCACGGTCTTGTAGAAGATCCTCAAACTCTTGGCTTAAGTATCCTCCACCTTGACTAGAACGGAGTGCCTTAATACTTTTTTCAAGTTGGTTCTGTACTTCATTCATGAAATCCTTGAACTTTTCAAGGATTTCTGACTTAGGTTTCATCAGGTAAACATAATTGTACCTACGAAAGTTATCAATGAAGGTAATGAAGTACTGATATCGACCTCTAGTAGTTGTTCTAAAAGGGTTACATACATCAGTATGTGTGAGTCCTAATAGATCACTAGCCCTCTCATTGTTACTAGTGAAAGGATTCTTGGTCATCTTTCCCAACAAACAAGAATTACATGTCTCTATTGATTTGAAATCAAAAGAGTCCAGATAACCATCTTTATGGAGTCTAGATATGCGATTCTCAATTATGTGCCCTAGATGACAATGCTAAAGATATGCTTTGTTTGAGTTGTTGAGTTTTAGTCTTTTGGTATTTATGTCATGAATATTTGTATTTAGATCTAGCAAATAAAGACCATAAGATATTGGGGCACTGCCATAAAAGATCTCATCTTTTGAAATAGAACATGGACCATTCTTAACATGAAATTCATATCCATCCTTGTACATACAAGTATAAAAATGATGTTTCTATTTGTAATAGGAACATAATAGTAGCTCATTAACTCTATTACAAGCCTTGTGGGCAGATATAAATTATAGGTTCCAATTACAGTGACAACAACTCTTGGTGCATTTACAACTTGTAATTTGACCTCATATTTCTTAAAGGCCAACTTCTTTTTAGATCATGCATATTCAAGAATATGTGAAATCCACATCCGGTATCTAGTACCCAATATGAAGAAGTAGATAAGTTTATCTCAATAATGTATATACCTAAAGTGGAGATCTTTATCCCCATCTTCTTTGTCCTGAATGCCTTCAAGTACAAAGGATAGACTCCTCTTGTACTTTTCTTTCTCCTTATCTTGAGTGTTGAAGATTTGGATTTTCTTGGCCTTAGAACTCTTCATGGCCTTGCTTTCATCCTTGGACTCCATTTTGTGGATCATCATAGCAGATTTGTCCTTCTTCATTCTTGCTTCGACATAAATCAACATGCCAAGCAAATATGACAATAGTTTGTCCATGTGATTCAAGTGGTAACACTCGATAAATGGCTATATGATTTAAGAAATGATTGTAGAATCATATCTGTATCCAACTCGTGGCTCAAAGAGAATCCTAGTTATTCTACATATTCCATAGGTCCAATCATATTGAGCACATGGGTCTCTACTAGATCTCCTCTTTTCATTTTACACTCAAATAGAACCTTTGAGGCATTGTAATCTTCTTGCTTTGTATGATTATGGTTCATGTTCTTAAGATGTGTTACCATCTCAAGTATCTCCATGTCTTCACACCGCTCATGCAACTCATAGTCCATGCAGCTTATCATAGGTGCTTTATGTCTAAGGCATCATTGGTATGCTTCCAGTAAGCATCCACCTCAGCCTAAGCACATCAGGGGCAGGTATTTCTGGCAATGGTGTTTCTAGGACATAGAGCTTATGCTCATCATTGAGAACCCTCCTCAAAGTCCAAAACCAATTGTAGAAATTTATTCCGTTAAGCTTGTCCTTCCTAAGGACTGGTTTCAATGATGATTTGATTGTCATTTGATTCTATAAAAGAAAATGTGTATTTGTCAAAAAACTTTTGATTTGAATAATATTTGACGATATTTAATTAGGACTTTAATTAATTATCACTCCCACTATTTTATTCAAATTGATAGCCCTCACATATCAATTCAGAAGATTGCAACATACAACCTTCTAATGAGTCAAGATCCAAAATAATTGAATTATTACTCGGCCAACGCCAGCATTCATAATCAATTATTAAGGTAGGAAACATTTGCCAATTGCATCTTATGAAATTCTTGGATAGATTATATGAGCAACTCTTTTCCATACTCATCTACATGCTTCTAGGTGCTTAATTTCATTAAGAACACCCAGTTCAGCCTGACCCAAAAGCCAATACAATAGTAATGCACCCCTCTTAGCAAGCTCACATAACGACCATTATACATCCACGAGATGGATATTGTGCCACACTTGGCGTGCCCACACGTAGTTGATTGAGCTTTTCATGTGTGTTGCTAAAGGAGACCATCTTAGACTTAATATGTTATTGAGAGAGTTGTATTAATAAATACATATACATATCCAATCACCACATACTTATAATATGTATCATATATATGTTATATACCATATAAGAAAACATGCAACAAAACATAAACAATGGTTATGGTCATACTAATGTAATTCTTTGGAGCCACAAGGTATTACCACCACCTAGAGTATACATCTTATGTAGAAACTTGTTGTTGATGAAGATATGTGCTTGCCAATCTGTGTTGATCAGCTCAACCCTTGAACCGATCGGCTCGCCTCTTCATCGGTTGGTTGGTCGTCTCCCAGGTCACCTAGCCTTTGGTCTGCCATCTTCTGGATCCTCCATTTGATCTGTTGGGCCTTCAGACGATCAGTTCAGCTCTTGTCATCAGTCCTCCTTGGTTCTCCAGTCGGTTGATTTGTCATCTGAAATGGGCATCTTTTCTTCTATATCATAATAAGAATTAGAGTATCCTAATGCTATATAACATATTACATGATAAAAGAGAAACCTAGAGTTACACTCGAGTGGAGCAAAGGTAGGAGGGAATAATATTTTTACAATTGGAAGATAAGGCAGATGCTCAATATGCAAACCGAGATAAAACAAGAATAAACAAACAAAAAAAACTAGACACATATATTTAGGGTTATTGGCTACAACCATGATACACATCCATCATCAAAACCAGCTTTTAGGGTGATGCGTGAAAATATACATTTATATATGATATATATATATATATATATATTAGTTTGGGATTGTACATGGTATTTAATTGGATATGCACATTAACTAGTTTAAGTATTCATATTGTATGCAACAAATATATGAAAAACCAAAAACTGATCATATCAATTATCCCAAAAATATAGTAAATTGATGTGGCTCTGATACCACTATAGGGATATGGCATTAAAGCAGGCAGTAGAAATACAAAAATTTAACGACCATA
Organism: Alisma plantago-aquatica; assembly: GCA_963693085.1. NCBI lineage: Eukaryota > Viridiplantae > Streptophyta > Magnoliopsida > Alismatales > Alismataceae > Alisma > Alisma plantago-aquatica. The sequence continues at coordinate 368,126,955 of OY856409.1, read as the reverse complement.
TTCCCCTTATAAAAGTAGATCGTGTCAACAACTACATAATGGGAAGGATGATTTCGAGGATATAACTGGTCCTAGAGCAAGTCCATCGACAATCTCCTCGTCATAGTATGTGCCCTTCTTCAAGTCACACTCAAACAATGTCTGCACCAACTCCTAGTTAATCACGACAAACAACAACTTGACATTGTCCTCCCAATGGAAAAAGATCCATGCCTCTAGAGTAATCCACACGGACCACCGGGAACTTATGTCGTTCTATAAGAACAAACAAGAAGGATTTGTCCCTTCTCGTTGGTGTACTAACACCAACTTTCTCTTCCACAATTGTTCTCCCTTGCTATATCTCCCTTTATTAGGTAGAACTTGCTTGGGTTCTCTTGGTTACCACAACCAGAGAAGACAACAATTCTCGGAGGAACTGATATTGTCTCTAGAAGCCCCATGTACCCCTCTATTTATAGAAGGGTTAGAGTTAGGATTCCCAGTTTGAGTGGGAGTGGAAGGGACCGAAATTTCACAAATTTTTGCATCATGCGAGTGACAAAATGCTCGATTCACAAGTGAACCAATCCATTGGCATTTGAGTCGATTGGTTCAACCTTTGAACTGCTCATTTCGTCGTGTTTCCCAATCGCAATTGTATTTGGCAATTATAATTCAATTAATTCATAACATGACGTCAACATTAATCTGTGATGCAATCAAATAGATCCATGAACCGGGCGGTTCATCACATGAACCACCTTTTTGACAATCTTGAGCTGATCGATTCATTCAATGAATCAGTCAGTTCATGCCCTGGTTCATCCAAAATTTAACCAATGCATTTTCCAATCAATGTGACACTCCAACCGATCAAGGCAACACTCGAACCAGTTAGTCCAGGGTCCAGTCAGTCATTTGTAGTTTAATTAGAATATCTAAACACTTTAGTAATCGAGTTAAACATCATTTATGAACAAAGTCCTATTCCAAGTGTATCCTAATTGTACGACCCTACATGTTCCAAGTTATGTTGGCAGTGAATGTCTATAACTAGTGTACGGTATCACAATAATTAAGTGGTATCTAACAACACATCATTGCTACCCAAATAATTCAAAAGTTGGAGAACAACTTCAGCCTACAACCTGTGATTGGTGTTATAATGTTTTCATAGATCCTATCACTGATATCCAAATTGAACTCAAGGCACAAAATAGTCATTCTCTTCAACATTCAATCTATGTTCCTTGAACTAGAGCAGACTGTCTGAGATATATGTAAGCTCAATATCACATATTGACTCGCATGTGCATGACCATGCATTTCTCAGTCTCGCTTATCAAGTGGCTAGGATATCAAACTCATGTAGGAGGGACAAATCCCATTTACATTACTCACAATCATCCCCATGTGTCATAGTGCATCCAATCATCACCTTCATGGAAATCCTTATTCAAGGTCACAGTAGATGATGTCAAAATACATTGAACGACATGTGATGAGTGTAGTGATTTCATGTCTAAGAACCAAAATCACCACCAAAACCATGAGAGATGATTCTGACTACCATGTAATGGTTTCCATGTGTCACTCTTATATGGTGGGTCCGTCCGATACACTATTCTCTAACAAGTATCGATGTGTTTGGTTTGATATCACACATCATGGATGATGAGATTATGTCATCAACCAATACACACTTTAGTCTTATGTGTTATTATTGTCTATCAAACTTCCACAATCTTATTTGACTGGGAACAATAACAAGAATGTATGTACTCTTGGCATCCGTATGATCTCATTGTTCATATCATCAACCCAAAGACATACATCATTGAGTAATATCATTCTTTAGACATTTATTATGTTACATAATTATCTCATAAATGAATAAAACAAAATAAATTGGAAGATCGCCTTTATTATTAATCAAATCATTTAAAAATTATGCCATTACAATCATCATATGATTGGCTCTCTGGGCATACATACAAACAAAGGTAGTAAAGGTTGCAATGGAAATCCATCCACTGCTCCTAGGATCAATTTGTAAAAATAGAAAAATCTCATTGGGACTTCTGACGACCATTGTATTTTATGTTCGAAAAAGCAGCACAAAGTGGTAAGTAGAGACTTACAAACTCGGGCAGGGTCTAGAAGCATGTGGGAAGGTCAAATGTTGGCATATGTAACACACCTTAGGATCTTCTAGTCCGCTTTTAACAAGGTGTATGCTACATCATAGCAGTGCCACATGTCCACCAAATAAATCCCAACCATTTTGCTCCTGTAAAGAAGTGAAACCGCCTCTCTACTAAAAATTTGAAGAATCAAACCTCTAGTCCAAACACACCCTTAAGGTATCTTGAATTGGGTGTAAAATTTTCAAATATTTATTAATGGTATACAAAACAACCAAAGTATAACAGCGGAATAACAACATGACTATATTCAATTATAACACAAGGGAACATCTTAAACTTACATCATAAAGATCCATGTAGAGGGAAATCTAAACCATCTCAAGATTGTCTCCAAGATTTAACTTCTCAATCTAAGTCCAAGTCAACATGCCCTGTCATCCAGGTCCTCCACCTAGCTAGGGTTGGAAGCATACCCCAGCAAGAAGAGAAAAATAAAAGACATCAACAAAGGCTGGTATGTGCATACTAAAAAACAAATTAAGCAATTTATGAAGAACAAGGGACATCAAAATAAAAAGGCTTCCCATGTAAGAGATAAGTACCACCCAAATGGGTATCAAGAGAAAGAATCACATTAAAAGAGATACTTGCCATAAAACAACATAAAAAGAATGTGCTATAAATATATACATCCACTACCATGGTGGGAAATGAAGCACAAGTAGGGCACACCCCACAATTAATATCCAGCATGCATGTGAGATAAGCATAGCCCTAGAACAATATAAATAAAAATGGTCGCCAAGAATCACACATCTTGCCCTGATGGTACATGGGCCAAGAATCACACATCCTGCCCTGGCATGGGGAATCACACATCCACCACCCAAATATATATAACATGGGTCAGGAATCACACATCCTGCCCTGGCATGGGGAATCACACATCCACCATCCAAAATATCACAATGTTTCCATAAATCACAATGAGTAAAACCAATGCAGTTATACTACTCTAGTGCTACTGAATCACATAGCATGTAAAATATAGAGGCAAGCAAAAAGTATATTCAGAAATATACAATGCTGTCATATCACACAATGGACAACACATGCATCCACAAATAAACGTCCACATCACAGTGGGTAGATACCATCAACAAGTCTATCAAGCACTATAACACAAGATAAGATATCAAGAGAATATCCAAGACCACAATAAGCAAGATAGTTCACATGTACCATGATATCAAGAGATAAAAGCAATGTGTAGGCCGTAGTCAAAAGAAATATAAGATATGTGAATTTCTCAACATAGAGGAATAGGGGATGCAACATACCTCAACTTTAGAGTCTTCTTTATCCAAAACCAAGTCTGGGTCCAAGCCTAGGCCTTCAAAGAACCTATGATGCATATATGTGGAATTAGGGTTAGGTTTTCATTTTTTTTCGAGAACACGAACAACACTTAATTAGAAATACTAAAAGAGGTCCCAAAGGCCTCTAGCTCCTTGAGATAGACGGGTAAGAGGAAGTCTGGGCAGGTGCTCCAGCTGCACTCCGGATCCGGTTGTTTAAGATGTCGTTTGGCCAATTGATCTGCAAGTTTATTCTGATCTCGGTGCCGGTAGATGAGCAGGGAAGATGAAGCCTTGAGGTCGTCCATGATTGCTCGGAGAAGAAGCTTGTACTTGAGGGGTTGTGAGTTTCTGCTGCTGATCCAATCGACTGCTTTGCAGGAGTCAGTAACTACTAGAAATTGTCCTAGGTTCCGTCTTTTGGCGATACTAATTCCTTCTTGTATAGCTTGCAGCTCCCCAGCCATCGGGTCAGTACCTTGATGTTTTGAAGCGCTCGCTACGATCCATTGGCCAGAGGCGTCCCTCAGAACACTGCAGGTGGCCTTAGAGCCGCTGGTGGAGTCTACCGCAGTATCGACATGAACAATCACTGAAAGAGACCTGGTATCCATGGAATACGACCTCACAGGTTTGTTATGGTGACGTTCCTGAGGGGTTGAGCAGAAAGCTACCCTTGCGCTTGCAAGGCTCGCTCTGGAGTTAATAGCAACTGTTTCCGGAGTAGAGCAATGGTTTTCGAAAATAAATTGATTGCGAGCTCTCCAAACCCACCAACATGAGATGATGAACAAGACTTTCCATTCCTTGTCCTGGAACGATGTTGTAAGATTATACTCCATCCACCCCTCCGGCGTCTGCTGCTGGAAGAATGAAGAAACTGAGGGGGGTAGCAAAAGCAACCATGTACGTGACGCAACCGGGCAGTCCCTCAGTGTGTGGAGCACTGTCTCTTCCTAAAGACGACATCGAGGGCAACGCGGATCCTCTGTAAGTTTCCGCTTATATCTCAAGGAGTTCGTGTACAACCTATCATGGAAGATGAGCCATCCTGTAGTTTTCATGCGTATCTGAATGAAGAGCTTCCACAAGGTGTTTAAACACCTGTATCGTGCCCCACTATTCTGAACCGTCAGCTGATCATAAGTCGAGCTTGTCGTGAAATCTCCATCAGTGGATAGGTTCCAAATTCTGCCGTCCTCGCCCAAATCTCCCTTAGGCGTGGGCATGCGAAGCACCTCATTGACAGTAGCCCTTGTGAACCATGCTTGAAGGAACTCCCTATCCCAATTCCCATTGTCGAGAACCAGGCTAGAAACCTTCAAGTCGGTAATGTCTTCAGGTATGTGAAGTCCCGGTTTCAGGATAGGGGTACGACCCTCGCCAACCCACGCATCCAACCAAACGTTGGTTTGCATTCCCGACAGAGGAGTCATCCTCGAGTTTGCCCATATGAACGGGAAGGTGGAGCTGATGCTCCTCCATGTGTGTGAGCCTGAGGAGGAGCGGTTGCGGGTTCTGGGATACTTAGCCACCACAAGGGATACCCATGGGGCTGGACGTCGCTGAATAAAATCCCACGCGAGTTTCATAAGCAGGGCCTCATTAAACGTTCTTGCTCGCTTGACTCCTAGACCACCATGACAGGCAGGTTTACAGACCTGTTTCCAAGCGACCAGATTAGATCCCTTGTAAGTAGCTGAGCCAGACCAAATGAAGTTCCTAGTGAGTTGCTCAATTCGGTCTGTGACTGAGAAAGGCAACTTAGCTAGCTGCATTGTGTAGCATGGGAGTGAGAGCAGAATTGAGTTGACAAGAGTGACCCTTCCGGCCAGTGACAGATGTCTATTTTGCCAGTTCGTCACCTGCTGCTGAAGCTTATCGACAAGATGCTGGAAGTGTGCCTTGCTCTTTCGCCTGTGAATGATGGGGATACCAGGGTGACGCCCCAAGTCTTCAGTCTCCAGAATGCCTAGCTTGCAACTGACCTGCGTTCGGACCGCTCTAGGGGTATTACGGGAGAAGAACACAGATGATTTCTCATGAGACAGAAACTGCCCTGAGGCTTTACTGAACCTTTTCAGACATTGGTTGATCGTTTTTGCTTGTCTAGCGGATGCCTCCCCGAACAAGATGATGTCGTCCGCGAAGCTGACATGAGAGAACTGGAGTTTATGTTTGGATAGAATCAACGGCTTCCAATTGCCCAAGGCAATCTCCTCGTTTATGAGCTGACTAAACCTGTCTAAGCACAGGACGAAGATGTATGGCGAAAGCGGATCGCCCTGCTTGACTCCACAGGCGGGTTTGAAGGATCCAATCAGCTCCCCATTCCAAAGAATCGAGGTGCTGCCAGATTGTATGAGATTCAGAATCACTTGAATGATGTTCTTGGGAATGGCTGTGCGATTGAGAGTATCCTGAATAAAAGGCCAGCTAAGCTTGTCAAATGCTTTCATCAGGTCTAACTTGATCGCCATGGTGTGCTTCCTTCCTTGTTTCAATTCCATCGAGTGGACAATCTCCTGAGCCAGGATAATATTGTCCCCGATTCGCCTGCCCGGGACAAAGCTCGATTGGAATGGGGATATCCATTCATTCATATAGGGTTTAATTCTGGACACGATAATCTTCGATATGAGCTTGGTGCAGACATTGTTCAGGGAAATAGGCCGCAACTGGGAACATGTTTCCGGCGCCGCGACTTTAGGAATGAGTACCAAAGTCGAGTCCGCAGACCCCGGGACGAGAGGAGAGCCATTGAAGGTGTTGGTAACAAAGGTGCACAGATGTGATCGGAGCAGCTCCCAGTTGTTCTTCAAGAAGAGTGCAGGACGAGGGGTGGTGAAGGAATTTCCAAAAACCATTCAGTTTTGAGAAAGATATCAACGAAAGACTCTTGGGAACATTGTTCACATCAGGACGGGTCTCCTACTCAAGGTAGGAGACAAAATCATCACCATCTAGTGGAAATCCAACAATTAGAGACTCACAAAAATAAAAGAGGGGCGTGTGTGACAGAAGACTTTAGGAAACTCGGAAAAATAGAACATGACAAACATTCGAAATCGAAAATCTTAGCCAAGACGGAAATATCTAAAGTGAATTAGTTCCTTTTTCTCTTTCTTCAATTGAGGGTCCAAATGCTATCCGAATTAGGTGAATTTTGCATAGAGGCCAATTAAGGCATGTAGATTCCGATTATGCAATTAAATTTTCCTTTTGAAGACTTTAGGTGCATTAATTAACCAAACCTTATCTTTCTGTTTTCTTATGCATTAATGACATTAGGATTATCCAAATTAGGTGAAACTTCATCCACAAGTCATATTTAATGTGTTGGATACGAATTTTCCATCAATTTTACATATTGGAGTTATTTGTATATTTATTTAATATTTTGAAGGTTCTACACACTTTCTCTCTCTTGATTTTACCTTTTAAGCAAACTTTCTCCAAATTGGATGAAAATTCACCCAAAGGCTATATTTATTATGTAGATTATGAATCTAAGATTATTTTCCTCTTTTGGAGTCATTTAATATTTTATTTTATATTTTGGGGGGAAAACACATATTCTTTTCCAATTTGAATTAAATGAATTATTATTATGTGAATAATGTGAAACTTGACTCCCAAGGTAATTGGGACCCAAGGAATACGATTTTAAACTTAAATTTCACTTTTGGAATTTCTTTTTATGAGATATGTCATATGGCCCATTATCCTTATTACTTATTCAATTAGGTTTATTAGGGTGATTTTACATGCATTAGCTCACTATGATCATACTAAACATCTTTTAAGTCTAACCTCAAACCTTGTTTGGTCAAACTCAAAAGGTCAAAGTTTTAGGGTAGGGTCCAAGATCTGGTATGTTATACCACTCCACCCCTTAAAAGGATTTCTTCCTTGAAATCTATGGATCCAAACATCAACAACCAACTACTCTCCACCCCTTAAAGGGTTCAACCTATCAAGTCAAACTAAACAACTTTTTAGAGCTACATACATCTCTTAGTTGTGAAAGTTTTAGAGATTTTTATAATTTCATGTATCCAACTAAAAATCATACCAACTAGGGTTGAGTTTTAGGTCCTTGTGTCTATGACCTATCAACCCTACTGTGAGGACCCAATAACAAATCAAACCATCACCAGTAATAATCGTGGAATAACCATAAGCAGCGGAATTAACAAAAAAAATCACTAAGAATTTAAACCATTTTGCACGTAGATCCTCTTTCAGGAAAATCTTGCTGAAAGAACCAAAACTTTATATTCATCATGGTTCATATTTTACATACATTATACCGTCTCAGCTCGAGGATAACAAGTACCAGTTGCTTTACTCAGATATATACAACAACAACATAAAACCTCGAGGTAATCAAACCAAAATCTCACGTCGTTTGTAAAAACTACTAAGAACTATCTCCCAAGGACCTGAGAGTACAGAGATGACATATATGACTTCTATCTACAAGACACAACAGACAATACACTCAACCTGAACTACTACTGTTTTCCTTGTTGATGTGGTCCTTCCTCTACAATCCAGTTTCTACTTCCTCATCCGTGTCCACTTAAAAATTGTGGATCCCATGGGGTGAGACAATTGTCCCAACGAGAGATATAACTCTCTGCCAACAATATTATTATCATAGATAAATAGAATAAAACTGAGCATAGGATTCTTTTACATTAATAAGCATGATTAATCACTATTATAAGCAGAACAAAGCAATCTCTTCTCTTAAAATAATGCATCTATCTATGGTAGAGCATTAAATGATCTATTTACTTTACAAGGAATATGAAGAAACATGTATAACATCTATCCAACAAAGATGTATAAAAGGAGTGTGCATCAACCAATGTTTTTTTTATTCGATCCTTAAGTAAATACGCTACACAACTGATTACATATTACAATCACACTTATGCCCGGAGGAGATGATATATACCACTCATGCTCCAACCGACCACTACTAAGTTCAAATCAGTACGATACAAGGTCAATGACAGAGTCGGCTGTCAAGACCTCACCTGTCTCAGTCAGTACGAGATAATTGGCAGGACATCTTGTGTCAACTGCAATTAGCTTTTCTGGGGTATAGCGGCAACTTCGTTATGGAGTTATAACTGCAGCATGTACTCTCTTGGGGAGAAGACCACTAAGCTTTCCCGAATTTTCATCAGGAAGACCACTGAGTGATCCTGGTTTAATTTCATCAGGAAGTCCACTGAGCAACCTGGTGTAGTTGGGGAGTCCACTGAGCATCCATGTTTAGTTGGGGATTCCACTGAGCGCCCCGGTATAATGATTACATATTCAAAAATATGTATACCAAGTTAAACTCATTTCACCATTCAGCAAATTCTAACACTGAATGGATCTATGGTCTGGGAAACTACATTATAACATTTCACTTGATTAATTAAGTGTATAACAATATCTTTTAGCATCAATCAAGTTGCAAGCAAGAATTATATCATATGCTACAAAGAAAGGTATAATACATTATCAAGTACTTTCATAATTCTTTGGAACACATATAACACTTAGGATCTCCATATCTTATCACCATCATATCTGGGTATTCAAACCCTTAGTTCATCATTGAGCTTTGTTACCTCTATAACTGGTAATTGTTACCTCTAGGTCATCAGACCAAGATATTAATTCACATAGTTCACAAAGCCCTTTAAACATCTTGTCACCTCTCACTAGGCAACAACTATCTTTTAAGACATCAGATTACATAAACATTATACTTGTTGTACACATAATTCACATAGCTCACAAAGCCCATTAAACAACTCGTCACTTCTCACTAGACCACAACTATTCACATACTCACAAGGCCCATTAAACATCTTGTCACCTCTCACTAGGCAACAAATATCTTTTTAGGTCATCAGACCACATAAACATTATACTTGTTACACAAGTATTTAACATGTCTCACAAGGCTTATGAAATAAGGGAAATACAACCTTCCCATTATTAGGGTTAGGGTTTCCCTTTATAGCCGAATAGGGTTTCAAGTTCATATTATCAATCCAAACCCTAATTCATTGCCCCACACATCTAGGAGCATACATTGATATCATAAGTATTCAATCATTCTTATTTATTCTCAATATTTATCATTAAATGATTATCAATACAAAGTATGAATGTCTCTCTCATCCTCACTAGGATATTGATTACATCATACTTTATTATCTTGGCTTAACCCCTTTCTCAAGGCATGTTAGCCTACACTTATAAAAGTGCATTAAACCCATTACATCTTAATGTAACAATTGACATGACACACTTCATGTGTTACTCATCCAAGTATATTGGATTTGAGGTGCATCAAGGTGTACCAACCTTGAAGTGTTGGATGATATATTTATCATGCCTTGTTGTATCACTTCCCTCATCACTTTTAACTTACTTAAGTTCATCAACTTATCTTGTATTAGGGTATTTCTCATCCTAATACTTTATGCACCAACTCATCACATTTACCCTGTAGTGTATTGGCCGTAAGTCACACACTTTGAATTACCCAACTATCATCAAATAATATGGACTTATCTCAAGTTAAGGCATTGTTGATATAAGGTTTGACCATTATTAACCACTTAGGTGTTTCACCTATCAAGGTATTATCCACACCATTACTTGGTGTTATACTCATTACTTCTAAGAGTCTTTTACCCTCACCTTAACAAGGTGCATCAGGTTGAATCATATATGTCAAGTTGAACTCATGTATTGATTTAGGTGTATATCAATCTAGGCATCATCATATCCCTCATCACTTTCCCATCAAGGTATTAACCTTACCAATCATATGATATATCACCTTCACCATACATGGGTATAACCTCCTTACCTCACTTGAAAATATTGCCTATATCATGTTTTATTAAGTTGACTTAATTCTCCTCTCCAGGGTACATTTAATCACCATTATCAAATTGCATTAAACTCATTACCTTTTTTATGTTGCATTTAATATAACACACAACATATATCACTTAGTCAAATACATTGGATTGAAGCATACCTACCATATCGGGCATCATGGTGTATATATGCTATCATATTGTGTTTGAGATACAACCTTCACATCCTATCGTGTATCCATATCGGTCATGTGGCGAAGCCACATCATCATATCATGTTTAGGATGTATCCATCTCGAGTTAGCTATCACTTAGTTCTCATCACCTCAAGTTAACCTCATATCATGTATGGGCTAGATGCTTGGCCTTATATCGGGTATAATGGTATATTTGGCACCATATCGTGCACAAGGTGTGCACCATATCGAGCATGGGGTATAAGCCTCATCAAGGCATCGTTTTAGTAGTGTATTCATACAACACCATATCGAGTTTCTATATTGGATTATCATATTGGATTTGCATGTTGGTTAACATATCGGGTTACCATGTTAAGTAGACCATTATGCTCATATCCCTTTATACTTTCAAGGAATCCATCCCATTATATTTTGAATGACATATAGATATCAAGTTGAGTTCTACAACAATCCTTTATACAAAAGGATAGGGGTATGGGTTCAAAGGCATATCGAGTTTCACTTTCTTATCTAGGTTTTTCTCATCATATCGGTTAGAGTGTACCATATCGTACAAGAAGTATAAACTTGACCTTATATCATGCATAAGGTATCTATAGGTATCACTCATATCATTCATGACATATCCCTTATATCATTCATAAGGTATCACTCATCTCCATATCGGGTTACCCTTCATCTTGGGTTTCATATCAGATTTAAGGTACTTCAACCCCATATCGGGTTGTACCATGATGATGTCATCATCATCAACCTCAAGACCTTTGTTTTACTTATTCTAGTTCATGGAAAACAGTCCTAACAACTTATTGGAACTCAAAGGAACATCAATCGATCAAAGGAATTCGAAATTGAAAGTAAATGAACAAGTTCAAAAGTATTGAAGGTGAATAATAACATAGTTGGGTTCAAGTTATATAACCCGCCTCTAGCACAACTTCCAAGCTTCAAGCTCCAACTCTTCACATTCCCAAGGTTGAAGATGAGCTTCTCCAAGATCCAGGACTTGAACTCCTTAGCACTTGCATGATATCTTCTCTCCTTGTGGCCGATATCACCTTGCTAGGTTGATATTACCTTGCTTGGCCGATATCCTTTCTCTATGGCCGATACCAAGCTCTAAAACTCGACACTCCTCACTCATGCACGATAATAGGGTGGTATGCACGATATCTAAGGGAAAGATGGTAACAAGATCCGAAAATTCTACTAATATGTGAAGGGAAGGGTATTTATACTTGTGGTTTATGAAAAAGAGTGTAAGAGGTGTCATTACCTTAAGCCACTAAGTGCCACATAGCCATGCATGGATTGACACATGTATTTGCATGCATCCCATCTTTATCTTGCCATGAAAAAATAAAAACTTAAGGATAATCCAAAGGATAAGGGTCGTCCCTTTAGTTATCTTCTAAGATAATGTATTTGCAAGTTACTTCCACTCACTTTATTATCATGTTCAACATAACTTTTTCCAAAGAAAAGTTGCAAACCGATACATTTGACTTCCTTGAGTGTCTAGCATGTCATGGCTTTTATCAAGAGTCAACAAACCAATAGGAGACTCCCCCTATGGCTCCTTGGCCGACAGGGACTCCTATACCAAGTGACACAGCAATCATCTACATCTGTATTCGTTTTTGTCGGTGGAGAGCGACGGGTTTGCATAGCTGTGCCGAACAGTACATTAGGCTCGGACGCATAAGCCCTAAACCCTCTTTTGCCACGCGCGCGTGCAAACTGAGGGAAGCCACACTACCGGCCCACCGCCCCCTCCAGTCCTCGTCGTCCTCCTACCTCTCACTCCAATTCGGGGCATTTCCTTTCTATCTCAGGTGCTTGCGCTTGACTTTGGGTAGTCCATTATTCTCCCGTCCACCTCTGATCATTTACCTCTCACGGTGACCCCGTTCTTCTTCAGCGCAGGACGAGGGAGTTGTCAGAGCACAACATGCTAGACTTCGAGATTGAGGATATATACCGCGATGTAGAGGCCGTTACTTTCGTGCAGCAGGCTCTAAAGGAAGCCGTCAATGTGAGTTCCGCGTTTCTTATTCATCTTTCGTAGTTACAAAACGTTCTATTTTGTCCAAGACATAAAATTGATTGAGCTGGAAAGAACAACAGTTGTTTGGCAATAGGCAAGGAATCTTGTTTTGTTTGGATACCCCGTAGCCTAATTACTCTCCACGAGTGTGTTTTGTGAGTTGAGGGGCACATCCCAATTTCCTCCCATGCAGCCGCGTCCGGTGGTCCACCCTGTGACGCGCACTAAGCCCTATATCGTATGAGAGCGTGGGTTCAGAATCCGGAATGTTCTTGTTAGCAGGCAGAGCTAGATATCCGGTAGTTTCTTATAATGAGGATACTATTAGTTAATTCAGTTGGAGTTTTATTGGTATAAGTACATCAATCAGTGGAAACAGGGTAATTGGACACATGTATATCAGGATGAACATATTTTTCCATAGCCGCTAAAAGAAAACTGTGATCTGACATGACTTTAGACACAGTTGTTCCAGAGAATGTACGCGTGGATCTATGTAGAGTTTGATCTTTTTTTTCCTTCTCACAAACAAATCTCTATAACATTAATGGGATACGTTACAATGAGGCTGCTTAGCAAACCAATTGGAATCCATTCGTTTGGTAAGAGACTCTCATATCTTCATGGTTTTACTTTGGAGAGCAAGCCACAGAAAAAACCTAAGGGTGCTGACATCTTACTGGAATGGCTTTGCCTCCTTATGACGGGGAAGGATATTTCATGAGGCTATCTCTTTAATTGGATCCCTTGGATCCTCTTGATGCTCATAGGCCTCTGTATCGAGAAGCAAGCAGTCGGGGACGGTGAAATGATCCACCACCACATCTTTATAGGAAGCAATGAGAGGCCCACCCCTGTTTTTAGTCAATCATCTCATCAACATGTATGTAAATTTTGGGCTCGTCGAGAAGGCAAGGGACTTGTGGCACCAAATGCCCGAGAGAAATGTTATCTCTTGGACCACGATCATCACTGCTTATAATAAAATTGGTTTCCACAGAGAAGCACTTGAACTTCTTGTTTCGATGCTCCACGACGGACTTCAACCTAATCAGGACACCTTCTCATGAATTCTGAAAGCTTGCAGCAGCTTGACTGTGGTGGAATCACTTCACTGCCCCAATATCAAGACAGGGTTGGCGACTAATTCTTTTGTTAGGTGTTCTCTCATCCATGCCTATGCAAAATGGGGAAATATTCAGGGAGGATTCTCTGTTTTTTAAGGAGACCCCTGTCTGGGATACAAATGTTTGGAAGTCAGTTATTGGAGGGTTTTCTCAAGATGGGGACGGCAAGAAGGCTGCAGACCTTTTTCTTGAGATAAGAAAGACGGGCTTCTCCTGCAATCAAGGTACCCTGACTTGCATATTAACAGCCTGTACTGGAAGTCTGGATCAGTGCTGCTGACATGGGTCAACAAATTCACACTCTTGCAATAAAGGCCACAACGGATTTGATTCTAAATAAATCTTTACTTAATTTCTATTGCAAGTGTGTGAGTATGAACGACACCGTTCATCTATTTGAAAAGATGTCAAAAAGGGTTGTCGTTTCTTGGAACACGATAATATCTGGGTTGACTCAGAACGGTAGAAGTTTGGAAGCGTTACAGCTATTTGATTCTATGATAGCTTCAAAAATTCCACCGAATTCTATAACCCTAGTTGCAGTTCTTTTTGCTTGTAGCCATGCAGGCCTGCTGGAGAAGAGATGGTTCCACTTTATATTGATGAAAACCTTTTTGGTATCTGCCCTGGCAGGAACCAAAATGGATGCATGGTTGATCTTCTTGTAAGGTGCGGCAGGCTCAACGAAGCTTGGACTTTATGAAGGAAAATAATATCGAAGATGACACTGTCATACTGAAAGCATTCCAGGTGCATGCAGATTTCATAAAGATGCAAATCTTGCTGTAGAGGTGGCTAAGAGGATTCTTGAACTCCTTCTGAGAAAGGAACTTCCATACCACGGGCAAATGTTTGTGCACAATCTAACAAGTGGGATGATGCCGAAGATATAAGGAAAACGCTAAGAGAAAGGCATATGAAGAATGAGCCTGGCTGTTGCTGGATTGAGCTAGATTGGCATATTCACACTTTTTCTGTAGGGGATAAATCACATCCACAAATGGTACCTATTGAGAAAGAAGTGGTGAAATAGTTGCAAAAGCGAAAGAATCTGGTTGCATCCCTGACACGAGTTAGTATTGCATGACATCGAAATAGAGCAGAATAAAGAATCGCTTAGATATCACAGTGAGAATTTGGCAGTCGCATATGGTTTGATGAGATCCCGACATGGCAAGCCTATCAGGATTGTGGAAAACCTTGGAATATGTGGCGACTGTATTGCCAAACTTGTTTCCCATATTGAACATATATATATTATAATTAGAGTTCCTATCAGTTTTCATCATTTCAATGATGGTCATTGTACATGTGGGGACTACTGGTAGGTCTTCATGTATGGTTGAGAAGGTCCAGACGTTTTAATTTATGCAAAATCAGGACAAATGGTTTTCAAGGGTTGGAGCTCAAATTTAAACTTTAGACAGATTTCTGTCCAGCAATTTCACTTACATATTTTAAGTTAAGTCATGCAAGTCTCTATGAAGCGGATTTAGCCATTTAACTTTGGATATCTCTAATGAGATGTATACACCATTTGTAATGGTACTTCAAAATGTATGTAGATTCATTAACCATGTGTGTATTTCAGGGATTCTGGACTGAAGAAATTTGTTCTTCTGTGCACATTCCAGAGAACTGTTGATGATATGTTGGTTCAAAACAAGGAAATAAATGACCACCTGGCTGACTGGCTTGCATTATTTATGGGTTCCACTTTAGGTGTGATTGTATTAGACCCAGCTAGAGATTAAACAACAGCAGAAATGTGTTGTTTTAGGCGTGGGCCTAGAACCTAAACATCGGTTATTATTTACTACGAACTTTGATTATTTGAAAAACATAAGCATGTCTATTTTTAACAAGATTATTGCTAGATTGTCTAGGTGGCTAAGTTGTCCCTTTTTCCCCAGGGGCACCCAAGGAGTCTAGACATAGGCCTAGGCGTTCCTAGACATTTTCCAATTTATTTTCTTAGTTCTTACATATAGATATTTATATATTACCCTATGTGCACTTTATAAATCAACTATTTCATAAATGAGTATAATATAGGAATGCTAGAGTAAGAAAGCTGAATATGCAAACAAGAAATTAGCATTGGATCAATTTGAGTGCATCCATACAAGAGATTTATAAGCAGTATATGGAAACAGGAGGATGAAGATGAAAAAAGTAGAGAATAAAGAGACAAGTTGGGGGTGTTGTATGGGTATGATAGGAGAAAGAGTGGAAACAACATAAGAGGAGGAAATGTGGGAGGAGGAAGGATGAAATAATACGAATGGAGCAGTAGCAAAGTTAGGAGGATGAAACAGATTGAACGAGGAAGAGGAGGAAGTGTGAGGAAGAATAAGAATAGAAAAGCATAGCAATTGAGAAGCAATATCAACAACAAACATGGGAGGACTGGAGGAACCCTGAAGAAGAAAAGTGAAAATTGGAGATCCAATTACACAACAACAATATTGCTGATTGGTGAAGCAAAAACCCATGGAGCATACAATACATCAGTAAAAGTGGAGCAACAATATTTTGGTAATAGTGGAGCAGCGGTAGCTCAGTAACGTCGCAGTGATTTTGTTGCTTGGTAGAGCAAAAATAACTATATAACCATATATAACCATGGATATAACTATATAAGTAGTATACCTCGATTTATAGATAGAAGCATACATACATGTACGTAGGTAGAAACGTTGACGAGGAACAAATTAGGTAAGAAAATAGGATATTAGCTTTCCTTTACGTATATGTGGTTGGAGAACCCTTTCTTCACGTTTGCAATCAGCAATAGCACTTGTTTTGGCGTTCAACGACCAAGGCAGGGAAACCCGACGCAACATGGAGGTGTCTAGAACTTGCGGAAGTAATAGGTGAGGAGGAACTTTGGTACCCTCCAAACCTTGCATTAGTAGATCGCCGGGGGGTGTAGAAGAGATAGCCGGTCGAGAGGGGGAACCGCAGGATAGGAGGAAGTTTTGGGGAGAATAATCGTCAGGGAAGAGGAGCACGAAACCGCTCTGTTGTGCGTAACAAGGCTTACGCACGAGGCTGCATGCATTCTAGGCATGTGGGTTCACATGGTTCTTTTTGTCCTATTAGTGGCCCAAATAGGTGCTTTTCATAAATATGAATCGAGTCTAAGGGCGATTTTTTCATTTCCTTCAGGTGGTTAAGCAGGAAAACAGACATTGAGCGCCCATTTTTTAATTTGTCTAATAGACGCTTAGGCCTAATTAAAACGGTTATTGGGGTGGGGTCGCTTAAGCGACCACTCAAGTCATTTTTCAATTCACTAGGGATACAATGTCACTTCTTGTTCTTATTCAACAAAGTTGTATAGCCCAAGATATAGTGCTACATGCATGCTAAATCGATTGCCTATCTCTCATAACTCATTGAGGTTTGGCTGAAATATTTCTAATGAAGCTCTCGAGATTTGAGAGAGCCCGATCATGTCCAATCAACTAGTTTTAGCTATTTCAATTTTTGTGTAATTCATGGATCTAATTCTTATTTCCAGGGATTTAGTTTTAAGTTTTAAGTTGTTTAGGTTTATTTGAGCTTGCAATTTGATTTGGTTATACGTTAGGTAAGCATATGTAGTTATAAATACCAACATTGAGGTACTTGTGTAGGAAGTGACTTGACTTATGAATATGGTTATAGTTGGAAATGGGTTCCCCATCAGCAGGTATCAAAGCCCAAAGCTTAAACCCCAGGTCTAGTTTTAAGACTATGAAAAATAAGATGGGAGACTAATGTGATATATAGCAGGCAAACTCCTCTCCTATATATAGGAGAGAAGGCAAATACAAGGGAAGTAAACTTACGATAATGGGGCAACACAATTAGGCCCATATGACATAATAAACGAAATAACAAAAATTCCAACACTCCCTCTCAAGCTGGAGTATGGATGAAACACATATCCAGTTTGGATTAACAAGACCGAATTAGATGATAAAAATAAAAATATCAGTCTCCATACAATTTTTTTCACTCCCCCTAATGTGGCACGAACACAAATTGGACGAGGTGCATGACTATTGGGGGCTTGATAGGAATGAAGGGCACCATCAAGGATAAACCCAAGAAGATCAGTAGAAGAGCCATGTCAGCAAATGCAACTTGGAGAAGGCAAAATGAAAGTAGCTCGGTGAAGATAAAAATCTGGTTGAAATCCTTACAAATATAGAAATTGCAGGCAAGAAATTGCTGAGCTTGTGAAGAAGCAACTATACGTCTCATAACTATGTAGCGAGAATGATCAACCAAAACTTAACATCAGAGGGAACAAGATGCTGGAATAAGTGCAACAAGCTCTGTCTTGACGTACATAGTGCAGTTTGTACGCGAAAAGCTTGGTGTCAATGCTGCAATTGAGATCCTTCAAAGCATGAAAGTGGTAACTATCTGGAAGAAGCGCAAATAGCCAACCTCTGTGCATATCCAAGGAATAAGGTTTCGCCGAAACTGGTGAAATTTCGCCCCAAAATACCGATTTCGGTAGCATCTGGTACGAAACCATGCAACCATACCGCTATGTCAAAATCGTCGAAATTTTTTGCCCAAAATTCAAAATTTTCTCAGGGAGTAGGAAAATATCCTTTCCTCCCACATGAAGGACCCCCCCACCTATCCCCATATCAAATTTTATTGCATAAATCGATGCATTTAGGTGTAATGATCATGCCTGTAAAATTTCATGGCTTAATTCATTGATTTTGGCGTCGAAACAGGCACTGTTGCATTTATCGAAATTTTTGTCAAAATTTCAGTAAATTTCGGTTTCCATGTTGTCGAAACGGCATCGAAATCGGATACCTTATTCCTTGTGCATATCATGGCACGAACATGAAGAAGCATAATGTCATTGGAAATGAAGCACCAATGATGCACCAGAAGCATAATGCTTAGTGGGAATAAAGAAGCATAATGCTTAGTGGGAATAAAGCGCTACAATAGCATTGGAAAGACATATGTCCTGAACAACAAGAAGCTTCATGGAGATCAGAATAGTTTCGACTGATAGACATAGTCTCTCTCATACTTTTTCTTCATACATTTTCTCTCATTTATTTCACCCGGCACACCAATTACAAAATGATTGCTATTTGGTGTGGAAAAGAGACAATACGCCCTTGCACGTGGAAATTGATGCACATATGAGGGGTGGTACTGTGGTAGGGTGGATTTTTTAATGTTGAGGAAGAAGAAAAAAAAGTACAATGCCCCTTTTTATTGATGCTTTATAAACTAGCACAAAGTATTTTGTTTTATTTTTTATTGTTTATTTTTCTTTGATTTTTTTTAATTCAGTATGTTTCCTTTTTTTTCTTCTCCTTATCATTTATTTTATTCCAAGTAGTCAACTTCCATTTCAACTTTCCGTTCTATTTCTTTTTTTTGTCTCACCAACCCCTTTGACCCGGTCAATAAATCTTTAATTGAGATGGCAAAACAATCAGAAAGAAGCATATTGGAAAGGAGTTTGGTCAACGTAAAAATAATTCAAGATTGTTGGTAGGAGGTTCTTAGAAAATGGAAATAATAATGAATTATGGTTTGAACAAATCACGAGAAAAGAAAATTGTTAACGGAAAATGGAAGATGTAGCGTGGGTCGGAGCGTTACCCCAATATGGAGCGGCTCTTCGACATATATTAAACAGTAAAAGGAAAAATTACATATGGGTCCAGATGGAATAAGAGAATTAGAGAAAAAGAGGTAAGAGCTAACAAATGTAAATAGAAACAGGAAAACTAATTCTAACACTCCCCCTCAAGATGGAGTATATACATCATGCATATCCAGCTTGCCAACCATATATTGAAAAGCAATAGGTAGTGGTTTGGTGAAGACATCAACCACTTGTTCTCCAGTCTTCACACAGGGAGTCTTGACTTTCTTAGCCAGTACCAGGTCACGCACAAAGTGGCAGCCCACCTCAATATGCTTTGTTCTCTCATGAAAAATCGGATTTCCTACGATATGTATAGCTGCCTGATTATCACACATCAAGGTGCCAGTAGTCTCCACACTAATTCCCAATTCAGAATGCACAAAAAAAACCCATTGCAGTTCACAACACGCATGAGCCATGGCCCTGTACTCAGCTTCAGTGCTAGAATGAGCTACCACACTTTGCTTTTTACTTTTCCATGTTGCAAGATGAGGTCCCAGAAAAACACAATATCCAGACAGAAGTTGACCGTGTATCTTTAACAACACCAGCCCAGTCTGCATCAGTGTAGCTAGTGACCTGAAGAGGAGAGCTGCTCATGCCATTCGCATGATATGTAAGACCTTTTCCAGGAGCCCCTATAGATATCTTAAAATACGACTCACCGCCATCCAGTGACTAGTCTTGGGCATGCTTATATATTGGCTGACCACACCAGCGCATATGAGATGACAGGCCGCGTCACAGTGAGATAAATTAATTTACCAACCACTCTTCTATATAAATGTGGATCATGAAAGTCATCATCATTATCTGAAGCAACCTTCGTATGATAGTCCATGGGTGTAGAGACAGGTTTTGAGTTAAGCATACCAGTCTCACCAAGTAAGTCTAGAACATATTTTCTCTGAGAAAGATTAGTGCCCTTCTTGGAACGTAGCACCTCTATCCCAAGGAAATACCGTGGCTGTCCCAAATCTTTAGTACAAAATTGAGTTTGAAGCCATGCTTTAAGAGTAGAAATGCCCTCACAATCATCTCCAATAATTACTATGTCATCCACATACACAACCAGAACAATAACACCCTTAGAGCTCCACAGATAAAACAAAGAGTGATCAGTAGAAGAGCGGCTAAACCCAAAACGAAGAAGAGCAGTACTGAATTTTTCAAACCACATGCCCGCGGAGATTGCTTAAGGCCATTAATAGCTTTCTTAAGTTTGCACATCTTTTGACACACCCCCTGAGCAACATACCTAGGTGGTTGCTCCATGTAGACTTCCTCTAGCAAATCACCATGAAGAAAGTCATTCTTCACATCAAGCTGATATAAGGGCCAAACAAAGTGAGTCGCAACAGATACAACAATCCTCACAGAATTAAGCTGAGTAACATGAGAGGTCTCAAAAAAGTCAACACCAAATGTCTGTGTGTACCCTTTTGCAATCAGTCGTGCCTTCAGACGATCAATACTACCATCGGGATTTTGCTTCACAGTATACACCCAACGACAACCAACTATACATTTGCCAGGAGGAAGACGAACCAGATTCCATGTATCATTTTCACGTAGGGCAGACATTTCCAAATCCATAGCCTGAGTCCATCCTTTATCCTATAAGCTTCAACACTTGTCTCTGGAATACATACAAAATCAAGAGTGAGAGCAAAAGAGCGGGCAGAAGATGATAAATTAGCAAGACATCAAACATTTGATACATGATGACGTATAGTGCAAGATCGCACACCTTTACGCATGGAAGCAGGAAGGTCCAAATCTGTAAATAATTCAGTAGTAGGAGAAGAAGAAAGATCAGGTACCTCTTGAGCATCAGACGTCAGTGATACAACCACAAGAACGAATGTCGCTACTCCTTCTGGATCTCGTGCAACTCGTCTGGTGTAAGCATGTGAAAAGGGTTGAATGATAGAAGGTGAAGGTGGATTTGGATCACTCTTATCGGGAAGGATGCTCTCTTCGCTCACAACTGGTAAAGGTGGCTCTCCTGGTGGAGTAGAATCTCTCTCCTCACTTAAAGGTAGTGATAGGCGTCTCCCCCTGACTCATGGCACTATCACCAAAATACGGTGTAGACTCATGGAATGTGACATCAACAGGTACAAACACACATTGAAGAGCCGGAAAATATCATTTGTAACCTTTTTGTGTGGTGGAATATCCCAAAAAATAGTCTTAATAGATCTGGGGGACAACTTATCTGCCTTAGGGTCATAGTTGTGGACAAAAGCAGTGCAACCAAACACCTTCAGAGGAATATGAAAAGGAACATCACGAGGACGCAAGACAGAGAAGGGCGTGACACCTTGAAGAACAGACGAGGGTAAACGATTCATTAAGAAACACGCAGTGAGAATTGCATCAGGCCAAAATCTTTTTGAACAGTTGATTGAAACATCAAGGTCCTAGCAATGTCAAGAAGGTGACGGTTCTTACGCTTAGCCACACCATTTTGCTGAGGTGTATAAGCACATGACGTCTGATGAACCATGGCAGTAGTATTACAAAAATCTGTAACAACTTATTGAACATATTCGAGAGCATTATCAGAACGAAACACTTGAATGGAATAATCAAATTGAACTTTTATTAACCGATGAAAGTTTTTCAAAATGGATACAACTTCCTCTCTGGATTTCATGAGATACACCCATGTCATACTAGAGAAATCATCAACAAAAGACAAAAAAAACGATATCCATTATAACTGGATTCTTTAACAGGACCCCAAACATCACTATGAATAATATGAAAAGGGCGCACAACGCGTTTATTGACACGAGCAGGGTAAGACACACGGTGGTGCTTCCCATACTGACAAGACTAACACTAAATAGATGAAGCAGAAGACAAACTAGGCTCCATTTTCTTAAGACTCTCTAGAGACAGATGACCATAGCGACAATGCCACTGCAGGGGAGAGACACCGAGGAAGGCTGTAGAAAGCTGACGAGCTGGACGATCACCATGGAAAAAGTAGAGATCACCTTTCCTAAGTCCCCCACCAATCGTCTTCAAACTATTGAGATCCTGTAGAACAAAACAAGAAGGACCAAACATTACCCCTCATTGTAAAGAATCAACCAATTTTGACACAGACATAAGGTTTGTCAGGAACATAATGAACATACTTCAAGATAACAGTAGAAGATGGACAAACAGTTCCACACGCCTGAACTATACTGACCGAACCGTCAGCAAGTGTAACAGAGGAATGCGGTATATATGTGTCAAAAGACTGCAGCAAGGACTTC
This sequence comes from Alisma plantago-aquatica, assembly GCA_963693085.1. Classification (NCBI taxonomy): domain Eukaryota; kingdom Viridiplantae; phylum Streptophyta; class Magnoliopsida; order Alismatales; family Alismataceae; genus Alisma; species Alisma plantago-aquatica. The sequence goes on along the minus strand of OY856409.1, from coordinate 368,104,225 downwards.
ATACGCGTCATGTGCTGTGAAGCTCCAAAGTCAACTACCCACAGTGGTTGCGAGTGTGATGTCAAAAAAGAGGTAGTGTGATTACCTTCAACCGAAACCAACTGAGCCACTCCGCATGTATGAGGGGAATTAACCTGTAAACTCTTGGTAGCCCGAATAAGACGATCATATTCAACCTTCGATATAGTGACATCAGACTGTGGTCTTTCAGCAGTAGCATTAGGTGTCTCAGCATAATGTGCAACACCAGAAGAACCTGGAACTGTAGACGAACGCCCATGCTTTTGGTAGCACCTATCGACAATATGTCCCAACCTTCCACAAAAGGTACATTTAAAACGGGTTCCTCTTCCCCGTCCTGCACCACGTCCACCTCCTCTCGCCGAAGCAGCAAGAGAAGCATGTGCATCAGAACTAGCATAAGATCCAGTGACAGAGGAAATGGACTCAAAGGAAGCCTGTTGTATCCGTGCATATGCCTCTTCCAAACTAGGAAGTTTGTCTGTTGCAAGGATCACACTTCTAGCGGTGTTGTACACAGAATCAAGACTTGAAAGGAAACGTGCAGTCACCAGATCATCACGTTCCTTCATTTGATCATTTGTCTTTAAGGGCTGATAGAAACTCAACTCCTGAGATATAGACTGGATTGAGCCAAAATACTCATCAAGTGATTTGCTGTCCTGCTTCTCTGCAAACAGTCTATCATAGACTTTATAAAGACGAAGAGCATTCTTCTCATGTGAAAAGTGCTTCTTCGCAGCATCCCACACCTGTTTAGCTGTAGGGTAAAACATGGATCGCGTAGCTGTAGATGACTCCATACTGTTCCACAACCAATATTTCACGAGTCCATTGTTCTTCCTCCATTCAGCGTAAGGCGGATCAGTCACAACAAGCTGTTCCTCTTCAATATATTTCACTTTGTCTTGTGACTCCAAGACTGTATAAATTGCATTCATCCACAATAGGTAATTCTGGGTATTGAGTTTAATAGTGGTTATAGGAGACTGATCATTGTAGACGAGAGTCGTACTCAAATCACTCTTTTTATCCATTGTGTGGGCTGTTCAAGACGCCGGACAGCAGCAAAGGGAGATGAGAATAAGCGCCGTCATCACAAACGAACAAGGACGGGAATAAGCGCCGTCACAAATAGATCATACGATTCAAACACTGATGCATCAACAGTCCCCTAATAAAAAAAAAAGGCACTCAACCACACATAGGGGAAGTGTGTGGCGAGGAGGGATAGGATGGTGTGTCTCTTCCGAAACTGCTGTTGTAAACAAACGGCTCCCTTGGACTGTTCTTCCCGCTGGTCTACACACTGTCCAGCGTTCTATGGAGAAGACCTACGTGCACGGGCCTAGCTGAACGGCGGAAGCCTACAAGGCAACACGAAAGCTTTCCTCCCAAGTAGTGAGTTTGAGCATGTCGATTACGACCACATACCATTACAACCTGGAGACACATTAATTGACCGTTCCAACTTTAGGTTCCCCGGGTGCATCTTCCGAGTGAGCCAAATTAGGTCCAATTGGGTAGTTTTAGCAAATGTTTAGTCAAATCAGTTATTAATTATTTCTAGGGGCTTAGTTCTAAGTTTCGAGTCTAATTAGTTTTTTTGACTTTGTTATTGGATTCGGTTATAAGTTAGGTAGGCACAATCGTATGAGTCATTAGCGCTTCATCCAGTTATCATCAATACCATTACCAACCTTGGCATATTTGTCAGCATTGAGGCTTCATTTATGAATTTTATTATTTCATATTTGTTTGAACGGGTTCCTCATCAATTTCTTTTAGTTTCATCACTGCTATCAACTGGTCTGTCTCATCTCTTATTGCAACTCCCTGTGCCCACATACTTTTTCTGCACTGGTGAAGCATTGGAGTCTATCTTCATATTTCCTGGATTTGGCAGCATTTGTGGAGGAAGTTGTACTTCCGGTGTGACCTACTTTTTGTGCACTGGTGAAGCATGGGAGTCTATCTTCATAGTTCCTGGATCTGGCAGCATTTATGGATGGAAGTTGTACTTCCGGAGTGCAGGGGTCAACCTTGTTCTTTTTGTCGTTGGCTACTATGGATTGGTGGAAGTCTCGTTTTATTCATGTCAGCTGGACTTCATTTTGTTCAAAGATTTCCTTATTATAACATGTTTGTGCTAGCTGGCACAGTGTACAAAAATTCAACATCAATCTTCCAGACTGTAATTATTAGAATCCACTCTTAACCTTGAGTGCCATGGTTCAGAATGATCACTCCCGGTATCTCCGCATGTTCACTCCCGATATCGTATTTGAATTTACTAGTTAGCCATAACCTGCTTGTCATATTTGCGTTCCAAAAGAGTGTGAACAATTGACTATCTGGCATATGCCACCTACAACATCAAGATAGGCACGGGAGTTTATCTTCATAGTTCCTGGATTTGGCAGCATTTGTGGATGGAAGTTGTACTTCCGGTGTGCAGGGGTCAACCTTGTTCTTTTTGTTGTTGGCTACTATGGGTTGGTGGAAGTCTCGTTTTATTCATGTCTGCTGGACTTAATTTTGTTCAAAGATTTCCTTATTATAACATGTTTACGCTAGCTGGCACAGTGTACAAAAATTCAACATCAATCTTCCAGACTGTAATTATTATTAGAATCCACTCTTAACCTTGAGTGCCATGCTTCAGAATGATCACTCCTGGTATCTCAGCATGTTCACTCCTGATGTCGTATTTGAATTTACTAGTTAGCCATAACCTGCTTGTCATGTTTGCGTTCCAAAATAGTGTGAATAATTGACTATTTCCTCTTGGCATATGCCACCTACAACATCAAGATAGACGTCTCTATCAAAAAGTCTTAGTTTCACCGCCAGGCTGCCGCACGTGCATGCCATATAAAGTGAGGAGCATACTTGTCAAGTCGGCAAGGCGACACGACGTTCAGGCAGAGGGCCTTGCGACTAGTTGCAACTAAGCATCACTTAGGCAGCTTTGAAAAAGCTAAATTATAAGTACATGTAACTTGTAGGTATACATATACTTAATGATTTCTCCCTTCATATACATTTATCTCACAATAATGTGTAAGTGCATAAACTTATGGTTAACTCAATGACATACATATTTATATCAGTAAGAGAGCACGAATACTACATTTTCAAAACATGTTTACTTAACATTGTGAAAACAAGAAGAAGATAATTCCAAATAATGTAAGAGATTGAGATTTAGTACATAAATAAAGATTAATCTATTACTAATTATTGACGATCTTTAATAATATAGCGCTAAACATAATTGAATCTATGGCAACGAGGCAAGATATGAAAAATGTAGGAAATGCTTATTAATAGAAATAATTATAATAAAAATGATGGTCGGCTTATAACAATCACAAGAATGTATGTTTGAACTCTTGGACACAAAATAAGGCCATTAATAAATATTAATATGAAAAAAATGTGTGAAAATAACATAAGACGGCAAATTAGGCAAAGCACACGGCAAAATGCACCCCCTTGGGAAGCCTTCTTGTCTAGGCGGCTGCTTAGGCAGTTAGGCGCGCCTAGGCTATAGCCTTAACAAGTATGGTGAGGAGTTTAGATTAGCATTTCTAGAGGGCAGTAACACAGTATATCTATACTCCCTCTTAAGCTGGAGCGTAGATGTCAAACAAGCCCAGCTTGTCAATCAGAGTCTGAAACCGAGCTTTAGGCAAGATCTTGGTGAAGATATCCGCAAGCTGCTTGTCAGTGCCAATATATGGAGTGCAGATATGTCCAGACAGAACTTTCTCCCGAACAAAATGGCAATCGACCTCAATATGCTTCGTGCGTTCATGAAACGTGGGGTTGCTTGCAATAAAAATTGAGGCTTTATTGTCACAGAACATAGGAATGGGACTAGAATAAGCAATGTCAAACTCTTGAAGAAGGCCACAGACCCACAAAAGCTCACATGCAGTATGAGCCATGGCTCTATATTCGGCCTCAGCACTGAATCTAGCAACCACAATTTGCTTTTTGCTCCGCCAAGTGATTAGATTGCCTCCCACAAAGGTACAATATCCAGAAGTGGACTTTCGATCAGATCGACTTCCTACATAGTCAGAATCAGAAAATCTGGATAGATTGCACTGGCCATGCTTTTTATACAGAAGACCTTTCCCGGGCGAGTGTTTAAGATATCGTAGGATGTGACACATAGCGTCCCAGTGGCACTGTCGGGGTTTATCAAGGTACCGGCTTATGAATCCCACAGCAGCTGCTAGGTCAGCCCTAGTGACCGTCAGGTAGATAAGCTTGCCTACCAGCCTTCGAAACTGGTGACGATCATCATAAGGTGGAGAGCTATCATCATCCCAATCCATGTTGGGATCTACAGGAGTGTTGGCTGGCTTGCAGCCCAGCATGCCGGTTTCCTGCAATAAATCCAGAACATATTTTCTTTGTGAAAGACAGATTCCTGCAGATGATCTGACAACTTCAATACCTAGAAAATATCGCAGTTTGCCAAGATCCTTGGTGATTAAGTGTTGTGCCAAATAAAGTTTGGTTGCCTGGATACCCGCATTATCACTGCTAGATAAAACAACATCATCTACATATACAATCAGAATAACTAGCCCTGCTGCTGACTTACGAATAAATACATAATGATCAGATTGTGATCGCTGAAAGCCAAAAGTAATTAAGATCTGACTGAGCTTATCAAACCAGGCACGCGGGCTCTGCTTAAGACCATAGATGACCTTTCTGAGTTTACATATTTTGAAGGCAGATTCCCCCTGAGCAACAAATCCCGACGCTTGCTCCATGTATACCTCCTCCTAAAGATCTCCATAGAGAAAAGCGTTTTTGACATCAAGTTGATACAGAGGCCAGTCTTTATTTACAGCAATAGAAATCAGAATACGAACAGAAATCAGGCGTGCAACTGGAGAAAAGGTCTCAAAGTAGTCAACATTGTATGTCTGTGTGTAACCTTTTGCAACTAATCTGGCTTTCAGGCGTTCAATGGTACCATCCGATTGATATTTAATAGTAAATAACCAGCGGCAGCCAACGGTATGGCACGAAGAGGGACGATCAACCAGATCCCAGGTGTGACGGTCAAAGAGTGCATGCATTTCTTGCTCCATAGCATGTTTCCACGCAGGAATGCGAAGGGCCTCTTCGGTTGATTTAGGAATTGTCACAGCAGACAAAACAGAATTGAAGCAAGCAAAGCTACCACAGAGATTGTCAGATGAACAGAAATGACTGATAGGATGCTTAATACATGATCGAACGCCTTTCCGTAAACTGATAGGAAGATCCAGGTCAGAAAATACCTCAGTGGATGGTGGATCAACCGCAAACCTGAGTTGTAGGCGGCGCCTAGGCGCGCCCAGGCGGGCCGGGCGGTCCGAGGGTCAGCAAAAGATGGGCGCCCAGGTCTGTTGGGATTGCTAGGCGGGCTAGGCGGATCGGGCGGCCTAGGCGTCCGCCCAGGCGGACCGCCCAGGTGGCAGGCCCAGTAAATTAGGCCCATTAAGAATTTGTTATAATATCTTATAAAATAATAACTTATTACTTAGATTTATTCCTAATAACTTATTTACTGATTTAATATTTTCTTAATCATGTACCGATTTACATATATAGATGAACTGATGTATATGCATTATTATTATTATACTGATTTGTATGTATTCAGCTCTTGGTTTGCATTAGGGATTGAGTTATAAGAATTTTAGGATTGGAATGTCCTTATTCACTGATTTAATATTTTCTTAATCATGAACCAAGTTATATTTATAGATGAACTGATTTATATGTATTATTATACTGATTTGTATGTATTTATCTCTTGGTTTGCATTAGGGATCGAGTTATTAGAATTTTAGGATTGGAATGTCCTAATTAAATTATTTAGCAAATATTTAATCATCTACAAAATTATATATATTTGTGAACTGATTTGTATTTATTATTTTACTGGTTTGTATGTTTTATCTCTTAGTTTACATTAGTGTTCGACTTATATAAATTTAGGATTGGAATGTCCTTATTCACTTATTGCAAAGGTTGTCTACAAACGGAAGAGAAAAGCTACAAAACTCTCAAAGACCAAACGACCACATGCAAAGACAACAAAGGGTATTGTAATCCAAGAGAAAAAAGTTCCTAGTGAGGTTTCACTTGAGGAATTAGACGAGTTTGATGACGATGATGAAACTGAGGAGGAACAAGCAGAGGAAGATTTTGAATTAGACGATGATAGTGATGATGATGCAGATCTCAGCGATGATGAGTATATAGTCATATCTCTGATTTTTCTTGAGCTTATGTTAGCTATGAGTTATTTTGTTTCTGTTCATGTTGATTGAGATTATGATGCTCATCTGCATTCTATTTTGGCTACAAACATTATACATGTTTAGCTTTCTGATTTCTATATGAATTTTGTTTAGGTAAAATTTCCACAATTCAATCCATATCTAATGCTTTTGTTGCTTTCTTCCACTATTGGTAATTTGGTAGCACATTGATTGCATATTTATCATGTATATTTATATGTGTAAGGCTGGTATTTTTTTTAGAAATTTTACATATATTTGATAAAATAAAAAATCTATCAAAACGCCTGGAAACGCCTGGGCGCCTAGGCTGTCTGGGCGCCCCCTTGGAACGCCTGGACGCCTGGCCGCCTATACAACCATGCCGCAGACGCATGATTTGGTTTGGCTGGGGCTTCGGGAGCATTGTGGTTCTTTGACCTGCGCTGATGGACTTGCAATGGGCGTTCTTTAGGCACATCAGGAGACGGTAAATCCTCAACAATCACCGGTAACGGTGTGGTAGCCATAATATCAGCAGACAATTTTGCGCCAGCAGTAGAATAGTAAGGCATATGCTCAAAAAAGGTCACATCCGCACTAACAAACCATTATTTTTTAATAGGATCAAAACAACGGTAGCCTTTTTGTGTACGAGAATATCCCAGTAAAACACATTTGACCGAGCGAGCATCAAGTTTGGTGAGCCCAGGACGAAGATTTTTCACAAAACAAGTACTCCCAAAAATGCGAGGAAGCAGAGAGAATAAGGGTTTATCAGGAAACAAAATGGCATACGGGACCTGATTTTTCAAAACAGAGGAAGGCATGCGATTGATGAGATAGCAAGCCGTAGAGACAGCTTCAGGCCAGAAATGATGGGATACTTTGTAGTGTATGAGAAGAGTGCGAGCAACCTTAAGTGACGGTTTTTTCTTTCAGCGACGCCATTTTGTTGAGGAGTGTAAGGGCAAGTGGTCTGATGTATGGTTCCTCGGGCAGCACAGAAGGAGGTAGCCGATTGTTGCATGAACTCAAGTGCATTATCAGTACGAAAAATTTTAATAGGTCGGTTAAATTGGGTGTGAATTTCAGCAAAGAAGGTACTAATAGTATCCAACACAGTATTTCGACCTTTAAGTAAAAACAGCCATGTGGTGCGAGAATAATCATCAATAAAGGTCATACAATATTTCACACCCGAGTGACTCGATACGGAGCACGGTCCCCAAATATCAGAATAAACAATGTCAAAAATTTCTTTAGAAGCAATAACTTTCTTAGCAGGAAAAACAGACCGAGTTTGTTTGCCTAAAACACAAGTTTCACAGGAAAAACCGTTCTCAGATAAAGTAGGGAATAAATGTTTTAATTCGGTAGCAGATGGATGGCCAAGGCGAAAGTGCCACTATAGTCCCATCACTGAAGTAGATAGCATAGCAGAAGCAGGAGGAGGTCCATCCAGATAATACAACCCATCTGGTCCTTTACGGCTCGAACCAATCCTCGTCTTCGTGCGGAGATCCTTCAAAACACAGCCAGAAGGATCAAATTTAATAGAGCACTTGAGTTGTTTTATCATCTTACTGACTGGCAACAGATTAACAGGAAACTTTGGAATATATAAAACAGAATGCAATTGCAGTTTTGGTGAAATAGGAACCGTGCCAGTGCCATGAACTGCAGTTTTGGAGCCATTTGCAACAATAACATATGATATAGTAGCAGTTTTATTTAGAACAGAAAATAGACGAAGAGCACCATCCATATGAGTGGATGCACCCGAGTCAATGCACCACTGTTTGTTACCAGATGATGGAGAAGCGAGCATGGCAGAGGGTCCTGGTGTAGACGAGGATGGCAACTGTGTGAGACGCTCCTGGAACATCTTCTCGAACTCAGAATGTAACCATTCTGCGTGTGCAGGAGCAACAGGTGCGTCAGCGGTAGAGTCAGCAGCAGTTTCTGTAGCAGCCTGATTAGCCCAAGCGGGCTTGCCGTGCTTAATCCAACATCAATCTTCATTATGATTGTCCTGGCCACACCAATTGCAGTAGCGAGGGTCGGGAGGAGCACCACGTCCAGGAGCAGATGATTCTCGACCTCCCGAGGGAGGAGGGCGACCGCCACAGCCACGACCGCGACCACGGCCACGGCCAGAATCAGCAGAGCGAGCAATAAGCGCAGGGTGCTCAACAGCAGGAGTAGGAGTCATGGACGGCAGGCGTTGGACTCTTTTGAGAACATCCCGAAGGGTAGGCAACAGATCACTTGACAGGATCTAGTCAACCACACCAGAAAACGAGGCAGGAAGAGCAGCAAAAAACTGAACAAGTTGCAGTTTGTTGCGTTGCTTCTGAGCAATTTTGATGTTCGCCATGCAGGGGTGGTAGAGTTCAAACTCATTCCACAGAGCCGAGCATTGGTTGTAGAAGTCATCAATGGAAGTGTCAGGGGAGAACTCCTTTTTAGCCAAGTTTTTCAAAATTTCAAAGACTCGTTTGGGATTCTCGTGATGAGAGTAGACGTGGGACAGTTGATCCCACATAGCCTTAGCATCATGAAGGCAGAGAAGTGATTGGCTGATCCGGGGCTCGGTACTGTTGAGGATCCAAGACCTGACGCTGGAGTCATCCTTGGACCATTGTGCATAGCTTTGTCTGGTTTTGTCATCCGCATCAGTAGTCGGAACAACAGGAGGCTCAGCCGAAAGATGGTGATACCGGCCTTGTGCTTTGACATACAGAACAAATGATGCCGACCACAGATGATAGTTGGAACTGCCGTCGAGCTTCACCGTGGTGACACACAGAGAGCGAGGAGGCTCAGAGGGGGAGGGGCTGGTTTTCTTACGTCACTGTGGACGGGTGGGTGGGGAAAAAGAGACCTGCTCTTGATACCATATAGAGGGAAATGGAATTATTTATTCAGTGAGTAAAACAGGTTACATGATAGTCTCTAATATAGCTCATGAGAGTAGAGACATAAGTACAAGTGAGCAATATGGGACTAAAAGTAAAACAGTAAAACAACAAGTAAATAACACAGTAACACAGTATATCTATAGCATTCATCTTCCATAGTTTAGCCAATAAAAGTGTATCCCAATATGTTTAATCAATTAGGTCACACCGAGCTAGCCTAGGTAACAGCCAAAGTTAAGCTGACTCACACCTAACTCCTCTGTAGTACCTATAGTTGTTAAATACCAGAGGACCCATTCTCAACTGCGATAATTCAGCAGCATGCCTGCTTTAGTTATTGTTGCAAACAACTGCTAGAAGATGGAGTTCTAGCTTTCCGTGCATAATGAAGCATGCATTACAAATTCTCTCTAAAATATGCTTTTTGCACTTTATATGTTGATGATAGCTTGCAAGGCGTCGTAGGATTGAATGCGGTTCTATTTTCCGAGAGCACATCCGATTATCATTACTGGTTAATCTATGTGATACCCATTCAGGCAGAAGCCCAAGCCTCAAACTACATGCCAGTACCGGTGTAGTGCCTATTATATGCAATTGTTTTCTATGCCTGTGATTGTTTAGTATGTCTTATTGTCAGTGCTTAGCAAACTTTTTTCCAACTTTCTTCAAATGAGCTTTTGAGTGATGATAAAGTTTTGATGATCAAGGCACTTCATTCGCCTCACAATTATGATTGTGAAATTCAGCTTTGTCCATCCAGTTTACATTGTTGAATATATATTTGGTTCCTTTTATCTGTACCTCTTATATTGTTTTTCTTTTATGTAGGGAAACATGGAAAATTATGACGAAGTAGTGGCTATGATGGATCCCTCATTCAATGTAAGAACTAAGGATCAGAGTTTTGATACCATTGAAGATAAAGAGGCTCTACTTGTGGTAACAGTTGTCCCCCCTGCCTGTGAATCTTTCATTTCATGCTCATCAGTGGCTAAAATTGTTAATCACATTTTCAGGCAACTTTAAAAGCTCTGTCTGAGGTAGTTACACTGTTTGACGTCGTGCACCATCACTCTTTGCATGCTTCTGTATGTATCTCTCCTAATTAATTTCTGCAGTTTTCTGATAAAACATTTCTAATTGGAAGATTTTTCTAGATCTTGGGGATGAATATCTGGACATTGCGGCCACTTGTAAGTGATGCACTTATAGACTTAGTTGTTGGCTTGGTAAGTAGACATACAGTTTCGGTTAAGATTTCATGATATTATATTCTTCAGACTACTGTGATCAAAGGCATTGTTTGTTTTTTCAGGCTGCTTCAAGTGGCTGTTTTTTGGATGCTTGTCTGGACATGCTTGTTTCTCATTTTGTACCCCCACCGTCCTTTCGGATTCCATGGTTCCCACGGAAGAATGAGATCGTTGGTCATGTTTTGTCTGCTCTACAAGAAATTGCTACTTTGGTGCCTCTTGCTCCTGTTAGATTGTTGCCTATAATAGAGAGAAGAATGCCCAGAAGATCTGCAGATAAAGATGTATGTAATACTATGCTAATATTCTCTTTCTATACACACTTACTTTTTCACTTGATGAGTAAGCATTTACCATGCAAGATAGTGTGAGGTAGTGTCACCTAGTGAGTCATACAATGAAGTCATGAGCAAGGAGTTTGACTTCTCACCGCTTTAGCAGCTACCTACTCTCAAAAATACTTGTCATTATATATATGATTTGATTTCCTGTTCACCAAAATGTCTGATGTGTGTTAAAAATTAAAATTGCACATGAAGAAAATATTTATGCAATTGAAACGTTAAATCAAATGATTTGCATTTCCCTTACTAAGCACGTAAAGGATTATGCACCTGCAAGTAGTTTTAATTGTCTTTTATTCCTCTCATATGTAGATTAAAATAACATATCCTTTGGCTGAGTAGCATTGTACTTGCCACTGTTCTTCTTAAAAACAGAGCACCGATCTCATTAGTAAATACAAACACCTTTTCATTCTTAATTTCAGCAATTTCTTAATAATTAGGCCTATTGAAGTCTTTCTTTTCAGAGAGCTTTTTGGCATGTATTGAATACTAAGCACATGTGATTGTTTCCTGATTATATGTTATCAGACCTTTTTGTAGTCGTTTCTGTCAGATAGTAAATAGAAGGTAAATTGATATATTTGATAAGAGAATCCCCCCTCCTATATATAGGAGTAGGGGGAAGCGTATAGTCTCAGTGACAACCCCAATGGGACAAGACACACTTGGTCCCATAGACAAATCGACTCAAATACCTTAATTAACTAGTCTCTTTAACAGTTTCTAGTTTCTACAGTAATTGCTTGTATCCCAGCTGTACTCACAAATGCAATTTTGTAGGGACCTTTCGAAAATTGATTCGGCACAACAAACTATCATTAAGTAAATAAAAAGTACCCTGAAGAAAAATAAATATCCTTTTCTTCTACCGTTTCCATCGTTCTCTCTTCCATTCTGTCTTATGGCCCACCACCTGTTGCTATACAAGGTCATCAGGCACCTACATCCTCCTCTTCCCAGATCCCCTTCTCCCATCTGCACCCACCATCCATCTGTTGTTAATTTCCACAACAGCATGGTGAAAATGGGCTTTTGGGGGGGGGAGATGGGTGCAGGTGGAATAGGGAGCAAATGAGCAAATTCTGCCAGCGGGTGTCTATACTGGCGGTTCTGGGTAGTAGTGACCCTCACCTGCACGGATTCATCGCACAACAATGCTCAGTACCAGTATCACGTGCTGTTAGTGGCATTAGCTCGCAATTGTGATGGTTCGTGGTGGTAGTGGTCCCTACCTGCCAACAGTGGTGGCATGGTTTGCTGGTACTTCAGGTAGCAATCACCTCTTTTGCTCTGGCATAGCAGCAATCACATGACACCACATGCTGCTGCTGTGTGGAGGATCAAGGGGGTGATGTTGAGGGGAAAAGGGAGAGAGGAAGTGTTGTTGGCGGTGGCAGAGAAATAGGAAGGAGAAGAGGGAGGCGAGAACAATTTTTTGGGATATTCTTTTTAAATATGATCTCTGGGTCAGTTTTCATTTACTTAATAACTCTAGTTACCGCCATGTCAATTCTAAAATTGTTAGAAGTGTTGTTTACTAAATGATGATTTATATAATGCTATTTGTCGCTCCTGATAAGCCTTGTTCTTGGTTCTTCAATATGTTATTCGTTCTAGATAAATGTATTTTATGCATGAAATTAAATAGCTATTTATGGTATAAAATATCATCTTATTATCTCAGTTCTATAGGTACATGCAATGTATTTTGAGAGCTTACTGAAGCTAGAAAGCTCTAAAATTGGAGAATTTGTTAGGAGCCCGCTGCTGAAGACAATTGTTGACAAGATTTTAGATTTTGATGTGAGTCCTCCTTTTTTCATATTCACTTGAAGTAGAGTTTCTTATTTTGTTTCCCTCACATGAGAAAAAGTTATCATTCAAACATTTCAGGTGGATATAAAATGGGAGCAAATTCAGCAAAATGAGTGCAATATAGGAGTATTTGAGATGGAATTGGAGCAAGCTGAAGCAAATGTTGATAGGGGCGAATATAACAAAGTATGTTAATTTCAGTGCCTTGCTGTGCTTGTGGCTAGGTATGCTAAATAGTGATTATAACTCAAATGTACTCTTTTCTATGAATTCTAGGATCCTGTTTTTTCAAAAGTATCTAGGGAGGAAAGAGATGTTGAAACAATGGATAGGTTGATGGTTGTAATGTTTCAATACCTTGAATTCTGCAAAAACAGTGATCGTCTTACCGAGGTGGGTTTCAACATCTTCTCTTTGATGATTACACATTCACATGTCGACCTTTTTAGCTCTATTTGATGTAATCAGGATTTTCCTTGACTTCCTTTTCTCACTGTTTTTTTTTCTTCTTTTGGAAAATACCGAAGGTTATAGTAAACGCTTTCGATGATAGCCGATGCAAATATGATATAATGGTAGCTATCTGTGAAAATTTTAATCTTTCCTACACTCAGGTATTAATCCTAGGAAAGGAGCTTTCATAAATAAAACAATCACAGAAAAAAGTGAAAGCAATAATGGTGGAATGTCCTAGTCTATTTGGTATTTCCATACCTTTCTATGCTATTTATAGCAATGGCTTTATAATTTGTACAGAAGTATAAACTTCACTTAGTCAACAGTGATGTTATATTACTTCTGAGAGTGTAAGCAGATATTTACCATCAATTTATGTCACATTACAATATGTCTTTTCAAATTGTAGGTGACATGATTAAGGACCTGTAGCTGAAGTCTAGATGGTGAGTTTTGGTTAGACAAGGACATAGACTATGTATGTGACACAAAAGTGATGCTCTATGAGTTTTAAAGGTCAAAGATGTCTCAGTATTGAGCTCGTATTAGAATTGGCATATACACATATTTTATCTTGCATTAATGCCGATCCCATAGATTTGTGCATGATTGGACTGGTGTAGGGATTTTGCTGTTAAATGCACATACTTTTATGTAGTCCCTTGTTTATTAAGTACTGCTATATATGAGCTCCCAAAGTGTAGGTGATATGATTAAGGTGCTGTCGATGAAGCCTAGATGGCGAGTTTCGGTTAGACAAGGATGTAGACTATGTATGTGGCAGCTCACAGAAGATTATAATGGTGTTTGATGAGCTTCAAAGGTCAAAAATATCATAGTATTGAGCTCGCGTTTAATTTGGAATACAGTCATATTGTATCTTGCTTGAATGCCGTGCACGGTTGAACTTGTGAAGGGATTTTGCTTTTCAATGCACATGCTTGAGTATGAAATCTTCTTTTCAATGCTGGGGACGTTTTGGTATAACAGAAAGTGGTACTATTGGTTATAAATAAACATCACCTACACTGGAAGGGAAAAAACATTTGTCAATATGCAAGGCTGTCCCCTTTAAGGTTGTGCTTGGTATGTGGAGGAAAATAGGAGGGGAAGGGGAAAGGGGGAGGGGGGTGGAAGTCAAAGGAGAAGGGTACTTTTGGTTATATTCACATAAGGAAAGGGACATGGAGGAGTAAATATCTAAAAAAGTTGTTTGTAGGTTGGGTATGAAATAGGGAAAGGGAAAATGACAATTTTCAATTATCTTGTATAACGTGTGATTTTGTTTTAATCAAGATAGTAGATAAAGTCAATACTTTCTTTTTATCGAGAACCGTGAATCTAGACATCTTTCTTTCATCATATATTAACTCACAAATAAAATTGTAGAAATTCATTATAAGATATGAAAAAGAAGTCTAAACAGTTTTATTTCATTTTTTTGTTCAAAATCATAACAAATTAAAGATGGGCTAGGAAAGTTAAAGTTCCTTCATATGCTTTGTACCTATCTTGTAGATAAATACATGATCTATTATGCTCAATCATACTAATAGTTGATATATATTCCTTATTTCTGTTATTCGTCTCTTTAGTTAAGCGTTATGCTATGTTATGTGTTTTGTTATGTGCTTTAGACTTGTATGTCTTTATCCTTTCTTTTATCCCATATTGCCTAGTTCTGTTTTTTATTTACTCTCTTATCCTATAAAAGGGAGAGCATTGTGTTTGTTTTACACATTAAAGAAAGACTTTTCTCTTCAATATGATATCAGACGGCTACGATCCCCCTTAAACCCTAATGGTTCCCATTTCTTTCTAACCCTTGCTGCCACCCCTCTCTTCTCCCATCACCCCTCTCTTCTTCCCTCAGCCCTAGCCGCCTCCTGCCCGCCGCCAACCCCTGCTACCCTCCAGCCCGCCGCTGCTCCCTTCCTCTCTCCGCAGCCTCCTCTCCCCCCACTGCTATTACCCACCACACCACCCACCGCCGCCCATCCTCCTCCCATCTCCAACCTGCCGCCCACCTTCCCACCGCCATCGCTTGCCTTCTCACTGCTGCTGCCCATCCTCCTCCCACCTAACCACCGCCACCCGTCCTCATCCTGCCGCCTATCCTTCCCTCCATCCTACCAAAAGCCTCCATTGTCTCACCCATCTAGCCTCCTTCCCTTCCATCTTCCTTCGTCTCTGGGCACTTTCTAAAAATAGCATGTTGAAGATCTAAAAGGACTATCCTTGTTACTTGCATGCGCCTCGTAGTGGAATAACTCTCTCCGTGTGGTGGCGTCGGTCCTTCTCTTCTCTTCTGCCCCTATGTGGGTCTCTTAGATCTGACGATCCAGATCTGCTGTTGCTTCCTATTGCCCCGTTGCAGTTTTCTTCAGATCCGGATAGACTGCTGCCCATGAGTTGGTTACTGCTTATTGACTGCCCTTGGGTTGGGTCCTTCTCCCTGCTATTGTTTCTTGCTGACTTATCTGTCATCCTACATATCTTTTGGATGGCATCTGTTGAGTTGCTTCAGACACTGTGCGACTAATGTGAAGTTGGATGGCTCCAACTATCATACTTGGTCTGCGGCCTTCGAGCTTTATGTCAAAGCTCATAGTCGTTACTGGCATCTCACTTCTGATGCTCCGACCATACCCACTGATGCTGCCGATGATAAAACTAAACAAACCTACGATCTATGGACTAAAGGGGACTCCAACATCATGACCTAGATGGTCAATAGTGCTGAGCCCAAGATCAGCCAATCCCTTCCCTGTCTTCGAACTGCGGCGACTGCCAAAGCCATGTGGGGACCAACTCTCACATGTTTACTCTCATCAACAAAACCCGAAGAAAGTGTTTGAAATTTTCAAACATTTGGCCAAAAAGGAGTATTCTACTACTAAATATGTGGAAATTGCTACAACTAATGTTGTGCTCTCTGGGACGAGTTTGAAGTGTATCACCCCCTCTTTGCTGATATCACTGAAATACAACGTCAACACAATGAACTTCAACTAGTGCAATTCCTTGCCCGCTTACCACACGTTCTCTGGCATGGTAGATCAAAATCCTATCCAACGACCTGTTGCCTACACTACGAGATGCCCTGAAATGGGTCCAACAATTACCATCTGTCTCACCTTTGTCACCCAACAACTTTGATGTTGCGGCTCTAGCTGTCTGCTCCAGAGACCCCTCCCATGGTTGCGGCTAGGCCGAGGTCGTGGTTGTCTACTACAATGTTCAAAATTTCGACAAAATTGTCGAAATTTTTGTTTCTGTGGCAATCGGACATCGAAATTGACTGACGAAACTCTCGAAACAGGCAGATCGTCATTTTTTTTCCACGTTTCCATATACTATGTACTACATAGAGCATATTTTTACACAATTTTGTGTTTTTAAGTCCATATATTGTGCTTGCAAACTATAATGACTTAATTCATTGATTTCACCATTGAAAATTAGCATAAAAATCCCCATCGAAATGCCCATCGAAACAGTTCAGAGTCATTCACTAAAATTGATGAGACCCCACCCCCACATATCCAATATGAAATATTATTACATATTTGAGTAGATCTACACTAGTAGATCGTTCTGGTAAAATTACATAAATTAATTCGTCTATTTTGCTGTCAAAACGCCAGAAACACAATTTTCAAAATTCTTGTCGAAATTTGTTGAAATTTTTATTTCTGTGGCCACTGAAACGACATTGAAATCGGACATTTTCATCCTTGGTCTACTATTGGCCCTGGTCGTGGATCTTCATCATCTGGTCAAGACCTTTGTGAACAACGTTACTGTTAATTCTGTAAACGCACAAACCACACTGAAGATCATTGTTGGATTAAGCATGGTAAGCCTGCATGGGCCAATCATGTCACTACAGATCAACCTGATTCTGCACCGTCTCCATCATCCCAACATCTGCAGATTGGATTCGCTCTGAGTTCGAAAAGCTGCTCCAGTTCCGTCTATCTTCCTCTACTACTGATGCCTCTACTGATGGAAATTCTGCTCTCCTTGCCTCATCTACATCTTATGGTAAAAATAGATGGCTGATAGATTCTGGCGCAACTTCCCATATTTTTGGCAATTCTGCACCGTTTTCTGAACTCCATAAAACTTCTATTGTTCCACCTAATACTCTTGCTGATGGTTCTCAGACTCCTGTTTCTGGTATAGGGAATATCTGTACTCCTGGCGATCTCTTATTGCGCTTAACGCTCTTTATGTTTCCAAATTTTTGTTAAATTTGTTATATATTATTAGAACAGTAAAGAGCCTTCGATGCTCTATTACTTTTGACTCAGCTGGTTGAGTATTTTAGGATCTCTTCATGAGGATGATCATTGATTCGGGCCATGAGGGACCTGACGTGTTGTACTACCTAGATACACCAAAGACTACTGGTTTGCTACTTCCATCTGTGACATGCTTACAATGGCATTATCGACTGGGCCATCCATCTATTGCAAAATTGAAGCATTTAATTCCTGCTATTTCAAATTTTGTTTTTCATTGTGAAACTTGCCTCGGCAAACAAACTCGTGTCAGTTTTATGAATAAACCCTGCTTTGGTTTAAAAAAACCTTTTGATATTGTGCATGCTCATGTTTGGGGTCCATGTTTTGTTCCAAGCATGTCTGGATTTTGGTACTTTATGAGCTTTATTGATGACTTTTCTAGAACTACATGGATGTTTTTATTGGAAGATTGATCTCACATGCTAGATAATATAACCACCTTCTTGGTTGAAATCCGTACTCAATCCGTACCAATGTTTTAAAAAACGTTAAGCGGTAAGCGTGCGGACAACACCTTGTAACTGGTTAAGCGGGCGATTTTTGAAAAAACGGGTTTGAGTTTTCTATATAAATTTATATAAAATAAAAAATGTATGTATATAAATACTATACTTTTTGGAACTTATATATTCCTAAACATTCTAACCAGCAATATAAAACACCCAAATAGTTTATAACACAACTATAAAACAATGATTATAGCTAGAATATAGTGCAATAAACTTGTCATTTATATAACACTCTTCAAACATGATACAACAAACATCACATGTTGATATAGCTAAACAATAAACAATAACAATATACTTATCATGGATACCTTACTAGCTTATTTTTATATTTGCATATCATCAATTAGTCATACATTACAGCAGTACATTTAATCAAAGTACATTCTAAATTAGATAATAGATACATGTAAATTTACTTGTATACATTACAACAGTACCTTATTATTACGACTTAGATACAAAATATGCATTCTAAATTGGAACTATGGTTTATTATAGAACATTTAATGTATATAGGTTTAGTATA
This sequence comes from Alisma plantago-aquatica, assembly GCA_963693085.1. Taxonomy (NCBI): domain Eukaryota; kingdom Viridiplantae; phylum Streptophyta; class Magnoliopsida; order Alismatales; family Alismataceae; genus Alisma; species Alisma plantago-aquatica. The sequence continues at coordinate 368,085,759 of OY856409.1, read as the reverse complement.
TTATAGTTGATAATACTTGGACAATATAATTTACTTCATGTTAGAGGTTTACAACAATGTTTTTAAAAAAGCGGGCAAAAAGGAAAAAAAAGGGCAAAAAGCGGTAAAAAAAAACAGGTTAAGCGGCCAAAAAGTGGCCTTTTTTGTAGAATAGCTAAGCGGACGCTCAACAACAAAATTAAACGGCTGGAGCTCTTGACCGATTAAGCGGCCGCTCAGAACGTTTTCTCAATACAGTGATCCGTACTCAGTTTGACATACCTTTTAAGATTTTTCACACTGATAATGCCTTAGAGTTTGTGCAATTCCCCGTTAGAGGGTATTTTCGCAAGTTGGGTACTATTCCTCAAACTTCCTGTTCGTACACCCCCTATAAAATGGGGTTGCTGAGTGCAATGATCTTCACCTTCTAGAAGTTGCCCACACCCTCCTTTTTCACTATAATGTACCCAAAACCTTCTGCCTGAGGCTATCTCCACTGCTTGTTATCTCATTAACCGCATGCCCTCCTCCGTTCTTGGCAATCAGGTGCCTTATCCAATCTTGTACTTTGATGCCCCTTCTTTGTTGGGCCTCCTTAGATTTTTGGAAGCACATGCTTTGTCAAGACTTTTTGTCCTGGTTTAACTAAGCTTGACCCACAATCTACAAAATGTGTTTTCTTGGACAACTCTCGGACTCAGAAAGGGTACAACTGCTATGACCCCTCTACAAAGAAATGGTTTGTCAATGTAAATGTGGCCTTCTTTGATCGTATACCATTCTACGATGCAGTAGGATCTACTCTGTCATATGATCTATGGTTGGTATGTGTCAGTTGAAACCGACCTGCCACCTGTTGATATTGCACCATTTCCGCCTCTGAAAGTGTATCAACAAAGACCGAAAGCTGCAACTCCCTATTCGCTCCATGGCCCATCCTTCACCAATTTCTCCATTTTCGTCGGCAAATCCTCTACAACCTCAGGTATTTTCTGATTTAAATGTTCCGATTGGTTTACGTAAAGGGAGCAGGTCTTGCACTCAGCATCCTATTGAAAATTTCTGTTCTACTGCTAATTTGGGCACTAGCTTTGCCAATTTTACTACTGCTTTATCAACTGTCTCTTCATAAGAATGCTGCTCAGGCTTTACAACATCCTGAATAGCGGCAGGCTATGGAGATTGAAATGCAGGCCCTTACTGATCGACATACATGGACTTGGTTGATGCTCCTGCCGATTGCTCTCCTGTAGGATGTCGTTGGATCTTTACATTAAAGTATCGGTCGGGTGGCACAATCGAAAGATTAAAGGCTCAGCTTGTCGCCAAAGGAGATATCCAAACATATGGAGTTGATTATTTTGAGACTTTCTCTCTTGTTGCACGTTTGAATTCTGTCCGTGTATTTATCTCTGTGACTGTGAACTGTGAGGCCCCTGAATCAATTAGATGCTAAAAATGCCTTTTTATTTGTTGACCTGCAAGGAGGAGGTATATATATGGAGCAACCACCTCGGTTTGTTCTTAGGGGGAGTGTTCTAAAGTATGCAGGTTATGCAAAGCTATATATGGGCTAAAACAGAGTCCACGTGCTTGGTTTGACAAATTGAGTCGAATTCTTCATAAATTTAGCTTCCCCCGCTCTCATTCTGATCACTCGGATTTTGTTAAGAAAAATCCCTTTGGTTTTGTAATTTTGATTGTTTATGTTGATAGATATCATCTTATCTGGGAGTGATCAAGCAGGCATCCAAGCTACGAAAGAATACCTGGAAAAACATTTATCACTAAAGTCTTGGGAAAATTGAGATATTTTTTGAGCATTGAAGTTTCCTGCTCTTCTTCAGGTATTTGTTTATCACAGAGGAAATATGTTCTGGATCTTTTGGTGGAAACATGGATGCTTGGAGCAAAACCTACCAGTACTCCCTTAGATCCTATTACCAACAGGGATGAGCACTCTTCTCCTTCATACTCAGATAACCAACAATATCGTAGATTAGTTGGTAGACTTATAAATCTAACTGTTACAAGGGCTGATATAACTTCTACAGTTGAATTTGTCAGTAGATATCTGGATAAACCTAGACAATGCCACTGGGATGCTGTGTGCCATTCTAAATATTTGAAAATTTCTCCAGGAAAAGGCTTATTCTACAGAAAACATGGGCATTGTAAAATCACATGATACTCCGACTTTGATTATGCAGGCAACATGATAGATCGTAAATGTACACGTGGTTACTGTACCTTTGTGGAAGGTAATCTTGTTACTTGGCGTAGTAAGAAACTGATTCTGGTTCCCGTTCTAGCGTTGAAGCTGAGTATAGAACTATGACTCATACTAGTGAACATGCTGTGGGTCCGTGGTATATGAAAGAGTTTGACATTACTGATCCTGATCCTATTCCTATGTATTGTGACAATAAAGCTGCTATATTCATTGCCAACAATCCAACGTTTCATGAGCGCACACCGAGGTGGATTGCCATTTTGTCCGAGAAGCTGTCTTATCTGGCAACATCTCTACTCCATATACTCATACTTCTGATCAAGTAGCAGATATCTTCACAAAGCTTCTTCCCAAGGGCAGATTTACTACCATGGTGGACAAGCTGGGTATGATTGATATCTATGCTCCAGCTTGAGGGGGAGTGTTGATATATATTTCTTATTTCTGTTACCGTCTCTTTCGTCATGCGTTTATTTTATGTGTTTTGTTATATGCTTCAGACTTGTATGTCTTTAGCCTTCCTTTTATCCCATATTGCCTATTTCTGTTTCTTACTTGCTCTCTTATCTTTTTTTTTTGGTCGGTCTAAAAAGCGTGTTACTATAACCAAAAACTTTAGGTGCATTAGCACCCCTAAAGGAAACTTAGCCTTGATACACCAAACAAATGGGCATCGAAGTTACAAGACATAACGTCGAACATGGACACTGAACTGGAAAAAACTACACCCAATCCACCACAAACCCCATGAGACATGACTTAGGAGAAATCCTGTCTTCAATGAAATTGAGCACACCCACAAAGTAAGAAAACGCAGACTCCACCAACATCAAGCCTCGTGGAGAAACTGGAGCAAAAGACAAAATCCCCCTGCAAAAGTCCATGGTTGAGAAACTCACTCCAGAATTAAGAGCAACCCCAGCAAAAACACCTAAGAAATCCACAGCAGAGCATAACTGAATCAAACCCCTCCAAGCTTTGAACAAGAGTAAGGAGACTTCAGAAGGAAATCAAATTCAGACCCCCTTCACTGCATCAACGAGCTCCCACAAATTGTGACTGAGGACTAAACATAGCACCTTCCTTCATCCCAATCCTCCTGGGTAAAAGCTGTAGAGGAGGCTCAGAAAGTAGCACGATGGACAGGATACGCCCATGTCCATCCAGCTAGGAGGAGTCTCCCACCTCTCCTCCCTCTGCCTTGGATTTCTTCTTCTACTTCTTCTGTCTCGGGTTGCCTTTCACCTTGAGAACCTTCAGGAGGTCCGATTACAGGTCGCGCGAACAGCAGGACTCTTCATCAGAGTTCTGGATCACTGTCTTGGCGAACTCCAGGTAGAGTGGAATCAACCCCCACGAAGCTCCATCATCGCACACCACCAAGAGTCGTTGACGAGGACCCCGTGGAGGGAACCAGAACCACTGAGTGATGGCTTGGCCCCAACACTGACCCGCCCAACTCCAAAGAAGAGGGCCAACCATCGGCTGAGGAGAGAGGCGTCGTCATCGGGAGAAAACAGCCTGAGGCGAGTCGCCCAATCTCGACGGCCGTCCAACGCTCAGCCGCCATCACCGTCGCCAAGCAAGTCGAGGACAATATCAAGCCCGCCATTACACTGGGCAACACCAGCTAACGGCTCGGGGGAGGAGGAAACTGGTGTCTGAAGAGGAGATCGAGGGATCCCCTTTTCTTCGCCTGGACGAAGCATCAACATAGGAGACAGATCTAGGGCGCGGCTCCTCTACACCCGTCACTCGTTAACGGGATGGAGTCGACAAGGTCGAACCGCCGATTCGCAACCTGGATCTGGGCTCCACAGCAACGCAACACATCTCCTCCTCTAGCCAGCTAAGAAACGACCCAAACAAGCTGTGGGACGAATTTGGAACAGGACGCCTGCTCCATCGGCTCCTGAGATCCGCTACAACCTTCAGACCCTAGCCTTCCGTGGTTGGGCCAAGGGGAGGAAGGCACCCCCACCGGAGAAAAACTAGAGAGAAGACGGAGCAAAACCCTAGAGAGAGAGAAGGAGAGCGACCTTCGATAGTCCCGTTGGGTATTATGAGTTCAACCTTTCTTGCTCTCTTATCTTATAAAAGAGAGAGCATTATATTTGTTTTGGACACATTCAAGAAAGACTTTTCTCTTCTATACTAATTATGGCTTGACTACACTCATATTGTGGACACCAGCAAAATACCCTCATCATCTTGATGATCAACTAGATACAATTATATTTAGGTGTGAATATGGCTTTCAATACCCACGGCATCCAAATTTACTTCTGGAAGGAAATAAAATTCTTGATGAGGAATTTTATTTTGAGCTTTTTTTCCACACAGGGTTCCTACCTGGAGGGTGACTTTTAGCTCGGATTTTCCCCCTAGATATGAAATTGTAAGAGAAAAAATATTTACTTGAGGTAAACTTAAGAGAAATTTTTATTTGAGAGTAACCAATTCATGGTGGGAGTTAATACTTTTTGGCAGGAAAATCTTGGGAGCTAAAATGTTAAATATCTATATGTGATTGTGAAGTGCAAACTTTGGATAAAAGTTTCTGCTCAGTGTGACTGAATAATTCGTATAGAAATAAGTTTCTTGGAACATACCTTTTTCCCATCATTTCTTCAGTTCCATCCTTTATGCAGCAACAAACCGAATTTCCACCACACACACACGAAAGGTAAGGAGCACACCCTCGGGATTCCCTTTGTCCAGTACAGACACCACTGCACTTCCAAAGCGCAAACCTGTCAATGCTGCAAATTCACTTCTTAGGGCCTAGGATCTGTAGGTGATTAGTAGCTGAAGTTGTATAATAATATTTTTATTTCATTTGCCAGATTATCAGTCCTATCATATTTCTCAACGCCAATTACATTGGTGGTAAGACCATACTTCGCTATGCAGTTGTCGATTTTGCTATTAGCTTTATTTATTGTTCTTTTGTAATTAATTGGGAAGACACACAGTGTGTACTCGAGTTCTATTGTTCAGATAATCAGATATAAATTCATTCTGCCTCACCTTTCTTAAGATCTCACAAACTTCTTGAAGCACCTGTTAGTTATTTGGCCTGCATATCTGTGGGATCTATGATGCATACATAGTATTTTTCCATATGTGGTCCATCTAGGGTTGAATGAACACATCTGCCCTTTTATTGTAGTCGTATCTATAGACTTTCACTATATAAGTTTATGCTCAGTAGGAACTTTGATTTGATATGGGAAACTGTTATTTCTTTTTCCTATTTCTGTATCATTTTACATATATAAGCTCATGTAGTAGAACTTATCTACTAGAAACCTTATAATTAGCTAGCTGAGGCCTAAGGTGTGCATCACCCTAGCAGATTGAATATTGTAATTTGGACTGATTTGTCTTGTGCAACGAGTATCTCTCCTCTTTAACTTTTCAGCTTCACATTAATTTATTTCTTTTCTTTTCTGCAATTTGTTTCTTTCGTTCATTGTCCTTTTGAGTTGTTCCAATGCTCTTGCTTTCATAAGTTTGAGGCCTGTTTGCTAACATATATGTCATTACTCTCTGCCGTTACATGAAAAGTGAGTGGCATAAGCCAACTCATTTCGTTTTGAATGCTTGTTACTTTAAAAGTATGAATTTGTATCTTAGCCCCAATTCTAACCCTGAACTTTGCAAGAGTAATGATTTCCACTTGTATTAGAACCATTTTATGTTGTTTATTTATGATTCTTGTGCAAGGCGTGGGGTTCTTGTCATATGTAAATGATACTATATCCTGATTTGTTATGGTATCTTCTTAGGTTTTTGAAATACTTTTGGAGTCCTTCTATAGAACAGTGCTTACTGCTCAAAAATCAAAATGTGTTCAGGTATGCGTTTCTTCGAACTGTTTTGTTTTTGAAGCATTATAGTAGTTTGCTCTATTCTCATTTAGCTTCCCTTCTATCTCATTGAGCAACATCTTTTAGAAGTGCCCCCCATCTCAACTTATAAACATGCTTTCTTTGTAATTTCACGGGCTTGCTTTTCACAGATATTGGTTTTATTTTATACTTTTGCAGTTTCTGATGTTCTATACATGTTCTTTGGATCCTGAAGTATATGCTATCAGATTTGCACGTAGATTGGAGGAAATATATCTATCAAATTCTGAGCCTTTTCTCTATCGGTATGTCAAGAAAGAGCATTTTTATAACAATTACATTTTGTTGTTATACAAGCAAGCATAGCTATCAAGTGCTCACCCAGGTGTCTTCTAGGCGTTGGAGAAGGACTGCAAGCTTGGTGTTAGGCAGGTCAACAGTTGGATTTATTTCCTCCCCAGGGCCTGGGCTCCCAGGCTCTGGGCGGGACACCTTAAACTGGGCGCCTAGGCTTTCAAATAAGTAAAGTGGTTGCCTAAGGCCTTTTAGGCCCAAATTAAGACAAAGACTAAATGACCATGAATTAAATCTGAATTTGGTCATATTAGATCAAATTTAATTATTTTAGCGAAAAAGAGGTCTTATTTAGGCTAAATCAGATCAAATTTGGGCATATTAGGTCTGATTTGGAGAAAAATTGTCTTATTTGGGGGAATTAGGTATGATTTCTTCAAATTAAGGCTCATTTAGGTCAATGTAGGATAATCTAGGGGAATTTACGTGTAATTAGGTCATGTTATGTCAAAATAGGTTCGACTTAGGCCAAATTAGGCCACACTAAGTTAAATCAGGTCCAATTTAGATCATCTTAGGTCAAATTAAGGCTGAATAGGTCTAGCTTAGGCCATGACAGGTGTGATGTAGGTGAAGTTATGATTAATTAAGCTTAGAAATAGCCAATAGAAATGTTCATAATGATGTATATATTTGAATATAGATAAGTTCATATGCAAATTATTTATATATATGCAAAATATTATACAAATACGAAGAACGCCTAGAAACACCTAGGCTTCCGCGTAGGTACCTAGGCCCCCTAGGCTTCCCTTGGGTGGGAAGGACCGCCTGGCCGCTAGACAAGTATGTTTCATCCCAACCCGAACCTGATCCAACCTGCAGTCATGGAATGAGGTTTCGGCGAAATTGGCGAAATTTCGCCCTAAAATTTGATTTCGATGGGATCTGGTACCGAAACGTGCGACTGTGTCGATTTCGATGATTTCGATGAGTGTCGCCAAATTTCGACGATTTCGATGAATTTTGCCAAATTTCGATGAAAATTTTGATAATTGCAATCCTTGTTGTTATTGTTGTTTTTCGAAGAGGAGCAAAGGGGGATTGGAGTTATTTCACCATTTAGTACTTATACATAGTATATACTAATAGTATATCATAATTGCATTGCATTTCCCTAATATTTGCTATTCAAATTATTAAATACTTATGCAATGCATGCTTTTTTAGTTTTTGCAATGTGGATGACATGTATCCTAGTGGTGGTTTATTACACAATGAGGGTGCTAGGAAGCCAACCACACCAACAAATAATGATTTAGCTTGGAAACATTGCACTAGTGTTCTTGGGACCAATGAAATGATTGACTATTGAGTGATTGAGTCAATATCAACAACAAACTATCAACCCCAGTAAAATGTGTGGGGATGCCCTACATATCCAATATTTGATATTATAACACAAGTACATGCTTGTATATAGCCCATTCTTGCAAAATTGCATAACTTAATTCCTACATTTTCTCATCGAAACCCTTCATCGAAATCCTCCAGAAACAGGACAGTTCCCTTACCTCCACATGAAGGACCACCCCCCAACCTACCCCCACATAACATTTTATTGCATAAACCGATGCATTTAGGTGTAAAGATCACACCTGTAAAATTTCATAAATTAATTCGTTCATTTTGGCGTTGAAACGGGCACGGTTGCATCTATCGAAATTTTCGTCGAAATTTCAAAAAAATTCAGTTTCCATGCTGTCGAAACGGCATCGAAATCGGATACCTCGTTCCTTGCCTGCAGTCACTTAATTTGAGCCTGACTTGCACTCACACATCAGCATTTTTTTTAAAAACCCAGTGCTGCCTGGCTTGGTGACCCAATCCGATCTATGAATATTCAGTTCAAAAAATCGATCAAATTTTGTTCACATATCAGTATTATTTTTAAGAAGGCCACTGTTACTCGACTTGCTGATCCAATCACATATATGGATATCCAGTTCAAAGCCGTTTTGACATGCCATTTTGCAATTAGCAATCCTACATCCAAAGTTTTTTCAGATGAGTTTGCTGCTAGCCTGCGACGGATAATTCCGTTCAAACCAAACTATTGCTGATGCCAGGCTTTTTTTTATCATTCTAAATTTTAAATTCAACAGTCAATGATACACTCTAATCCTTCGACCATTTGTTTAATAGAGATGTGAAATTCATTAACTAATTACATCTAGAGTACCATAGTAACATATAAAAAACAAAGGCGCAATGCAGATCAAAATAAAGTACCAGCAACAGCATTAAGATCAAGATGCCAATGCACCACCCATGCATTGTAAGTATCAAGTTTCCTGATTACAATTGGTGGACACATAATTATCATAAGTTGCTTATAAGTTATAACTCTTTGCCAACAAATTTACATGTATTGCACACTGCTATCTTCAGCGTTTGTCGACAATAGAAGCAAGCAAGAAAGGAATTGTGTGATGTTTTTTAGTTTTCTGCTTCATAATTGTCTCGATCTACTTTCCTCGTTTTTGTTCCGACCTATATTGTCCCTCATTTCTTTGACCCTGCCGTCCTACCAACTAGTTTTTTAACCTATAGCATCATAGTTGCATCAGTGAAGCGTAAATGACAAGATGAAACTACTCAAGAACCCGTTAAGCTAAGAAAAATGACCCTAGCCTAACTTGAATTTCATATTGTTTGAAAGCCATCATACTCTTATGGTTTACGTATTGGGCTATTGTTGATGGTCTCTTTCCTTGACCTTAACTAAAATAAACCATTGACAATGTTCGTAATCTAGCCGCAAAAGTGCTTGGGAGATAGAGGAGGCAAGATAGGGAGGTGGTCGTTATTAAAGACCAATGGGGTCTCCCTCGGCGGGTGAGAGGTCTTCTGTCCCTTGACAGAAGGGCAGTCCCATAACTTAGATTCTCGTGGACAGATACCGTATTTGGTTAGATAGAAAAGGTAGCGGGGTATACTCTTTTTTTTGTGAAGTGGTGTCGATGTATAGAGATAGAGGGATATGAGGGTATAATTTTTTTCGTCTTTTATGCCAATTTGCCTGAGAAGGAGTCTGGATGAATGAATACTCCTTTAATAAAAAAAGACGACTGCCTACTGCATGCTTGTGACCCAACAACCTCGGAACTACGATGTCTCTGACTTCGATGAAGATAAAGTGATGAGAGGAGAAGACGATAGGAGTTACTTTGAAGTTTTACTTGTGCATGTGTTACAACTTACAAGTACGGGGTGGAGTGGATGGAGCTTCATTTTCAGCTGCTATAATGCATCTTAGATCTTATATCTGCCTGCTTTTTTGTGCAATGAGTTATTGATATTCATTCCACTATGTCAGTTTTGTTGTGCCCATGCCATGTTTTTGCACGCTAACTACCGGCTCTTCTTGTTTACCAACACTCCTTGATTTATCTGATCTGTCATCAACAGGCCCAACACTCTCTGGGCCACTGGTTGATATTAGCCATCGAGATGAAGACACTTGCACCTACCTACTGTAGTCTACTGATGCTCCAGAAACAACTTCATTTTTGTGAATCTCACCTGCTACCTGCCTTTTTGTATATACTATGAATCATCTACTCGAGGGGGGAGTGTCTTGAGTGCATTAGTGTTTGATTGGCTTATTAAGGAATGATGCTCCTGTATGTATTATTTTTTTTCTTCTAGTTGAGTCTGTGATTTTTTATTTTCATGCATGTCTTTCTATTTGTATGCTGGGCATGTAATTTCTCATGCTCTAGCTTCAGAGGTGTGTGAAGAGTATAAGAGTGTTTAGTTTCCTAGTCTATCACGTACATGGGCTCAAGTTTGTTTGGCCCATTAGTGTTTAAACTCTTAGTCCATTAGTGTTTGTTAAGTGTCTTGTATTTGTCTCCTCCTATACATAAGAAAGGAGCCAGCCCATCTAGTAACAACAATATAGGTGATTGCCCCATTATCTTCTTCTCTAGGGTAGAGATCCAACCCCCATTCTACAACACTACGCGTGTGAGAGAGAGATCTAGAGAGAATGCCCCACTTTCAGGCTGACTGTTGCATGGATGCTCACCCCTGCTGCTTTTAGGAGCGTCTCCTCGGAGCCATTCCAACACCAATAATTTTCTAAGATGATATTGCTGCTTCGTTAGACTTCTCACCCTAGTAGAAGGCACAACCACCCTACCCTACCCTAAGGATGAAGCCAATGTACTCCCTTCTAGCTGCTGTCGTCTTCCCCTTAAGGTGCCAGTGCCATCTTTATTGCTGCTACGACCACCGACTATGTGATCACCGCAATCAAGATCCATTGTCATCGTCATTTGCTAAAGTCATTTGTGACTTCTTTTATCTAGGCTAAATCATGGGAAGCGGTCTATTATATACTTCTATTGGAGATAACCAATGCCTATCTTGCTATGTTGAAGATTCGTAAGGATTTTTCTCCCTATAGCTAACTTTTCAGGGTTCACAATTGTTGTCACACACGCTGCCATGTGTCTGGGTGACATGCTTTATGCATAGTGATTTTGCTTGTTCACTTCTAAGTTTTGGTGTATCGCACGACGTGTTGTCAGATTATATGGTGTGCCGTCAGCTCACACGTGTGACCAAATTACACGTCATTGAATCCCGCTCCCGCCTGACTTAAAAACGATGTATGCCAAAAATACACGTGTTGGCCTCACATTGTGTAAGTGTTTTACATGACCTGTTTGCTTTTGGTCGTTTTGCCCCGATTTTTGCATGACTTGTGACATTCTTACACCTGCTCAGTGCAAGTTTCTGCACTCTGTTATAACGACATGTGGTAGTATTAAATGCCATGTAGCTTGCATGTTGTGAGTTCTGCCTCAACTACTGCATAATGTTTGTGTATACTACATAACATGTTTAAACGATACACATATTTGACACATGGTGTGCAACTTTGTCTGGTGCTCTATCTTATTGCAGAAAGCTTCAATAGATGGCATGCCCTTATTCTAGTCATACCACCAAGGCACCAACAATTATCTTCTCCTTTTAGCATCTCTATTCCTTCTTTAGTTGTTCTTTTTTGCTCCTCCCAACCCTTCATACGTACTGCCCCGCATATATTCTATGCCAAATTGTAGTTGGATCTTTAATAAGATCTGGTTTTTAGCCTCTACTTCGGGTTGTGCGCTCACAGTCCCCAGATGTATATTGCTTTGGGCTAAATAAATCCCTTTTTTGGGTTGTGAAAAGATCCATCTATTTTTGTGATTGTGATGGAGATCAAGCGATAAGAAGAGAGAGTGATGAAAGTTGCTTTGGATATTTACTTATAGGTGTTATAGATATGTAACAAAGCTTTCATCTCTGCTGTTGCCCTATATTGGTCTGCTCTCATGGCCTCATTGATGGCTTCTGTTCCTTGTGCAACAACCGTCAGGCTTAATGGTTCTAACTACGGTATCTAGTCAGCTTCGATCAAGTTATATGTTAAGGCACAAGGACGCTATTCTCATTTCATTACTACTGCTTTGAATACACCTGTAGAACTGTTGATGATATGACCAATGATCCTACGATCTCGGGTTAAGGAGGATTGAAAGGTGCTGACTTATATGATCAACAATGCTAAACCTCAAATTAACCAATCTCTCCTTTTCCTTCATAATGCAAAGGCAATGTGGGATCAACTCTCGTACGTCTTTTCTCATCAACAAAATACAAAGGAGTTTTGAAATCTTCAAGAATTTGTCCATGAAGAAATATTCTAATACTACTACAATCACTGATGTGTCCTATGGGGTAAATTTGAAGTGTACCACCCCTTTCTGCAGACATTCTTGAAGTCAAACAACAACGTAATGAATTGTAACTGGTTCAATTTCTTGCTGGGCGACTCGCTTCTTTCTCTGGTATTGTTGATCAAATTCTCTCCATTGACCTTTTGCCCACTCTTCACAATGTCCAAAGCGCGTTCAACATCTCCCTTCTGTCTCTTTCTACCCTCCGCGTCTTCTGATGCTTTTACTATGGCTGTTCGATCTAGGTCGCGACATGGTTGTAGTCGGGGTCGTGGTTGCTCTTCTGCGGGGCCCTGGACCTGGATGTGGTCAACCTTCTCCTGAGTTGAGACATTATAAATTTTGTGGCCGCAATAATCAAACTAAAGAACGCTGCTGGGTTAAACATGGAGAATCGACGTGGGCTAATCAAGTCTCTACTGAGGCTGTTGAATCTGATACGAGTTTTTCTAGTTCTACTACTCTTTAGACTGATTGGATCAACTCTGAGTTTGAGAAGCCACTGTTTCTGCTTAGGTTGTTATTGGTGGACTGAATGGAGATTCTGCTTTCCTTTCTCCTCCTACTACACATGGTGAACATAGATGAGTCATCGATTCTGGTGCCTTGTCTCATATCTTTAGGAATTGTGCTTCATTTTCTGACCTGACATTGGAATAGGTATAGAATCATAGATGACAAATTTTTCAGAAGACCTTAAACCCACATTAATTCACAAGTGGTATGAGTCATGGCTCTATACTCTACTTCCACGCCTGATTGGGCAACAACAGTCTGCTTTTTACTGCCCCGAGTAACCAAATTTTCTCCTGCAGAGGTACAATAACCGGGGGTAGATTTGCGATTAGTTCTGGTGCCAACATAGTCAAAGCTAGAATGTTTAAAAAAATGTTAAGCAGTAAGTGTGTGGACAACACCTTGTAACTGGTTAAGCAATAAGCAGACAATTTTTAGAAAAAATGAGTTTAAGTATGTATAAATTTATATAAAATTACACATATATGTCTATAAATACTATTTTTTAAAACTTTATATATATATAAAACACCCTACCCAACAATATAAAACACCCAAATAGTTTATAACACAACTATACAACAATGATTATAGCTATAATATAGTAAACAACAGACTTGTCATGGATAAAACATCCTATATACATGATACAACACAAATTTGCATCACATTTTGATATAGCTAAACAGTAAACAATATACTTATCATGGATACCTTACTAGCACTTTTTATATTTGCATATCATCAATTAGTCATACATTACAGCAGTACATTAAATCAAAGTACATTCTAAATTAGATAATTGTTACATGTAATTTACTTGTGAACATTACAGAAGTACATTATTATCACTTACTTAAACATCATATGTCCCTCCTGTTACTGTGATGGTTCTCAATCCCCTATGCATGGCATTTAGAGTATTTAGACACCTACTAATGTACTTCTCAAATCTGCACTCAATGTTGTGAGATTTTTGTTATATCTTCTTTCTTGTTAGCAAGACTAAAAATATTCAATGCTTGATTACTATTGACCCTTATGGTTGCGTCTTAGGATCTTTGCACAAAGATGAGGATTGGTTTGGGCCATGAGGGACCAGATACTCGACGTGCTGCTACCACTGCTTTGCCATTTTCTTCATCGTGTGGACTATAGTAGCACTATTGTCCTGGATACCTGTTTGCTATAAAGTTGAAATGTTTACTTCCTACTATGATACTTTTTTTCATCGTGAAGCATGCCAACCTAGGAAACAAATCCGTTATGCTTGTCCTAGTAAAAAGACTATTGTTTCTAAATCCTTATTTGATGTAGTCCATGCTGTAATCTGGGTTCGTGCCCAGTTTAGGATTTCAATATTTTATAACTTTCATAGATCATTACTTAGACCTACTTGGTTGTTTTTGCTCAAGGATCAAGCACCTATTTTGGATGTTATCACTGCTTTCCTTGATGAAATTACAACACAATTCACTAAGCCTTTTGGAGTCTTTCATACTGATAATGCTCTTCAACATTATATTAGTAATTTTTGTAATAGTATGGCCACTCTTCATCAAGCCTCATGCTCCTGCACACCACAACAAAATGGTATTGCGGAAAGGAAAAAATCATCAACTTGGGCTATTTTCCTTCACTTTCATGAACCTAAGACATTTTGATTTGAAGCTGTATCGATTGCTTACTTTTTCATAAAGTTGGATACTTTCTTCTATACTGAACAACCAAGTAGCTTATAATGTTCTTTATTCAGATGCACCTCTTTTTTTCTCGTTCCTCATAGAATTTTCAGTGGTACATGCTTTGTTAGAAACCTTCATTCTGGTTTGAAAAAGATTGACCCACACTCTACTAAATGTACTATCTTGGGGTACTCTGAAATTGAGAAAGGGTATGTGTGCTATAACCCAACTGTCAAACAGTGGTTTGCGAGTGCAAATATGGTCTTTTTTAAAAACACGCCTTCGTTGAGTCTGGCTCTTCATTATCTACCAATCTTTTGAGTGATACTACTCTACCTAATTCTGTTGATGGCAAATCATAGATAGTCCTACAACCCCTTGTCCACCCCTCAAGGCGTACCAACGCCATAGCAAATCCACAACTCTTTCCATGGCCCCTCAATCATCCATTATCCAATGCTCTCTCTTCATTAACAAATCAAAACATGCCTCCATGAAGTTGACTTGGATCTTCTGATTGGTTCACGGAAATGAATTCATTAATGTGCTACTATCAACACTTTCTGTTCTACTGCTAACCTTAACACGAGATTTGCCCGCTTCACTTCTGCACTCTCTGCAATTTTTGTTCATACTTTGAGCTTCTGCATTGGACTTTTGGATCATTTCACTCATCTACTATACTGGAGCTTCTTGATTACCATTCATCTGCCTTTTCATTTGCTGTGGAGTTAGCTACTTCATCTATGCTTGCTACTTCATTTGCTTATTTTGTTTATGATCTTCTATCTGACGACATTATTTTTCTTGTGTTATACTAACGTGTTATTTGTTGCTATCAGTGTATGTGCTTTGTCTATAAGTTGACTATGTTTTTTCGTGCTTGGTATTCATTATGACTACCTACTCCATGCCTATGGCCCTTCACTCTCCAGACTACAATGTCTGTGATTGTGATGGAGATCAAGCGACAAGAGGAGAGAGTGATGAAAGTTGCTTTGGATATTTGCTTATAGGTGTTATAGATATGTAACAAAGCTTTCATCTCTGCTGTTGCCCTATATTGGCCTACTCTCATGGCCTCACTGACCCTTCACCCTCTAGACTACAATGTCTGTGACAATGGAGCATCTATCTTTATTGCAAGCAATCCTACATTTCATGAGCACACCAAACACATTAAGGCGGATAGTTACTTTGTGAGGAAGTCAATTATGTCCAGATGTATCTCCACTCCTTATATCAGTATTCACGATCAACTTGCTAACATCTTCACGTTGTTGCTTCTGAACATAGTCACAATATACTCAGTTGAAAAAGTCACATTTAAAACATGAATTTTTCCCTAGACGTATGAAACTTCCGAATTAATCCTAATTTCCAAATATTAAGTTTTATTCCCGTATATTCACGAACTAATCACGTTTAAAGTCTTTCTCGCGTTCTATACGTTCTTTTCCCTCTTATATATTGATTAAAACTCCCAACTTAATATGAGACTATGAGTGCATATATATGTTTATGTACATGCATATATGTGTGTATGTATGTAATATTTGTACGTATATGTAAGTAATACTTATAGATAATGTATGCAATATAAATGTATATTTATATGTGCATAACATATACATATATTTGTATGCAATCATTATATATATCCTCCGATTTTTTTTCTGATTTTTTTCCGAATAGTTGACCGTACTTTTACCGTACATTGACCGATTTTATTCGAATTTTTCGTATAATTGCCGAATTCCGAATTTTTCAACTCAGCTGAACGTAACGCGAATACCAAATTTGTGACTATGCTTTCGAAGACAAGATTAACTGCAAGGTGGACAAGCTGGGTATGCAGGACATCTATGCTCCAGCTTGAAGTGGAGTCTTAACATATTTTATGCTTTGTTTATGTCTTGTTATGTTTGTTTTTTCTGTTGTTATTCCTCTCTGGTTTTTATCCCATATCACTTATCTTTGTAATTGGTCTTCCTCTCTTATCTTATGTAAAGAAAGGTCTTGTAATTTTTTATTATCTCAATAGAATCCTAATTAATCTACAATTACTATGCATACTTATGGAAACAATTCGACTATCTTGGATTGACTTTATGACTAAACTTTAGGTTTTGTAACTAGCACAACACGGGCATCAATGAGGCATTTGTAAAATTTAAGTTGATAATCTATATTGGTGCATATGACAATGTTTTAAATAAGATCCTGACTAAGTATGCTACATCGAGAATTTTAGTCTAGATTTTATATGTTACATGAATAGGGGCATTTGGATAATACATTATCATTCATTTAGATATGAATCAACGATTGCTTTCATATTTCAATTAGTGTTTGTTACAATATATTCTGTTAGTTGTTTTGTTATTTCCATATTATATGTGGACCTCTCTGTAAATGTTTCAGTTATATATATATGAGGGTGCACACATTGTGCAACCCTACGCTTCCCAAAACTGCTTTGTAATTCACATGGTACCAGAGCAGTAGATCCCGCCGCCACCCTCCCACCCCTCTCTCTCTTCTCCGGCAGGCCGCCCTCCCCCCCCCCCCCCCCCCCTACACACACACACCGCACCGCCGCCGCCGGGCTAGCCGCCAGGGCCGGGCGCCCACACTGCCGTAGGGGCCGGTGCGCCTCCGCGGTTGATTGCCGCCGGTACGTTGGCTCGGTGAAGATCTGCAACTGTCCGGTGGCTTGAAGTTGGTGTGACGTAGACCGTTTTTTTTTCCGGTCTCTTTGCCTGCCTGCCCGTGTAGGCCGTTGTGCCACCGGGTTCTGTTCTGCGCTTCGGCGTAGATCGTATGTGAGAGGTTCTTCTACGTTGTTCTGTGCCT
Organism: Alisma plantago-aquatica; assembly: GCA_963693085.1. Classification (NCBI taxonomy): domain Eukaryota; kingdom Viridiplantae; phylum Streptophyta; class Magnoliopsida; order Alismatales; family Alismataceae; genus Alisma; species Alisma plantago-aquatica. The sequence continues at coordinate 368,068,541 of OY856409.1, read as the reverse complement.
GCTGTGCCTGTCTGACGGCGTAGACCGTCTCCTGCCTGATCGTGCCTGTTACTTCTGTGCCTACTGCTCACATGGCGTCCTCGAGTGATGACTTCCGCCGTCAGGTTACTACTGTGAAGCTTGATGGGCGCAACTATCCACATTGGGTATGCTCCATGACGATCTATGCCAAATCCCAGGGCAAGTACTCACATTTTACCCGAGCTGGTCCGCCAGTACCCGCAGAGGACGCTGATGCTAAAGATGTGAAGGCGTATGACGACTGGGTTCGTGACGACTCGAATGTGATGACTTGGATTCTCAACAGCAGCATTGAGAAGATTAGCGTCACACTTCTTCACTTGCCTACGGCGAAGCAGATGTGGGATCAGCTCGCCGGTACATACTCGCATAGTCAGAACCCCAAGAAAGTGTTTGACATCACCAAGCAGCTGTGACGTCTACAGTTCACGGGGGCGGACATTGCGGATTACTTTTCTGACTTTACTGGATTGTGGGGTGAACTGGAATCCTATCACCCTCTTGCCACAGACTTGGCTACCATGCAGCGTCAGTGCCAGGAGCTGTAGTTAGTCCGGTTTCTTTGTGGACTGCCCGAGTCCTACGCTGGAGTTGTGGACCAGATCTTAGCCAGTGACCCTCTGCCGTCACTACAGAGTGCCTACAAGCGTCTTCAGCGTTTGCCTTAGTCTTCATCGTCTCTGACTACTGATGTTGGGGACTCTTCTGCTCTTGCTGCAGCGTCTGGTCGTGGCCGTGGTCGTGGCCGTGGTCGCTTTACTGACAGCCGTCCTCCCCTGGGTGGAGGACGAGGACAGGCTGCTTCTGGTCGTGGAGCCTCTTCTACTGCCCCTACTGCTGCTGCGCGTCCTCAGTCAGGACAACGCCTTTGTACCTTCTGTGGCCGGTCCAACCATGTTGAAGAAAAATGCTGGGAAAAATATGGTAAGCCGGCATGGGCCAATGCAGCTGCTGACTCCACTACTACTGCATCAGAAGGAACGACTCAGCCTACTGACTCTGCCTCCTCGGGTGCGACTGCTGACTACATCCGTGCTGAGGTGGAGCGTCTTCTACTTGAGCGTGCTGGTGCGTCGTGTACAGCTTTGACTAGTGGAGCTCATGTCGCAGCTTATTCTGGTTATGACACTGCCTTCCTGAGCTCTTCTTCTACTCCTGGTAATACTAAGTGGGTCATCGACTCCGGTGCCTCTTCACATATTTCTGGAAATCGATCAATGTTTCACAAATTATATAAACCTACTCGACCCTCATCTGTTATGCTGGCTAATGGTTCCAAATCCGCGGTGTCTGGAGTAGGAGATATTGTTTCTGACTTTCTGCTGAAATCTGCCTTATATGTGCCTAGATTTCCTTTGAATCTATTGTCTGTCAGCAAGATATTGAGAAGCCTACAGTGTAGTCTGACTTTTATTCCTGGTTCATGTGTTTTTCAGGACCTTCGCACGAGGATGAAGATTGGTGGGGGGTATGAAGGTGCTGATGGACTTTTCTACCTGGATCATTTGCCAAAAGCAGCTAAAGCAACTGTGACTCCTGCATTATCTACCTCGGTTTCTGCATTACAGTGGCACTACCGGCTGGGACATCCATCATCTGAAAAGCTTCGACATTTAGTTTCTGATCTTGGCATTTGTAGTTTTCAGTGCGAGTCATGTCAACTTGGAAAGCAGACTAGAGCTGTTTATCCTAGACGCAATCATATTAGCAGTAAAAATATGTTTGATCTAGTGCATTCTGATGTATGGGGCCCTTGTCATGTGCCGAGTCTATCTGGTCATAAGTATTTTATTCTGTTTATTGATGATTTTTCAAGGACTACTTGGTTGTTTATGATGAAAAGTAGGTCCGAAGTTTTGTCTATTATCAAGTTCTTTTTTGCTGAAATAAAAACACAATATGGTGTACCTGTAAAATTTTTTCGTACTGACAATGCGCTGGAATTTGTTAAAAAAGATGTGGATGTTTTTTGTAAATCTGTGGGTACGATACATCAGACCTCCTGTGCTTATACACCTCAGCAAAATGGTGTGGCTGAGCGTAAAAATAGACGTGTTAGAGGTGGCTAGAACTACTATGATGCATGCACATGTTCCTCGCTCTTTTTGGCCTGAGGCTATATTGACTGCTTGTTTTCTGATAAATAGAATGCCATCATCTGTGATTGGAAACAAAATACCTATTCAAGTTCTTCAACCCGATATTCAGTTATTTACTGTGCCTCCTCGGATTTTTGGATGTACCTGTTTTGTAAGGTTACTTGGACCTGCTTCTGATAAACTGTCTCCTCGTGCTGAGAAGTGCATTTTTTTGGGATATTCTCGTACCCAGAAGGGATACAGATGTTACAGTCCTACTGCAAGAAAATGGTATACTAGCAGTGATGTAGTTTTCTTTGAGGATACCCCTTACTATTCTACTAGTGGTGACAGTTTACAGTCTGATCTTATTGCCTCTCCTCTACATGTTACTACTGATTGTGTGCCTGATATTACTGATAAGGTCACTACTGAGGCTGCTAAACCTCCTATTATAGTTTATCAACGCAGGAACAAAGCACCTTCTACTCAAGAAACCCCCCATGAAAACCAATCTTCACCTCCAGAAGGTTCTGCTACACCTGAGGTACATTCTGATCTTGATATACCCATTGCTCTTAGAAAGGGTACTCGTTCTTGCACATCACACAGTATTGCTCAGTTTGTTTCTACTGATCATCTGAATGTTCATTCTAACAATTTTGTATATGCCTTATCTGCTGTTGCTGTTCCAAAGAATATCCAGGATGCTCTACAGAGTACTGGATGGCTGTCTGCTATGAAGGAGGAAATGTTGGCTCTTGCTGAACGAGATACTTGGGAACTGGTGGATCCACCTCCTCAGTGTAAACCTGTAGGTTGCAGATGGGTGTATGCTGTGAAATATCAACCTGACGGCACTGTTGAAAGGCTGAAGGCACGGTTAGTTGCTAAAGGCTACACCCAAACTTATGGTATTGACTATTTTGAGACATTCTCTCGTGTTGCTCGTCTTAATTCTGTCAGAATTCTTCTGTCTGTTGCTGTTAATCTTGACTGGCCACTGTTGCAACTAGATGTGAAAAATGCCTTCTTGTATGGAGATTTACAAGAAGAAGTCTATATGGAGCAACCTCCTGGGTTCGTTGCTCAGGGGGAGTCTCATAAAGTTTGCAGGTTAAAGAAGTCTATTTATGGGCTTAAGCAGAGTCCCCGTGCCTGGTTTGATAAATTGAGCAAAATTATGATTGATTTTAGGTTTCTGCGATCTCAGGTGGATCATTCTGTTTTCACCAAGAAGACTTCCGCTGGTATTATTATTCTGATTGTCTATGTTGATGATATTATCATATCTGGCAGTGATTCTCTTGGTATTCAGGCTACTAAATCTCATCTAGGCAAGCACTTTGCTACCAAAGATTTGGGCAAACTTCGATATTTTCTGGGCATAGAAGTTTCTAGAAACTCTAATGCTCTTGTGTTGTCTCAGCGAAAATATGTCCTAGACATACTGCAGGAGACCGGTATGCTGGGAGCGCGACCTGCTGATATTCCTCTAGATCCTAATGTAAATTGGGGTGATGACTCTTCTCCTCTCTTTGCTGATCACAAAAAGTACAGGAGGCTGATTGGTAAACTCATTTATTTGACTGTCACCAGAGCTGACATTTCTACTGCAGTGGGTCTTCTTAGCAGGTACCTTGATAAACCCAGACAGTGTCACTGGGATGCTCTTTGTCAGATTCTACGATATTTGAAGAAGTCTCCTGGCAAGGGACTTCACTACAGGAAGCATGGACACTGTTCTCTTGAAGGGTACTCTGATTCTGATTATGCAGGCAGCAGAGTTGATAGAAAATCTACTTCTGGGTATTGTACGTATGTTGGAGGTAATCTGGTTACCTGGAGGAGTAAAAAACAAAATGTTGTGGCTAGGTCCAGTGCTGAAGCTGAATATAGGGCCATGGCCCATACTGCCTGTGAATTGTTGTGGGTGCGCTCTCTGTTAAAAGAGTTCGGGGTTGACTCTTCTTCTGCTATACCTATGCACTGTGACAATAAAGCTGCTATCTTCATTGCTAATAATCCAGTTTATCATGAGCGCACTAAACACATCGAAGTAGATTGTCATTTTATTCGGGAATCCATTCTTACTGGCAAGATCTGCACTCCCTTCACTCGTTCTGAAGACCAAGTTGCTGACATCTTCACCAAGCTGCTGACATCTTCACCAAGCTGCTGGCGAAGAAGCAATTCTGCACACTGACGGACAAGTTGGGCATGATTGATATCTATGCTCCAACTTGAGGGGGAGTGTTACAATATATTCCTGTTTTATATATTCTGTTAGTTGTTTTGTTATTTCCATATTATATGTGGACCTCTCTGTAAATGTTTCAGTTTTATATATATGAGGGTGCACACATTGTGCAACCCTACGCTTCCCAAAACTGCTTTGTAATTCACAGTGTTTTTAGGGGATTTGTGACCTAAAATAACTACTCTCCCCTATATTGGTTGAGCTCAGGTGTATTATGGCAAAACTCTCTCACCTTGCCTTTGCGTGGATAAATAATATTAAAAAAAATGACACCATAGCACAATAATTTTTACATTATTGTATGATAGTTTTTTATCTACAACTGAAGCCTTTATAAATTTATGGAATTAATATGAAACTAATGCTTTATATATGTACAAGTTATATTCATTGTAATCAATTTATTTATGCTCAAATTTTATCAACTTTGAAAACCATTCCTGTCATCCATTAGCATGCAATCTGAAGTCTAAATTAATAAGCTGTCAATTATCTCATGGAATGATTATAATCAAGTGTATAATTTGGATTTCAACACCATATCTCCACACCCGGAAATAGAAATATACGAAAGTGACGTTTTGAATTTGAGGGAATCCCACTTTCAATGGTAATTTGACAATAAACATAAAGTGAAAACTTGCATTTTAATGTAAAAATATCAAATACAATTTTAGAAAGTTACGCATAAGACACATATAAACCTAAAATATTAATTTTATGCCAACTTATAATGGGATTAACATTCAAGCCTGCAGCTCAAGTCTGAAACTAAGTATTGGTTGAATCCTGCTGACTTTTGAATGCTAGATAAAAAATGGCTAAATGCTATAAGCAATATATAGCGTTGTCAAATCAAAGGAAAAGATAATCCGCAATGACTGTTTTGATTCCTGGAATGGCACCGATTTCATCAGTTTAACAATTTTGATAACATTTGTATTGTTTTGGTCCGTTTGTCAATCAACAGGCCAAAATTCCAAGGGGGGGGGGCTTTTTCATAGACCAAACATTTGTGTATTCCCCCTATTAAAAGTTCTCGGAGGATTTTGATTGTTTCATTGAAATTTGAATCCTTGTTTTTAATAAAATGTACTAATAAATGAATGTCGTATTGATCTGGTATTTCTCTGTTAATCCCAAAGTATTGCCAACACTAAGTAGTAAGCTATGATGTATGTTTCTAAAATTGTTCTGTTTTTCATATGTATTTATTTCAAATAATATTCTATGAAAAGATATATATTGGTTGTTATGTCTATCCTAATATTTGAGCATCAATATTAAGCATATAACCTGATAGCTGGCTAATACGGATTTTAGAATCTTACACAGAAGCAAGTGTTGGAAGATAATGACTTCCACAGTGCAAGCATACTGAGCATACATGACTCTAGTTGTTAAGGGTGGATAGATGCTAAAATGGTAGTTCATTTCCTGTTTCTCAGGAAATGTTGGTTCCCTCAAAAATTGAACAAAAAACTAAAATAGCATGCACGTGCATCACTTTTAATAGTAAAAAAAAGTTCTGACAATTGTACTTTTGATATTTATGCAACATTAAGCTCTGACGTTGATGGATGGCTGACTTCTCAATTTATGTGCAAAGTTCAGCTTTTCACATGTTTGCCAACCTTCTGTAGGATTTGTGCCGTCTCCTATCTTGCCAGCTACATTTCTCGAGCGAAATTTTTGTCGTCCTCTTTGGTCACTGGTACATTACAGAGGTTAGTTAGATTTATCTGATCTTCTTTGGGCATAATAAATTGTTTTGCTGACACTTCTCATGAATTTTCTGTCAGACTTGTAGCTTGGAGCTATGAGTATTGCCGTTTGGTTGATAAGAAGAATTTAAACAATGCTGCTATGCACCGGATCTTCTACTCTGGATGCCAGGTCAAGCAACCTTTTCCCAGAAATCTTGTTTACTCTCTGTGAGGAGTCGGTATGTGGGATAGGGTTTGTGAATGTGACTGTGTGAGAAACAAAGCTTCACTTTTGACAACCTTTCTTAGTCTCCTGATAGGCAGGTTTTTACAATCAACCAAGTGTTGGTTCTTTTTGATGGTAAACATGCTCGGATTTATTGTCAATTTGGACGTCACTTTGCTACACTACGAATCCATAATTCGGGGCAGTTCAAATCTTTTTCGCTTAAATCTTGCATGATTTGCTCCCCTATAAATTGGTTAGGATCATTTAGGTATGTCTATCATGTGAACATATTAAAAAATGCTGTAAACCATTCCACTATTTTTTTTCTTTCTCTTGATTCAATCAATGCCTACCCAATGAGGAAATGTCCACTTCTCTCTCATTATAGGTGTTACATTTTATCTTTTCTGGAACTTCAGATTTCCTATCCTACCCTGGTCATCTAGTATGATATGGTTGGCTCAGACTGGTTAAGTTCATTTTAGAAAAGAAAAGGATGAAAAAAAAAACGAATAAACAACATGCAATAATGATCTATGACAACCTAGCAGGAACCCAACGATGCATGCCCTTGTTCTTTTGCATGCTCCTCCTGAAAGAGGGGCACACACTTGGGTTGCTACTTGCTGGGAGAGGATTGTTTGTGAAACTGATACTAATATGCATATGTGGAAGTGACTTTGGGAAGATTCCAAAGGGCCATGACTAGGGAGGACAAATGTGATGGTGATCAATGAAGGCATAGGGTGAAAAAAACTGCAGTGTGTAGGCTAAGGGGATTAGAGCGCAGAGAAAAAAATGACTATTCATGTAAAGACCAGGCGTCACTGTCTAGATATAATTTGTAGGCTTTGAAACTGATAACTCCTATTTCTTGGTCCTTATTAAACCCCAACACGTGTGGAGTTCTTATACCAAGTTATGGATGGTCTTTTGAACTGAATGATGTATGGGTGGGTGGTCATAATATCTTTGCAGAGTGGTATATTAGCCATTGTCTAATGTTGGTCACACTGATTTGTGGGAGTTTATGGTTTTACTTCATTTTGCAGGCTATCTTGTACATTTTATGTTTCCACATGCGGTCAGTTGTGGAGCATCCCCAATTTGAAAAAACACTTCATATTGCGCTGGACTACGTATTGCATCATGAATTGGATCCATTGAAGGTGTGTTCTTATTGGGCTTCCTGTAGTAGTGTTCACATAGTTTAAAATTTCCACGAAATTGTCAAAATTTATTTCCACAATTATTTCCATACCGATGGCCATCTGACATCGAGATGCATTGTCGAAACGCAGTGTCCATCGAAATTTGTCTTTCTTTTAAATGTACTATGGATTGCCTAGAGCATATTTTTTTTGCACAGTTTTGTGTCTAAGTTTATACATTCTGCTTGCAAACTATAATGCCTTAATTCATTGATTTCACCATTGAAAAATGACATCAAAATTCTCCATTGAAATCCCCATCGAAACAGTTCAGGGTCCTTCACTCACACATGAGGAGACCCCCAACCCCGCATATTCCGTATGAAATATTATTGTATATTTGAGTAGATCTACACTATAGACAATTCTGGTAAAATCTCATAAATTAGTTCGTTGATTTTGCAGTCGAAACTTTAGGATGTCAAAATTTCCATCGAAATTTCGTTAAATTTCTGTTCTGGGGCCAGCAAAACGACATCGGAATCGGAAATTTTCTTCCTTGAGTGCTCAACACTTAAAATGACATACATTGATGCATCTACCATGGGCTATCATCCATAGTAGATCTATATAATTTCACATCAAGTTGATACTCAACAATACTTGACAGATAAGCTTTCACCAGAATCATTCTTCTTTAACTGCTATTGTTCCCCTTCATGCAGGAATGATAATTGAAATATGCTCGATGATGCCTAAGAGGCTTTCTCATCGAGATTATAGTCTGCTTCCTTCTTGTAATCATGCTAGTTAAAGTAATAAGTAGAAACATTGTTTTGAAAAGTGGTACGTGGTGTGCGGGCAAAGAGTGTACCATAGAGAATATGTGGTATACGAGAGTATATACCGTAGTTACGTAGTATGTGCTTTTAGAATTTTTTTAATAAATTGATTATATATAATCATGAAATGACATATTGAGCTTATAAATGGTAATTTAAAATTTAGAATATGCTATTATATATATTGAATATGTAATTATATATATTGATGTAAACATATTATTATTTGTGTTTGATATGTTTGCATATCTATATCTAGCATATAAAGTTATAAACAAGGAACATGTGTAGTTACAAATGTTGAAATTGGACATGGATGTATATTTGTGCAGTGTGTATATATGTGAATAAATCTAAATATATATCTATACATACACACATATATAAATATACAAATGTCTGTCGTATACGTATGTGTGTATACATAGGTATGCTGTATATATATGTATACACATGAATATATCAAAAGTATACATATAAACAAATGTATGCTAAAATTCGTTATATATATTTAAATGTATACATATAAATATATGACTGTACATTTAAATATAAAATGAAATGCATGTCCACATATGTGCGTACTTTAAGTAGTGGGGTTTTAGAAAAGTAGAGTTTAATCAGCCAAGCGGCCACATATGTAGCCCATGACCGAATTATTGGACCGACCAGCAACATGTGATGTAGCGGGGTGACCGCTTAGGCATACACGAGAGTAAATGCGGCCATGCAGACTGATTTTTGAAACAGTGATTTCTCACAACTATTTTTGGCATTGTATGTGTTTTAAGCAATTCAGGATGAAAAATTTATAATTTATGATATTTTCCGACTTTGAAATTGTTGATGTACATTTAGATGAAAATGTGGCCAATTTTAGAAACTTCTAGAGTTTGAATTTTTGATATATACTTGTATAATAATTCTAAGTCACTTTTATAAACCTGAATTTTAAACCAATTTCATTAATTACTAGGAAAAATATGAAAAGAGAAGATATTCTCCCCCCTCCCCAGACCCGTGAAGGATGGCAGATGCTCGAGAAGGTGGAAAATTCAAGGCGACAACTGGGAATTGGAACCAAGTCCCTTTCTTAGTGGACACTGTGCTTGTGGGGATGGTAAAATCCCCACTAAACACAAACCCACCTGCCCCAAATAGCATGTACCCAATTATAAATGGGTATAATGGGTTTGAGTCATAGTTATCCAGGCTCCCGCCTAGGCACGCCTGGGTCCCCAGGCTCTGGGCGGGATGCCTTAAACTGGACGCCTAGGCTTTCAAATAAGTAGAGTGGTTGCCTAAGGCCTTTTAGGCCCAAATTAATACAATTAAAGACCAAGTTAGCATGAATTAGGTCTGAATTTGGTCATATTAGATCAAGTTTAGTTATTTTAGGGAAAAAATAGGTCTTATTTAGGTCAAATCAGTTCAAATTTGGGCATATTAGGTCTGATTTAGGGGAATTGGGTCTGGTTTGGAGAAAACATGTCTTATGTGGGGGAATTAGGTTTGATTTCGTCAAATTAGGGCTCATTTAGGTCAATGTAGGATCATCTAGGGGAATTTACGTCTAGTTAGGTCATGTTATGCCAAAATAGGTTCGACTGCCAAATTAGGGCACACTAAGTAAAATCAGGTCCAATTTAGATTATCTTAGGTCAAATTAAGGCTGAATAGGTCTAGCTTAGGCCATGACAGGTGTGATGTAGGTGAAGTTATGATTAATTAAGCTTAGAAATAGCCAATAGAAATGTTCATAATGATGTATATATTTGAATATAGATAAATTCATATGCAAATTATTTATATATATGCAAAATATTAAACAAATACGAAGAACACCTAGAAACGCATAGGCTCCCACGTAGGCGCCTAAGCCCCCTAGGCTTCCCTTGGGTGGGAAGGACCGCCTGACCGCCTAGACAAGTATGGTTTGAGTTCTTCTTTAGGTCCTAAAGGGAGATGCCAGGTCGCGAGCCTTTTTTACGATTTTTACCTACCAATCCCTAGTTATACACAGTGGTTCTAAACCCTGGTGTTGGATCTCTAGAGAGAGGGTGAGTAGAGATAATGTAAAACTTATGCAATTTCAAACACAAAGGATGCTTGGTTGCAACTTTCTTAAAGACAATGCAACGAAAATGTAAAGTAATTTAAGGATGAAAGCAACCACAAGAGACACACGATGTAGAGTTGTTCAGTCAAATAACTTCTGTCCACTACCTGGTTGTTCCCAATCAAGATTTTCAACCTGTATCTTTTTCCTTTTATCAGTCGATACAAAATACAGAAATCCATCGATATCTTTTGTGGCTCAAGACAACCCTCATTTTCTAGCTCAAGGAGAACTATCAACTTGGGGTAGATCACAATCCACATCCACGACGTGATCACAGTCTTTTCACAAGAAATAGCTCCAAGAAGCTTCTCGAAAGCCTTCTCGCAATAAACAGTTGGAAGTAGCAAACACAGATAACCAGAATAAAAGAGAAAAAAGAAGTTGCAGCTCTTTAAAAGATTATAAAATGAAGCTCTCTATAAACAAGTGATGATCAACTTCTCTACAAGGAATATACAAGGTTATATTTGGTAGAGTAAGACACTAGTTTAGATCCGGAGATCACAATTTGAAATTCTTAGCTTTGAGAAAGATAACATGTAATAGATTTTTGAACTGTTGTCCTAAGTGTTCATAAGGCATTCCTATATATAGGTAACACTTAGAAATGGTCAATATTGCCGTTGGGAGTGTTTACGCCGAGTCAAAAGCAAAATTAGTCGTTAGGATGTCAAATTCGAGTAGCAACAGCTAGAAAACTAATACTGCAAACTATATTTTGGTTCAAGAAGAGTCCAATTGAAATAAATTCAATCCAAGAAGAGTTCAACCGAAAGTCAGATTCTTCGCAAAAATAGCAAGGGACATTTTTACAGCGGCTCTTTTTCTACGACCGCCATTTTTCGTCCAAGAAGAGTTTGATTGAAATTAATTCGATCCAAGAAGAGTTCGACTGAAAATGTGTCTGTAAAGTCATTTCTAGAAATTAGAAAACACATCAATGATTTTTCTAACGACAGCTAAGTATCCTAAAAACTAGATATAAGTGTGGAAAAGGGTTTAGGATAAGATAGTACTGATCATCACTTGTTCTTACTTCTTTCCTAGCAAGTTGTACAACATGCATTTGTACACAACGTATACTTGATCTACAAACACACACAACACACACACAACACACACACACACACAACACACACACACACACACACACACACACACACACATATATATATATATATATATATATATATGTGTGTGTGTGTGTGTGTGTGTGTGTGTGTGTGTGTGTCTCTTTCTCTTTCTCTGAAGGGGTGAGAGTTTGGGGTCTTCCTTCTTGGGGTTCTAGGGTCCGAGGCCTCCTTGTCGTAGTGGTAGCCCGTTGCACCCGCTTTAGCCATGGTAGGCGTTTAGGGTTTTGTAGGGCTAGGTTTAGCTATTGACAGGCCACCTATTATCTCCAAGGAAATCAACATCCCAACTCTTCTATGTTAGAATTCATCCCTAAAGACCAATGGAAAGAATACTCTCCAGAATTTCTACCAATTCCCATACAAACCCTTCCATAGTTCGAACAATGTCAATAAAAAATTGTGAACAAATTAATTTTGAAAATATAGAACAATCCATTCAAAATTGGGAAATGCCTAAAGTTCCCATAAAAGACATTTACTCTAAAGGTGGTTTTCGATTGATGTCCAACTATTACATCAAAACTATTGAAAAAACTATATCAGTTACATCTTCACAAGAATGCATACAACTTCTGTCTAAAAGAGATATAAACATGATAAAAAATAACTCAAGATACAACTTCATTCATTTAGGATTAGTCCAAGTATCTGCCAAATCCTTAACAAGAAAAGGTATAAATTGTTCTGTACTCCTGTGCCTTAGAGACTGTAGGCTTCTAAAATTTTCAGATTCCCTTCTTGGACTCGTTGAATCCACATTAGACGATGGACCTGTTTACTTTAATGCATTTCCTAATTTCTCAGTTTCCCTTACCGACCCAGGCCTTTTGAAGGTCTTAACCTTGAATGTGCAAACATCAGGATTTGACATGGATCCAAATTCTGAAAATATTGTACTATGTTATAGAGTTTGCTTCATGGCCATGAACACAGTAACTCCTCAATCCTTGATTTGCCCAGAAAAGGGGCTTACAACTCTTTTTCTAACCAATATAAAAAACAAAGCCATTATTCCTAAGGCCTTGCGATGGGAGGAAGTTAAGCTTCCAGAAAATTGGACCATGCCACAAGCAAATGCACCTGTACCTAGAGAAAATACCAAAATACAAAACATTATCGAGCACATTAATGGTGATGTAGAAATAAGTTTCTGTCCTTTAGAAGGAAGAAATTCTACTTCATCTCAGTCTAGGGAAAACACCTTAGAAGTTGGTTCTTCTTCATATTTACATATAGATCACAATAAACCTGAACGATCCAACACTATGAATAAAAGCCTACAGGAATATCCTACCCAGTATATGAACACAGTGAATATGAACCCTCTGAATCTGATTTTAAAGTCGCATGTCTACTTGAAGATAACTATAACAACTTTGAAATTAATAAATAATTATTAAAGAAAGACTTTTATCTGATAATAATAAACCAAAAGTAAAATGGTTTTTTACACATTTTGATAAATATGAAAGGTCAGCTATAAGTGATCTATGGTATTCTCAAATGAAACAGTTAAATGAGAATATATATTTCTTTGATTGATATGAATCTAATTATCTTAATACACTTAAAGAAATGTTACCTACTCTCCCAAGTGAGGATCGTACTATGGTAATAGAAAAACTATCCTTAACATGGAAACATGCTTCAAAAGATGAAGAAGTTGAATCAATTCATCCACCTTTTCAAGCTATAAAATTTGGAGAAAATGACATCAAGGCCAGTCCATTAAAACTAATGGAATATAGTCAAGAACCAACTAAAACACACCATATAACTCATATAATTGAACAAAATAACTATACAAATATAAATCTTCAAACCCTTAGCAAACAAACTGAAAGGATAGAAACAATGCTTATTGATATTGGCAAAGTACCAATATATCAAAAGAAAGTAGAAACAAAAAAATTGCCACTAATTGTTTCTCAAACTATAAATGGAAATATTATATTAGGAAAAAAGGCACCCATTAAGTTCGATAAACAATTCGATGAATTAACACATGAAATCACAAGTCGGCTAGACCAATTAAATCTTCAAAAACCAACCGTTAATACAATATATGAAGACTCATCATATTCAGATGAAGAAGAGATACCTAAGAATCTACAACTAAATACAGTCAGCTTTGGTAAAACTGCTCGATTTTTAAAAACAAAAAATTATTACTCTAGACCAACACCGGTTGACCTACAATTTGAAAAAACTCCTGATCTTACTTTTATGTCAATTTGATGGCCAATCTCTTATAGAATGGAACTTAGATGGTTTTTCAGAATACCAAATATTACAAATTTGCCATCAAATGCTGATATGTGCCAATGCTTGTCGAGCTCATGGTAGTCTTGAAACCACAATTGCCCAAATGATAACTTCATCATCTATGGGTCAGTTAAGAGGATGGTGGATTAATTATCTTAGTGAAACACACAGCCAAGAAATACTTCAAGCTACAAAAAGAAATGAGCATGGTGCTCAAATTAAGTTAGAAAATGGTCAACCCCAATCAGACGCAGTATATACTCTAATAGTAAACATAATTCAACATTTTATAGGCCATAATGGCACTATATTAGAAAAACTTAGGGAACAACTAATGAACTTAAGATGTAAGAGTCTGAGTGATTTTCATTGGTATAAAGATGTTTTTCTTTCTAAAGTTTTTCAATTCACAGATTGTAATTCTGTTGTTTGGAAAGAAAAGTTTTTATCTGGATTACCTGTTTTATTCGCTGAAAAGGTAAGAGAACATATTAGATAAGCATATAATAACGTTGTCCCTCTAGAACATATACCCTATGGAGAAATAATACAAAGAATAAACCAAACAGGACTATCTCTTTGTAATGACTATAAATTTAAAAATCAATTAAAAAGACAACAAACAATAGATAAAAAGGAACTAGGAGAATTTTGTTATCAATTTGGATGGGACAGGCCACTGGGACTCAACTTATTGAAAAGAGAATAAGATTGCTCAATAAAATCATTATTTATATCAAGCTCCTTTGGTTTTAAAATTTTTAAGATTTAAGCCTCAGATCTCTCTATTTTTGACAACTGTATCTTCAGCTATTTAAAAATTTTCTCAATAAAAAAAATATATGTTGATTTTCGTTGGTATAAAGATGTTTTTCTTTCTAAAGTTTTCCAATTCACAGATTGTAATTCTGTTGTTTGGAAAGAAAAGTTGGTCGGTAGAGTGTTGGTGGAATGCAGTGTTGGAGTATTGGTGGAGTTTGATGAATAATTGGTGGAGTAGGAAGGGCTGATTTGCGTTTGGATAAATGATAGAAGTGTGTGATTAGAGGTGGATTAGGGTTTGTGATTAAGGTGATTAGATGTGGATTAGGGTTTGTGATTAAAGGTTAATAGGCATTTAATTTGTTTACGAAGAAAGGGAATGTTTAAATAAAAAAAATTAAAACTGATTACATAGTAGTAGAAAACTTACTGATTACCGGCGTAGATGATAGGTGTTCTTCGAGAGCGTTGAATGCCAAAGCACGTCACGATCTTTTGATCTTTCTTTGGACACAGAAAGGATCTTTGATTATGATTCAAAGAGGGAAGAACATGCACACACAATTGATCTTAACAAAATGGAAATTTTATTGGCAACTGGAGGGTTTGCACTCGGAAAATATGTGGAAACTAAGAACACATGATTATATAGACGAAATTACAATATAAGTGAAGTGGAGGAAGGATTACAAGACTTGGGAAATTCTCTAAGGAGGAGAATTTCGAGCTAAGACACTTCCTACTACAATAACTAAGCTCAATAAGCAAGGGGAGCTCTTTGGGTGGAAGAGTGTTGTAGCTATCACAACTCTTGCTTTCTTCTTTAACTTCTTTGCCTTTTATAGGCACTTTGGATGGAGTGGATGAAGTTCCTTGTCTTGCCATTTGCTCTCTTCCATTTTTGTCTTTGACAAGTGTTTGTTGATGATGTAGTGGCCAAATTTGATGTGTTTGTCACTTGTTCATTCAACCTTGTGCCCTAGACAAGTGTTTGATGCCTTTCATGCAATAAAATATTCTTGTCCTCTTCTCCATTTGTTTTTTATGGAGATGTCACTTCCATATTTGAGTGACTTCGTTTTGTATAGATGGAATCTTAAGCAAAATGTATCAAATATTTTGATTTTACTTTTACCACATCATTGTTTCTTTTCACCTTTTATTTTTTACCAGACTATTATTTTTATTTACTTTTACCTTTTACTCATTACTTTTTTACCATAACTTTTTTACTGTCCGGTAACTATTTTTTCACTTTCTTCCTTTTTTCCATCTTCTTCGATTTCATATTTATTTGAGTCCTCTGGAACTATTATATATATATATATATATATATATTCGTAAAAACACAAAATAAGACAATTAGACAATCTCACTTCATTTAAGCTAAAAATAAAAAAATGAAACAAATTGGCAATTGTATAACCACAACATTGAAGCATTGAAGTAGAAAAGACAAATTATAAGTTAACGAAAGCGGCCTTTTCATTTTGGTCTCAATTATAGGTTACGAAAAGAGAAATTGACTTCCATCTCATATTCTATCTATAATACCCAAACATGCCGAGAGATAAAGACTAAAAAGGAGAGGAGAGACTGGTAGATTAATTAAGAGAGATTGAAACATGAAAAGGTGGATATCAATTTCAAGATCTTAAGATGTATGATGGGACTCCTATGAATAATGTAAAGAAACCGCAAGAACTTATGCTGTGCGTATTTTGAAGTCTAAAAGAATTCAAAGACAAAAAGATTGAGGATTTTTATAAACTGTAAGCAATTTTTGCAATTGCAGTAGCCTAGTCTAAGATTGGACTTCACGGATTCACTTCTAGTGATGTACTAAGATGTTGAATTTCGGTATATTGACCATTAGACATACATAGAGTCTCTAAGTCAGTTGTCAGTACTCAGTAATTCCAGATGTCATTAATTCTGACTGTTCATAAGGAATTGATTTAAATACACAACAACAATTAATATAAATGCACAACTGGACATTCAAGAAAGTGATGAACATAGAAACATTAATAGAACAAGTTAATGATGGCTAAAGGTTGATAGCTTACCTTAAATAATCAGTTTGCCAGAAACAGAGGAAGGCCCCAGCCCAAAAATAGATGAATGAGCCGAGAGACAATCATAGGGAGACAGTTTTTGCTGCTCTAAACTTACATATGCGATAAGCCCTCTTGCGAATAGAAATGGATTTTATCTACAGAAAACATGCCTTTGGCTGTGTAGTTATGTGGTTAGGATTAGCAGAGATGCAAGCCTGCTTTTTTTGTGGGTCTGGCCCTGTCCAGGCTGTGTTCAGGCCATGTCCACCTATAAAGAACAAAAAAAATGTTGGATACGGTGGAGAAGTATCCAATACGTATTTAGGCGTGTCCATGGAGTGCGGCTATCCAATACGTGTCGGACATGGGTACAACACCTGTTTTGAAGTGTCTTTGCTTCCTAGTAAACAAGTTATTTATGGAATGGGTTTAGGCTGACCATTGGTTCGAGATCCAACGACATGATATCTATTTTTTAATCTTTATGTAGTTTGCAATTATAAGTAGTTTTCTTTGTGTACTTGGTTATCACTTTAGCTAACCATGAACTTAATAATGCGGTAAGTTTATACAAATATAAAAATTAAATATGCTTGTATATTGATACAATGTATCTATAATATTAATTTTCTAATTAGTTTGTATTTTTTAATAATTTATGATACTATATACATAAGCAAATAATATTTGAGGTGCCAATTTCAAACCGCTGCCCTGTGCTGTAAAAGATGTCAGTTTATTACCTGATTAAGACATGACTTGTATAATGGCCAAGTCGACGGGTGTCAACTTGGTCACAGAACAGATTAATAATGGTAAAAATTGACATTTTGTGGGCCTCAGTTTGGCCAAACGAATTTGGTAAATGATTTTAAGCCCATAAATTTTGTTAGAGTTTTCTGGTATTGTTTTTGTTCCGTTTAGAGTTGAGAGTATTATTTTGTAGGGTTTTCACGTATTGTGTATCTTCCCATTCGGTCACAAGAGGATTGTTCTGTTTCGATTTATATGTTCTATGCTTCTGCATTCTCGTACAAGTTTTGCCCCACAGCTATCAGGTATCAAAATTGCAGTAATACTTACTGAAGGATAGCAACATACTTAATCGTGCAGGTGAAGTGCCATTTGAATGGACTTCTAAATTTATAGTTAGATCCTCAACCCCCCTCTGTTTTTAGCTGGTTGTATTTTGCTTCACCTAGTCGATGTCATTATCTAAGCCTACATTTCTAATCAAGTTGTTTGTCCTATGTTTATGCTTTCTCGTACAAGTCTTACCCCATAGCTCTCAGGTATCTAATTTGCAGTAATATTTACTGAAGGATAGCAGCATACTCAACCGTGTCAGATGAAGTGCCATTTTAATGGACTTCTTAATTCAAAAATTAGATCCTCAACAACCTCTGTTTTTTAGCTGGTTGTATTTCGCTTCACCTAATCGCTGTCATCATTTAAGCCTATTTTCTAACCATGTTGGGATCGTTCTTTTCCAAACAGAAATGTAATTCTCTTTAAGATGTAAAGATTACAAATCTCTCCTTCCAAGCGCTCCCAAATTAATTTAGTCCTCTCTCTTCCTCTTTTTAAGTATGCTCTATTAGCTCAACTGTATAGTATTACTAATCGGCACAATTGTCAATATATGCTGTACATGTCCATATCATCTGTGAGGCGACTCAGCTTTTTCTTAATACATGCCTTCCCCATTTTACTTCTTATTTAGTTCATTTCTCAGTCGATCTTTCCTCGTCTTACTACACATCATTTAACATTCTCATTTCTCTACATCCTTTTTCTTGACCCTTGTTTTTTAACTGTCCAACATTCACTACCATACAACATATCTGGCCGTATAACCATTTTATAAAAACTTAATTTTCAATCTGAAATGGATCTTTTAGTCTCAAATAATTTTAGTTGCACTCCATCATTTCATACATCCTGCTGTGTTCTTGTGACATCATCATCTTGAACGTCACCATCTATGTAAATAATGTTTCACCCCGTTCTGAAATTAATTATGTTGTTGCTTTGAATGTTTTGGTTATCTATAAAGTAAATTTGGATGCTAGTCAAGCTCCTAACCTGTTGTTGTATGGACTTATCAGTTCATTGTTTGTGCTCATGCCAGGCCTGTATACCTTCCATAGGTGAAGAGTTTGTGAAGCAGGCCAGATCTTCTGGGATGTTCTCATCAGCAATTGAGTATTTTGATGAATTTCTTGGCTCAAAGCTATCAAAGGGAGTTGGTCTTGAAAAGATTGGCATGTTCTTCCCTTTTGACCCCTACTTGCTGAAGGAATCTGGCAGGTATGTAAAGCTTGATTCCGGTGGTTAAAATTCAGATGGCTTAATCCACATTTCTCAACGCTATGTTGTCCGCGCTTACAGAGTTCACTGAACCCAGCTACTTTCTACCTTGAAGTTTATAATGCTTGTTGTTATATGATGCTTTGCTGAGTGGCCGCTTTTATGAACGAAACGGCTTTCCATCCATCCCTTTCTTCTGGTTTTCAGGGGCTTCTTATGTCTGACATAACTTTTGTATCTGTTTTGAAGATTCATTCGACCAAATTTCAAGTTCTGGTCAACTGTGAGGATCTCATACAACAACGAGGATGAATTAGACTTCAGTGAGGACGATGAAGGGCCCATGCCTGGCCCCAATTACACTGCTGATGGTGAAGATGGAAATGAAAATGAAGATGGTAATAATCTCGAGTACTCTATAAATGCGATGTCCATAACCCCAAAGGAGACTTTCATTAAAGCTAACATTAATGAGGATCTCCCCATCCGAATGCCTGCCAAAATCAGACCCTTATGAGTGCTGTCTGGTTTCTCTTTGGCGCCGTGTAATTGCCAGTTCTAGCTCCACCATTGGCAGTGCTCCATTTTTCTTATGTTGCTCATCACTAATTATAGCCCATTATCAACAGTGCATTTGTAAGGGTAAGGCATTTTTTCAGTTCTTTGCGAGCAAGTTCTGTGTATGTATATTAGCACAGGTTTAATTGTATGTTGTGAAGTAGATAGATGTGGAATTTTTGCTGATAGATGCTGATGTATTATTGAATTCACATTCTCAAGCGTAACATGCTCATGTGCCCATCTATCTCGTCTCCTTTGGTTTGGTGAAATCACCTTGACGTGATACTACAAATAAATCGATATGATGATTTGTGAAAGCGAGGCGTCCATTCATTAAAGCGAGCTTAAGAGTTTCTCAGGTTAGATTTGGTTACAAAAGGAGAAACCCGTTAACTTAGCCCTGTTCTTTTGTTGCGTGCTATTTATCCATCCTCTTACCAGGCGTAATAAAATTTATTTTGCGGTTTTGCAAAGTTGAGTCTCTATTCTCTGCCACTTTTCCAAAGTTTTTTAACATGGGTGGTCGCAGCGCAGGCTCCAGGATAGTGGGTATGTGGTGGTTGAGTCTTCACAGTGTAAACGTTATATGTGAACTCAGTCTACTTCCATTATGGTAGCAGATATTTTCAGTTCTCTAGTAAGTTTCCCTCCCAATTTGATATCCAGCCTTTGTTTAATGGCTTTCCCTTTGAATTCATGATTTGTGGGTTACGAGTTGCCTTGACGACAAAGGAGGCAGAGGTGCACGTGAGGGCTGTGGGAATCGATGGGTATGCCTGCCAGTGTTTTCTGTGGCGCGTGGTAGCAGAATGATAGTTACACTACCCACAGTCACTTATACCCGCTAACCCACCCGATTACTTGGTAGTTCGTGAAAAGCTTGTATCCAGTCGTTTTACGGTCCCTGCTCAAGCACGTTCGTGATACTTGAGCTTCTCACAACTCCTCTCTTCCATTCAAATATTTGTTAGATCTGTTTCTCTGACCTCATGATCTCTCTTCCCACTCATTAGTGCTCTCGTGGAAGTATAGTATGCTGATTTTTCAAGTTCATGCTCTGTTCCCCTTCTTCCTCACTGAGTTCTGCGACAGCTACCTCCGTTCCGGTCACAGCTCTAGCTCTAGCTCTCCCGTAGTAGTGCAATATTACTCTACTTCAATGGATTCTCCGTTGCATGCTCCTCTGCGTAGAGGTATCTTCTTTGCGGAAACAGCTTAGAACAAGTGCAATATGTGTGTCACGTCAGACTGTTGACGGTCTTGATGGAGAGTTGCCTATCGACGGTTCTGTTGGAGCGCACTGTAGTGAAGTGTTCTCTCTTGGTGTTGTTGACTCTTCTGTCCAAGTATTGTATCTGGTTCCGGCTTCCTCTGCCTTTTTCCTTCTCCCCAACTAACTTTGTCGCAACACCTCTGTCGACCCACCACTACATTCGTGCCCTCGTCCGAAGGGAACACATACCCACGAAGGAGCCAAACATCCTGCATTATTCGTCTATCGTCGAATGTTAGTACAATAGATCTTATACTGTACTTCTTGTATCGTACATTTTGTATTGTAATGACGTGTAAAATAAAACATGTGTAATATGATGTATTATAATGTGTGTATGTATTGTATCCGAAAAATAAGTTGGTTACATGTGTATGTCTTTTAGTAAAATGTGAATTAGTTCATGTAGGTACTGCATGTAGCTATTGACATGCTTTTGTAAGTGATTTTTCTGAGGTACTATATGTGGTTTATGAAGGTATTGTATGCGGTTAGTATTGCACTTCTTGTATAATGTCTGATAGTAATATACTTTTTACACAATTTTGACATTTTTTACACAATTTTGACAAATGATGTCATTGTTGTATGTCTTGTACTGTACGTTTTAGTACTTTACATCATATATTGTATGTCATGCACTGTATTGAATTAGGATAATGACTTTGCATGAGTGATTCCCTGTATATAAGTGGTGGAATGAATTAACTTATTAGTGATTTAGAATTATAAAATTAATATGTAGATAATTTAATAACTAAGAAAATTTCAAATGAGTCTTCATTGTTTCATATCAGTAGTAATCAAAGGAACTACTACAATTATTAAAATATAAAAATTTGTTGAGACAGTGGTAATAAGATTTGAGGGGATACATGTGATACATGAGTGTTAGTACTGTACGTCTTATATCGGCGTATTGTAATGTACATATTATATTATAAGTCTTGTAATGTGGGTTAATATTATACGTCGGGAAAGTTAGCACAACCTCCGATCATCAGAAACAATCACTTGAATGAGGAACTTCATTTATACTTGAACAAGAAATGTTTAACAATTAGAGTAATGTATATAAGAAAATTCAATATAAATGGTACATTACTTACAATTTATGACGGAATGTGAAGTGAAAAGAAGTGGGGAGGCAATTCGTATTGTACGTCTTTACAATTACTAATTTGAATACTTTCAAAAAATTAGAAGGAATTAATATTGAACACAATTTTGAATTTGAATACTTTTCGCAATTTGTGGTAAAATTAGATATCACAAGTAAAATCTATAGAAGGGTGAATACATTATCTGTACTTTACATGATTTTTGCATGGGTTGCAATGAAAAATTGATTGTAGGTGAAGTGTCTCTCGGAAGCGCTGCTGGTCGCGTCTTCCTGAGATTCGGGTGGGGCGCGGGTGAAAAATTAACTATGACTAGACTTTATCCAGAAATATGGCAACACTTTATTATAGCTTAAGTCCCCAATTTGTTAAGACACTCATACTCTGATAAGATCATGTCGGTACGCCTATAAAGTAATGCTGCAGTCACCATTGTTTGACATGGTTCCTCTTTTCCCTCACATCATCACGGTACTAATCATAGGTTTGAAAAACGGTATGCGTTATGCGTGCGGAGATGTCACCTTATAGAGTATATGTGGTATGCGGGAGTATATATAGAAGCAAATGCGGTATTGAATTATTTTAAAATAAGTAATTAGTATATATAAAGTAATCACACAATTGCATATATAATTTGTACATTACATAGTTAGACCCTAAAATTTGAGATATATTTAAATATAAAGTTTCAATGAAAAGTAAAGCACCATTTAAAATGCAATCTAGAATCTTTTGAACATAAACTCCAATGAAGCATGCACAAAATGATTTAACACAAGAACATAACAATCAATACTAACCAAATAATACAAAAAATGACCACGTCCTAGGTCCAAAATAACAAAAAATAAATAAGCACATGTGGTCGTTTACAAAACATACAACGAAACAGTACATCAAGAGAATGATATTAATAAAAATATAATCTAGTTTGGGCCGAGATAGCAAATGTCCATCTAAAAATCGTCGACTAAACGACCTTATAAGCGGGTAAGTTTATGCGGACCACTCCGTGTGGCCTTGTTTTTAAAACACTAGACTACTAGTGGTGTGGTTTTGGCCTTAACTATTCTTTGCCTCTATCACTTGCATGCTGCAGAGTTTGTTAAGCTTTCTTGTGGATCCCTGATGGCAATACTGATTTCTTTTTTCCAAACTAGTGAGACTTTCTTATTACCTAATGTGGCAAAAACACCCATAAGACTTATTATTAACTATTGTTCATTGTGGTACATTTTCAAAAGATCTATTTCTACAGCTGTAGGGAGGTGGTTTACTAATATACCAATTTGGCTACTATTAGTAAGTAGTTTCGAATGGAGAAACAAGTTGGTGTTTTGCGTAGGACGTGTGACTAAATAACAATAAATAGTGAATAACACTTCATAACTATAAATCAAAACATTATTGATAACCAAATTTGGAAGATAGAATCTTCCCAAAGGAACACATAACTTAAAAAAAAGAAAAATACTAAATAAAAGGAAATAACTAGTTGCATCCGTTGATGTTATTAGTTTTATTGTCTTTTGGTTCACTTCCTTGGAATTTCAAAATATGCCATCTTAAACAAACAGTCAACATATTCCTACATTGTGTACTTTGGTGCGATGAAAATGTGTGAATATAGACATAACAACATTTATATCAATATATTTTTAGATATTTGGAAGTAAAGAACTTTTCATTTTAATTAATACTTCTAACCCGTGATTACTCTTATCTCCTTGGTTGTATTCACTTCTTTGTCTAGTACCAGACTCCATGAAGTTGGTGACAATTTTCAAAGTTTGTCACATTATTTACCTTAGTTTATAGTTATCCTCTTGGTGATCAACCCTTAGTATTGAGAGTGATCATCTCCTTAAATCATCCTTATGAGAGTCAATAGCAGTTTAGATATTCTCATCTTCATATGCGATGCACATAGTTCTGTAAATATTTGTTGGAATTGAAACAACTACGTAGTTTATGCATAATGAACACAAAACAGTAAAATAAAGTAAAGTTATAAGAGATTATTCATAAAGCAACCCAAGTACCTTTTTGAATGAAAATAAAGAATAAAATCAACATCAATCCAAACACTCAAGGGTCATGTGCAAACAATATTTAATCCAAACTAATCTAAATTTACACACAACACTAGGGTGTTACAATCATATGCTGAAAATGTGATCTAGGGGTTTAAAAATGGTTTTAAGGGTTTATTGTTAGGGGATGAATTAGGGTTTGTCTCAAACCCTAAACATTTCATATCATTATTCTTTTTATTAGGAAGCCCTTAATAATCATCATTGTAACACTAATCTTACAAACATATATAAGTGCATCTTATTTTCATGGAATTTCATTTATATTAGGCAAGATCACTTTCATCATATTATACCTCAGAGTGAACGTTCTTAAATAAGATAAAAGCTAATTTATCAAACTAGGTTTTCATATTACATACTTTCATTCATAAGCATCAATAAAACTGTGGAACTAGAGGGCATAATTAGGCCTTGAAACCATCTATAGATTGTTCAGACAGTTTTGATATATAATGTCTAAGTTTGGACCTACTAACTATTTTCTCCAACTTTTATAAATTAACCATCTGTTGGCCATCACCACCCTGCTACACCATCCAAAACCATATTGTCTAAAATTGGGTGTGGCACGTTGAGATTAAATGAGGGGAAAAGACCCTCGTCCCCCAAAATAGTGACCAAGGTTGGTCATAGAAATCATGGGCAATCAGTTAATATCTGCGAGGGAATTCTTCTCCCCTCCACGACCTTGCACACCAATAATCATGGAGTCAACTTCATGGTTTACTCTGGCCTCTAGGACTAAAAGACTTGATTAAAGGGTAGGCTAGCTATGGCAGACCTTGCAAAGCTGGCCCTACATCAAGCCATGAGATAGTCGGAAGGTGCATCTCTAGGTTGGGGTTGAAAATAAGAAGCCATAGACTAAAGCAAATGATATAGTTAATATCTTGGTGTTATAAAGGTTATTAAAGATGTTGTGGACTGAGAAAATAGTTTACTTGTGATAGTCTACAGTGGCCAGAGGCGGCGAATCGGTACGAGCTTTGATATTGTAGGGTCTACAAGTAGAAGGCATGACTTGGGTCTTTCTCGTACCTCACTGAGGGTCGGAAAACCTCATGGACTCTCTTCAATGCTATGGGGCAAGAGGAACGGGCTCATGACACATTGGTTCACAAGACAGAATCAAGTTATCCAGAGAAGATGGTGGAGTTTGGGGGATATTTTTTGAGGTTCTTGAGCACAATTGAGGGTTGATTTGTGATGAGGGCGTTGAGGAGAATTCCCTAGGGACTTATATAATCATGGGTTCATGGAAAGAGGCCATGAAAATCAACCATAAAAGTCAAAATAATCAAGGCATTTGGGCATTAACTCATTTGTTGAAGATAATGGAAATTCGCTAAGCCAGTTAAGTTCGACTTAACCTTTCAAAGACAATGGTGTGGTTATTAGGGAGGATAAGTTTGAGAGAGGGATACATAGATATATAGATAGAGAGAACGAGGAGGAGAGGGTCCTTATTCTCACGAGATTATATAGGGTTGAGACGAGGGAGATTAGCTTCCCTCTCATAGCTCTAGCCAGATCCAGTGTCTAGGTCCAGGTGGAGTCTTCACAACATTTTATTTTATTTTTTATTTTATCAAAACCCCTAATATGAAAAACTAATTCCATTTTCGTCATCATAGCTCTATTTTGATACAAATTTAGGATTTTCTCCATACAATCATTGTCTAATGTTAGGTAAGAGATTAGTTCAAAATGGTTTTGTTTATTACTAGAAACTTGGTTTCTAAGAAAAAACTAGATAATCACTTGAATTATCTTGGTCATGGACCAAGTTGGTATCTTTTGGAATTCAAGTTTTGATCTTAAAATTAACTTATCTGTCAACAAAATATATTATCAGCACAATTTAAGCATGAAATATTGAATTCTCAACTTTGCATCCCAAGCACCTATTTGTGAGCTCAAATTAATCCAAATTGGGGCTTATTTGGACTTTTAAATCCCATGGTTCACACACATGTTCCCTAATGAATCTAAAAAGCTTCACTGTAATCCCAATTTCCATTTCAAGCCTTATTCATCATAACTACCTCGATTGAAGTCTTATCTTAGCGTATTTGTGAATTGAGCCTAGCATTACTCTATTTGGTTAGATTACATACTCAACCAAAATCCTAAGCTTGAAATCATTAATCAAAGTCATACCATTTTACTCATCATTTTCGTACTTTTCAAATCAACTTAATTTGGTCCTCAACGGTATATTCTTAAATTCCTAATTATCAAATTCAAAAATACCAAAATTTGAGGTCATCAAATTCACCCCACCTTAAATATGAATTTTGTCTTCAAAGTTTTAATCCAATCATTATAAGATGGATGAAAAATCTACCAACATCATGCATCTAATCATATCATAATATTTGGTCTAAAATAGTCAACCCTATTTCAGCAACTTACAAAACATTAAAGGCTAGCTCAAATAAGGTCTTTGACGTAAGTCCTTATTTTCATTAAAGGAAGTAAATTTATTAGGGATAATGAATATATTATACTCATATTTACTCAAAAACAAAATTATAATTGGAATTTATTGAGGATGAGCTCCAAGGGATCCAAACACACAAGGTTTTAATTTGTCATAACCAATTACCTATCTTCATTTTTATATGATATATGTTTCTTATTACAAACTTCTTCATACAAGATATAATATATTGCATTAACTAAGAGGTTGTTCTAGTGACTAGGTTTCATACATCCTTTCCAGGGTCTTCAGTTTGTCCTATAGATGGATACAAAGATCATACTATCCATTGTTTGTACACCAAGTCTTCTTTAGGGTTATCTTATCATATTATAATGAGGATATTTCCTCTTCAAAATGGTATCAAATCCTATCAAGACTTGCTTTATACACACACATATATATGTATATATACAAAATGATTTTCTCTCTCTCTTTCAAATTCACATATTTCCATCTCTGAGACTCGTGTCTTCTTAGTATATGGATCCTTCTTCTCTTGGATTTAACTAGAGAACACTATATATGTACCATACCTTGTTCTCCTTCTTCCTAGGGAGTATGAGGTTTAGGCCGATTCTCACATCACATATATCACTAATATCCTATGCATCCATATATAAGCAAGTATACATGTCTCCAGAGAAAGAAGCCAAAATACCACCGATGCTATTTCCCAAGATGGTAATGCACTCGTATTTCTACACTATAATACCAAACCTACAATGGGTTTCATATAAACTATTGGTCTAGAAACCCACCTTGGAAAGGTTTTATCTAAGATATCATCAACTTCCATTGAGGTGATTATATACATATAAAAAATCAAGTAAAAAACTAAGACTATTTGAAGTGTGGTACCATATCCTAATTCATTGCATTGTTTAATCACCTGGTGACTATATTTTCACTTAGGTGTGTAGCACAAAAACTATTTATATCCATGAGATGGAGAGGTAATATATTTATATGTTAGATCATATTATTAATTATATATTAAGGTATTCATTACATATCCAACTTATGTGCATTAAAGGTGGCCACCCAATCTTTCACAACCACACTAAGATGAAATAAATATTTATCTATGGTCCAAATGCAGACTACAACTTATTTCACATGTAGAGATGGTGCATCCACATATTATGTTATGATTCTAAAATTAGGTTGAGTTGTGCTCAAAAAGTGATTCCTCATACATGGATATCTTTTAGAGAGTTCTTTAATTTTCATTGACCCATGGGGAAATGTGCGTTTCTCAGGGTCCTTGAATTTGTGCACAACCTCCCTCAATATTTCACTTCTTTTCAGACTAATACAACCATTATTACATAAATATTTCCATTATTTATATCTATGTCTTATGTATTACTGGGCTTAGTCATTCTCTTAGGGTCTGTAGGGGTATATGTACTTATGGATTGAAATTTTCTCCTAACCCCTTAGGTATCATGTACCACTATAGATTTCCTACACGACCTTAGGATGACATAGGGCTCTATCCTACGTGGAGTTATCTAAGCTATTACAACTTTTATTTTTCCTCTATCATCTTTTATGATTTATTTCACAATAAGGGTCCCCTACATTGTCACGGTTCTGTGTCTCACGACTCACCCAAACAAGGAATCTCTATGTATTAGATGTAGAATTATTAAATTTCTGTTAATGTTCCACATTATTTTTGTCACAAGTTTATCTCAACATTTCACCAATCAAGGTTTCACATATATATGTTTTGGTCAGTTTCAAACATTAAAAGAAAACACACATTTATTATATAATCATTCTATCTAGGTAGTAGTAAGGGCTTACATGCCTTGTATTCAACATCCAAACCGTCATAATACATCTAATCCTTCAAGTTTAGGTCCTTTTAGGATGTCCAAAGTTATCTTAAATTTAAAATAAAAAACAAGATTGTTCAACCATCTTGTAGAGGAAGAGTCTATTCTTGGGTGTTCTTTTATTTTTCGTTAGAGGTTAGGCTCTCTAGCCACATATTCTGAACTTACAATATTCATACCGTTCCTCCTTAATAGGGTCTTTTACTTCACTTGGGATGACCCACAACAAGTTTGAAGACCACTCCTTAAAACAAAATTTTGCTCTTTATTTGATTCCTTATATAATAAATAATATCGTGTGTTTTTAGTGTATACATAATCATTTATGTGTACCAACATGGATGCTCATACCTTGCAAACTTGGATGACTTCTTGTACCTCATGTACTTGCATGCATGCAAGTCTACTAGTACATAGTACTAGAAACTAAGACATGTTACCAAGGTTATTTGGGTTTTCATAATGATAAAGTATTTTGACATTCTATCAGAAAAATTATATGCTAAGAGAGATTTGACTAGCTAGGTTGGGATGACCAAAACACATGCTTAGATTTCTTGATTGGTCCCGCCATGTCCTGACCTTCATTTTAGTTCTAGGCATCTATCATCTAGGTATTACCTAAATCAACTACATTTATTCCATAACTATCAAATATAGCAAGGCCATTGTAAAATATTCCATACATACATCCTATCTAGTAGTATTCCAAACTACTAGAAGAAAATGAATCTTTCTTTTAGGGTAGGTATGTACATTCAAGATTTTCTTGCAAACTTACAATAGTTGTCATAATATATTTTCCTCCTAGATTTTAATCTCATTGGCTTTCCATATTACCATGTTTCATTAGAGTGGCATCCAAGAGACTCCTATCCTTCCATTTTCCTTACTTTTTCTTAAAAGGTTCTCTTAACATCGTCTAACCATGAGTATTGTTGAACTCCTTGTTTGATAATCAACAAACCCTGATTTTCTGGTTACAATTTCTTTGTAACTCTAAGGTATGATCACATTTCTTTTGTAATCCTAAGGTATGATCCTACACCATTATAAAGTTATTAGCCTCATCACAACTGTGAGAATAATTAGGACCAATGGTTTTAAGGGTCAAATAAAAGATGTTTTAGGAACTTTGTTCTTTATTTAGTAGAGGAATTCTATAGAATTCATCACTTATCCTCCAATGTCATATATATATATATATACTTTTGGATAAGTTCATTAATTTATCTCTTATTTATTTCTCATGCAAGTAGGGCATCTAAGTATACATGGCTATGCCCTCAAATCCACTCAAGGTAGGGTCGAGAAGGGTGTTCTTTCCAATCATAATATCATCTCACCAAAGTCTTACTATTCCTTATAACATGTAGGTGGCACCTATCAATTCCTTCTATACAGGTGTGACACTAATCACAAATGTATTTCTATGGCACAAACCAATCTAGTGTTGTCCATATTTAGGATAAAAGATCCCTTCTTGGATTTGAGATAGTATAATCCTAAGCATAACAGTTGTCATGAGGTTTATGCATATTTTCCAATGTTCTTTTTTTTGAGAGCAAAAGGATCGATTCATTACTTGTTAGCCATACGAAATCTACAATCGGGGAGAAAGATACAAACAGAACATACAAACGTCACGTTCAGTAACCCTAGGGCACTAAAACTCATATTGGAACGAGAGAGAGACATTTCTGCATTGATTCTTCTTCTTTGAGGCTGTCTTAAGCAGCTTTTTCTGAAGAATTCCTTCAACCTGAGCGTTAAGTAGTGGTAGAGGGGCTGAAACAAGACGATATTCTGCTCGTATATCAACTCAAATGAAGCCATACAACTGAGTAATGAAATCAATCCAGAGCAAAGATGAGATAGCCGTACTAAGGTTGAATTACCGGGGAAAACCCTAGAAAAACCACCACCTTCACAGAGGAAGGAGTAACAATCCTTATTGAAAGGAAGAAACAACGCCGATATACGGCGGAACAAGGCAGATAGCCTGCCAGAAACTAGCACCGAAGCGAGAAAAAGAGGGAAGACACTCCCACAATAACAGGGGCAGTGGCCAAGGGGAGGCCGCACGCCGGTCCCAGATCACCCAAACGATTTCCACCAGTGACCGGAGCCACCTCTGACAGATCGTTGCCGCCACCCCAGCTTCGGCCCCAGCCGGATCTGGAACCCGTTGCAGCCGTCGCAGAAAGGGGAATAGGGCAGAGAGGGAAGCACGGCGATGAGGCACCAGAGGACAGAGGCCCCATCGATGCAGGCGTAGAGGCGACCTAGGGGGAAGCCGGGTGGCACACCCAAGCTGCCGGACCCCCTCCCCCCGGCCGGAGGCTTCGTGTGCGGGAAAACCTAGTCGCCCCTTGAGTCGCGAGTCCTCAAGCGGAGCGCACGATGCCAGTCCTTTAATTTTGTTTTCCAATGTTCTTTCTATTTACCCAAGATCATGATTTTTATCAGGATGGAGGGTCCAAATTTCTTCTAATTTTCACTTAGTGTTGCTCATATAGGGGTATTATCTTCCTTTTTTATTCATGTATATTGAAGATCATGATTTTTTTTAATCATGGTTAAGGATTAAATTTTCCATTATGAGAATTTGTCCCCTCTATCCTACTCAGGTTATGGACAACTAGGATATCTCATCTCATCCCTAAGCCCTTCAAAGTTTCTTGGATTTGTCCTTATATTAGGAACATACATTATATGAAACACCTTTCATATTTATATTTTTAGTTGGAATTACATGTGCTTTTATTGGCGAATGATGCATACTTTTTCTTGAAGTCCATAATTGAGAAGAGGAGATAATCAAATTCTAAGCTTAGTAGAGAAGGTCCAGGGTTAAGAAAATAGAAGAAAAAAGTGAAAAAATATAAGACGAGTAGATCTAGATGGAAAATCATTTTTTGGAAAATCCTCAGGCTTCAGACATGAAAGGATGATGTGGAATATTATCGCACAAGAAAATTCACCAGGAATAGAATTCCTAAAGTTTACTAAAACCAAAGTGCAATAATGCCACTTGCAAGTGGACATTTCTTATCGTAGTACAATTAAGGATCGAATCCCAAGGGACACCATTTTTAAGAATTATCTAATCAAAGTAACCTAGCAAGAACTAGTATTTATCACAAAAATTGAGAGTAGTTTGATTAATATAAGATTGCAAGAAAGAAAATAACTAGATTAAGGTTCTAGTTATCAATGGATGGAAATACTAGGGTGAAACTGGGTTTCACCGCCACTACTTGAATCTTTGCAATCATTCAAATCCAAAACTGTATCAAAATATAATTGGAGTTATGCAAGTTTCCCTTTTTGGCATCAGAATCTTGCATGAGTAGATATCCCTGTAAGCTCGATGTCTCGTTACTTACAGATCCCCTATTCACTACTCCAGAGACTTTCCATCGGAAGTTCTTGTCAAGGTGTCAACCAAAGCTAATCAATATTCAAATCTTAAATGTTGAAGTTCTTGCAGTAAAAGATTATAATAAATCACGTAAAGCGGATGATGAATCCACAAAACATGCAATAAATGATTGGCTATGAATTAAATGAGTTCATACAAGAATTGGAACATGAACTAAATTGCAAGAAATGGGTAGTGGGGCTAGTCCCCACATCCCAGTGAAAAGACTTCCCCCTCGACATGGTGATATTCATATCACTAGAAGAGGAGGAGGATGCCATCACGATTGTGAGGGTTGAGAAGCATCTCGACATGGTGTAAGACAACAAACTTCCTTCCTTATTTCTCATTTAGGTATTAACCCTGACTTGCAGTGGAAGTAGGGGAACGAACAACAACTCCGTGAAGAGATCGATCATCCAAGAAGGAGAACGAAGGCCTGGATTTACGGATGATAGAGATCTGTTGATCTATGCTTGAGGTCGATAGGAATCACCAAGCTAGGTCGATAGAACTAACTTGGTCGATAGATCTTGTCCTTGCTTTGATCTTGGCGGTAGCCTTTTGGCGTGGTCTGTCTCCAGAAAATCTGAGATGAGCTGTACATGTGCGTTGGGGGCCTATTTATAGGGTTGAGGCTATTGACCTCTTTCTGTCGGTGTCGACCATTGTTGTTGGTCGATGGGTCTATCAGTCGATGGATTTTGGACTTTCAGTCATCAGTTTGTCGGCCGATGGGACTGTTGACCTTGAGGGTTGATAAGGCTGTCGAGCAGTTATGGTCATCGAAAACTGTGTCGACATAGTAGATCAATGGAATGATTTCTTGTCGGTTGTTGGATGATGATGGTGTCGAGTAGTGGGGTTGACAGAGGTGTCAAACTCAATTATCGATGGATTGTATGTCAACCTTGATCATCAGTGAGTCTGAGTGTCGTTCCTCTTGGATGTCGACCAGGGAGGTCAACAAGGCTATCGACCTCTTGTATCACTTGATGTCTTAGTTTGATTTTAATGTTGATTGGCATGTCGATCGACAGGTTGATTTTGGGTCTTGGACACAATTTTTGTGTTTCTTGGGTGGACAAGTGTCCCTTTGGTGCCTTTAGGTGTTAACACCTCATGACCCACCCACTTCTCTCCTATTTTTATATATAAACCCTCTTCTCTCCAGGCAAGTGACCCTTTTTGGCCCTTATCCTTCCTCTTCCTTGCTTGTTTATCCTTGGATCTTTGAGGAGCAAGAAGGACTGATTTCTTGGAGCTTTGGTGATCAGATCCCTTGCATGTGGTGACTCTTGCTCACCTTCAACCTTGGTAAGTGTATGCCCTTCTTTTATAACGTTTTCTTGGATATTATACCCCATCTTCTTCCCTTTTCTCAGCCGTAGACGATGGATGATCAATGGTGGTTGTTTTGGATGGAAACTCCTCATAAAAAGGGTCATAGATCATGTTTTGGCAAGGTGGTACCCAAGTGTGAGGAAGTTTTCTTCTCTCTTTCTCCCTTCTTCTTTTAGTTCGACCTAGGGTTCCTTCCCCTCTTTTCTTGAGCAACCTTTGATGTTGGTATCTTCTTCTCCTTGAGGTGATTTTGTGATCAAGAGTGGAGCTTTTAGTGGAGCTTCATCCTTCCTTGGTGATCGTGTGCTTGTAGCTTGTGATCCTTGGATTTGATCTTCCTTAAGGTGGGTTATATAACACTCTACTCTCTCTATTATTGCACCTTAACTTACATGCATGTTGTTACTTATATCTCTAAAATGTACCTTTAACATGCTAGTAGATAATACCATGCTCGAGAACATAAATGATGGTGATTATCATGCTTGTTTTTGCTTAAAATATGAAACCCTAATGTAGGGTACCCGATTTTAGAGATGGTTGTGTGATGGTGGTTTTCTTCCTATCTTTTGACCTTGGTTTGGACCACATGCATGAGGCTCATGTACCTTGATGTATCTTGGAGTTTAGGTCCTATTTTGGATGTGTTAAACATGATTTATTTCTCTTGCATGAGGTTCTTTCATGGTGGTTTCATGATACATATTTTAGGTTTTTTGGTGACTGATTTTGTGTGAAGTTTATCTCTTTGAGGATAGCACTTTTCCTCATTGTTTTTTTTAGATGTGTAATATCACTATTTTGACCTTGGTTAATCCATGTTTTGATGGTGGTCCTTTGCCTTGGTGGTAGCATGACCTTAGTGGTCAATACACCATGTTTTTCCCTTAGGTCGAGACACTTTGATTTATGGTTGTGACGACCGTCTCGTGAAAACAAGATTAACTAATGCGGAAGCGTTCATCAAGCAGCGGATTAGTGAAAATCACTAAAAATTAAATTTTTTTTATCAAAATATCCATTGAAGGAAAACTTTCTCACATAGAACCAAAGTAACATAATTACATTCTTGTTCACATGTACATATTCTGTATCATCTCCTTTTGATAATTACAAGCATTAACTGTCCTGTCAAGCTAAACACAGGCAATATAAAATCTCGAGGCTCTAAGACAAAATCTCGAAAGCACTAACTACTACTCGAGGACCTGAGAGTACAGAGACGACACATAGGACTCTATTTACATCTATACAAGGCATAACAGTCAGTGTCTCCACCTGAGACTTCACTGCTGTCTCTGCTGCTGCTATTGTTGTCCTTCACCTATTGAAGGATTCCTATCTCCTCGTCCGCGTCCACCTAAAAATGTGGTTTCCACGGGGGTGAGACAATTATAAAAATTGCCCCAGAGAGAGTTATAACTCTCCACCAGTAACATTGTTATTGCAACTTAAGAAGATAAATATGAATAGAAGAATCATATTTGTATAGCAGCAAATATTTTAATGTCTAACAGATTAGAACATTATTCTATATCAGAAGCATTGCAACTATAACTTTATAGAATCAACATGTCATTTATCCTTTAAGGAATATAAAGAACATGTATAACATCTATTCAAACTACAAAATCATTACCACTGCTTTAACTCTCTTCAAGATTAGATCATATATCTAAAGCCTGGTATTATCATTGTGGAGTCATGGCCCGTAGCCATATTCTTTTCATAAAGTGTTGGGATCTTAATCCCTCAATTCACCACTGGAAATTCTCATCCTTTCACAATTTCAATACCCTAACCATGTGATTCTGGGTGTTTAAACCCTTAGCTCATCACCTGAGCATTGTTACCACTTCCTTAGGTAACTAACACCTTTAGGTCATTTGACCAAGGTAAGTATGATACTTGATGCCTATTAACTCTCTTACTACCTCTTATCAGACAACAAGATATATTATGGCACACAAGGCCCAATAAACAAATTCAAATTAATAACATATCACAACGGATACCTAGCTATGCCCATCATCTCACGATACCTGCATGGTTAGCACATATGATAGCAGCACATCAATTATCTATCAACATCATGCAAAAACAATGTATTAATAATTCAAGGGTATTACCCTTAATCCTTTACCAGGATTAGGATTTCCATCACACATCTCATGTATCATTCATCCAATCATATTGGAATTATATCACAACAAGGTATACCAGTATTTGGGGTGTTGGTATCATATCTTGATGTCTCACTTCCCTCAACACCATTAACTTTCTTAAGTTCACATACTTAGCTTGTATTAGGGTATTACCCATCCTAATACTTTATGCACCAGTTTATCACATTCATCATGTAAAGTAGTGATCAATTGTCACTTACTTGGAATATACAACTATTGCCAATACTATGGATTCATACATAAGTCAGGAATTAATAAAAGACCATGTTAGGTCCTATTCAAAACAAACTCTAAGTCAACCATAGAGTACCACGACCGTGCAACCAAAAACGGCCGTGCTAAGGGAAGCCACCACGGCCGTGCTACCTTGCACGATCGTGCAAAGTGAAAATACCACGACCGTGCTACCTAACACGGTCGTGCTACATGAGTTCACCTCTTGAATCATATTCAAGCATGAATTCTATTCACTTATTAGGGAATTATGGTTTCACATACCATTTCCTTTCATTAGAATAGGGATTGCATATAGCATCACCCTTCATTAGGGTTTCATATTACATTACCCATACTTAGGGTTTACTACTCAATCCCCATTAGGGTTTCTCATAGAATCACACTCAATTAGGGCTTTACATGGATACACCTTCAATTAAGGTTTGAGTTCAATAACCCTGTCAATTAGGGTTTATGTTCATGTTTAGGGTTTCATGATCTCTTTGCTTAAGGATCATAACCCTTAATCATCACATGAATCATATTCATGTATGAATTCATACTATCAACTTCTCAACTTGATTAGGTCATATCAACCCTTCAGTCGAGTATATACAACTATGATTAACATAGTGTACCAAGTCATTGATCCTATAAGCAATTAGGGATTCATCCCTTAATTGGCACTTAATTACTTAGGTACTATTAGGGTTTCAACCATTTGTACCTTCATTGATTATCATTACTAATCATTATTGGATCAATAGAACATTCATCATCTTAATTATCAAAGATTCAATCACATTGGACCTCCATTACATAAGGTATCCAATTGAATTAAGGTTTACTATTCATCCTAATTAGTGATTTCACATGTAGACAACCTCTTAATAGGATTATATATGGAATCAGCCTCAATTAGGGTTTACATCATATATTGGATCCATGCATTTGTTATGCATTAATGATTAGTACCATTAAAGGTATCTCCCACCTAATCACATTAGGTTTACAAAAATGTTTGATCAATTGGACCTTCAATAACTTGAGGTATCCAAATAGATTGATCAATAGAACCTTCAACTGCACTGGGTATCCATTTGGATTAGTCAATTGAGTCTTTAATATCATTGGGTTCTCAATTGAATCAACCCATTGTTCCTTCAAATACATTAGGTACTCAATTGGGTTAACCAATTGATCCTTCAATTGTATTAGGCATCCAATTGGATTAACCAAATTGAACCACAAACGGTTTGAAACCGTTTAAGCAAAAAGCTTTGAAACCGCATGAACTTGAAATCGCATGAGTCACAAACGGTTTGAGACCGTTTGGTCTCAAATGGTCTTGAGACCATTTGGTCCCAAATGGTCTTGAGACCGCTTGGACTCAAACAGTGTTGAGACCGTTTGGTCCAAACCTCTCAAAACCACATGGACCAAAGAGTCAATCAAGACTTCAACAACACTCAATTCCAATCAATGGAACTTCAACCAATTGGATCATCAACTCAATCATCAATTGAGTCATGAACTCACCCCTCATTTGGAACTTCAATTAGGGTCTGATCTCAATGGGATTAGGGTTTATAATCACCAATTAGAGCTTTGAAGTTGAACATCAATCAAACTACTAATTGTGTTTCAATTGATTGCATTGGACCTGCAACCATTGAATTCATGGAACCAATCATCAATGGGACTTATGCTCATATTTCAATTGAGTTTAATAGGTCAACCTTCAAATGATTTGACCCTCAATTGACCCTCAATTGATTATCAAATAGGGTTTGAATCAATTGAATTAGGGTTTGGAATCGATGATCCTTCAATACTAATCAATGTAAGACTAGTTACTTTGAAACCATTGAACCATCATCCAAATTGGGTATGACCTGACCCCAAACGGTCTTGAGGTCGTTTGGATGACCTCCAAACGGTCTTGAGACCGTTTTCCCATCATATCATCAAAATCCAAGTCAACCAATTAAGGTTTGGATCATTGGATTGATCACCAAATCAGCAATTGATTACACTTTAACTTAGTAACATTGGATCATCAATTGCTTAACCATACTCACCCCTAGACCTCCAAATGGTCTTGGGTGACCTCCAAACGGTCTTGAGACCATTTGGATGAGCTTCAAACGGTCTTGAGACCGTTTGGCTCATCCAAACCTTGGGTTCTAGTGAAATTCCATCAAGGTTTAGTCTATTGAGTTGATCAACAAATCAACACTTAGTTGCAATATGATTTGGTACCTTTGGACCTTTAATTGGTCAACTATACTTAACCCCAGACATCCAAACGGTCTTGGGTGACCCCCAAACGGTTTTGAAACCGTTTGGGCTAATCAACCCAAAATCTCCAATTAACTCATTGGAATTTCAGCACTGATTTCAATTAGGGTTTTCCCAATTGAATAGCCTTCAACTCACAATTCCTTTGTAACTAATCCATCAAGTTTGGTGATTAATTAACCAACATCATTAGTAACAGTAATACCAAACGATCAACGCTTGGTCAACCATCTCAAACGGTTTTGAAACCGTTTGTCCAAAAAGGTCAAGTTAATCAGATTGAAAATCAGCACTTAATTCAATTAGGTTTCCTTAATTGATTAGCCTTCAACTCACGATTCCTTTGGATTTAATTCCTAATATTTGGTGAGTCATTAACCAACATCATTAGTAACAGTAATCCCAAACGGTCAACGCTTGGTCAACCATCTCAAACGGTTTTGAAACCGTTTGCCCAAAAAGGTCAAGTTAAACAGATTGAAAATCAGCACTTAATTCAATTCGATTGCCTAATTGATTAGCCTTCAACTCTCGATTCCTTGGAAGTTAATCCCTAAAATTTGGTGGGTTATCAGCCTACATAATTAGGAACAAAATTCCCAAACGGTCAACGCTTGGTAAACCATATAAAATGGTTTTGAAACCGTTTTCTCTCAAACGGTTTCAAACCGTTTGCCCTTAAACGGTTTGCTGAAACCGCATAACCAATCAAATTAAAATGATTTGGAGTAGCTATCAAAACCGTCTGGCTTGGTACTCTTCTTTGGATAAGAATATATGATGATGTCATCATCCCCTTCCTTCGAACAACCAAGAACAGCAACCGTTCTTGATGGAAATTGCACCAAAGAAACAAGAGTGTAGCAATTTAAAGAAAACAATCAACAAAGTATAGAGAATTGATGCAATATCAATGATTAAGGGTTTGAGTTATAAAACCTGCCTCAAATCTGATCTCCAAGCTCCAAGATACACGGATATAATGGTGGATGAAGCTTCTCTAACTATTCCAAGCCTCAACTTCAAAATTTGGAGTGAAATGATCGGCTAGAATTGAAGATTGAGTGAAGAAATGAAGGAATTACACATTGTTTTATGATTTTCACCATGAAATCATGAAGAACGAAGATCAAAGGCTTAAAACAGGTTGGGGACGTGCTCCCTGCTGTCCTTAGCCTTCTTGGTCGGTTTTGCAAGCAAGGAGAAGAAGTGGGGTCGTAAAAGCCTTCCATTTGGCTTGGAAAAGGTACTTTTATAAGAAAATTGAGGAGAGAGAAGATACTTTATAAAAGTCTTTTAATTCCAAAATTGTTGCCACCACTTCCCCCTTGGTTTCTTGCATGCAAGGGCATATATATCCCCACCGAAATACCTTCCATTATCCATGAATTAAGGGAAAAGAAAATAAGCACCTTAATGCTTATTATATTAATATCCCATATGTGAGTGGAAATTACTTTCCTTTATAATAAGGTGAGTGGAGTTTCACCTCCTTTAGATATTTTCGTTCCTTATCTTGGAAAAATAACGTCCATCCTTATTCAAAATCAACCAATAACATTTTGGTTGAAGGCCCTTTAATTAATACATTCATTTTTGCCCTAAATTGGAGTAGGGTTTCACTTAGGATTAAATCTTGATTATTTTAATATCAAGATTCTCTCTCCTCCATCTTAATTCAAATGAGAAGTAACTCTCATTTTATTTGCTCTACATGATGCCAAGAAACATTAGGGACTTTATTGAAGTGGTAATTTGCATATCAAACCCTAGGTTTTGGGTAAATTGCACATTACACCAAAACTAGGTTTTAATGCACAACATTGCTTTATCAGCTCTTTCTTGGTATTCAGGCTTCCATAAGCCATACATCAACATCATATTCACTCTCATGATGCTTCAACACATGAGGAACATATTATCATGCACAATTTGCACATAAACCCCTCAACTTGGGTAATTTGCACTTTAGTCCAAAACAAACAAAACATTGATTCAACATTGTTCAAACAGGACCAAAATTGAAACATAAGTTTCTCATGAGACCTAATTACTTTTCCCAAGATAAGATTAAGAATCTAATCAACCTTATTAAGAAAAAAATCTAGGGTTAACACATAACCCAGGTCAGGGATGTTACAAATTATAAACCCCTAACAAGGATTTCGTCCTCGAAATCCCAGGAAAAGGAGGAACAGATTGTTCATTAATCATGCCCTCAAGTCTCCACATATCATCTTAATATCCTAGAGATATTATGAACTCTGTGATTCCACACAAAGCTCCTTTCATTAATTCCTCCATATCACTGTTTATGTTTATGCAAAGCATAAACCCCTAACATATGATGTCCATGTCATTGAAAGGAAGAAGCATAAAAGAACATACTTCAATAATCACTCAAGAATACTTATCAAAAGGAAAAACATATATATCTAACAGAGATAATTCACTTAGAAAACTCTATGTAATTGGGAATGTTCACATAGTTCTTCCTATTAGTTAGGAATGTCGCATAACTTTTCCCTTTTTGTTTAGGGTTGGAATTGCACAAAGCATCTTCCTTTATTGGAATTGCACAAAGCATCTTCCTTTATTGGAATTGCACAAAGCATCTTCCTTTATTGGAATTGCACAAAGCATCTTCCTTTATTGGAATTTGCACAAAGCATCTTCCTTTATGGGAATTGCACAAAGCATCTTCCTTTATTGGAATTGCACAAATCATCTTCCTTTATTGGAATTGCACAAAGCATCTTCCTTTATTGGAATTGCACAAAGCATCTTCCTTTATTGGAATTGCACAAAGCATCTTCCTTTATTGGAATTATACAAAGCATCTTCCTTTATTGGAATTGCACAAAGCATCTTCCTTTATTGGAATTGCACAAAGCATCTTACTTTATTGGAATTGCACAAATCATCTTACTTTATTGGAATTGCACAAAGCATCTTCCTTTATTGGAATTGCACAAAGCATCTTACTTTATTGGAATTGCACAAAGCATCTTCCTTTATTGGAATTGCA
Organism: Alisma plantago-aquatica; assembly: GCA_963693085.1. Lineage (NCBI taxonomy): Eukaryota > Viridiplantae > Streptophyta > Magnoliopsida > Alismatales > Alismataceae > Alisma > Alisma plantago-aquatica. The sequence goes on along the minus strand of OY856409.1, from coordinate 368,027,720 downwards.
CAAAGCATCTTCCTTTATTGGAATTGCACAAAGCATCTTCCTTTATTGGAATTGCAAAAAGCATCTTCCTTTATTGGAATTGCACAAAGCATCTTCCTTTATTGGAATTGCACAAAGCATATTCCTTTATTGATTCCATATTTCTTATTTCATGATACTCATTAGATTGTATCAGAATGACTGCTTGATCAAAGCAATAAAAAAGATATCAATCTAAGAGTTTCCGTACTCAGCTTATCATCAATAGTTGTATACCTGGCCAGGGTATATAAGTATTGGGAGATTAGGTAGTATGCACTTTATTTGCTATCATATTCCTTACTTTTCATATCATTATACACACATGATTTTCCATTTCCTAAATTTTCTCCAGGCATCACTTTTATATCTCATCTTGTGGCACAAAGATAAGGAAGATTATAAAACATTTTAAGGAATACTGAGTAAGATATAAGTTCTCATCTCCTTTGTGTCCTTATAGGACTAGTCAAAGGAAGTTCAAAGACAACTACTTTTATATCTTTAACACACAGATTCATAATATGAAGTATCAGATTGAATATATTTCATTTAAGTATCACCCCTCAAGGTCACCTACCACATTAGGTTGATTTCAACACATAGTGTCCAGTTGCCTCATATTGCTACTTTTGCCTACTCTTAATGGATACTTCCTGGTGCACTAGGTATTTATTGCACTGGTGACACCAAAAACTTTGGCTTTTCAGAATATCTAAGCAAATGTCTCTAGAATTATAGAGACCTTACCTTAATTCATAGCTTATGGCCCCTCCTTGGGCATTACCATCACAAATGTACTGTTTGTCTAGGTTTATGGCAGAGTCTACTTTCTTGCCATTTATTAATATTTCCCACATTTGCACTATTCTAACATAACCATGTTACTTAGGAATCCTTTCAAAGCCCAAAGTTTATGCATTAAAGACTGGTAACTTAGGTTGTAATACTAGTATCCAGTTTTTTATATGCATTACTGTTGTCCTATCCTGCCCTTCAAGAGCATAACACATGATTCTTTATCCTGATTAGGTCAAGGTGGGAATTCTCAGGCATTTCTTCTCCTCTTGCCTGGTCCCATGCACCCTCTCCTGGTGCAACAACATTGCCCTTAGCAATGTGTTCCTCATGTTCTCCAATCATTTTCAAGTTCTTCTTCTTCTATGTGAGCAGAAGATACTATCAGATAAACTGGAAGACACTTAGAACAGACTCTACAACCTTAGTCCTATGTCTCTGTAGACTCAGCGAACCTAGGGCTCTGATACCACTTAATTGTGATGACCGTCTCACGAAAATAAGATTAACTAATGCGGAAGCGTTCATCAAGCAGCGAATTAGTGAAAATCACTAAAAATTAAAACCTTTTTATCAAAATATCCATTGAAGGAAAACTTTCTCACATAGAACCAAAGTAACATAATTACATTCTTGTTCACAGGTACATATTCTGTATCATCTCCTTTTGAGAATTACAAGCATTAACTGTCCTGTCAAGCTAAACACAGGCAATATAAAATCTCGAGGCTCTAAGCCAAAATCTCGAAAGCACTAACTACTACTCGAGGACCTGAGAGTACAGAAACGACACATAGGACTCTATTTACATCTATACAAGGCATAACAGTAAGTGTCTCCACCTGAGACTTCACTGCTGTCTCTACTGCTGCTATTGTTGTCCTTCACCTATTGAAGGATTCCTATCTCCTCGTCCGCGTCCACCTAAAAATGTGGTTCCCACGGGGGTGAGACAATTATAAAAATTGCCCCAGCGAGAGTTATAACTCTCCGCCAGTAACATCGTTATTGCAACTTAAGAAGATAAATACGAATAGAAGAATCATATTTGTATAGCAGCAGATATTTTAATGTCTAACAGATTAGAACATTATTCTATATCAGAAGCATTGCAACTATAACTTGATAGAATCAACATGTCATTTATCCTTTAAGGAATATAAAGAACATGTATAACATCTATTCAAACTACAAAATCATTACCACTGCTTTAACTCTCTTCAAGATTAGATCATATATCTAAATCCTGGTATTATCATTGTGGAGTCATGGCCCGTAGCCATATTCTTTTCATAAAGTGTTGGGATCTTAATCCCTCAATTCACCATTGGAAATTCTCATCCTTTCACAATTTCAATACCCTAACCATGTGATTCTGGGTGTTTAAACCCTTAGCTCATCACCTGAGCATTGTTACCACTTCCTTAGGTAACTAACACCTTTAGGTCATTTGACCAAGGTAAGTATGATACTTGATGCCTATTAACTCTCTTTCTACCTCTTATCAGACAACAAGATATATTATGGCACACAAGGCCCAATAAAAAAATTCAAATTAATAAAATATAACAACACATACCTGGCTATGCCCATCATCTCACGATACCTGCATGGTTAGCACATATGATAGCAGCACATCAATTATCTATCAACATCATGCAAAAACAATGTATTAATAATTCAAGGGTATTACCCTTAATCCTTTACCAGGATTAGGATTTCCATCACACATCTCATGTATCATTCATCCAATCATATTGGACTTATATCACAACAAGGTATACCAGTATTTGGGGTGTTGGATATGATATCTATCATATCTTGATGTCTCACTTCCCTCAACACCATTAACTTTCTTAAGTTCACATACTTAGCTTGTATTAGGGTATTACCCATACTAATACTTTATGCACTAGTTTATCACATTCATCATGTAAAGTAGTGATCAATTGTCACTTACTTGGAATATACAACTATTGCCAATACTATGGATTCATACATAAGTCAGGAATTAATAAAAAGACCATGTTAGGTCCTATTCAAAACAAACTCTAAGTCAAACATAGAGTACCACGGCCGTGCAACCAAAAACGACTGTGCTAAGGGAAGCCACCATGGTCGTGCTACCTTGCACGGTCGTGCAAAGTGAAAATACCACGACCGTACTACCTAACACGGTCGTGCTACATGAGTTCACCTCTTGAATCATATTCAAGCATGAATTCTATTTGCTTATTAGGGAATTATGGTTTCACATACCATTTCCCTTCATTAGAATAGGGATTGCATATAGCATCACCCTTCATTAGGGTTTCATATTACGTTACCCATAATTAGGGTTTACTACTCAATCCCCATTAGGGTTTCTCATAGAATCACCCTCAATTAGGGCTTTACATGGATACACCTTCAATTAAGGTTTGAGTTCAATAACCCTGTCAATTAGGGTTTATGTTCATGTTTAGGGTTTCATGATCTCTTTGCTTAAGGATCATAACCCTTAATCATCACATGAATCATATTCATGTATGAATTCATACTATCAACTTCTCAACTTGATTAGGTCATATCAACCCTTTAGTCGAGAATATACAACTATGATTAACATACTGTACCAAGTCATTGATCCTATAAGCAATTAGGGATTCATCCCTTAATTGGCACTTAATTACTTAGGTACTATTAGGGTTTCAACCATTTGCACCTTCATTGATTATCATTACTAATCATTATTGGATCAATAGAACATTCATCATCTTAATTCTCAAAGATTCAATCACATTGGACCTCCATTACATAAGGTATCCAATTGAATTAAGGTTTACTATTCATCCTAATTAGTGATTTCACATGTAGACAACTTCTTAATAGGATTATATATGGAATCAGCCTCAATTAGGGTTTACATCATATATTGGATCCATGCATTTGTTATGCATTAATGATTAGTACCATTAAAGGTATCTCCCACCTAATCACATTAGGTTTAAAAAAATGTTTGATCAATTGGACCTTCAATAACTTGAGGTATCCAAATAGATTGATCAATAGAACCTTCAACTGCACTGGGTATCCATTTGGATTAGTCAATTGAGTCTTTAATATCATTGGGTACTCAATTGAATCAACCCATTGTTCCTTAAAATACATTAGGTACTCAATTGGGTTAACCAATTGATCCTTCAATTGTATTAGGCATCCAATTGGATTAACCAAATTGAACCACAAACGGTTTGAAACCGTTTAAGCAAAAAGCTTTGAAACCGCATGAACTTGAAACCGCATGAGTCTCAAACGGTTTGAGACCGTTTGGTCTCAAATGGTCTTGAGACCGTTTGGTCCCAAACGGTCTGGAGACCGTTTGGTCCCAAACGGTCTTGAGACCGTTTGGACTCAAACGGTCTTGAGACCGTTTGGTCCAAACCTCTCAAAACCGCATGGACCAAAGAGTCAATCAAGACTTCAACAACACTCAATTCCAATCAATGGAACTTCAACCAATTGGATCATCAACTCAATCATCAATTGAGTCATGAACTCACCCCTCATTTGGAACTTCAATTAGGGTCTGATCTCAATGGGATTAGGGTTTATAATCACCAATTAGAGCTTTGAAGTTGAACATCAATCAAACTACTAATTGTGTTTCAATTGATTGCATTGGACCTGCAACCATTAAATTCATGGAACCAATCATCAATGGGACCTATGCTCATATTTCAATTGAGTTTAATAGGTCAACCTTCAACTGATTTGACCCTCAATTGACCCTCAATTGATTATCAAATAGGGTTTGAATCAATTGAATTAGGGTTTGGAATCGATGATCCTTCAATACTAATCAATGTAAGACTAGTTACTTTGAAACCATTGAACCATCATCCAAATTGGGTATGACCTGACCCCAAACGGTCTTGAGGTCTTTTGGATGACCTCCAAACGATCTTGAGACCGTTTGCCCATCATATCATCAAAATACAAGTCAACCAATTAAGGTTTGGATCATTGGATTGATCACCAAATCAGCAATTGATTACACTTTAACTTAGTAACATTGGATCATCAATTGCTTAACCATACTCACCCCTAGACCTCCAAACAGTCTTGAGACCGTTTGGATGAGCTTCAAATGGTCTTGAGACCGTTTGGATCATCCAATCCTTGGATTCTAGTGAAATTCCATCAAGGTTTAGTCTATTGAGTTGATCAACAAATCAGCACTTAGTTGCAATATGATTTGGTACCTTTGGACCTTTAATTGGTCAACTTTACTTAACCCCAGACTCCAAACGGTCTTGGGTGACCCCCAAACGGTCTTGAGACCGTTTGGGTGATCCCCAAACGGTTTTGAAACCGTTTGGGCTAATCAACCCAAAATCTCCAATTAACTCATTGGAATTTCAGCACTGATTTCAATTAGGGTTTGCCCAATTGAATAGCCTTCAAATCACAATTCCTTTGGAACTAATCCATCAAGTTTGGTGAGTAATTAACCAACATCATTAGTAACAGTAATCCCAAACGGTCAACGCTTGGTCAACCATCTCAAATGGTTTTGAAACCGTTTGTCCAAAAATGTCAAGTTAATCAGATTGAAAATCAGCACTTAATTCAATTAGGTTTCCTTAATTGATTAGCCTTCAACTCACGATTACTTTGGAGTTAATTCATAATATTTGGTGAGTCATTAACCAACATCATTAGAAACAGTAATCCCAAACGGTCAACGCTTGGTCAACCATCTCAAATGGTTTTGAAACCGTTTTCCCAAAAAGGTCAAGTTAAACAGATTGAAAATCAGCACTTAATTCAATTCGATTGCCTAATTGATTAGCCTTCAACTCTCGATTCCTTGGGAGTTAATCCCTAAAATTTGGTGAGTTATCAGCCTACATAATTCGGAACAAAATTCCCAAACGGTCAACGCTTGGTCAACCATATCAAACGGTTTTGAAACCGTTTTCTCCCAAACGGTGTCAAACCGTTTGCCCTTAAACGATTTGCTGAAACCGCATAACCAATCAAATTAAAACGATTTGGAGTAGCTATCAAAACCGTTTGGCTTGGTACTCTTCTTTGGATAAGAATCTAGGATGATGTCATCATCCCCTTCCTTCGAACAACCAAGAACAGCAACCGTTCTTGATGGAAATTGCAGCAAAGAAACAAGAGTGTAGCAATTTAAAGAAAACAATCAACAAAGTATAGAGAATTGATGCAATATCAATGATTAAGGGTTTGAGTTATAAAACCCGCCTCAAATATGATCTCCAAGATCCAAGCTACACGGCTCTATTGGTGGATGAAGCTTCTCCAACTATTCCAAGGCTCAACTTCAAAATTTGGAGTGAAATGATCGGCTAGAATTGAAGATTGAGTGAAGAAATGAAGAAATTACACATTGTTTTATGATTTTCACCATAAAATCATGAAGAACGAAGATCAAAGGCTTACCAACAGGTTGGGGATGTGCTCCATGATTTCCTTAGCCTTCTTGGTCGGTTTTGCAAGCAAGGAGAAGAAGTGGGGTCGTAAAAGCCTTTCATTTGGCTTGGAAAAGGTACTTTTATAAGAAAATTGAGGAGAGAGAAGATACTTTATAGAAGTCTTTTAATTCCAAAATTGTTGCCACCACTTCCCCCTTGGTTTATTTCATGCAAGGGCATCTCTATCCCCACCGAACTCCCTTCCATTATCCATGAATTAAGGGAAAAGAAAATAAGCACCTTAATGCTTATTATATTAATATCCCATATGTGAGTGGAAATTACATTCCTTTATAATAAGGTGAGTGGAGTTTCACCTCCTTTAGATATTTTCGTTCCTTATCTTGGCAAAAGAACGTCCATACTTATTCAAAATCAACCAATAACATTTTGGTTGAAGGCCCTTTAATTAATACATTCATTTTTGCCCTAAATTGGATTAGGGTTTCACTTAGGATTAAATCTTGATTATTTTAATATCAAGATTCTCTCTCCTCCATCTTAATTCAAATGAGAAGTAACTCTCATTTTATTTGCTCTAAATGATGACAAGAAACATTAGGGACTTTATTGAAGTGGTAATTTGCATATCAAACCCTAGGTTTTGGGTAAATTGCACATTACACCAAAAATAGGTTTTAATGCACAACATTGCTTTATCAGCTCTTTCTTGGTATTCAGGCTTCCATAAGCCATACCTCAACATCATATTAACTCTCATGATGCTTCAACACATGAGGAACATATTATCATGCGCAATTTGCACATAAACCCCTCAACTTGGGTAATTTGCACTTTAGTCCAAAACAAACAAAACATTGATTCAACATTGTTCAAACAGGACCAAAATTGAAACATAAGTTTCTCATGAGCCCTAATCACTTTTCACAAGATAAGATTAAGAATATACTCAACCTTATTAAGAAAAACATCTAGGGTTAACACATAACCCAGGTCAGGGATGTTACAATGGTGTTTGGTCACGATGTTGCTATTGTTTTGGGTCGAGACACGTGACCTAGTTTCAGTCGATACATATGCTTTGGTGTGGTCGTGGCTCTTGCTTTTGTTCGGTCGAGACATGTCCTTACTTTGAGGTCGAGATATGCTTTGATTCAGGGTTGAAACCCTAATCCATGAGAAGGTGTAGAGACATGGTTTTGTGTGGTGGTCGAGACACCTAGTTGGTCGTGGTCGAGACACATGATGTTGTTACGGTTGAGACACCTTGCTTCATGGGTGGTCGAGACACATATGTGTATGTTGGTTGATACACACTTAATCATATAATCAACACATGTGTATGAGTAAGGAAGTAACGTTTCGTGTATAGTTATGTTTGAATGATTGTTTGGATAACCCTAATCATGTTTCCTAACTCTAATAAGTTCTAAGAAAGTGGGAGACAATGTACCTAGGGTTTGGTGATTGAATGTAATTATAAAACCCTAATCGGATATAGGTGTGAAACCCTAACCCTAATTTTAGGTCATGTGATGTGTTGCTTATTATACTTGGAGTGATTATCATATTATAATGATTTCTCTCTTATTTATGAGCCCCTAACCATGCATGTGAACTGAATGCATAGATTGTATATGCTGTGGTGATAATTATGTGATATAGGGTGATGGCTATAAGCCTTGATGAGATATGATGAGATCACATTGATGTGATGGGTCATATGACCTGGTGAAGGCTTGATGCCTATTGTGAGGTGACATCCTCTAGTGATATGATTGAGGGATTGATATTCCCCACTAATGTTGTATTGATGATGGCCTTGTGAATAGCAGTGCTATAAGTATCATGTGGAGATGATGTGAATAGTTCACACCTTATACGTTTTATATCTTTTGGATTTGCACTATTCCTTTATCATAGAAGAGTTTGTTTTTTAGATTTGTATGTTGTAACTTGATTGATGCTAAAAGATACCCAATTGGCTTAATTAATCAAGTGAAATTCTAATCATGTAGGTGCCATGTGCCATAGATCCAGTCCAATGTTAGTCTTAGTGCTGGATGGTGAAACGAGTCATTCCTATGGGAAACTTGGAGCGCATCATTTTGAATATGCCGAGCGCAAGTTAAGTATATCCTTGCATCCACAATTACAAGTTGTGTGAGATGGCCATGCAGGAGTTTCTCTCCTTGAGATGGCCATGCGTGAGCCAATCCTTTCTTTTTAGAATGGCCATGCATGATCCTATTATTCTAGCGTCGTACCTATACAAGGGGGGGATAGCTGTTATTATGTGCGGATGGCCATACATGATCCAATCCTTCAGCTTGACTATATGTCATTGTTGTAGTTGACTGATATGTCTCTATGCTGTTTTCTCTTGTGCTGACCAAGAGGTGTTGAGGAGGTCGTGGATTCTGACTCTTCCGTTGACCTTGTACGACACTGATTTCGACTTAGCAGTGGTCGATTGGATTTGAGTGGTACGACTGTAATCCTTAGGGAAATAATAAAAGACGTAACACAACCGTGTAGTGTATTTTGCTTAGGATCAAATGCAAATAATATTTAGATGAACCCTTTGCCTTATCTTGTACTTATTTATTGAATTATAAGATGCTAAGAGAAGTCAACTGTTACACATGTTCTTCATATTTCTTCTTAGAACATTAATTGTTTTCCTGCTCAGTGATAACTGCTTAGTTGCCTAATCTTCCTTATCTGTTGGATACATATCATTTAATCGAATCTGCTCTACCTATTTAGTACTTTATCTACCTGCTTAGTTATCTGTGATTTAATAGACATTGTCAGAGAGTTATATCTCTGACTGGGACATTTGGTCTCACCCTATGGGGTTCTACATCTTTTAGGTGGTCATGCAGAAAGAGGTAGAGATCATGTAGTTGAGGAAGAGCAGCAACAAGAGTAGTAGCTGATAAGGTTGGATGTGCTACTAGTCTTTTGGTGATAGAGTCTGTTACAACCCCAATGTTTGGGTTCATTTGGTGAGAAATGTAATTTCTCATAGTAAAGATATTTGAACAACAAATGATATAATTTGTTTGGAATAAATGGATTTTGTTTACAATAGCCTTGATATTTTTGTTGTGGGCTTTATTGGCTATTGGGCCCAAATAACAAGAAAATTCAATTAGTAAATGAATAATTGAATATTTGAAAAAAGGAAAATATGGAAACCTCTAGAAGGCACATCTAAAGAGGATTTCATGCCTCTTGGGTTCCTTGGGTTCCAAGGAGTCCAAAGTTGCAAAAAGAAAGTAATAAGAAATGAAAAGATTATTTAAGTATTTCTTTAGTAAGAAAGAAATCGAAAATAATGTTAAAATATTTGAAATAAGTGGAAAAAGGTATAAGTGGGTTATCCTTGGTGGAATTTCGTATTCCAAGGATTCCTAATGATAAAAGGAATACCAACGAGGAAAATAAAAGAGAAATAAAGAGAAATCCTCAAAAAGAGACATTTTAATAAGAAATACACATGATAATGAGAAATAATGCATTTATATGCATCTAGAAGGATAATGAGTATAAAAAAAAAGGAATTTTGAATTATTAGAATTCCTTGGGGTCCAAGGAGCCCAATGAATAAAAGAGGAAAGAGAAAATACCCATAATAGAAAATAAGAAGATAATGTGAGTATACAATTAATGTATTATGTGGTATTGCTAAAAAGAAAGTATTTTCTATTAAATGAAAATAGAATTTCGTGCCAATAGTTTAAAAAGCAAGAACCAAGAGAATAAGAAAGATGATTTTCGAAATTCTAATATATCAAGGATAAAGAATATCAAAGGAATAATAAGCAAGAGAGAGAAGATTGTTTATTCATGAAGGAATATACTTTCCTAGTAAAGAAGAGACTTAGATCTCGTGGATAGCTAACCTAGGGCTTCTTTTCCCACCCCTATATAGAGGGGTAGAGCTCAGGGTCGAGTGCATAAGGATTCCACGTAGCCTTCTCTTCTTTCTCTTCTTCTTCTTCTTCCTCATTTTGTCCATAAACCCTAGTCACGGAGGGAGGAACAGCCCTGGGGCAAACGAGGGGCCAAGGACGAGTTAGGAGGGAAGCATGCTGCTCCCATGTTGCCATGAAGCTACTCCGAGGTGGTTCCTACATCTTATCCAGACGCAGCAGCAACTGCACAGCTGCATCACCGACTGCAAGTTGCGGGTTTGTTTCTCTTGGCCTAGCCACCTAGGCCACACACTGGGCGGTGCCCCAGGTGCGGCTAAAGGTTACGGAGCTAGGGAAAGGTGTGGCAGTAGCTATCGTGGTCCGAGAGAGAGAGAACGAGCCGTCCAGGTCGCGCCTAGGGCTACAATGACAACCACCAAAACCTGGCCCGACAAGCACCTTAACGGCCACCTTGGTCAAGAAGCGCGGGCGCCCTGTTTTTGACTATGAGCGACGGAGGTTGAGGAGCAAGTTCCGGCGAAGATGGCGACCCAAGGAGAGAGAGAGAGCCCACGCATGGCTGCCAACGACGGCCGCTAGGGTTTGCTGAAGGTTGAAGACAACCTGTTGGGCCGTTGGACGGATATACCCTCCGGGGTATGAAACGGCGACCAACTTAAAGGAGGGAAAAATTGACATTTGATTATGTTTTCCCAAACCAGCGGGCTTTGCATGGGAATAAGGCCACGTGGCGCCTCCTGATTGGCCCAGGTAAAGTTTTATTGCAAAATTTATAATTAAAGATTGGTAACTCCGATTAGGACAAGTAATATATGAATTTTGATCAGAAGAACACAAGGAATCCAATAAAAATAGTTTTATAGCCTGAATCTGATCATAGTCCGAAATGTAGTGTAAATTATCATCTTTAATGAATTAAAGATTAAGAAACCCTATTTTGAAATGAATAAAGTGTTTAATAGGGTTTAATGAATCATTAGAGTTGATGTTAACCTGTTAAATGTAAAAAGGTACATTATGTTCAAAAAGGAAGAACTTTGCACGTGATTAGTCTAATTTAGAGTTTATGTGCATAAATATGCTTGAAATTTGAAAGTACATAAAGTTATCATCTTTAATGATTTAATTAAGGAAAAACCCTTAGATTTGATGATAGATGGACTTAAAGATGTTATTTGGATAATTCAAGCTGATATTAACCTGTTGTTAATAAAAGTGAAAATAGGATCTAAAAGGATGATATTTTATAGAATTGGCTTAATTTAGGGTTTCATGCATGAATATGCATTAATGAGCTTGAAAACCCTAATTTAGGTGAAAATGTCTTTTAATTGTTTTAATGGTTCAAATCCATAAATAAATAGGGATATGATGATCCTATGTTAATGTGGATATAAAAGACTATTAAAATGGATAATTTGAGCAATAAAGGTTCATATAAGTAGAAAAGAGTATTTTAGGATTTGTTGACCTAAAAGGGATAAAGTTTGAGAAATTGATCTAAGAAACCCTAATGAATATTAATGAAACCTTAATGCGGATGAGAAACCCTAGAAAGTGAATCCAAGTCAATAAAGTAGATTCTTGATAAAGTGTGTAATAAATAGAGTACACATTCTTTCAAGAATTACATGATGATTGAATTGCTTGCTTGGATTTCATTCTTGGTTGGGTTTGCTTAATGCTTGTGAAACCATCAAATCAGGTATGTGGTTACGCTTATGAATAATCGCTTTAGTTTCACGGAGATTTCCGAATGGTTTTATCGGTTGCTTGAAAATAACTATTGGATGCCTTTTATTTCATGCAACTATAAAGTGAATATGATTATCACCATAAGTATACATATAACTGGCTAGATCCGGGTCCACCTATGTTGCTTTGAAAAGGCTAAAAAGGGGTAATCCTAGAGCAAGGCCTAGGTTATCGTGGGTTAGAAATTGGGATACCAAGTGTAGTGCCATGAGACCCATTAGCCTGCCATGAGTTAAGGAGTGGGCTACTTACGAGTAGTGCCATGTGACTCAACTCTAGAAATTGGTTCACCTATAGGTGGGACCATGAGGGGTTTAATGGGGATCTACCATAAGGAAGGTAGTATCCAGGTCCACTGCAGGGATATCACAGAGGATAGGGTACTCATGGATCGTGGAGTTATATTTAAAATGTAATCGTGATTGTTAAATGATTAATTGAATGATTAAGTTGTTATCATAGTTGCACGTTTATTGTTTCCCCCACATACCAGCTTCGGCTGACCGACGTTTTGTTTGTCGGCGTTTTAGGTACAAGCCAAATGGACAAACAGTAAATCATCATATTGCGAAATACATGAAGTAAAATGCAAGGAGGATTAGTTAGAGTAGAATACATACATGGATAGAAGTTTAGAAATCCAAAATTTTCAAAAGATATGCAAAATTTTATTACAGATTTTCAGTATAGATTGTTAAAATTTAATAATTGTTCTTGGTTAAGTGCCGAACCTTTGATCCGGAAGTTATGGGTACGGCTTCGACCTCCCGGTCTCCCTTAATTGGGGGTTATCGGGAGGTGGGGTCGTAACAGAGTCCTAAATGTCATCCCTGTACACTCAGGTCTTTGGGTGTGTTCTCGATGTGTTTTGTGGATATGTTATCGATACGATGTTTTTGGCATGTGAGCCACAGTTTTACATTTATGGCATGTGTATATGTATATATGTTGAACAAATATTTCATGTAACAAATTGATGACAAGTATGATGATGCACAATGATGTAATCACCTTGTGATATGATATGTAATGGCTATGGCAGGCTTGTGGACCTATATGTGATAAGTTTTTGGCTTATGGTGCTGTTAAGAAATGAGTTTTAGTTCCTTTTGTTTTTTGGTAATTCACATGTTTAGTTATAATTCTACATTTGGTTTTGAGTAATCTCATCTGTGACGCGCCGAGGCATCACAATTTGGTTGGTATCAAAGCTTTTGGTTCGTCGAGTCTATAGGGACCTAGGACTAAGATTTGTGTTTGTTCTAGTGTCCTCTGGTATGACTTGTAGTGACTTCTACCTATGCAGAAGAAGCTTAGAAAAGATGTCTTGAGAACATGAAGAACACGCTGCAGAGAGCAGTGTTGGTACACTTGGAGGTTGTGTAAGGGACCATGCAAGAGAGGATCAGGCGCATGAGGTACCCCAATTTGACCTGGAAATGATGGAAAACCCTACCTTTCAGTCTTTGTTTGGGCAGTTCATGGCAACAATGACACACATGGCAGATAGGATGCTTGCACAACAACCAAGGGTAGTTGTTCCCGGTGCTGAATCTCTAAGCTCTGGGAAGACCTTTGAGAGGTCGAGACATGTTGGGGTTGTGGAGTATGTTGGTACAGAAAATCCAGTAGATGCAGATCTCTAGTTGATGGAGTTGGAAAAGTCCTTCAAGATCCTTAACAATCCCGAGGCTAATCGGGTGAAGCATGATGTTTATCTTCTAAAGGGGAGTACTGGCCATTGGTGGGCCATAGAAGAGGAGAAGAGGCATGGTGTTGCTGTTGTTTGGGAGGAGTTCTAACATGAGTTTTCTAGTTGGTACTTTCCTCATATGTACCTGGATCAAAAGATATCCCAGTTTGAGAGGATTCAATAGGGATCCACGTTGATCAACAAGTATGAAGTGAAGTTTATGGTGCTTTTGAGGTTATGTCCTCACATGACTACTGTGGATTAGGAGAGGATCCATCATTTTGGGAAGGAGTGAGTGCTGAGATGTCTACTCTGGTTGATGCTTTGGAGAACCATGAGCGGTTTTCCACGTTTGTGGAGTCAGTTTTAAGGATAAAGAGGTCTGTTGTTGAGAAGTGAGAGGTGAGTTCCAAGAAGAGGCATGTGCAGTATCAGGGATAGTCGTTAGATGGCTTTAAGAAGCCTAGGTTTTCTGCACCACCAACACAACAAAGGTCCAGTGCAAAAACACACTGGTCACCGAGTAGAGGCAGAGGTCACATATTTCCACCTGCTGGAGCCCACAATACAACTTCAGTATTAGTGACGGGGTTGTCTAGGACATGGTATGAGAACAAGACTTGCTACAAGTGTGGATAGACCAGACATACAAGACCGTATTGCCCTATGAAGGATGATGAGGTGACCCAACAACTAAGATAGAGTCAGTAGGGCTCGTAGAGGCAGTAGTTTGGAAGCAATGGAAGAGGACGTGGAAAAGTGTCATAGGCTGGTTTTTTGGCTCAGGCCAATAGAGGATGGGGATGCCAATATGTAACGACTAGATTCTACTCTCTGAGTCATATGGAAGGAGTGGCCAACCTGTGAGTAGTGATAGGTCATATGGAGTTATTTCATTCTGATTTATCTTCTTCTTGTTTTATATCTATTTTGGTTGACCCGGGTGAAACACACTCTTTTATCACTCGAGAAGTGATTGATCATTGTTCTTTTCCTATTAGTCATAGACATGATAGTCTTCACTTAGAAACCTTGTTAGTTGGTTCCATAGTGTTGCAGGAGGTGTGTCCTTCCTGTGTCCTCTGTTTTTTAGGGTACAACATTCAAGTTGATCTTATACCACTTGATATGCACAGATTCGATGTGATCCTTGGAATGGACACCTTAGAGAATTACTAGGTGGATTTGGACTGTGGTACCAATAGGGTGACGTTTGTGGATGGTGATGAGAGTTTGATATTCCAAGGAGATAGGAAGATTCTTCTGACGTGTCTAGTATCGACGATGATGGCAGAGAAGCTGATGAGGTAAGGTTGTGAAGAATTGTTGGTACACATGATGGATACTAAGGTGAGGAGTCCTAGTATTCAGGAGGTGCCAGTTGTTAGAGAGTTTTAGGATGTGCTTCTAAACGAATTTCCAGGTGTTGCTCTACCTCGAGAGATTAATTTTGAGATTAATCTAGTCATGGGTACATAACTGATAGCTCAGACACAGTACATGATGGCTCCAACTGAGATCGTAGAGTTGAAGAGACAGTTGCGAGAGCTGCTTGAGAAAGGTTTCATCAGACCGAGAACGTCTCCATGGGGTGATCCCATGTTGTTTGTAAATAAGAAAGATGGATACATGAGGCTATGTATAGATTACATATAGTTGAATAAGGTGATGATAAAAAACAAGTATCCCTTTTTGCAGATTGATGATCTGTTCGACCAGTTGTGAGGCGCTACATTGTTTTTTAAGATAGACCTAAGATTGGGGTATCACCAGTTGTGGATCAAGGCAGATGACATACCTAAGTTAGCTTTTAGGATAAGGTATGGTCATTACGAGCTTATGGTAATACCATTTGGGCGGACCAATGCACCGACAACATTCATGGACTTGGTGAACATTGTGTTTTAACCATTTCTTGATCAGTTTGTTGTGGTGTTCATATATGATATCTTGATATACTCCAAGGATAGTGAGCAACATGAACAACTTCTTCGCCAGACGTTGGCTATGTTAAGGCAACATTAGTTGTATGCCAAGTTCAGTAAGTGTGAGTTTTGGCTGAAGGAGGTGTCTTTCCTAGGACACATGATATTTTATAAGGATGTTCGTGTGGATCCCAAGAAGATTGAATCCATTCTAGAGTGGGAAAAATTGAAGATGCCGATAGAAGTGTGCAATTTTTTGGGTTCAGTAGGATATATACTACAAGAGGTTCATCAAGAACTTCATCTCAGTGGCATCACCCTTAACAAAGCTGACAAGGAAAGATGTGCCTTTTGTCTAGGATGATAAGTGTCAGCGTTCCTTTTAGTTGTTGAAGGAGAAATTGACCAGTGCACCCATGCTAGTTTTACCTGAGCAAGGGAAATGATATATAGTCTTCTGTGATGCGTTGAGGAATGGATTGGGTTGTGTGCTAATGCATGATAAGAATGTGATCTCTTTTGCATCATGATAGTTGAAGACGCACGAGGAGAACTACCCAACCCATGATCCAGAGCTGGCTACTATGATTCATGCTTTGAAGATATGGAGGCACTACATATATGAACAAAAGTGTCAGATCTTCATAGATCACAAGAATTTGAAGTACATCTTTTCACAACATGAGCTAAACATGAGGCAGCGGCGCTGGATGGACCTTATCAAGGACTATGATTGCACAATTGATTACCATCCAAGAAAGGTGAATGTCGTGGAAGATGCACTGAGAAGGAAGTCTTCTTCACCATCATCCGTGGAGAAGGCACAATTGTGTTCCTTGGTGTGCCATAAGAGAGACATGTTGGTCTCCTTACGTCAGATGAACATGAAGCTAGAAGTTTATTTATTAGCAGAGTTGTTAGCTCAGTTGCAGGTGAAGCATACTTTGAGACAATAGATTAGAGAGGTACAACAGAGTGATCCTATGATACAACAAACACGCTCAAAGTTTGGTAGCGAGAAGCGTGATGGTTTCCACAAGGCATAAGATGAGACAATGTGTTACTGTAGCAGAGTCGTGGTTCCTGATGTTGATAAACCGAGAAAGATGGATTTGGAAGAGGCTCACTCTATGATGTATGCTATGCACCCAGGTAGCACCAAGATGTACCACAATATGAAGGATTCATATTGGTATCCTGGCTTGAAGTGTGATGTGGTCGAGTTCGTGGCCAGGTGCATAGTATGTCAGCAAGTGAAGGTAGATCATTAGAAGCCTGCAGGGACTTTGCAATCATTTCCTATACTACAATGGAAATCAGATCATGTGATGATGGACTTCATGGTTGGTCTACCTAGGATAGCCAAAGGTCATGATTTCATTTGGGTGATCATTGACATGTTGACCAAGTCAGCACATTTCCTCCCTGTAAAGATAACATATACATCAAAGAAACTTTCTTAGATATATGTTGATGAGATAGTGCATTTGCATGGTGTTTCAACAACTATTGTCTCAAATAGAGGTCCTTAGTTTACAAGTTACTTTTGGGAGAATTTGCACACGACTTTGGGTATGCAGTTAAGATTCAAACATGCCTTCCAACCGCAGACAAATGGTCAGTCTGAGAGGACCATACAGACTTTAGAAGATCTTTTGAGGACTTGTGTCTTGCAGTTTGGGTATTTGGGATGTGCAGCTCATCTTGATAGAGTTTTCTTATAATAACAGTTATCAGAGGAGCATCAGCATGGCACCTTATGAGGCGTTATATGGGAGACAATGTAAATCTCCGTTGTGTTGGTATGAGACATGAGAATATCAACTTCTTGGTTCTACAACTTCTTGGTCCTGAGCTTGTGCAGCAGACAACAAAAAATATCAAAGTGATTCAACAGTAGTTGAAGGTAGTACAAGATAGCAGAAGTTGTATGCTGATGACCGTTGGAGTTCCAAGTGGGGGATAGAGTGTATCTCAAGGTCTCTCCCTAGAAGGGTGTTTTGAGGTATGGAAAGAAGGGTAAGTTGGTTCCCAGGTATGTGTGACCTTACCTTGTGGTGGCACGTGTTGGGAAGGTGTCCTATAAGTTGGAGTTGCCACATGAGTTGCACATATTGCATCTAGTATTTCATGTGTCTATGTTAAGAAAGTGCCATCCAGATACAGAGTTAGTGCTTCAGCATGTGGAGGTTGAGTTGGAGGATGATATGTCTTATGTTGAAGGACCCGTGTTGATCCTTGATCGAAGGGTGAAGAAGTTGAAGAAGAAGAATATCTCTTTGGTGAAGGTTCTGTGGCATCACCGTGGCAGTGAGGAAATCATGTGGGGTCTTCAGAAAGAGATGCGTAGGAAGTACCCATCTCTTTTCGTTTAGGATTTCGGGGGTGAAATCCTTGTTAGGGGTTTATGGCTTGTAAGACCCCTGACCTGTGTTTTGGGGATAACCCTATTTTTTTGACTTGATTAAGTGCTTAGAAACTTTCTCTAATCCTTTGTGATGCTTTTAAATCTTTTATAGAGATTAAGTCTCCAGTTTGAGTTTTTTTGCTGATGTTTGTGCTTTATGTGCTTATTTCTAATCAAATTGCAAGTTACCCATTTGTGAGGGTTTTCTTACAATTTTCCACATCTAGAGTGTACCTTCTCTTTCCTTGCTTCATGAGAGAGAATGTGATGCTTTGGGATGCCTTGTTTGGGCCTTGGATGAGTGGTGGCATCTAGGGTTTCTAGGGTTTTGAGTGTCTCGACCATGTGTACTTTGTTGAGTTAGTAACCCTTGTCTTGACCTTGTGGGGGTGTCTTGTGAGTGTCTCGACCGATACACCTCCCTTGGGTGTGTTTTGTATTGATCATGATGACCTTGGAGTGGTTTAGGTCGAGACAATTTCCCTTTGTGTTGTGTTTCGACCTTGGTGACCTAGTGACCCTTTTGTCTGGATTAAGATGTATATGTTTCTCTTTGTTTTGACCTCCTTGAGGTGTTGCGATGGAAACCAGGCGGTGATAAACCCAAGTGGTTGAGACTACAACTAGGTTGTATCACCATCTCGTGCATTCATGGTTTAAGTGGTTGCATGTGTGTTTCTTTGGCGCCTTTAGGTGTTGACACCTCATGACCCACCTACTTCTCTCCTCCTTTTATATATAAACCCTCTTCTCTTCATGCAAGTGGCCCTTTTTTGGCCCTTATCCTTCTCCTTCCTTGCATGTTCATCCTTGGAGCTTTGAGGAGCAAGATGGACTGATTTCTTAGAGCTTTGGTGATCAGATCCCTTGCATGTGGTGATTCTTGCTCATCTTCAACCTTGGTAAGAGTATGCCCTTCTTTTGTAACATTTTCTTTGATCTTCTACCCCATCTTCTTCCCTTTTCTCATCCATAGACGATGGATAATCCATGGTGATCATTTTGGAGGGAAATTCCTCATCACAAGGGTCATAGGCCATGTTTTGACAAGGTGGTACCCAAGTGTGAGGAAGTTTTCTTCTCTCTTTCTCCCTTCTTCTTTTAGTTCAGCCTAGGGTTCCTTCCCCTCTTTTCTTGAGAAACCTATGACCTTGGTATCTTCTTCTCCTTGAAGTTATATTTTCACCAAGAGTGGATCTTTTGGTAGAGCTTCATCCTTCATTGGTGATCATGTTCTTGGAGCTTGTGATCCTTGGAGTTGATCTTCCTTAAGGGGGGTTATATAACACTCTACCCTCTCTATTATTGCACCTTACCTTACATGCATGTTGTTAATTCTCTCTCTAAAACATTCCCTTAACATGCTAGTAGATAATACCAAGCTCTAGAACTTGAATTATGGTGATTATCATGCTTGTTTTTGCTTGAAATCCGAAACCCAAATGTAGGGTACCCAATTTTAGCGATGGTTGTGTGATGGTCATTTTCTTCCTATCTTTTGACCTTGGTTTTGACCACACGCATGATGGTCATGTACCTTGATGTATCTTGGAGTTTAGGTCCTATCTTAGATGGGTTAAATGTGTTTTATCTTTCTTGCATGAGGTTCTTTCATGGTGGTTTCATGATACATGTTTAAGGGTTTTGGTGACCGGTTTTGTGTGAAGTTTCTCTCCTTGAGGATGCTAGTTTTTCTTATTGTTATATTCTATTTTAGCTGTGTAATATCTCTATTTTTACCTTGGTTAATCCATGTTTTGATGGTGGTCCTTTTCCTTGGTGGTAGCATGACCTTAGTGGTCGATACACCATGTTTTCCCCTTGGGTCGAGACACTTTGATTTATGGTGTTTGGTCACGATGTTGCTGTTGTTTTGGGTCGAGACATGTGCCCTAGTTTTAGTTGAGACATATTCTTTAGTGTGGTCATGAATCTTGCTTTTGTTCGGTTGAGACATGCCCTTGCTTTGAGGTCGAGACATGCTTTGATTTGGGGTCAAAACCCTAATCCATGAGAAGGCCTAGAGACATGGTTTTGTGTGGTGGTCAAGACACCTAGTTGGTCGTGGTCGAGACACATGATGTTGTTACGGTCGAGACACCTTACTTCATGGATGCTTAAGACACATATGTGTATGTTGGTCGAGACACACTTAATCATATAATCAACACATGTGTATGAGTAAGCAAGTAATGTTTCATGTATAGTGCTGTTTGAATGATTGTTTGGATAACCCTAATCATGTTTCCTAACTCTAATATGTTCCAAGAAAGTGGGAGATGATGTACCTAGGGTTTTGTGATTGAATGTTACTATAAAACCCTAATCGACTATAGGTGTGAAACCCTAACCCTAGTTTTGGGTCATGTGATGTGTTGATTATCATACTTGAGTCATTATCATATTATAATGATTTCTCTCTCTTTATGAGCCCCTAACAATGCAGGTGAACTGAATGCCGTAGCTTGTGTATGCTGTGGTGATAATTATGTGATATGGGGTGATGGCTATAAGCCTTGATGAGATATGATGAGATCACATTGATGTGATGGGTCCTATGACTTGGTGAAGGCTCACTACCTGTTGTGAGGTGACATCCTATAGTGATATGATTGAGGGATTGATATTCCCCAGTGATGTGATATTGGTGATGGCCTTGTGAATGGTGGTGCTATAAGTATCATGTACAAATGATGTAACTAGTCCGCACCTTATACGTTTTATATCTTTTGGAGTTTCACTATTCCCTTATTGTAGTAGAGTTTGTTTTGGATTTGTACGTTGTAACTTGTTTGATGCTAAAAGATACCCAATTGGTTTAATCGATCAAGTGAAACTCTAATCATGTAGGTGCCTTGTGCCATAGATCTATTCTAGTGTCAGTCTTAGTGTTGGATGGTGAAACGAGTCATTCCTACTGGAAACTCAGAGCACATAATTTTGAATGTGTGGGGTGCAAGTCGAGTATCTCCTTGCATCCACAATTACAGGTAGTGTGAGATAGCCATTAGTGATATGCTCTCCTTTATATATGGATGGCCATGCGTGAGCCGATCCTTTCTTTTTAGAATGACCATGCATGAGCCTGTTCTTCTAGCGCCATACCTATACTAGGGTAAGCTAGGTGTTATTATGTGGGGATGACCATGCGTGAGCCAATCTTTTAGCTTGACTATATGTCATTGTTGCAGTTGACTGATATGTCTATGTGGCATTTTCTCTTGTGCTGACCAAGAGGTGTTGGGGAGGTCATGGATTCTGACTCTTCCATTGACCTTGTATGGCACTGGTTTTGACTTAGTAGTGGTCGGTTGGATTTAAGTGGCATGACTCAAATCCTTAGGGCAATAATAAAATATGTTGCATAGCCATGTAGTGTATTTTGCTTAGGGTCAAATGTGAATAACATTGAATGAACCCTTTGCCTTATCTTGTACTGATTTCTTGAATTATAAGATGGTAAGAGAAGTCAACTGTTATACATGTTCTTCATATTATTTCTTAGAATATTAATTGTTTACTACTTAGTGATAATTGCTTAGTTGCCTAATGTTCCTTATCTGTTGGATACATATTGTTTAGTTGAATCTTCTCTACCTACTTAGTACTTTATCTACCTGCTTATATCTATGCTTTAATAGAAGTTGGTCGAGAGTTATATCTCTCTCTGGGATGTTTGGTCTCATCCCGTGGGTTTCTACATATTTTAGGTGATCATGCACAAAGAGGTAGAGATTGTGCAGCTGAGGAAGAGCAACAACAATAGCAATAGTTGATAAGGTTGGATGTGCTGCTAGTCTTTTGGTGTTAGAGTCCTAGATGTCATACTTGTACACTCAGGTCTTTGGGGGTGTTCTCTACGTGTTTTGTGGATATGTTATTGATATGAGGTTTTTGGATTGTGAGCCACGATTGTACAGTTATGTCATATGTATTGGTATATATCTGGAACAAATATCTCATGTCACAAGTTGATGATAGGGATGATGATGAACAATGATGTAATCACCTTGTCATATGATATGTAATGCCTATGACATGCTTGTGGACCTATATGTGATACGTTTTTGTCTTATGGTGCTTTTGAGAAATCCGTTTTAATTTCCCATGCTTTCTGGTAATGTGCATGTTTAGTTATAATTCTGCATTTGGTTTTGAGTAATCTTGTTTGTGGCACGTTGGGGCGTCACATATTTTGTTTCTTAAATATAATGGTAATTCAAGATCCAGTTGAGTTCAACTCAACCTCTTGAAGCCAACAACATGGTTATTGGCAGAGGAAGGTTTAGAGAAGGAGAGGGATTAACAAGGAGAGGGTCCTTATTCTCATAGCTTTATAGAGTCTAGGAGAGGGAGATGAGCTCCCCACTCGAGGCTCTACTTGGATCCAGTGTTTGGGTCTGGGTGGACTCTTCACAACATTTTATTTTATTTTATTTTTAATAAAAACCCAAAATCATTAAAAAGGATTCCCTATGCCATGTCATAGATCAATTTTAATTCAAAATTAGGAATATCTCTGTACATCCATTATCTGATTGTTAGGCAAAAGATTTTCTCAAACCATATTTTTACTAGTTAACACTTAGTTTCCAAGTACAAACTAGACAATTGGTTAGTTAGTTATTTAGGTCAGTACAACTTGGAATCTTATAGAATTCATTTATGATATCAAAATATTATTTTTGTTTAACTTAAGTATGGGACATTGAGTTCTCAATTTTTCATCCTAAGGACATATTTATCAAATCAAATTAGTTCAAATAATGGCCTAATTGAATTCTAGAAACTTCACTTCAAATACATGTCCTCCAATGAATCCAAAAGCTTCATAACCTATCCCAATTTGACATATTTAGGCTTTATTCACCATAACTACCTCAATTGAAGTCTTATCTTAGTTTCTTTTCAAACTAAGCCTAAATTAAGCTTGGAAACATTAATCAAAGTCATACCATTTCACTCATCATTCTAATACCTCTCAAATCAAATTGAAGATCCTTAACATTATATTCTTAAATATCTAATTATTAAAATTAAAATGAACAAAGTTTAGTTCATCAGATATATTAGCCAAGCCAACATGTATGTAAGTTCCACAATTGTAGGATATTATCAATATCAATTATCTGGCCTAAATTTGTGAAACATGATCCTCTTGAAATGAAATTGTACTATTTTCAAAATTGAGGTCCAAACTAAAGGAAATGATTTTAGCAATACAACAATAACCTTTACTAAAACTATCTCTTAGTATTCTTTCTTATGCTTGGGTGTAAACTTGCATTAATTTGATGCAATGCTAATGGGATGAAACAATGTGAATGATTAGAGGTGGAAAAATGTAAGAATGAGGCTTTTGATCCCATGTTTTGATTGAGTAGAATAAGTGCTAGGATGTAGGAACAATGATTATTTTGTGGATAACATCATTATCATGAAATAAGGACTGTGTCCATGTCTAACTTTGATAATAATCAAGAAAACATTTATCAATAATATGTTCATAAGATATGAAATGGAAGGATACCTTTCTACCCACATTTAAATGTCTTTGGATCATTACTTGACATCATTGGTAAATGAATTGATAAAATTATGATGATGTGAGATGGAGTATTTTTCTTGTATGAGTTTTTTACAGTTACCCTTTTGAATTAAAAAAAGTAATGATGCCATTTTTTGTGCTTCTTTGACAACATTCAACTTTTAATATATTTTGGAACATCAAGTGGAAGTTGGAATGCATTTTGGATGATATTTACACTAACAAGATACAATTTGTTGATAGCTCAAGATCATACACCGACACATACTTAGATTGATGTTTGGGAATAAAATATGATATATAAGTACAAGGACATGCAATGAAAATTCCAACTTTAACACACAATTGATAAAATCTTACAAAATACGCCTTTCAAACTTAAAAAATAATTTATAAAATTGCCCACCCAAAGGTTTTGTGAAATAGTTTTCTTTTATCACAAATAGCTAGATTGCATAATAGAAGGATTTTTTTGGGTTCAAATCACAACATAAGGATTCATTTACAATTTATAATACGAGGAAGAGACCATTTCAACATCACTGATTGCAGACCATATCAATATCCTTACCAACAAGATCCTTTTGCCTCTCAAGTTTGAAGACCATCAACAAACTGAGTTCATGTGTTTTTGAGATCCCCACAGCACTACTACTCATGATTAGGAAGTCTCATGTCTCCTCAAATCCATTTTGCTACATATTCCAAACCATTTGATAACTCAATTTTTACTTCATGTACATCATCTTCCATACTTGTTTTCCCTGTATATAGTTGTGAATGATGTTTTTGTTGCTCATTTTCTTCTAAATTGTCAGTAGTGACAATGTGGTCTTCTTGCACTTTAATCTATTTTTTTTGAGTAAATGGCATAGCTTATATTAATTAACACATAGAAGCAAGCAAACACTTGCTTATGTGGGTTCCGTACATGATGTTAAGATACGTAAACTAAAATAAAAGTTAACGTTTGTGTCTAGTTGAAAATAAAGCAAAGTTCATGTGATGTGGGGGAGGCACCCCTTAACAAGCCTCTAGATTAAGTTATAGTAGAAAGTCTCGAATTGTTGCAAAATCATCATCAGGAAGAGCAATCAGAGTTGTTGCTGGACTATACTGACTCCAGTTTAATCTATGAAACCATTTTGTGGATTGTTTCCATTCTTGCACTTTAATCTATGAAACCATTTTGTTTTAATCTTGCACATTGTTTCCATTCTGCCATCTTTCTCAGTTATGATGCATATATTACTTTGGTGTGGATCTATATTTCTCTGAGCCTCTCATTTAGGACTACTCTTCAACTGATACCCATTAAAATTTGAGATTGTACTAGATAAACTATCGAAGATATTACCCAAATATTCACTTCTTAGATATTGTATGGATAAGGTTCTCACATTTACCTACATTATCTTGGTCTCTCCCACTTGCTTCAATTGACACTCAATGTTGGTGACCACAAGTAACATTATCAGTTACTTCCCTATCCATCCTACATTGATTTAATGAAATTTAAAACAATTTTTTTTAGGGAAAATCATAGATATGATAGGATATTCATATAAAAATGCATGAGTTATGAAAACTAACTCTATTTACAATTTTAATATATATGTTACATATTTACAATTCAAGTGAAAAAATGTAATGGACTTCTTGTATGATTACATAAATCAAATGAATAGACTATGCAAAAAATTTAAAATGCACATTACAAATGCAATAGTTCATGTGGAAACATATTTTTACATATATTGCATGAATTATGGAATTAAATAAAAAATTTTCTCCAAGAAGGAATTCATATTTGACCACTCATGGAACATATGTTTTGTGGATTTATTTCTCAACAATCTCTATTTGTTCTATGAAACATCCTAAGCTTAATAAGTAACTAGGATTATGGTAACCATAAGAAAATTCATATTTTAGAAATCTTAGCATTTTTAAGATTCACTACTCAAAATGTTAGCGTAACTTCAATAGAAACAAATAAATTTACAATAAGATTGTATATTTACCTCTAATATCATGAGAATTTTGGTAATTTGGTTGAAAGTTATGCATAAGAAGGATTGGTTTAATATGAAAGTAAGTCAAAAGGTAACCACTGATGAAAACTCAAGATCATGAGAATCTTAGTGAACATGATGGGACTAGCAAAGAATTATTAATTTTGAAAAAAAATATTTATATAGTTTGCCACACATTTTAGAATTTTTTCATATACAAAAGCAAAAGAAAGTGGACAAAAAAATAAAATATTGTAAAAGAGATAAACCTATGACACATAGATATCAACCAGAAAAGCTTATATACCAACATGATATTGGGGAGATCTATGTATGATATATATGATTAATGTGTGTCACATCTATTGATGTGGCGATTAGATAGACAAAAATGGAATTGAGGATGTTTGGGTAATAATTCAAGTTTTGGACCGAACTTTCAACTCAACTTGGATACTTGGCACATAAAAAACACCATTCCCCACCTAACCTAAGACCATGGGCTTGAATTAAAGGAGATGCAATTTCACACGATTTTAGAAGGTTTTGGGACAACGATCAATTATTGGGTAAGTTTAGTTTTTTTTTATTTGACAACCCCTAGGGTTAATTGTTGTTTATGATGTCTTCTTCTTGATCTTCTATGAGGATGGATGAAAAACCATTTATATCATTGTGTTCTTTTCCATTTTTACCCTTTTCCCTTCTAAAAGAAAAATATTAAGGTTCTCTAATAAATTTCTTGTAGATAGAATAAGGAATTTTGAGCTAAATTTGAGATTTCTTGAAGATTTAATTATCATCCCATGTGATTAAATGCTATACAAAAGTGAACTTGTATTCCTACAGTAATTGAATAGAATCATACAAGTGGTAAAATTGTACCTCTTAAATTAGTTAACAAATGTGTTTGAAACAAATATCAAATATTTTCTATTTACACATATATTATATATAATAACTATAATTATTTAGATAAATAAATTAGAAGAAAATGAAATGGATGATTATAGATGTTGCTTCATGATTAGAAATTTTAATTACAATTTTATGAATTTGATCTGGAACTATATAAATTATGTCTTTATAGAGCCTTGGAATTCTAGATTGATTATTTCAAAATTAAATTGATTACAAAAGAATCAATTTTGTAACCCAAGCCTTAGCCTTCGTCTTCTTTTTAAGTAAAGGAGGTTCAATTTAGGACTTTAATATAGAATTTGAGAAATAAAGAGAAACACATTATTTTTTTCCACCTACACTCATGGACATGCTAGCAGATCGGCTATGTAGTCTAGCTGACTAACTAGGAGGTTCCTAAGATTCTAGAAAACTTTGTCATTGTGTAATTGATTGACTAATCATATTCACTACATGCATCTAACTATTTGAGTGGCTAGTGGGAATATTGATACAAATAAACATGCATGAGTTATGAAGTTTAATTATAGTTACAATTTGAAGTGCAAGTTACATATTTACAACTATAGTGCAAAAAATTAACGTGCTTCTTATTTTTGTTCAAATAAATTAAAATAAAAATACAACAAATTTAAAATGCAAACTACAAGCGAAACAGTTTACATGGAAACATATCTATCATATAGATTACAAGAATAATGGAATGAAAGGAAGATTTTCTCCAAGAACTAATTCATATTTGACCACTCAGTAAACATATATTTTGCGAATTTGCATTCAAACAATGTCCAGTTATGTTACAAAACATCCTAATCTTAGCAAGTAACTAGGATTTAGAAACCCTAAGAAAATTCATTTTTTTAATGCTAGAAAGCTTCAGTTTTGTATGTGGAAATTTTTAGTGTAACTTCAACTAAAAAACAAACAACTTAATAACAAAACCATAAACTTACCTCTATTATCATGATATTTCTGGTAATTTTTGGTTGAAATTCATGTACAAAATGGACAAGTTCGAAATGAAAACAATTTAAAAGGTAAATGTTGATGATAACTCAAGATTATGGGGATTTGAGTGAACATATCTGGTAATTATTAAAAAATTCGAAGTAAGACAAGCAAAGAATTGTTAATTTTATAAAATTATTTAAATAGTATGATACACATTTTAGAATTTTTCATATGCAAAAGTAGAATATGCTAGACAAAAATTCTAAATATTGTAGAAGTGATAAACCTATGACACACATATCAGTTTGGAAAGCTTATCAATTGATAGGCTTATGGGGAGGTCTATGTGTGACTTGTATTAGTTAATGTGCATCACATCAATTGATGTGCCCATTAGATAAATAACAAATAGAATTAGGAATGTTTAGGTAATAATTCAAGTTTTGGATCATTTTTTTGGATAAAATCCGATCCTCAACACATAAAAAACACCACTCTACACCTAACCTATGGTCATAAATTAGAGAAGATGCAATTTCAAGCAATTTTAGAAGGTTTTGGGACAAAAATCAATTCTCGGGTAAGTTTTATAGTTTAGTTTACAAACCCAAGGTTTAATTGTCATTTCTGATGCCTTCTTCTTTGATCTCTACTACGTATGAAAAACAAAATCATTCATATCATTTTATTCTTTTCATTGCTCCAATATTATCTTTATCCTCTAACAAAAGAACATGTGGCACTCTAATAAATTCTGCTAGTAGAAAGAAAGGGGAATTTTGAGTGGAATAACAAATTTCTTGAAGGTTTGATTTTCATCCAAGGTTATTAAATGCTATACAAAAGTAAACTTCCATACCTACATTAATTTAATAGAATCACACATTTCTAAACTTTTACCTCTTAATTAGTTAAGAAATGTGGATACATCTAACACATATTTTATATATACACAAGCATATTATATATGTCATAGTATAATTATTTCTAGAAATAAACTAGTACATAAAGAAATGGATGAGTATAGATTTTGGTTCATGATTAGACATTTTAGCCATAGTTGTAGAAATTTGATTTAGAACTATAGACATTATGTATTCATAGAAACTTGGGAATTCTATATTGGCTGTTTGAAATTAATTTGATTGCAAAAGAATATATTTTTGTTATAAGAGAATGAGTTTAATTTTTATGCTTGAATATATGTTGTGGACTACAGTAACACAACGTGGAATTGGGAGAATGTCAATAATCCTAATGAAGTAGATTAAGTAGAAATATAAAAATATCCTTGGGTAACACCTAATTTAAGGTTAGAAAATTTGTATAAGTACAAGAGCTAGTAAATAAATTAAAATATACATTTAGATACCCTAGACAAATAACCCTTAGAGACATTGTAGCATATACATATCCTCTTATCTCTATCTCCCTTTAGGTAATGAAAACTAAGGCTTACAACATGAAAAAAATCTATCCCAAGCCCTATATGTCATGCCCTTTTCGATAAAGGAGGTGGAAGTTAGGACTTTCAAATAGAACTCGAGAATAAAGAGCCACATATTATTTTTTCTACTAGCAGTCACATAATAGCTAGAAGATCATCTATTTGGTCTATCCAACTGACTAGGAGGTTCCTAAGGTTCTAAAAAACCATGTCATTGAGTATTTATTTAACGAATCATATTTGATGGCCATCTTCTAACTATTTGATTGACTAGTGGCACTAGATGATCATCCATGGTTGCAAAACCCTAACATTTAGTTCTATTAGTAAATTATATAACTTTAACTCAAATATCTATACCCTAAGATGAATGCCGAGGATTTCAAACATGTCCATACTCATACTCCTATCCCTTATGCACCTCCTATGTGTGTGACTCCATGGGGTATAAATTACTTTGGTTGTGATGTCTATATTTGGACTTAACAATCAATTATCAATATCTAGTCAAACATGATTGCCATCCAAGTAATTGGATAAGCTAGAGTACAACTTTAACCTTTGCATGACTAGTGTTACTAGGATTTTATAATCTATTTGTCACTAATGTCTTGATTAAATCCTAGGAATGTAATTTTCATCCTCTTAATAATAAATCTAATCTTCTTGATCTAGAATAGACTATTTAGATTCACATGAATTCAGTAATTAATATTGTCTCACATGTGAATGAACATGCATCTCACAGTCTCACTCATTTGTGTCCCATATATCACTCTAATAGGAGAGACAAATTCCATCTATGTCACCCACAATAATTAACATGTGGTGCAATGCACCCAATAATTAGTTTTATGGCATCCCTTATCAAGGTCATGTTGAGTAGTATCAAAGTACATTGAATGACATGTGACTATTGTAGTGGCTTTAGGTCTAAGGATCATGAATACCACTCTCACATTGAGAAGTGGTTCTGACTATGATTACATGTCCTCCATGTACATGTTCTCTAATTAGAACATATGTGTCAGACTTGATATCAAATATTATGATTAATGAGATGTAGTCGTCAATCCTCAAACATACTAGTTTTCACAATAACATTCAATTTAAGACTAAATAAGATGAATAATCATAAAATATGCATGGTATCATGTTCAGGTCCTCAACCCAAAATCATTTATCATCAAGTAAAATATTATTTGGATGTTATTATGTTTAAGTATTATGTCATACTAAGACAAACATAATAAGCATAATTTCCTAGATTAATAATCAAATAACATACAAAGTATCCCACTACAAGCATCATATCAATGGATCTCAAGGCATGAACACCAACACCTTTACATACCTTAAGAAATGTAAGTCGAGTCACTAAGATAGCTTTGTGGCTTTCACTTGGATGGTGAATTCCAAGTGAATTCAAGGAAAAAAGTTAATGAAGAAATTCACGTGTTAATTAGACATATATAATTATAAATGAGCAATCAAATGAATTATTTAAGAAGAAATAGATGGTGAATTAGTATTTTATGATTAAATATTGTTTATTCTTCTCATTTTACAAGCAAGTTGCTTAGTTTTACCAAAATTCACCTAGACATTCAAACCTCGCTCTCTATTTCCATCATACGTGAAATCATCTAATTTAGTAGTACTACATATTTTATATTTGCTGTGACACCCATTCCAATATATCGACAAACATGCTTTGTGTGACCTAGATTTCTTTTATTACATTTATTTTATATCTTGTCATGTTGGGCTACCACTTATGGTGATGCTTAATCTTATATAAGAATTATATGCTAAACTAACATGTAAAATGGCCAATGAAGTCATATATAATTAAATCTTTAGTCCATAACAAGTTTGGATTGTTATGTTTATGAAAATAACATGTTACATATATGATAAGTTTAATCCTATTGATGACATGTTGAAATTGTTATGTATATGAGATAGACCCTAAGGAGACTATGACACACACTATAACGTCCCATGATTTGAGGCCTTAGTTAAAATGATCTTAAAAGGAATGAATAGACTACCCATATCAACAAGGTGCATCTCCTTTTTAGGGAGCCCGTTACTAAAGAACTATATGGTTAAGCACACTCATCCCAAAGTAGTACTAAGATGGGTGACCATTCAGGAAGTTAATCCTAACTTGTACGTGAGAGAGGACAAAGCACGTGGTGGTTTGTGGGAACAATCGTCATTTCTGAAATTCTACTAGATCCTTAGGTAGTGTGTCCCGAAGTTACAAATGGTATCAGAGCCAATTCCCCTTCAGTAGGTGGGGCCCACTTTGTCCTGTGGCAAGCCCGTCTTTGATTCGTGCGGTCCATGCATGTTGAAAATTGTTATCCTAGTTGATGGAGCCACCCTTTCATTGGTAGTCATGGTCAGAAGTTGGGTGTACATGGGCCATTTGGGCCTGCACTAAAATGGGGAAGATTATGAGGCCATATAGTCAAGCCTTGATGATGACGTCAAGAGTCTAAGTGGGGGAGATCATAGTGTCCTAGGATTTTAGGCCTCAGATAAAATAGAATGATCGAACTACCCATATCACCAAGGTGCACCTCCTTTTAATGAGCCCATCACTAAAGAACTATGTGCTCAAGCACTCTTAGCCCAGAGTAATACTAGGATGGGTGACCATTCATAAAGTTTATCCTGTCTTGCACGTGAGTGAGGACAAAACACACGATTAATGTTAGTGGTGGTATGTGGGGCCAATCATAATTCCTGAAACTCTACCGAGTCTTGGCCAGTGGGCCCGTGTGTTGCACACATAAACACATAAGCACACAAATATATATATATATAATATGTATATATTTATTCTTGTTTGTATTTTGTCCTATGTGGGTAATTATATTAGAATTTTCATGGCCTGACGTATGTATACATGACAAATTTAGTGTTTTATATGCATGGTTTGAGAGTTTGTATATCTAATAGTGTTCTTGGATATCTTACTCTTGAACTTTCTTAGGTTTCCAATGAATCGTCTGATTTAGTGTAGATCGTGTCATGTGTTCTAACGTAGTATCAACCATAGTTCCATGAAATTTGGTAGTATTGTGCATAAACTGGGGTCCATATGGCAATAATTTGACAAAATTTTAATAATTGAGCTTGAACTCGTACACATCCTTGTGCATGAACTTGGACCGAGTTGGTAGAAACTTTTTTGAGTTAATAGTGTGTTACCAAGTTAAAGGCCATGTTGGCGGTTGTTGGTTGAGTTATTGTTGCTACCAACTTGGGTTGGGTTCCTTTGAACTTAGGTTATGTTCCAAATGGGCCTAGTAATGTTTTGATTTTTTCAATCACAAAGAATTTTTTTTCATTCAAAACATGTAAACAAAAAATATTGCAAATACTTTCTTACCAATATTTATTTTACCACTTCACATCTATAACATTCTAGGCTAATTTGGAAACAAAACTGATTGATTCTATACCCCTCTTCCATGGTGATTTAGTGAATTGTTAGTATTTTGCGGATGAATAAAACATCAATGATAAAGTTGTTAAGTGTTGATATTTAGGATAAGGCTTAACCTTTCAAATTCTTATGTATTTAATTTCTATGGAATCCCCAAGTCCATATTATGCAACAAAGATAAATCTTATTGTATATGTTGGAAACCCTTTGAGTAAGTGTACTCAATGAGTTCATGAAACTTACTACCTTTGATATAATGGGAAATATACACATTGAACAAAACCTTGCAGTAATAAATGCTTTTGTGAATACAAGCATGCATATTAGCATAGTAGTTAACTTGGCACAAGTGGTGATATAATGTGACCTCTTGCTTATTTTACAATGACTCCATTTGAGGTTATATATATGATACATCCACTAGAGTTTTGGGTATTGTGGGGAAATGTGATAACTCTAACAAGATGGATTAATAAAAAAAGGGAATATTAGTCCTTTATGATGCATCAAGGCTAATCTATGTGGTTTGGTAATCAACATTGGATTAAATGTCCTTAAATCAATTGAAATATAATTTGGTTCATAGTGAGAATTGAGTTTAATCATTTATAACTAATGAGTCAAATATATGACCAAGGGTTTACTAAACTTATAATGACTATGATGAGAAAAATCATAGTCATTACACTAAAATCATTTTTTTTTATCAAATTCCAAACAAATTTGAAACTTCAAAACATTTTATGGTATTTAGTTTATATCTTTACTTACGGAAATGAGGCATCTTGAGGTAATTGTTATGATAACTAGGTTGATAAGTATATTTAGAGAGAGTATAACCTACAATCAGATAAGATGTGTACATATATATTACATATTTTACACTATTGTTTATAAACATATAAAATTTCAATGGTTTATATTCTAGCCTATGGATATTAGAAATGAACCAAGGACCAATTCAAGAGTCACATATATTGAAAGACAAGCCTAATGGGGTGTCTGATATGTGCCCTAATACTGAATACGTACTGTGGACCCAGTGGTGATGTTCTTAGTATAGACTATATTGATGGTGCCACAAATCACATATGTGCATGATTATCAGTTAAACCTTCATTTTGTCTTAAACCTTTACAGAAACTAGAGTCATGGTGAGGCATGGTTTATGAATCCCATCTTGAGAGACAATGTATTCATGGAGAGACATGCTTAGAACCTAATAGTGATTTACTAAGACATGTGCATCAACCCCTTATTTATATTAGGAGGGTAATAGAGTCAACAGAAGAAATATCCCACTTATGTTTTCTCTACAATTGTTATACATATATAGAGGAAGAACAAGAGCAATGAGAGAACTTTAAGGAGATCCTAGTTGATAAAGATAACCTTATAAAAAATGAATATGCTTGGTGTCTATTCATGTCACTTGTTTTCACTAGACGTTGAACCCAAGATTTGGAAAGTGTTGTTATAGATTGAATGGATGTATTATGATAATATACGAAAATTTATATGGAGAACAAGACATGTATATATGTTACTAGTCTTTAAATGATTCATAGAGGCACACAGAGGTGAGCTCGAACACACCTAGAATCATACCATCAGTTCAGGGTTGTGTGGACATATATGTAGGTAGAATAACAACTAAGACGATAGAAATTAAACTATCAAAATTGGGAGTTGTGTTGTAATAAATCCATCATTGAATCCTGTGTTCGTGGAGGTACCCTATATAAAAATAAAGGAAATAAGCAAAATAGATGAAGAACAATAATACTTGCAGATAATTTGCAAATTGAGAAATCTCCATGTTATCTTGAATGTGAGGCCAACTCATGGATTGACCCTATGCCTCAAGGTTGATATATAAGGGACAAAACAATCAAACTAACTAGGAAAGATGATTTAAATTCCAAAAAGTGATTCACCTTGGGTATATTGGAACGATTTAACATCACATACTAAAGTGTATGAACAAACACAATATATTTTTAGAAATTTGCATACAATATTGCAAATAAGTTTTAGCATTGAGGTACTAAAATGAATAGTAATTTTTTTTGGATATACAAACATCAATAATGAGTTATTTTTTATAATTAGTTATCACTGAATGTAATTTCTGAGAAGCTCATTCTAGAACCCTAAACTTACACGGAGTGTACATATGGAATCTCATTTATGGTTTTATGCATGTAATATGAATAACTATACGCGTCCTCATATCACTTGTGAAACCCTAATCAAATCTCGATACATGAGTTTTGTAGTAAAAAAAACATATGGCATTTGGCAGGCGAGTCAATCTTGGTGTTAGGATTATTAATATATGACATTGTGGTTTATGTTGTAGATTGACTAAGTGAATAAATGAATTTTGAAGTAGAATTGACTTTTCAGAAATAATAATATCATTCAATCAAGAAATAACAAAATTTTAAGCAATGATCAACAATCTTAGCACTTGTTAGCCTTAAATTATGGTATCTCATTTAATATGTAATTATTCCCATTTGATCTGTTTGCATGTATAAATGCATCACTAAAAAATGTTAGGTCCCATTTGGCCCGCTGTTATTGTAACTACTAGCATTTATGTATAAACTGAGACTTAGTTCGCCAATGATACATCATATTTTGTATTTGATTCAGTATTCATCTTCGTTAAATGGTGAGATTCAGAATCCCGCCGTGTTTAGCGGGACTGAACACTGCCACAAAGTGAGCCCCATCGTCATCTTTTTTGTGCTGTCATCAGCTTTTTTTGCATGCTGCAGTCTGCTCCATAACAAGATTCCACGACTCCCAGTTCTGATGCTCTTAAACTGGAATATCGTATACGTATAAAACTACCTATATTTCTGATGTCAGCGGACGAATGACCCCTTAATATCTTCTGGTTAGCTGTTGGCAAAATATAGGTGTTTAGTAATATTATATTATATCTTTCATATATGTTTATGAATTACATGTTCCCGTTGTAATAAATGTAGTGACACGTGAACATGAACTAGACAATTAGTGTCTTGGATTTGTGAATATCCACCTTGGTCCATTCCATTTCATTGAAAAGATTGCAAAAATTAATTTAAACCAAAATTACTCCCCTTATTTTGTAATCAATTTTTCTTGTTACATTTCTTAAGGGATGAATAGTGATATCTCCTCAAACCTATATGCATGGATCAACCTAACTAACCCAAATAGTGAGGCAAAGAGGAAAAACTAAATTACTCTCGTTGATACAACATGACAACATCATGATAATGATATCACACCACTATCACACCACTACACAATCAATTTTTATAAACTCCATATAGATAAAAGAAAATACAAATTACCATTTGATAAGATTTCACATATCGTATTTATCTTCCTCTTTTCTCTATATACCATTGACGTCATAAATAACAGCTGCAAAACATATTATATTTGATCTTTCATTACAACACCACACAATTCTACATAAGAAGATATTACAAGATGACAAGAAGGAGTCTTTGATAAGAAAAAATATGATGACCTCACCCACACTAAGACCTGAGTGTGTAGGAACTACAAATAAACACAACTAATTAATTCAATGGATCACATCTATGAACACGTTCACTTTTTAACTTTAACACTTGAAAACATTGACAACATTTTTATGAGGTGTTGTCATCTCAGTGAGTGCCTATCTCCCACTCAGTTGGTAAGAATATACATATATGTTTATTATTTATTGCATGAATTACTAAGAATATGGATATAACATATTGGAAAGTACATGAGTAAGGAAGAATGAATAAACATCCAACACATTCCTATCAAACATCATATATGGTTTATCTTTATTTTATTATCATCTTTTAGGCACCACTATTGTCTAATGTTATCCGACTTGATATTTTTGTAATCCTAGTCTCATTCTATTTATCTCAATTGCTTGATCTGTTAG
This sequence comes from Alisma plantago-aquatica, assembly GCA_963693085.1. Classification (NCBI taxonomy): domain Eukaryota; kingdom Viridiplantae; phylum Streptophyta; class Magnoliopsida; order Alismatales; family Alismataceae; genus Alisma; species Alisma plantago-aquatica. The sequence continues at coordinate 367,991,436 of OY856409.1, read as the reverse complement.
AACTTAATCTAGTTATTTGATTATGAGGTAACCCCCAATTTGATGACAACATGTTAGATATGGTTGTGTTACCTTGTAATACAATTGTGAAATCAAAGTTTATAGTCTATGTGCATTTATATGACCATCTTTGGTTTGTCTCTCCATGAATCATGATTTACAACCATGGTATTACGCTTGAACTGGCCCACATTCACCTGAATCTGGGTTGGATTGTTGAGCCCTTGGACATGAACTGAGGCCTATAGTAGGATTTTATTTCTACCCTGGTGATGCAGGACATCATGCTTTTCTAGAGGTTGGCTAAGATTTTACACCTCTTCATTAGAGTACTTACACTTTAGATTTTATTTATGTTTGTCTTTTTTTTTAATTATTTAGTCTCTATTTATGTGTAGGGTTTATTCTGTAATTGTTTCAGTTTTAGGATCTAAATGTAATGTTAGTTACTTACTTTAAGTTCTTAATTAGTTAGTTCTTAATTATGATTTTAGTTTGTTCTTGAGTGAAAATAAACTAATTGAGGCTTCCATCAAATTATTATATAAGCCCATGCCTGGAGGAATTTTCCAGTAGAGTTGAATGATATGAATTTGCTTTGTTTGCAACACATGTTGCATTAAGTGGTATCTGAGTGTGAGATCTAAACCCTAGGTTTAGATCTCAAGACATCCGGGAGATGGACAAAAACCTAGGTGCGACATGATCTACCTATCATCCATCACCTATTGGTATCCTAAACCTAAGTATATGAGCCATATCCATTATCTATGAGATCCAAACCCTAGGTTAAATCCATTGACTAAACCCAAACTCTAAGTTAGGATGAATCCCATCCATACACCAAATTCCTCTATCCATGCATATAAAAAATTGTACACACGAACATTGTGTAAACACACTATTCGTCCTTATTGTTCTGGATCTAAATACCTTAGGCTTCCTATTTGTTGTTCATAGACTAACCACCTTTTCTATTTCCTTTCCCCCACATCAAACCCCCATTTGTCATTTATTTTAACTATTTACAATGCACATTTATCCCCTTCCCTCACTAACCTATAAGAGACTAGGTGGAATCATGACGAGCAGGATGCTCTTTCCCAATTGTTTTCACCAACAATCATTTGCTCTGCAACCATTGTCTTGCATCCGTTCAACTTCTTATCCATAAAATCTTAGCTATATGCAAATCCACCCCACACAAATTCTATTTTCATAATATCCCATCCATCACGCCATCCCACCTCCTCTCCTTTCCCTACCACCCATACTCCACTCACCCTATTATATACATACATCACATGGTATAGTCTGCTCAACCTATTCCACTAGTGTGAAAAAATGTAGTGCTATGACTGTAGTTTTATAACCATTAATCATGTTTTAATCTTGTAACCACAAACATTAATCTCCCAGACATCCTCATCTAGGACAAATCATCCATTGTTGATGATAATGTGGGTCATTACAATGGTCTTTTGATCCTTTTCCCTCTAGTTATCCTACCATAATCATGTAGATGCCTCCTCTTCTTATTTACTTATTATTAACCATGGGAACTCCACAAGACCTAAAAGAAATCAAACTTTGGTAATTTTCCTTCCTTGACATGATGGATTAGCTACACTGAGAGTCATCTACTACACCTAAAATTTCCAGATCCTACAAAATCTCTTCTGGACAACTTAGCACGGAGTTAGATCCGGGGTCGGGGGCTGAGATACATTTCTACAACAACAAGATATTCCACCAATGCATACCATAGTGCATACTAAACATTACTAAATCAAATTTGAAGAATTTGAGGATCGCCTAGTGGGCCAGGACGAGCAGTTTGACTGCTTAGAGGCCTTGATGTAAGATATGTATGTCTTCCTTGAGTGAATGGAAGAACAACCTTTTCCATGACGTCCACCACATCTAAAAACTCGTCCTTGACAAGAACACTTAATAAATATTGGCATTCTAGAGTACCATGGCACCTGTGACCCTGATGTATTTTATGATTTGGTCCACAGCTTTGAGTCATTACTTTATTGACACGAGATTGAAGATAATTGTAAGATCCCGTACGTAGAAGCCAAACTCCATGTCACCACTCTTACTTGGTGGAAGTGAATGCGTATAGTGTGTCACGTCAACACCTAGTCAAACATGAAAGATATCTTTGTCCCTGTTAATTACAAATAATAATTATGCCTCAAGACATCTGATTTACAATAGGGATCTGATTATGTGGATGAATATTCTCACAAATTCTATGACTTGATATACAAGGGATACTATCCCCGAGATCAACATGTTTTATCCTTGCTCAATTCTTATGTCAGTGCAACATTGGCTACATCAAAGATTCTTCAATAGATGATGTGATTCATGTGGCTATGCAGATAGATCATGAGTATTAATGATGCCCAAAAGACTCCACCTCTTGGCAATGTTCTTCCTTAGCCTTGTCCAATGATTCCATCATTGTCATGACAATAACCACACCAACATGTTCTACCACAATATCCTCTAATTGGGCATGTGCTTTTCACACAAGTTTTTTTTTGGCATCATTCCAACCAATGCCTTAATCGTATGATGTTCACAACATTAAATGCTAAGAAGATGATACAAAATATGAGGATGTCCTTCCCATGAATAAACCTAGAGATGATGAGCCAGATGAGGACACACCTCAACACACCCTATTCATTGGACATATTCTACCCGCATCATGGTACTATGATGTAATACAACTACATCCCCACTTGCTAGAGGCTCATTTTGTCAACCTGGGGAAGTTGATGTAAGAAAACATGCTCATCCAGAGTCTGGATAAGATTTCACACCTCTTGATTAGAGTGTTTCATGATGCAGGAAAACATGTATGAGAACATGTTTGTCTTTTATTTAATTATTGAGTTTTATTTTTGTTTAGGGCTTGTTATGCATTTGTTTCAAATTTAGGATCTAATGTAATGTTAGGAACTTACTTGTGAGTTATTAATTAACTAGTTTTTAGTTCTTGTTTTAGTTTGGTATTGAGTGGAAATAAGCTAATTAGGACTTCTTTCAAGTTATCTATATAAGATCATACCTGGGGGTATTCTCCAACAGAGTTGAATGATATGAACTTGTTTTGCTTGCAACATGGGTTCCATTATCTGGTTTTATAGGTGGATATTAAGAGGTTTTTCCTATATGTGTGGGATCTGACCACGTTCTTGATCAAGTTAACCTAAGTTTGATTTTTGAGTAAGAAGTAGGTCAGGTTATCTATAAGAGGTTTTTCTAAGTTTGGTTTGGATCTAGTCAGTTTTAGGTGAACTTGGATCATATCAATACAGGTGGTTTTTGGTTAGTTTTTCAAACTTAGTTCAAGTTCCATGAACATGAACATGTTACCTACATTGAGGTTGCATCAGGTAGTGGTCAATGTGTGGGCTATTGGACTTTGTTTTATCCTGATTTGAACCCCATCCTGTAAATAGATGACCCCATCGCTCCTATAGCCCATTTACATATTTGTTTTCTGTTTAGATACTATAAGAGAGGGGGAGAGACTCCCTAGGGTAGATCTCGAGATCGATCTTGATGGTGGGTGTGTGGTCTTAGATCTTGAAAATATAAGCTAAGAAGATTCATCCCAAACTAGATCTATCTGTTTTCATGTAAGATTAATGCACACATAACAATAATAATTCTGATGTGCTAATTTGGTGATTTTATACATATATTGATCAGTTACATACATTTTTGTTCATTTACCACCAAACTTATATATGACCATTTGGATTTTTGTATTACATTAAAAAACCTTTGATGACTATCTCTCTACACTCACTCCTTTCCATCATAGGTTGGGGTGATGAGTAGTAGCGGGAAGGCGTCCCCCGATAGTGCCACTCTCAAGGAGGGTTGGCATCTCTTTGACACAGACACCACTATTTCTAGGGACTGACTTAAAGTTACAGAAGCCCCACCCACTCGCCTACAAGGTGTGTTCACTGATTCAAAGAAACATTTATACAAGGAGGGATACTGGAGAATATGGATGAAATTCACAAGCCAAATGATGGAGGAGATGGTGACTATCATTCCTACTCAACCATAATTCAGGTGCTTGGGAAAAAGTCAATGATCTACAACTAAAAGGTTGGACAATTAGATTGTGGACACTAAGAGGAAAAATGGAGGTCTTTACCATATCGAATGATATGATCCTAGCTCACTTTTCCAATGAAGCTAATTGCAGCAAGGACTTGGTCCCTGGTTCTTTGATGATCAGTTGGTTTTGGTCAAAAAATGGATTCCAAAGGTTGGCATCAAAGAAGCTGCTTTCAAGACCGCCCCAATTTGGGTTTCCCTACCCAACATGGGTAAACTTTGGTATGCTAGGGCCATTTTTGTCATCACCCACTCAATTGGAGAGCCAAAGATATGGATAGAAAGTGTAACATACCAAAACCTAAAACAATCCTAATCCAAGGTTAAGAGGTTAGAGATCTTAGTCTTTAGGCTTAGCCAAACAAGGATAAAGGTATGTTCATTAGTGGTTAATTGAAACCTTAATATGTTAATGCATAAATAAATCATCCTAACATGTAGACATATAAACAAAGATGATATGATACTTTCATATTAATCATAAGATCAATGAAGGGTACATAAGATATGTCACATGAGGTAATAATGCACATAATAGGACAATGAGTCCATAATTTAGAATAATGATATATAATTCAACTAAATATGAAATAAATACAATTTTTTTGGATAAGGTAAAATATTACTATCTCAAACCAAAGTCTAGGGGACACAACACAAACCACATCTACTGTACAAGCTTTATATGAGACCCCACATTCTCAGAGCCAAGGTGTCCACCCCAACCATGCTCTTCGGGTTAGCATTAAAAAACCACACAAGGATGTTACTAATTACATAAAAAATGGTAGTGTTATCCCTCAGTCTCTTACAATGAAGCTTACTATTATGTTCACCCCATATATGAAAGATGAGGGACATTACAAAAATTCCCCCTAAATGTCTATTCTTTATATTGCCTCTTGTTTTCTCTAACATCCAATCCATGGCCTCATCAAAGTCCAAAGGAGCAAGCCCACGCCAGCCGCACTTAAGGCATCCTCTTCTCCATAGGTAAGCTGAAAAATCATAATCAAAGAAAATATGCCCATGCATTTCAGGAGCTATATTACACATCAGGTAGGTAGGATCACAATTCAATTCCCAATTGATGATATTATCTCTTATAGGGATCCGCCTCGTGGTTGCTCTAAAGTAGCTGAAACTCCATTTTGCACATCTTGGTTTAATCCAAATGATGTCGTACCACATTACTTGTGGAAACTGCTTACTGATGTTCCAAGGCTTCATCTTCGGATCTGTATACCCATGTTGATCATATAACTGATAAAAAGTGCTTAGTTCCATGTAAATCTGAGTCATTTTGTTCCATACACTAGAGTTCCCTTGCTTCATCTCCCCGCCCAGGTCGCCATAGTGATCTTTCATCAAACTATCCAAGGAGATCCTAGGCTTTTAAGGAAACAGTCGACTCTTCTAGCAGTAGCTTCCCATGCAATATCTTCTGGGTAGGTCAGACCCAGGCCACCAGCTTGTAGTGGTTGGGCCACCATGCACCAGCTCACTACGTGCACACCCCACCCCAAAGGAACCCTACAATAACAACTCTGAATTTATCAAGGATGAAAGCTGGCAACTCTGTTTGTCTACACCAGTAGCTCATATTTACATTAAGAATAGATTTAATTAGGACCGTTCTACCCACCATAGAAATGGTTAGGCCAGTCCACTTGTCCATTGTATTCCTTATATCATCAACACATTCAAAGAAATCCACTCCCTTTCCCCTTCCTCCAGATAAAGGAATCCCCAAGTACTTGGTAGGAAATATGCCCACTGGTATACCAATCACTTCTTTCAGCCTCCCTCTTCTACTATCACAAGACCTTTACAGGAAGACATTAGATTTTAGATCATTCATGTACAGGCTGAAGAGCTCCTCAAAATGTTTCATCACTCTCTTCACATTCCTTAGGCACTTGGAGTGTCTGGAAATGAAGAACATAACATCATCAGAAAATATCATATGTGCATTGACTTTAACACCCTTCACCTCAAAGGCCTTAATCCGTTCCTCTTGCTCCCTAATATCAGTCAACTACGTGAGGTTCTTCATGACTATTGTGAACAAAAGAGGGGATAAATGATCACCTTAATGTAATCCATTCGTAGCTCTAAAAATGCCATACGGTACCCCATTAATCAAGATAGAGTAGGAAGTAGTTTGAACACACTATTTGATTACATCAATCCATCTTTGTGAGAAACCCAGAGCCTCCAGAGAACTCCATAAAGCATCCCAACTCACATGATCAAATGCTTTAGATATGTCCATTGTGATGCATGCCTTCTTCGTGGACTTTGTGACCCAAAAATCGACAAGAAATTCTTTGGCTAGCAGCATATTATCCGATATAGAGCATCCACGCACAAAGGCAGCTTGGTTTGTGCAAATCAATTTTGGTAATATCACCTTCAATCTAGAAGAAATCATTTTAGATATGATTTTATAGATCACGTTACAACACACTATTGGTCTGAAGTCAGATATCACTGTAGGTGATGACTTCTTCGGGATCAATCTAATAAAAGCATGATTAGCTTGTCTAACCATCCTCCCTCCCACCAAGAACCAACAAGTTGCTCTGCACACCTCAGGTCCAACAATTTCCTAGCATACTTGGAAAAACTTTGCATTAAATCCATCCGGTCCTGGAGCCTTCGAAGCTCCAATAGAGAATGTAGCCCTTTTGATTTCCTCATCTTCTGCTAACTTTAGTAGTCTTTTATTCATATCATCAGTCATCTTGTTCTGGAGATTGGAATTGGTACTGCTGTTCTAATTGTTGTGATTGTAGATCTCAGAGAAAAAGTCCACTGCAAGCTTGGACATTTTATCAACCTCATCCACTAGCTTACGCTCATTATCAATCAGAATATGTATATGGTTTCTCATTTCATTCTTTCTAACCGCCGCATGGTACACTCTAGAATTAGCATCCCCATCATTGATCCACTTTAACCTGCTCCTCTGCCAATAGTACAGTTCCTGAGCCTTCTCAAGCTGTAGAAGACGTTGCCCAACTCTATCCTCTTCCTCCATGCACATGCTGCAAATAGGATTTTCTCTCAGCTCCTTAGCCACTCTTTCAAATTCTATCTTGACATCTTTGACAAGATTATCAAGATTGATTAGCTCCTTTAACCACCTCTTAAGTGCCCTATTAACTTTCTTTAGCTTTTAGACAAACACAAACATAGGGTTACCTTGGACCTCGGAGTCCCACACCTTCTTGATTGTCTCCATGAAGTTAGGCCATCCAATCTAATGATTCAGAAATCTAAATGGACAATTGGGTATTTCTTTATTGCTTATCTCCAATTCTACCCAAGCATGATAGCTGTTAGGATGGGAACCCAAAGCTATAGAGGAATTGGGATAGACTTCAAGCCACCTCACATTCACCAAACCCCTATCGATGTTGCTAGAGATTATTCTAACTGGGTTTCTTTTGTTATGCCATGTCGTGATACCTCCTCACATATTCAGCTAAATCAGATTGGCCTTATTCACTGCATCATTCAATCTCCCAAGGATAGAGTCTGTACCGACGGACCCCCTATCTTTTCACGGGCCTTCCTTGTACTATTGAAATCACCAACCACTAAGTGTGGTATCTCCTACTATGTTGTATTCACAATGCACTCCCAAAGTCTTCTTCGATCTCTTTCAGCGTTAAAACCATAAACTATAGAGACGACACAATGAAACCCTCATCTGTTAATGCAGCTCAACATTATCATATGATCCAATTCAAAAATGGTTTGTACATCCCAAACCATCAAACACCAACATACTGCAATTCTCCCACACTCTACATGATCAAGGATAGAAGTGTACTCCCACCCTCTTAGAAATAGGGTCTTGATCCTCTCGCTCATCTCCCTTTTAATTATAGTTTCAAGGCAGATCATGAGTTGAACTCCCTTCTCTTCTAGAATCTATCGGAGGACTCTCTGCTTCCTTGGCAAACACACACCTCTGACATTTTAGACCATCTGCTTCATCTGGAAGTTCTGGCCTGTCCCCCTCTCCCAAAGGTAGCAGTAGAAATGTATCTTCCCCTTCCCCTTCCTATGTCTCCCCTGTCTCCTAGCGCACCACTTCAAATGGACCACCTAGAGCTTCCAGGCTCTATCTCCCCCTCTTCCACCAAATCCTCCAACACTTGAAATGGATTTGTGTCCACCAACACCTCAGTGTTTACCTCCTTCACAATAGCCTCAGACTGTCTTCCGCTACCATCACTCACTCCCTTATTATTGTCCCCAATGGATGGCTTAGACAGGTTGACAACCCACTACTCCACATTCTCCATCTCTTCTATTTCTCATTCACCCCTTTATATCATTGCAGTGGGTTTCTCCTGTGATTGCATCTCTACTTGGCTACTACTAGGTGCATCACCCTGATAGAGGTCATCACAGACTGAGTGTGAACAATGCTGGGGTTCCTCCTCCCTTTCCTTCTTCTCGGCCTAACACTCTTTGATCTCCCTTGAGCCACCTCCACCACCATTTGTGCCTTCTACGAGTTCGGGCATTCTTTCGTCAAATGCCCAAACACCTTGTGAGTGTGGCACCTATCCGAAAGAGCATCATATATGATCTTTATATCCAATTCCTTCTCACCCGGAAGATCTAACATAATGATCGGAGGTGGAGGCTTATCAGCCATGATTTCAACGCACAAATGCGGCGCGCCCAAGTACTGACATTCCATGATGAAATCAACTACCTTTGGTGTCCCTATCACATAGACCATGATTGAAAGCACCCACCTCGATAAGTGCCTACCCAAGTTAGGGAGTGTGACCCAAACAGGTGCCGAGGTAAGACCAGCGCGGTTGACATCCCCCTCTGGCGACCACTTCCAAGTGAGCACCAATTTGCTATCAAAGAACCATGTCCCTTTTTCAAGGGTTGTAGCCATATCTTCCTCAGTTGCAAATAGAGCTAGGAGTAAACCATCCTTTAGGGGCAAAACCTGGAGCTCTCCTTTAGGTTTCCATGATCTCATCATCCACCCATGTAGTTGGTGTAGTACGCATTTTTGGCCAAACACATGCACCACCACTGAGGTCTTATAGAAGTCCTCCATCACTTCCATCACGGGGTCACACATTTTCATCCATGGTCTGTTGTCATTGCTCCTGAAGAACGGCTCCCTAGGATCTTCAGGTTCCACCAAAGGTTGGCGAGCCCTCTGGACCCTAAAGGATCTACTCACCCTCTCCGCCCAGGCCCCTGGCGGAAGGCAGTACACCTCGCCTCCATCGCGTGGGGCGGACTCCTCCATCATCACTTTGTTGAAATAAATAAACTTATGTGAGATAATGATAGAGTAGATTTGTTCTAGATATTTCCTTAGCCTTTTATAACAAGGAAGAGATAAAAAGATAAATAATAACTCTTTAAGCAAGGTAATGTGATATTGAATTATATAATAAGGGAAATAATGGAAACAATGGATAATGGGTTAAAATTAATAAAAGATGAAGTAATTGGATAATAATAACTTCAAATTTGTTTTCTTTAAGTTCAAGTTTACTTGAATGATAAGTTTCACCAATTTAGGATAATAATGGTCACATCTATTTTATTTAAGAAAAGAATAGGTGATTTTCCTTCAAAATATGAAATACAATATTTAATGACTCCAAAGGTAGAAAATAATCATAGATTCATAATCTACACATTAAAATATGCCTCTGGTTGAATTTTCACTCAATATGGAGAATATTTGATTAAAAAATGAAATCAGGAGAGAGAAAGTGTGTAGAACCTTCAAAATATTAAATAAATGTAAAAACAACTTCAACATGTGAAATTAAGGGAAAATTTGTATCCAATATACTAAATTTAACTTGTGGGTGAAGTTTCATCAAATTTGGAGAATCTTAAAGTCATTAATACATGAGGAAAGAGAAAATAGTATTTGATTTATTTAACACATCAAAAGTTCTTAAAAGGCAAATCAAATTTCATATTCAGATTCCTCATATCAAAAATAGGTTCAGTGTCAAATTATTATTAAATTTGGGATTCGTTTGCACCCTTCAATGAAGAGAGAGAGAAAACATTAAATAATTTAGTTTTACACTTTATTCAGAATACAATTTGGATAAGGTTTCTTGATTTTATGTCACACTTATTTCACAGCCGTTAGATCAACAATCAGACCGTTGTTCGGCCATCCTTCTCCTCGCTTCTTGTGTCTTTGATTCGAAAATTTACTGTGAACCCTAGTTTTACCCAATTTTGACAGGTCGTAGTTGCTGCTGCTTGCACCATGGAGGGCTGCGAGAGAGGAGAATAATCTCCTCATTGATATCACACTTATGCCCTCATTTTTCCCTCTTTCTTTATTGTTCTCGGTCGGGGGTGTTTTGGTCATTTCACATCGTCTTGTTTTTCTTCTTCGGGAGCGGTTCACCGGCTTGTTGTGGGGCCGGCTGAGTTGGCTACCCGTGATTGGGCCAACTTAGTGCGAGCACCCTCTCCCTCTCTCTCTTTTCCTCTCTCAATGCATATCGCTCACATAAAATTATGTGATTGGTCTATTTTTAAAAATTCATAACTAATTATTTATAACTTAGAAAAATAAAATAAAATATGTTCTAAAATTAGAAAAATACGAGCTTACTAATGGTAATGGTTTTGTTACCAAAATCTAATGTTGAAAATATGTGATTTTAATGATTTTTTCCCTAAATAAGTAATAATTTGCAAATTCATAACTAAATATTTAAAGTTAGAAAAATATAATAAAATATGTTTTAAACTTAGGAAAAAAATTTACGTGGTTTTGATAACCTAATTCACTAATATTAAAAAGGCAATTCTTAGGGTTTTGAATAATTAATGAAAAACTAACCCTAATTCTACATATATGCATCATAGGTGTTTTGGATACCAAGGTTTGGATCTAGGATTGACTTTGGACTATTTAGATTCTTGAGTAAGGTATGTTTGCATCTCCTATTCTTCTACAGTGATAAATAACCTATTTTTTTCTTTCTCTTGGTCCTATGGACATTGGTCTACACATTATCTTGTTCTTTTGGAAAATATGCTTCATGTGAAGTACCTTATATTTTTACGGATCTTGTGATCATAATTGGACATTATCTTAGTCTTTGCTATGATTTGATCATGTTGGAACACTATTTGGTGATATGTGATATCTTTTTCCACTTGTGAGGTGGATGTATATGTTGGTCACTTTTGTGGTGACTACTTTGTATAATCTGACTATACTTTTTACTTGCCTCTCTATTAAGCATGTTGTGTGACTCAGTAGCCCTAGAGTAATATAACTGCATTGGTTTTTGGGTGATGTGCCCTTATTATGTTTTTGGGATGAGGTTATGTGCCCCATACCCTGGTTTCAAATTTAGGAGGTTTGGTCCACACACTTTATATTGGGGATTTTGGTTATGTGCCAATCTCTATCAAGTTTCAAGTTTATAAGGTTTGGGTGCCTTTATTATTTATATAGTTCTAGTTCTATGTTTATCTCACATACATGCAAGTTTTTATTACTTTGTTGGGTTTTGTGCCCAAAAAGAATTATGTGTACTTTTGTGGCACCACTTTTATTATTGTTTTTATGTCAAATATTTTCTTTTATCATATGATGGTGATTCTTTCCTCTATGCCCTTTTGGTTAGTCCTTACCTCTTCTATGGGAAGCCTTTTATACTTGATGTCCCTCATTATTAATATATTGCTCAATTTCTATTTAGCATGAACATACTAGTTTTGTTGATGTTCTCTTTTCTTTTCCTTTTATGGGGTACGCTTCCAACCCCAGGTGTTGATCTAGGAGAAGGAAATCAAGGTGGACCTGGACCACAAAAAGTGTAGTTGATATCTTGTGGGAGACTTTCTTGAAGTTGTTAGGTGATCCTCAGCTAGTTATATGTAATTAGTTTTTCCTTCTTATCACCCTGTGTGGTGGAAGAACAATAATGATAAGAATCTTTTTAATGGTTAGATACATCTTTAAATTCTGCTGCTACTTTGGTGTTACAACACATTCAAGTTGAATAAATTGGTTATCATCCCTTTTGAGAAAAAAATTGCATTGGTGTTTGGTTTGGGATGTTGCCTTTTTATTATAGTAAGGAGTGGTTCCCCTCTGGGATCTCACTCCTTACAACATGGTATCAGAGCCAATGGTTGTTAGTTATCTAACTATTTCAATCTTGTCTCCGTTAGGATGTTTACCCTTTTCCATAGGTTGCTTATACCTAGTATCCTTTCCTTGTGAATGCAAAACCCTCATGGCGGGAGATAACTCAACTATTGACAACTAGTATGGTTACAAGACACCCCAGAACCCTAGGTTTGGGATGCCACAGATGGACCCATCCTTTTTCCCTCCTGTTACTCAGGGAACTCCTCTGACTGGAAGTGGACCATCTGTAGGTCAGGAAACCCCAATATTTGTTGGTGTGGGTGTACATATCTCTCCAGAGAAAGAGTTGGACATGCTTCAACAACTTTTTGCTATAACTATGGCAGGGAAGATGAAAGACCCGTATGTGCCTCAAAAGCCTAAGGAGTATTTCATAATGGAATTCATGAAGATGCAACCACCCTCCTTTAAGGGTGAAGGTGAATTAGAGATGGTAGACAAAGATGATGAATGGGTATTAGCAATATAGAGGATCTTTGATGGTATGGCATGTCCTTACCCCCCAGAAGGTTAAATTTGCTTCATATGTTTTGGATGGGCCCGCTCGAGTTTGGTGGAACAGGATGGCAAGGACACGTGATATCTCTACCATGACTTGGGAACAATTTTTGGTGCTCTTTTGTGGGAATCACATCAACACTGCTTCCCTAAAGAAGAAGGAAGTAGAGTTCTATAGCTTGAAGTAAGGTTCCTTATCTATTTCCACATTTGTACATAGGTTTCTGCTGTTGGAACATTATGCAATTAGATTGAGTGAGGAACGTAGGACTGCCCTATTCCTTCAAGGACTCAACTACAACATGGGTCATGCTCTTATCCCACAACTACCTTTGACCTTCTAGAAGATGGTCGATAAAGCTTTGGTTGTGGAGTCTTACCCAGGGTTTCAACCTAGGGAGTTTGATAAGAAGAGGAAGCCCTCAGGAGATGTGCAGAAGAGAGACAAGTGTGCTACGTGAAATGGTTACCATCCTCCAGGAAAGTGCTCTTAAGATAAGAATCAAGCAAAATATCAAACTGACTTCCGAGTTGTGTGCCATCATTGCAATGAACCTAGACATATTCACCGTAGGTGCCCTAAGCTACATAATGGACCTGCACCATCTCAACAACAACAACATCAAGTGCCTCATCAGAATAATGGTAACAATAATGGTAGAAGACTTGTGGAAAGGCAAGATGGAAGAGTTTTTGCTTTGGATGGTCAACAAGTCTATGATGATGATGATGTTGAAGGTAATCCTTAGTTACATAGTTAGACTTTCAAGTTATGCTTCCTTTTTGCATGATGCTTGTATGGATGGATGTAAGGAAGCTTAGTGGAACCCTTTGTATATTAGAAGTAGTTTGACTTAATAAGATGAATATTTTTAAGGGGTGGTAAATAGTTGTTTGTTAGTTTATATTTTGAGGATGAAATCCCTTTAAGGGGGGTATGTTGTAACATACCGAAACCTAGAACATTAATCCTAATCCAAGGTTAAGAGGTTAGATATCTTAGTATTTGGGCTTAGCCAAACAAGAATAAATGTATTTATTAGTGGTTAATTGAAATCCTAATATGTTAATGCATAAATAAATCATCCTAACTTGTATACATATAAACAAAGATGACATAATACTTTCTATTAATCATGATCAATGAAGGGTGCATAAGATATGTCACATGAGGTAATAATGTGCATAATAGGACAAGATGTCCATAATTGAGAATAATGATATATAATTCAACTAGATATGAAAAAAAAAACTTATGTGAGATAATGATAGAGTAGATTCATTCTAGATCTTTCCTTATCCTTTTAGAACAAGGAAGAGATAAAAAGATAAATAATAACTCTTTAAGCAAGGTAATGTGTATTGAACTATATAATAAGAGAAATAATGGGAATAATGGATAATGGGATAAAATTAATAAAAGAGAAAGTAATTGGATAAGAATAACTTTAGATTCATTTTCTTTGAGTTCAAATTTACTTGAATGATAAGTTTCACCAATTTAGGATAATAATGGTCACATCTATTTTATTTAAGAAAAGAAAAGGTGATTTTCCTTCAAAATATGAAATAAAATATTTAATGACTCCAAAGGTAGAAAATAATCTTAGATTCGTAATCTACACATTAAAATATGCCTTTGGTTGAATTTTTACTCAATTTGGAGAATATTTGATTAAAAGATGAAATTAGGAGAGAGAAAGTGTGTAGAACCATCAAAATATTAAATAAATGTAAAAACAACTTCAACATGTGAAACTAAGGGAAAATTTTTATCCAACATACTTACTTTAACTTGTAGGTGAAGTTTCATCAAATTTGGAGAATCTTAAAGTCATTAATGCACGAGGAAAGAGAAAATGGTGTTTGATTTATTTAACACAAAAAGTTCTCAAAAGGCAAATCTAATTTCATATTTGGATTCCTCATATCAAAAATAAACTGAGTGTCAAATATCATTAAATTTGGGATTCGTTTACACCCTCAAATGAAGAGAGAAAATATATTAAATAATTCAATTTTACACATTATTCAGGGTACGATTTGGATAAGGTTTCTTGATTTTATGTCACACAACTTTCAGAGCTGTTGGATTGGTGATTGAATGGTTGTGAGTTGTCCTCTACCTCATGACCAAATCCGAAATAGGCACCACCCATGTTGATTCTTATTTCTCAGATTTCTGGGTCATCTCTCCACGATTCTTTGAGATTTTTGTTCCATGAGTTTCCTGATAAGTTTCCGCACCAATCTATCCCTAATTTATGACCTATCGACAAACATTTAGGAAACACCCAAAAGCTTGGGTCCCAAGATATCACGGCCAGGGTGATGTCTCCCTAGGACTCAACCATATAAATAGGGGACTATACCCCCATCTTCTCCATTCTTTACCTAGTCTTTCTCTACTTCCAATTTCATTGCTCATCCTCATTGTGATAGTCAATGATCGGGTTCTGCATCTTGAACTTACAACACTGCTTGTGTGATTTTATAGGAACCAACATCTCAATTGATCCTCTAGGTGAGTTTGACCAGCTTTCTCCTCACTTCCTGTGTCTACGATTCGACAATATAGTGCGATCCCTGGTTTTACCCAATTTTGCCAAGATGCAACAGTTGCTGCTCGTGCCATGGCAGACTGTGAGAGAGGAGAAGAATCTCCTCGATTATATCTCACTTATTCTCTCAGTTTTCCCTCTTACTTTGTTGTTCTCGATCGGGGTTGTTTTGCTCATTTCACATCGTCTTTTTTCTTCTTCGCTTTGAGCGGTTTACCAGCTTGTTGTGGGGTCGGCTAAGTTGGCCACCCGTGATCGGGCCAACTCAATGCAAGCACCCTCTCCCTCTCTCTGTTTTCCTCTCTCAATGCATATCGCTGATTGGAATTATCTAATTGGTCTATTTTGGATTTTGTAACTAATTATTTATAGCTCAAAAAAATAAATATGTTCTAAAATTTAAAAAATACGAGCTTTCTAATGGTACTGGTTTTTTTACCAAAATCTAATGTCGAAAATATGCAATTTTAATGGATTTTTTCCTAAATAAGTAATAACTTGCAAAATTCATAACTAAATAATTAAAAGTAAAAAATATAATAAAATATGTTTTGAACTTAGAAAAAAGACAATCTAAAACATGGCATGGTTTTGATAACCTAATTAACTAATATTAAAAAGGTGATTTTAAAGGTTTTGAATAATTAATGAAAACCTAACACTAATACTACATATATGCATCATAGCTATATTGGAGACCTAGGCTTGGATCTAGGATTGACTTTGGACTGTTTAGATTCTTGAGTAAGGTATGTTTGCATCTCCTATTCTTTTATATTGAGCAATAACCTATTTTCTTCTTTCTCTTGGTCCTATGGACATTAGGCTACACATTATCGTGTTCTTTTTGACAATATGCTTCATGTGAAGTACCTTATATTTTTACTGATCTTGTGATCATAATTGGACATTGTCTTGGTCTTTGCTATGCTTTGTTTATGTTGGAACACTATTATGTGATATCTTTTGCCACTTGTGAGTTGGATGTATATGTTGGTCACTTTTGTGGTGACTACTTTGTATAATCTGACTATACTTTTTACTTGCCTCTCTATTAAGCATGTTGTGTGACTCAGTAGCCCTAGAGTAATATAACTGTCTTGGTTTTTGGGCTATGTGCCCTTATTATGTTTTTAGGATGGAGGTTATGTGCTCCATACATGGGTTTCAAATTTATGAATTTTGGCCCACACACTTTATATTGGGGAGTTTGGTTATGTGTCAATCCATATCAGGTTTCAAGTTTATGAGGCTTGGTCACCTTTGTTATTTATATTGTTCTAATGACATGTTTATCTCACATACATGCAGTTTGTTATTACTTTGTTGGGTTTTGTTCCCAAAAAGAATTATGTGTGCTTTTTTGGCACCACTTTTATTATGGTTTTTATGGCAAGTATTTTCCTTTATCAAATGATGGTGATTCTTTCCTCTTATGCCCTTTTGGGTAGTCCTTACCTCTTCTATGGGAAGCCTTTTATACTTGATGCCCCTATTTCTTAATATATTGCTCAATTTATTTTTAGCATGCACATACCATCTTTTGATGATGTCTCTTTTCTTTTCCTTTTGTGGGGTACACTTCCAACCCTTGGTGTTGGTCTAGGACAAGGAAATCAAGGCAGACCTGGACCACAACAAGTGTAGCTGATATCTCGTGGGAGACATGCTTGAAGTTGTTATGTGATCCTCAGCTAGTCCCATGTGTAATTAGTTTTTCCTTTTTATCACCCTGCATGGTGGAAGACTAGTAATGATAAGAAGCTTTGTAATGGTTAGATACATCTTTAAATTCCACTTCTACTTTGGTGTTACGATACATGCATGTTGAATAAATTGGTTATCATCTCTTTTGAGAAAAAAATTATGTTGGTGTTTGGTTTGGGATGTTGCCTTTTTATTTTAGTAGGGAGTGGTTCCCCTCTGGGATCTCACTCCTTAAAGTAAGGCTGAAATGGGTCTCTATTTGGATGCACACATTTCTATGTTGAAATTTAAATAGAGATTGAACCACCCCATCTCATCATGGTTGAACTACCTGACATAGGGGAATGGAAGATTAAGGTTAAGTACAAAGCTATGCCTAATATATGTGAGAAATGTCAATTCTTTGGCCATAATTACCCGGGAAGCGCAATACCACCCCGCTATTGTTTATGTCCATTGTTGCCACCAATGCCAAAGGACGAGGAGCCCAAAAAGATTAGGAAATTATAGTCCTCCACAGAATCACAAAGTGACTTTAGAACAAGTTGTTGATGTGTTGATGTCTGCGGTTGGCATATCAACCAATGAAGAAGTCATTGTCTTGGAAGAAGGAGAGGTCGTTGTCAAAATGCCTAAGCCACCTGATATCCCTTCTGTCATCAACTCATTGATTATGGAGACCGGTGTTGACAAGGGGGAAGATGGTGGATAAGAACCATTTTTTGTTTCTGGACCAAATCGACAACTAGGAGATACCAGAAATAGGTAACATGAGTGGGAGCCTGAGGCTGAAAAAGTGCTTGGCTACAAATAGAAAGAAGAAAAAGGTACCTAAATCCAATAGTCGAGGGAACTCTAGTGCTTACTGATGTCTGTCTTCACATGGAATGTACGAGTCACATCCCTACCTAAGATGCGTGGAAATATGAGGGGTATTCTCAATGAGATTGACGTGGATGTAGTATTCTATTTTGAAATCAGATAAGAAGAGTTACAATGGAAATTGTTAAATCCATTTTCCTTGAGCACTAGGGAATGTTTATATAACCTGGATGAATGTGACAGAGGTAGGATTGTATTGGGATGGGATCCTAACAAATGACTAAGAGAGTTGATTCATGCTAGTGACCAGATAATGATGGTGAGATGCTTCAACCGTGGAGGCTTTATTGCATCTTAACATATTTTGAGGCACAATGTCTTTCAACTAAGCACTGAACCCCTGTGATGACTAGGTCAAGTGGCGTAACTAAAGCTTCGTGCACCTCATATGGAGAGAATTTAGCAAAGGATAGAGAAATGCATTAGGAGATGATGATTGAAAAATACAAGATGAGATTCCCTAGCTTGTGCTCAGTGATTTCAACAACACAAGAAGATCAAGGGAGAAGCATGAAGGTCTGAGAGTCTCGAAACACATCCTTGACAGATTAAATAATGTCATTGATGATGTTGGGTTGTATGAGCTGAATACAATTTTGGGTTTCACTTCTTGGTCTATCAATCAAGTCACACACACAGAATAGCTAGCATCCTTGACATATGTTTGGCTAATGAAGCATTGTTGGATGTCTTTTCGTGCTCTGCTATGAGGATGGGTCTCCCCCATTTAGTGATCATGCATGGATTAAGTTAAACTTTATGATACTAAACAATCTCCTTGGCCTTTTAGATTTCTGAACCTCTAGTGTGAGTGGGATGAGTTCATAGAGGAAGTTGATAGGAGCTGGATAAACTAGTCACTAGGAATCCCATGTATGTCATTCACAAAAAATTACAAATGATGAAGAACGATCTCAAACACTAGTCCATAGCAAACGTCAACATACTTATTCTGTTGGTGCAAGATAAGATTAACTATGAGATTTTTTTCGCCGCTCTCATGTCCAATCCCCCATCACAACATGTCATTGATGAAGACAAAAATAAGGAAAAGCAACTAATTGACATAGAGAAAGCTCATGAGATGTTCTTGTGGAAGAGGGTTATAATGGTGCCATGCTTCCATAAAGAATAGATAAATGAGGGAGACCATTCATGAGATGATAAATGAGTAGGGTCATATATACAATGGCAGAAATGAAGGTGCTACACATGCCATTCAATTCTTCACCAACCTCTACAACTATGAAAGAAGAAACACCCTTGAGTGGGGTTCAATCCCGGGAGAAGAGTTAATGATCAAATGAATGTTAATTTATGTAGGGAGCCAACTGACGTGGTCTAAAGCACCATGCCCAGATGGGTTTAATAATAATTTTTTTAGGTCATGTTGACCACCGTTAAAGGAGAAGTATTCAACATTGTTAAGTGGTTTCTGAATGAAGGTAACATGGTAAGGGCAGCTAACCACTACTTTATCAAGCTCATACCAAAAAAGAAGGACACCAAAGACATAGATGACTATAGGCCCATAGCTTGCTATCCAATATTGTATAAAGTGATTTTCAAACTTCTTGCTAAAAGACTGAAATGTGTCATACCTTGGATTATTTCCTAAGAACAAAATGCTTTCATATAGGGGAGAAAGATAGAGGATTTCTCTCTTTTGGCTGTTGAGTTTTTGAATGACTTCAACATCAAGAAGACCACTACCAAAGCTTGTATGAAAATCAACATTAGTAAGCTTATGACCATGTTCAATGGGACTATATGTGGAAGATGATGACTTCTCTGGGGTTCTCTCTACAATGGATCAACTTGATGAATAAATTCTTGGAAATTATCTCTTTCTCTATCCTTATTAATGAGATACCTATCACATGTTTAGAACTTCTAATGGGTTATGCCAGGGGGCCCACTATCTACTCTTTTATACACTATTGTCACATAGGGCCTCACCTCTATGATTTAAGGATGTTGAACTAAAGCACAACATCAAAGCATTCAAGTTGAAGGGTGTCAAGGTGAATCACCTTGTGTTTTTTGATGAGGTCCTACTATTCTTAGAGGGTAGTGCTAATAGGCTTAGGGAATACTTTAAAGTCTTGATCTTGTGTGATGTTCCTCTTCCCACCATCATCTCTCTTAGAGCCCTCACAAAAAGATTCATTTGGGGAGGTAAGGCGCACAACATTTATTGGGATACTATTACATAACCACACAAAGAAGATAGTTTAACCCTGGTGACATTCTCAGAATCAGTACTTACAAAAGGATTGATTGTTTTATTTTCCAGCTTGATGGCATCTGGTCCATATGGATGAGAGTTCAGTATGGATCTCAGCTGCTACTAAATGAAAAAATAGACCATCTAGAGTGTGGAGAAAAATGTACAAGTCCTTCTAGTCTATTCAACATTTGTATAATGTTGATATTGATGGTGTCTGGTCTCGTTATGGCCAACCACCATGGATCAACATCTATACAAACAAGGTGGTCGAGTGGGTTGGTTTGGTCTGGGTTAAACATAATTGCCCAAAATGGAGTACCCTACTCTATAGGTTGCCTACTAATAAAAGATTGATCAGTTGGGGCATTGGTGTTAATCCCATTTGCATGTTATGCAAATACAAAGAAGAATCAATTGATTATGCAAAGACAAAGAAGAATCCATTGATCACACTATGTTTAGCTACAAATACTCTAGAAGGGTGTGGATGATTCTGTGTCTGAGAAATGGTTGGGGTTCCCTTGTGCCAAATCACCTGAAAGACATTACTTCATGGATTCACATAAAGTATGGGCATGATAATATCATGCTAGGTTTTTTAGGTGTCTATTTAATAGGTACTTGCTACTACATATGGCACGAGACAAATACCAGGGTGCATAAAAACCTAGAAAAGAATGAGATGACCTTGATGAACACTATGGACAACAATCTTAGATGGCTTGTCAAAGAACAATTTTTAACCTTAATGATAACATTGGAGCCTATTAAGGATTTTGTAACTAAATTTAGTAGTGTCTTTTTTGTTTTGGATCTATTTGCATACACCTTATTTTGTATAATATAGCTTTGTTATACATCTCTCCTTTTGGAAATACATTTACCTATTTCCAAAAAAATACATGACCATTTGTGCAACAATCTTTCTTATTTTTTGCATACAGTTTGGCATACTCTTTTATGATATTATATGAGCCTAATAATTACATTTATCATCATATGAAAATTTTCACAATGTTGGTAGCACCTAAACAACACTAAAACATTACAAGGAATATACAAATTAGGTATGCCCAAATCTATCTAAGTCGGTAGAACTAACTCTACCTTCAGTAAACCCTGACATTTAATACGATAGCAAAAAATTGCAAGTAGGCAACACAAACTCTTCTCCTAATAGGAACAGGAAATCCAAGGTTAGTGGCAGTGGCTCCAAGTTGATAGCATAGACTCTACCACATCAAATATCAAGATTTTTAGTGATTACTCCAATTGTTGATCTCAAAAATTGGATCTTTTGATCCCTTTAAAATGTAAAACACCCATAGACACAACCTATGTTAGTTTTGTACTTTTTATGGACAAGAGGAGATAAGGAGTAGAATAAGAGAAGATATTTTCCCCAATGGATTGATTAATGTTTCAAAGGTGGAAACAATGTATATTTGTCTTCATATTCTATAGCAAACTCCATTAGTCATGTTTCTAGGGCTCAATATCTCTATTTCGATGTTTTATCTCTTTTCCATTTTCACTGTGATACCATATTAGTCACGTCCAGCTAGTTTCACTCTAGGAACTAGCAATAACCCAGTGGGAACCTGTAATTGAATATCGATATTAAATTATGTGAGTGATTTTTCTTGAATTTTATGCGATTTGGATTTCATGCCATTGTCGATTCTTGATCACCATAGACACTATTTCTAGGCAGATGATTGTTTCATAAGAGGGATAGGTTGTTGGTTTGAAGTTTCACAAATCTAGTTAATGACTTGAAGAAAAAAAGGACCAACAACTAAGAGAGAATAATCACAATATTTATCTTCATAATTCAAATTAGAATAAGGAATGCGAGGATACTAAATTTTTTACTAGATGAATATAGTATCATGCTTTGAGGGTGGGTAATATCATTTTAGATCTCTATGCACTTGCAATGATCATTTGTTGATAATTAGATAGAATTCAAGTACATATATCATGGTGGTGAAATTGGATAATCTAGAGATTTCCAACATCCTAGTTTATAACCAAATTTATTTTCTTTTCTTAGTTTAATTCTTATATTACACAATGAAACCAACCATCTTCTTTGGTGTATATTATTTGGTTCTAGTTAGTAATATTTTCTGGTATTACAACACCCTTAGTTTGAAAAACATAGACTCACAATCCTTATTACTTTGAGAAGTACACTTGTGTATTGCATGCACAATGTTGACATGTCAAGTTATCAAACTCATTTTCATGGAACTAGAAAACTTCAACACTATGACTGCTAGGATCAACCACCATAGGCCACTTTTTTTTTAATAATTGTAAAACTTTTTGGAACAATTGCTAGTATTTTGTGAACCTGGTATTTTTAGTCATCTTTTGTATGTACTAATGCATGTTACAAACTTACACCACTAATAACGTGATCATAACTACATTCTTTTACACTCATTCATGTTCTTCACTCATAAAAAAATAAGAACAAATTGAAATGGAGAGTGAAAATTGTTGGTATGTATGCCCAGAGAGCCAATCATACGATGATTGGAATGTGGTACTACATACCTGATTTGATTAAGATAAAGGTAATTCTGTCTCTTATGTTTGTCTCATATCATGAGATGATGACACATACATAGTATATATCTAAAGAATGATGTTACTCGATGACATATGTCTTTCGGTTGATTACTTGAACGATGAGATCATATGTACCATAAGAATACATACATTTTTGTTAGGTCCCTAGTTGGATATTATTGTGGAAGAAAAATAGACAATAGTAATACATAAGACTGGAGTAAGTGTTGATTGATGATAGAGTCTCATTAGTCATGATATGTGATATCAAGTCAAGCACACATGTATATGTTAGGGAATAGTGTGTCGGGTAGACCCACCTTGAGAGTGATACATGGATACCATGGAATGGTAGTCAGAATCATCTCTCCTAGTAATAGTGGTGATTTTGGTTCTTAGAACTGAAGTCACTACACTCATCACATATCATTCAATGTACTTAGACATCATCCAACGTGGCCTTGAATAAGGGTTTCCATAAAGGTGATGCTTAGATGCATTGTGACACATGGGGATTGAGTGTGAGTGATGTAGATGGGATTTGTTCCTCCTACATGAGATTGATATCCAGGCTACTTGATAAATGAGACTAAGAAATGCATGGCCATACTCATGTGATTAAATATGTGATATGTGAACTAACATGCATCTCAGGTAGTCTTCTCTAGTCTAAGGAACATGGATTAAATATTGAAGACGATGATGATTCCATGCCTCGAGTTAAATATGGATATTAGAGACAAAGGAACTATACAATCATAGTAACATTGATCACAGATTGTAGGTTGAAGTTGTTCTCCAATTTTCCAAACTACTTGGGCAGCAATGATGTGTTTCTAGATATTGTTCATTGCTTGTGATGTCATAAGTTGGTTATGGACATTCACTGCCAACATAATATTGGGACATATAGGGTCACACACATAGGATGAACTTGGAATAGGAGTTTACTCATGAATGATGTTTAACTTGACACTAAAAGTGTTTAGGTATTATTAAACAAGGAGATTCAAAATTGACTGATTGATCTCTGAACCATCAGTTCAAGTGTTAAATTGATCGGTTGGAGTGTCAAGTCAATAGGAAACACAACTGGATAAGTATTTGCTTGACCTAGACATGTGAAATGACCATTTCACATATGAAACTACCATTTCATGATGTCAAATGACGGGTTCATCATCTGGGTTGTCTGGATCAATGATCAATATGATTAGATCAAGGATTGATGCTTATGTCATGATTTTTCATTAATCAAATATTGAACGCCAATTTGATTCTAAATGGGAAAGTACATGAACCGAACGGTTCACCTTTGAACCAACCAGTTGGACAGTGTACTGGTCAGTTCACCATTCATATTTTCCAAAAAAATGTGAATTCTGTCTCTTTGACTCTTAGACTGATTGGAAACCCTGACCCTAGCCTCTCCTATAAGTAGAGGGGTACTCGGGGCTTGCCAGACACAACAATAAGTTCTAACAATTGTTTTTCTCTCTAGTTGTGGTAACCAATAGAGAGCCCAAACAACTCCTACCCATAAAAGGGAGGGATAGAAAGGGAGAGACAATTGTAGGAGAGTGAATCAAACTTAACAGGTTGACTTTCAAAGGGACAACTCCTTCCCCTTGGCTTTGGTAGCTCAACGTGGAGTTCACAGTAGTCCACATGGACTACTCTAGAGGTGAGGAGTTTTTCCCGCTAGGAGGACATCAACATTCGTCGTCTGTGCTGCTGCACCAAGAGGTTGTTGCTGATGACTGTTCAAGTGCTTCCTGAAGAAGAAGATCGTTGCTACTTGAAGAAAGGTGCACACTACTACAAGGGTAATTTTGCTGGACTTGCTACAGGATCAGGTATGACCTTGCAAACCTTCTTTCCTAGATATTTTGTTGTTGACGTGATCTTGTTGATTGGAGAATAAAGCTTTAAATTAATCCATGTTGCCTTATCTGTCGTCCTAATTTTCTCATAGTGGTATCAAAGCCATGCCAATTTGCGGTATATTAGGGATTTAAATCAATATGATCAGATTTATTTTATTGCATATGACGTGAATACTAAACTGGTTAATGTGTACATCCAATTAAATACCACATATGATCCCACAATATATATATATATATATATATATATATATATATATATATATATATATATATATATATATATATATATATATATATATATATACAATAACCCTAGATCTGTGTGTGCATGGTCGTGGTTGATTATTCATGTTTATATCTCAGTTTGCACATTGAGCCTCTCTCCTCCTTTTCAAATGTAAATTAATGCTCTTCTTCTTGTTTTCCCTTAAATGTAACTCGAGATGTTCCCTTTTATAATGTAATATGAAATAGGATAGTTTTAATTTATGTTTAGTCAAGAGAAGACATATGCACCAGATGAACTGACCCGATCGTGAGACAAATTGATTGACTGGAGGACCAAGGAGGCCAGACGATAGGAGGATGAATCGACCGACTGATGGTCCTTCCGATCGGCTGGAGGAGCCCATACATCAGTTGAACCTGAGACCAAATGACCATTTCAAGAGCCCAACTGAGCGGCCAGGAGGCGAGCTGATGGGTTCAAGAGTTGAATCGATCAACCCAGATTGGTTCGAGCAAAAATATTCATGAACAAAATGTTGTAAATATGATGTGAACCTTAGGTGGTAGCAATTCCTTGTGGCTCCAAGGAATTGCACTGACTGGCCATAACCATCTCTCATATAATTTTGATTGTATGTTTTTCGTTTGTGGTTATAGAATGTATATGATAAGTATGTGGTGATTGGATTTGTATATCTATTTGTATAGAGATTGGATGTGTATATCTATTTGTATAAAATCTCTCGATATAATATTAGATCTTATATGATTTACATAAGCAACACACATGAATATCTTTATCCTCTATGCATGGGCACACCAAGCGTGGTGCACTGTCTATCTCATGGAAGTGTCATAGTAGTTACGTGGGCCTGCCAAGAGGGTTGCATTACTATCATGTTGGATTTTGGGTTAAGCTTAACTAGGTGTCCTTAATGAGATTAAGCACCTAGAAGCATGTAGATGGACTACAACAAAGAGTAGTGCATACCATCTATCCAAGAGTTGCATAAGATGCAATTGGCAAAAGTTTCCTACCTTAATAATTGGTTATGGACGCTAGCATTGGCCAGGTAATAATTCAATTGTTTTGGGTCTTGTATCACTAGAAGATTGTACGTTGAAATCTTCCAAATTGATACATGAGGGTTATCAATTTGAAAAAAACAATGGGAGAGATAATTAATTAAAAGCCTCATTAATATTGTCAAACTTACCAAATCAAATTAATCAAAATGTTTTGGAAAAAATTTTAATATTTCTCTTGTAGAATGCAATGGAAATCACAAACATTTTATCATTGTGATCAGACCTTGAGTAGGACAAAGTAAATGGGATTCACTTCCACATCTAATTTAGGACTTTGAGAAATGTTCTCAACCAATGAGTGAAAGCTATATGTCCTTGAAAGACTAGAGGTAGAGGAACCCGCTCCTAATGCACCTAAGGATGAAATGGATGCTTACTTGAAGCATGCCAATGATGTTGTAGACATTAAAGACCTTATGTTATGTTGTATGAACCATGAGTTGCATAAACAACATGAACACATGGACATTCTCGAGATGGTAGCACATCGTAAGAAGCATGTAAAGCATGAAAGGTATAATGCCTTTGAAGCATTGTTTGAGTGCAAATTGATAGAGGTAGATCCAATAGAGCCCCTTGCGCTCAATATGATTGGGCATGTGCAGAGATTGGGATTCCTTTTAGGTCAAGAGTTGACCATGGATATGATTCTACAATTGTTGTCTGAATCATATAGCCAGCTTATCAAGTGCAACCACTTGAATAACATGGCTAAACTATCATTTGAGATGCTTTGCATGTTGATGTAAAAGAATGAAGGAAGATGGAAAAACTCATGACGATGATCAGCGCAACAGAGTCCAAGGATAAAGGCAAGGCCAAGAAGAGTTATGAGGCTAAGCTGAAGTCCATGTCTTCTGCACTCAAGATATGGAGAAGGGTAAGTGTAAAAGAAATTTGTCCTTTTTACTTAAATGATTAAGGGAGGATAGTGACTCCACTGTCACCTACCTTGACACTTATAAAGGAACTACCCTCTTAATATAGAGGATCTCAAAAAGAAGGAGGAGATAGAGATCTCCACTTCAGGACATGAGAAGAAGTAAGCTAGAACTATATGAAGCAAGAGTTACTACCACTACAGTTGGAAGCTGTCATTCATGGGCATGCAATAGAATTAGTGAATTGTTATTGTATACCTTCCATTGATGAAAACATCACATATCTTGTATGGACAAGAATATTATTAATAATTGATGTTTCATTTAAAAGATAAGATCTTTTATGGCAATGCCATATGGCTCATAATCTGTACTTAATAGTTGTAAGACAAATGTGTACGACACATATAATGAATGACTCGATGACTCAAACAATGAATACATATAGCATCCTCACTAGAGTGTGTAAATGAGAAACACATTTCTCGAATCCATAACAATGGTTATCTAGACTATTTTGGTTATTGAACCGATAGAGACATGCAAGTCTTATTTATTGGGAAATATGACAAAATCATCTTCATTAGATGTAGTGGGAGAGTGAGTATTGTATTAGGGATTGTACATATTGATGTACACAAACCTTTTAGAATAAATGCTAAAGGTAGTTACTGATACCTCATTATATACTATTGTGATCAGTAGATGTAGAAGTTTGTATTTAGTGAAATACAAGCATGAATATCTTGAGGTGTTCAAGGAGATCATGAATTATGTATGTAACTAGCTTGGTAAAAGTATTAAGACACTTCGATATGATCAATGTTGAAATATTTTAACCCAAGAGTTTGAGGACCTTCTGGAGAGATCATGATAGTGTATCACAATGAACTCCACCTAAAGCATAATGATGTGTTGGAAAGAAGGAATCACCACCCTATTAAGTCATGGTGCGATTATCAATAAATCTAGCTACTCTTCCAATTTCCTTTTTGGCCACATGCTTTACACTAAAACACATATATTATCTAAATTGGTCCAAAAGACACCACATGAGATATGACATGGGAGGTGTCCCAATATGTCTTCTATAAAGAATAGGATTGAAAGCTTATATAAGGAAAATAGTTTCTTGAAAAGCTTTGCCCATAGATCACATAAATTTATTTTGTTAAATACTACTCTTATCCCAATCTGATAACAAAGTGTTTGATTGCATGAATAGTTGTATTCCAAAAGGGAATTACATACCAAAGGAATCCATGGGACAACACTAAATTTTAAAATATTCATACAAACAAGAAAACATTGAACCTAAAGGGGTACAATAGGAACAATGCGAATCATAAATTAGTGTGGAATTTCAAATTCCTTATTTAACACAAAACCTCATAGTTCTAGTAGAACACACCATGAGTTTGAAAGATTATGATATCTTATAACTCAAGAAAGTGGTGATTTGAGCGTATTTTGAGATATGGGTTGTGGCTATTAGATCAAAGATGGACTCCATGTACACCACAAGGTATGACCTTGGCGGATCCACCTGAAAGGGTAAAACCTATAGGGTGAAATTGGGTCTTCAAGAAGAAGACCGACATGGATGGTAGTGTACAAACCTATAAGAGCATATTAGTTGCAAAGAGTTTCAAACAAGTTCAAGGTGCTGAACATGATGATTTTTTTCACTAGATGCCATGGTATAATCCATCAAGATAATTCTTGTTGTTGCAGCTTTGTGACCATGCGATATGGAAAAATGGATGTTGCAACCACATTCCATAACTAGAACATTGTATAGGATGTGTAATTGACACATCCTAAAGGTTTTATAAATCCAATAATGCAAATAGAGTTTGTAAGCTACAAAGGTCAATCAATGTGATTGATGCAATCATCTCAGAGTTGGAATCTTCAATTTGACAAGATAGTCAAAGAGTTTGACTTGAGTCAGAATGAAGAAGAAATTTATGACTACAAAAGATTTAGTGGGATCATATTTGTATTCCACATAAGGATGGGGAATAACATCCTTATAATGCATATATTAAAACCTAGAAAGGAAAGTACCTTCTCTATGAAGGGATTAGGTAAAGCATCCTATGTGATAGGAATTGAGTTCTATAGATATAGATCTAGAAAGCTTCCCGACCTAAGAAAGAACAAAGACATTGGCAAGATGATGAAGGATTCAGTGTGCAAAACTTAATGAGAGAATATTTGTCCATGTTCTGTGGAATCCGTCTCTCAAGAGTCTTAGTATCCCATCTCTTACAAAGAATGGGAAAACCATGGTTAGATATCATATGCATTTGCAATTGGATCTATCATGTATGCAATGGTATGTACTCATCCTGTTATCTTGTATGTATTGACATGATGAGAGGATATATACTCATCCAGTTGTTTCGTATGTATCAGAAATGACGAGTGGATACCTGTCAGATCCAAGTGAAAGTCATTGGACTACTACACAAGAACATATTTAAGTACTTGAGAAGTACTAAAGGATTAGTTCCTTGATTGTGGTAATAAGGAAGAGTTGGTTTTAAAGGGTACACCAATGAAAGCTTCCAAAATGACAACTAAAATTAATGATCACAATCAAAATTTGTGTTTGACTGTAAAGTAAGAATTGTAAGCTAGAAAAGGTTTCGAGCTAGAGACAGTTGTAAAGTTCTACAATAGAAGTCAAGTATCTTGGTGTTATGAACACAACAAAGGGTACTATATGAATCTATAAGTTCATATAAATGAACTTGTTGGAGGTTCCAACCATTGATGACATGAAATATTGAGACAACAATGGAGATATTGGTTAGGTAGGGAATCTCAGATAACAAACTATATCACTTACATATCATACGAGATGTAGTACAATGAGAAGATGTGAAACTTAGAAGTACTGACTAGAAGCAAATGTTGCTAACCCACTATAAAAGTGCTTGCGCAGTAAAAACATGATGGACATGTTATCTTCACTTGGAATAAGATTCATGGGTGATTGGCTCTAAGTGCCAGTGGGAGTCTATTGGTATGTATGTCCAGAGAGCCAACCATATGATGATTGGAATGTGGCATTAGATACCTAATTTGATAGTGATAAAGTTAATTCCATCTATTATGTTTGTCTTAATAATAAGATGATGATACGTACATAGTAGATGTCTAAAGAATGTTGTTACTCGATGACATATGTCTTCAGGTTGATGACCTGAACAATGAGATCATATGTATCATAATAATACATACATTCTTGTTATGTCCCAAGTTGAATATTACTGTGGAAGAAAAATAGACAACAATAATACATAATACTAGAGTGTGTGTTTATTGATGACAGTCTCATGAGTCATGATATGTGATATCAAGTCAAGTACACAAGTAAATGTTAGGGAACAATGTATCAGATAGACCCACATTGAGATTGATACATGGATACCATGGAATGATAGAATCAACTCTCATAGTAATAATGGTGATTGTGGTTCTTAGACATGAAGCCACTACACTCATCACATGTCATTCAATGTAATTAGACATCATCCAACTTGACCTTGAATAAGGGTTGCCATAAAGGTGATGCTCATGTGCATTGTGACACATGGGGATTGAGTGTGAGTGATGTAAATGGGATTTGTCTCTCATACAGGAGATTAATATCCAAGCCACTTGATAAGCAAGACTGAGAAATGTATGGCCATACTCATGTGATTCAATATGTGATATGTGAACTCACAAGAATATCAGACAGTCTACTTTAGTTCAAGGAACATGGATTGAATGTTGAATAAGATTATGATTCCATGCCTCGAGTTCAATATAGATATCAGAGATGAAGGAACTATATAATTACACTAACACTAATCACACATTGGAGGTTGAAGTTATTCTATGACTTTCCAAACTACTTGGGTAGCAATAATGTGTTGCTAGATACCACTCATTTCTTGTGATGTCATAAGTTGGCTATGGACATTCACTGCCAACATAATTTGGGACCTATAGGGTCACACACATAGGATGCACTTGCAATAGGAGTTTATTCATGAATGATGTTCAACTTGATTACTAAAAGTGTTTAGGTATTTAATTAAACAACTGAGATTAAAATTTGATGAAACGACTGTGAATCAACTGGCTTAAGTGTTAAACTGATCGGTTGGAGTGTCAGGTCAATTGGAAACACAATTGGCTGAATATTTGCCTGACTGGACATGTCAAATGACCATTTCATGATTTGAACTAATCGTTTTAGGATGTGAACTGACCGATTCATCATTTGGGTTGTGCAGATCAATGATCAATTTGATTGGATCAAGGATTGATGATGATGTCATGATTTTTCATTAACTGAATATTGGATGTCAATTTGATTCTAAATGGGAAAGTATATGAACTAACTGATTGATGAGATGAATTTATCAGTTCACCTCTGAACCGATCGGTTGGACAACATTCTCAGTTTTCAAAAAATTCATGGATTTCATCTCTTCAACTCCCAAACCAACTGGAAACCTTGACCTAGCCTTTCCTATAAATAGAGGGGTATTGGGGGCTTCCCAGACACAACTATAAGCTCTGATAATTGTAGTCTGGAGGAAGAAGAGGGAGTTGGAGAAGGAGCTATAGTGCACTAAAAAGCACAAACAAGGGTGCAAAAGAAAGGGGAAGAAAAAATAGGAAGAATGGAAGTGAAAGGAGACGTTTTATAGGTGCAAAAAGGGATCTACGTGTGGTGGATCTTTTGCTCCAACCACCTACTCTCATCCATGGGAGCAGGTATGGAAGATGACATTTTGGTCGTCTTATTTAGACTTGATCTGTGGCCCTCTGATCCATGGGCCATGATAGATCGAGGGGAAACAAAGAGGATTGTTGACTTAGGAAATCTAAGGCTAGTAAAGGAAACCTTTTGATTGGTGGAGAGGTGCTCCCATGGATTGATGGCATAGCATATTAATATATCAAAAACAAAGTTTCTAATCGTGTTTCTTGAGAAATGTTGTAAAAATAATAACTCCCAAACCGTAACTCCGATTTGTATGAAAGTTTTGGCATTGGTTCAAAAAATTTCCCTACTTCTTATATTAAAATTTTGGTTCCTGAATAATAATTTTAGGGAAATAAATTTCGGAAATTCACTTTCAAAGTGTAATTATGCACTCAAATTTGGTAAATTAAGCATATTGTGACATTTATTCAATTTTATTTCATTAATTGAGTATAATGTGACCACAAGTCATGTAATAGAGGGCGAGGGAGGTTAATAAACATAATAGAGCATCTATTGAGACAAGATGTACATTAATTGAAAGAGAGCAAAAAATCTAGGTTATAGCATCCTCCCCGCCTTAAAGGAAATTTTGTCCCCAAAATTAAATCAAGTCAACAACCAAGATATGGACTCATATTCTATATCATAATAAACTTGATATTCCATAAACATCAATATTGTTTCAAAATAGAGTTATTAGGCATCAAGGTCAAATCATAGTAAAATTGATCATACAATAGGAAAAAATCATCACAAGAATCACAAATTGAGAGAGATTATCCTAAGATTCACCAATTTGGGAGAGATCACTCTAGGTCAAACAAATAGAGCTCTTGAATTCAGGAGTAATGCATGATTTTTGATCCCAACATTTAGGGTTCTAGATTCTACACTGGCCTAGGTGGGGTTATACATCCATGATTGAGATTTCATATTTCAACAATTCGAGACAAGCATCATAATTTCAACATTAAGATTTTGTTCTCAAAATTTATGGAAGGTCCCACCCTATTCCTCATGAGAGCTCACCCTTAAGTCATTAATCGAGTGAATCATCATGATTGTCATTTAAATATTTCAAAATTTGAGGAACATGAAAGTCATATATCGAGGGTGATCTCGAGATCTAAATAGGGTGACTATAGGAGTCAAATCAGAATCAAGGTCAATAATCATGAGTCAAGGTTTCATTATTCAATATAGAAAGTCAAGTTTAGACATAAAAGTCATAGATCCAAACATTTCATAGCTAGGGTTTAGATTCCTATTTAGACCTTACGAGTGATCATTCAACCGTATACAACAAGTGAGCAACAATTGAGCAACATTTCAAGCATCATTCAATGTTTCATGGTATCCACGTCGAGTTCATTTTCATGGTATTCATGGTTGATAAATGATCTAGACTAAGGTATTTCTAGGAAGTCAACCACAAGATATAGTCAATGTCATCATATTTCAAGATCTTCATTAAATCATTATTCAAGATCGAGTATCAATATCAACTTTAGGCACATAGGTCAAGGATCCAAAATTGGGTGGAAGGGTTGCCTTCCCAAACTCCAAATAATCAACAAGATGAAAATCTAGAGGTAGTCATAATAGGGATTTGACCTAGGTTAGGGAAGTCATAAGTCAACTACCACCCTAATCTAGTGCATTAGTCTATATTAGTCCTGATCCATCAAACATATCCAAATAGGGAGAGTATCAATTATCAAATCATATTTCAAAGCTCATGAGATCAAAGATCGAGATCATGATAGGGAAACCATCTTTCAAGATTTTGTAAGATCAAGGTCAAAATCGTGTTCCATTCCTTTCATGATTAAGGTAAGGGTATATTTTTAGAAATCGAGAAGTCAAATTGGGCACTCCAAGAGTAGATCATAATAGTACAAGAGTGAGATACATGTCAATCATATCATTCAAAATATGTATTACCAAGAGGTGTAGAAATCAATAGGGATGCCTCTTGTGTCAAAGTCTTTCATCATGATTTTGAGATTCCAAGAGCTTAGTCATTACAAGGCATAATCATCTTACATATCAAAATATGGAAACATATTGCTTAACATTGTTTGAGGTTTGGTCAAAAATAGGGCAACATAAGTTTAATCAATAGGGACCTCATCAAACATGAGGTGTAAGACGAGAGTTCTACCTTATTTCACTGTATCTAGAATTTACCTCAAACATTTAAAACACTTGTATCAAGTTGAGTAAAATTGAGTCTACATGATCTTAGGTTTTGCATATGAATACATCACTTCCAAGAGTACTTTCATTCATCAAAGAGGGTTTTCAATTTAAGGTCACATCATGGCATTATTGTGTGAATCAACTTTCATGATTTCAAATGAGTTTTACTTTTTCCCATACATTAGCTACCCATAATAGCGATGTCATGTGATTAATAGTCAAGATAGAAGAATTACATTAGGAGGTAAGAAGATTAACTAATCATCTACTTGGGTGGATTAGGTTGTCCTTAAAGAAGAGATGAGATGCTAGGATACTCTCTAAACTTTAAGAAAGGATTTTGTCCTCCCTAGACTCTTAAGACGTGTTATGCCTTAAACACATATAGAGGCCTATGTGTATGACTCTGATACCATTTGTTACGGAATTGTTTGTTACCCTAGGTTCACACTCCTAATGGCTACAAAGCCAAAGGCGAGTGGAATTGGACGTCTGTCCGTAGAATGGCACAAATATTTCACATAGGCAATATATATGAAAAAAGGCAGTAACAATAGGATACAACAAGATACTAAAACTGGAGATAAGAGATATATACCCATTTCTAGATTCAAGTATACCCATTTGTATTGCATTTCAGAGCTTAGAGTCTTGAGTGCAGCGGATCTTCATTTGGCAACTACAAATTTGATAAACACAATACATTAATGCTAAAACATTAAGTACGCTATGAAAGGGCAAGGAAACATTTTAATAGTATAATAAAAAGTTGCTTGTCTAGAAACATCATATAAGAAAGAAGTAGAAAGAAGGCGAGAACACTCAACAATATTGTTTTATACAAGGCATGTTTTAAATGTATTTCCATTATACTCAACAACATAATATGTCCATTGACCCGCTTCTCATTGGAAGAGTCTGTAAGGGTGCTCAAGATTATCTAACCCTTTTATCGAAATGGTCTGACTTATCTTGACATCTCAAGTAAAATGCCCAACCTTATGCCTTTACCCTGGGAATACACACAAGTACACTAGGTTTGTATAATGGAAAAGTTCAATTATATTCTAGGTTTGCTCAACATGTTTCAAGCAAAATGACGTACTAATCATAGGGAACAAGTAGCTCAAACAAGTAATTATCTAGCCAAGAATTCATACCAGCATACATAGAAACAAACCAATAGCATAGTAGGGTTAAGAGTTTAAGCGTACCTTGTGAGTAGAGTACAAGTTAAGCATTGATTAGAAAGCACAACTAGCAACATTGACTAGATATCGGTGATAGAATCATTCAATTGATCCTGAGATTACACATAAGTATAATTGTATTAAAGATCAACAAGATTAGGTCTCATTAATCACAATCCTAGTGGTTGGATGTGTCACCTAGATCTAGGCATCAAAACCTTTACTATTGATTTCATTATCTGAACTAGACATGCAGATTCGTTATTAAGTTGCATTGTACATCATGGACTCATTTAGAACATAGGGAAACACATCACAACTAATATTATGGATCATAATAGAAAGGTTACAAGATCTTTGATTGAGTGATCATAACATACGAGCAAGATTATTCAACCTAGTCATCAATATTGTCATTTCAAATAATATGACTTATTTTCATGAAAGATAGTAGTATTTAGAGCATAAAAGAGATCCAATGAGATTTGGTGTTATAAATACCATCAATCTATTGATTTGAAGTCATAGAGTATCAAAGACCATCATTAGAGAAATATTCATGCAAGATTAGAGATCTAGTTATCAACGCATGGATAAGGTTACAACTTAGGTCAAGATTAGGGAATTAAGGCATATTAGGCTACAAGGAACTTCAACAAAGAATTAGGGGTATAAAGCATGTAATGTTACTAATTTTGGATCCACATGATCATTTTGAGTAACATTATAACAACATTATTATACAGTCCAAGGTTCATCATCGAAGTGTACATTAAGGTCTCCTTTTCATTACATAGGTCATACTCACAATTAGACACAAACAAGTGGTTATATTTGATTTGATGATTCATTAGATAGCAAAGTAAGTGATATAAATTCTTCATATACATTTGAGCATCATTAAGCCATGGTTAACCATAAGATTAAAGATCTTATCCTAAAGGTTCTATTTAAGCAACATATGAGCCATAAGATCACAATTTAGGTATTGTAGAGGTCGAGGTAGTAAAGAGTTCATCATACATTATACGTTACATATCAGAGTGAATATCATCAAGTGTGGTCATGTCACATCATGGTTTAGCAGGAAGAATGCAAAAAGTATATTAAATGGCTCATGAGTGTTTTAGGAAAAATAGGAGAACTACAAGAAAAATTAGATCATGGAATTATTTTTATTGGATAGGGCTCATTTTTCTGATCAAAATACATATATCCATGCCATTTTTGAACAAGGAAAGATTATTTTTGAATTTTATAAGTTTTACCTTGTGGGGATACATCTGAGCCATTGATCAGGCTTTTGAGGGTCAGGCTAGGATGAGGTGTCATGGGAAGGACTGCAACAGGCACAACTTCA
The DNA here is from genome assembly GCA_963693085.1 of Alisma plantago-aquatica. Lineage (NCBI taxonomy): Eukaryota > Viridiplantae > Streptophyta > Magnoliopsida > Alismatales > Alismataceae > Alisma > Alisma plantago-aquatica. The sequence goes on along the minus strand of OY856409.1, from coordinate 367,955,001 downwards.
TGCTTGGTGGGCCTCTTAATGGATTGGGCCCTTAGAGAGGGCCGACCCACGCTACACAGGTGAGAAGGCGCATGTGGGGCAGTGGAGCACGATCGCGGGCCGCTGCTCATGTTGTTCCACCTGAGGGGCTCCTAGTCTGCGGTTGGTGACCACTCTGGCCTCTCCTTATTGTTCCGAGCTGTGCATGTGGCTTCTCCATATTGGATGACCCGCCGACACAAGCTGGTTGGGGAGCTAGATGGTCGCGATGTGCACCATTAGAGGGTTGGTCACCTTTGGCCCTCCACTATGAGCTTGATGGTAGGTTTTGCAGTGTGTGATGAGCTATGGAGATGAAATCCTCAAACCAACCATGGTGGCAGCACCACCATGGATTCCGACGAGGTGAATAAAGGAGGATTTGGGGAAGGAGCTACAGTGTATGAAAATGCACAAACAAGGGTGCAAAAGAAAGGGGAAGAAGAATGTAAGTGAAAGAAGACGTTTTATAGGTGCAAAAAGGGGTCTACATGTAGTGGAGTTTTTTCTCCAACCATCTACTCTCATCCATGGGAGTATGTAGGGAAGATGACATTTTGGTTGTCGGATTTAGACTTGATCCATGACCCTCTGATCCAAGGGCCATGATAGATCGAGGGGAACAAAGAGGATCACTGACTTAGGAAGTCTAAGGCTAGTAAAGGAAATATTTTGATTGATGAAGAGGTGCTCCCACGAATTGATGGCGTGGTATATTAATATATCCAAAATAAAGTTTCTAATCATGTTTCATGAAAAATCTTATAAAAATTATAACTCACAAACCGTAACTCTGATTTGTATGAAATTTTTACCATTGGTTCTAAGATTTGTTTCTACTTCTTATTAAAATTTTGGGTCCAGAATTATAATTTTGAGGGAACTCAATTTCAGAATTCACTTTCAAAGTGTAATTATGCACTCAACTTTGGTAAATTAAGCGTATTGTGATATTTATTCAATTTTGTTTCATTAATTGAGTATAATGTGGCTACAAGTCATGTAATAGAGGGTGAGGGAGGTTAACAAACATAATAGAGCATCTATTGATTCAAGATGTACATTAATTGAAAGAGAGCAAAAAATCTGGGTTAACCCAATGGATTCATTGCCTAATATATATGTAAAGAATGCAACATACCCTATATATGGTTCAGCATGTCCATAGTCTAACCCTAAGTCTAAAATAGTGTCTCAAGACATTTATTAAACATTTAGATAGCCTAAGGGTTAAATAAATACACAGACCTTCAAAATCATCTTTCATTTTTACTTAAACAAATTATAAAACCCACACTATTAATTACATAATATACTCAAGATTTCAAAATATATATTTTTCATTTCTTTAATGACCAATAACTCATTATTAATTATTCCAAATAATTCTTTTAAGAATGTTTCCTACATTGAAATTGATGTATAATGACTCACATGCCCTAGATCACACATTTAAATATAGAGCATGACACAAGAAAAGATTAAATTAACCACGAAACAACATGATAGTACCCAACTAAAATTTCATGTGGAAAGACTAATTTAACCCTACATAGCATGGAAAATAGAACAACAATGAGGCACAATGAAGGAAAGTGATCACCTCAATTGCTCTTCTTTAGTTCACAAAGAAACGAGAAATTTATGGACATGAACCATGAATCAAATCTTTAATCTCACTGAAGAAACTCACAAAATGGACATTAGAACCTAGTTCCTTGCATCCTTTATGCCAAAACATGCCCTTAACTGGTCCCTTGTATGATCTGAGGCAATAAAAATCATATCCACCAAGTATAAGGAAATATGAGGACTCTAGATCCCCAAACATGACACAAACAAACCATACCCATAACATATACATGTTCAGAAGGCCTTCATGAAGACAAAATTACAAAAGTGGTTGAAGATACACATAGAGAATAGGGCATTGAACAAAATATAGAATTGGGTAGTGATATCTCACCAAGTATTCATTCCCTTGACGTGGGTATATATAAGCCTCATTGACCTATTCCCATGTCTCTAATGCTCCTCTAATGCCTCACAGAAGAAGCGTTTTTGTCATTGCCATGGAAGAAGCTTTGAAAAGCACCAACACTATAGTTAGGGAAGCTTAATCAAGTAAAAGTCATGGATAAAAGAATGAACGAACATCTTCTAAGGGAGTCTAGGATGTGTAGGCACGTGTAGTTGTCATATTAAGTCATGATCAACCACTGTCCAAATAGGGAGGCAACGTGAGAAGTTGGGATAAATTTTGGTGACAAGGGAGGTTATAGAGGGAACTGAGAGAAGGGCAAGGGTAGTTGATGTTTGTAGGTGTTTTGAGAATGAACTACAATATTTAGGATATGGGTTCCAGGGATCTATAATATAGGGTAAAGAAGGTTATATTGAGGTTTATTTTCTACGGGATATATTTTGTTAAGGACTTAGGGATTGATGAATGCAGAAATTTGTTTGAACGTTGTTGAGAGAAAAAATAGGATTAAGAGGAGATACAAGTGATGACATTAGAACACAAAGCACCCACCACCAAATGTCAATGAAAATTGGAATTTCGACTTAAGCTAGAAGATTAGTTGGTTGTCATTGGATGAAATAGGTGTAGCGATAAAATTTTGACTAATAAAGCACAACCATTAAATAAACAGACCAAAGGCAAAGAACAAAATAAAAAAATGAGTCACAAGAAACATAGGATATATTTAAACATTGACTGGTACAATCCTAGTTTAGTAAATATTGGATCAATATTAATATATCTCCTTATTTCATTTATTTGTACTAGTAAATGAAGTCATATTCTAATTAAACTTGACACGATGAATATCTCCAATATGCCGATTCAAAATTTGCCATTACTTTGAAATTTTGAGGTTATCCATTAGGTTATTGATTTTTTAAGGTTTTTTTATATTATTACCATAACTATTATCCTTATTCATATCGTTCTCTTATATTTTTGGATTTGATTTGTTTTGGGATATCATGACTTACTTTCATTAATACTTGTTTCCCACTATCTCCATTATTTATCCAAGTTTCCTCTTCAAGTCATGTAATATTGTTATAAAACAATTCAAGTATGATCTAGCATTCCCCTTATAGGCATTATTCCGTATTATACATAGTAAGGTATTTTTCATAATTCCTACTAATTTTGGATATGCTTGACCTTGTACTGGGAACTATCAAAATCATTATTTGAATAAGGTGATAGTTTTAGCACAATAATGGTTTATTTACATGTGTAAACCATTAAATGAGAGTTGTAATTCTACAACATGTCATATATCATACAGTCTCCAAAACAAATATGAACCTCGGTGTATGAAATGTGTTACATTATGTGAGTCAGGGTTCATTATGTAAAAGTACCATTGTCATTATTTAAACATCTAAACACTATCTAACTTAATCGAAATTATAAATCCTATAAATCCAAGAGGGTAATTAAGGAAGCATACAACATAAATATCATTATATGAATATCAATATATTCATTAAGTAACATGGAGATACTAAGTCCATCACATCACATGGTGATGAATCATATAACCTAGTTTCATCATATGTGCATTTCAGGGTTAGGATTTGCCTCTAGTTTCCAATTATAGGTTTAGTGGGGTATACCATACACCGTGTTTGACTTTTTTAGTAAACTAAACATATTGGAATCATTAGGGTTTCTATCATTTGTATGTAAGGTTTTGGTATGCTGCAACTACATTGGTGTCTCTACATGTTAAAAGGGTCCTATACATCTCGACGCCAACATCTCACTCATGTATTTTGATCTATGAAAGAACTTGGGGTTCACATAGCTTCTATCTATAGGTATATTTATCTAGATTGTTGATTACACCATTAATAATGCAATGGGAATTGGTGAGGACATTCCAAAACAAGTTGATAAATTCTTCTTTGCATTTACTTTTGTAGTCATGGACATACATGAGGGAATATATTATCCTGCCATTTTTGGCAGGCCATTCTTTGAAATCACATACACCTTCCCTCATGTAGAGGATGATATTTAGAAACTTTATATGAGGAAACGACTCCATTTACTTCAAGGTCTTTGATAGCAGGAATGATCCTTCAATGAATGTGGAATTTTGTTTTCTTTATTGTGTAGATACATTTACCAATATACATTAACATGGACATTAATAAATACTAAGGATCTACTAGAGACAATTTTAATGACCCCTTACAAACTAAGATTAGGATGAGAAGGTGGACTGGGTTCTTTTTTATTTGAGTCTATAGATGTAAATACCAAACCAATGTTTGTAAAAAATTATATTATATGTATTTCTTAATAGGGGATCCAGATGCAATAGTACCTTCACCCATATTACATATTTCCATTGATTGTGCATCCACCATGGATCCTACACACTTCTCTTCCAATAAGAAAAATCTACCCCAAGCAAAATACTCTATGAACTATTTCCAAAGTGGATATTTTCCTTTAATACCCGTGGATATCCACATACAATCTTATGATAAGAACTATTATTGAACAAGTATGAAGTTGGAGATGGTGATTGTTGCATGTGAGTATGTTGTGAATACATTATCATGTTAGGACTGTAAGACATAAGAAGGTTTTCATTTTTCTTTTGATGTTGTCATTCTTCCCTATGTAGATTAGGGTGTTAATGGCTTGAGGAAGAATATGATGAGATTTTCATCTTGAATTGTGTATGGTTTGAGAAATTCTGTTGTGTGTATATGCTCTAGTGAAATATCTATCACATACAAAATTTTTTGTTGGCCTACACACATACTGACACACAAATACACAAACACTACACACACACACACACACACACACACACACACACACACACATATATATATATATATATATATATATATATATATATATATATATATATATATATATATATATATATATATATATATATATATATATATATATATATATATATATATATATATATATATATATATATATATATGAAAGGAGAAACATAAGGATAAAAGTATATGATGGTTTGATTGAAATACATTCCCACCATGTTAGGAATGAAAATTATGTTGAGAGATTCTGGATAGAAGAATTGCATAACCCATTCGACTAACGAAGTTCATATGATAATCATGGAAAGACATCGTGCGACCAAAACAAGTGAACAGTTTATGCTTATAGATAAATCATCTAGGAAAATAGTGGATCAAAGAAATATAGAGCCACTTTCCCACATGTATGTTTCAACCAGGAAAGATTTGTGTTCACCTAGAAAATCATTGTGATATTTGATGTGTCATTAGAATAGATTCATTCGTGAATATGTGAAAATAGAACACCCTTTTATAAAAAAAGTATCAACTCTCATAGAGAAGGAAGGAACTTTTAAGACTGTGACATAATCAGAACTTCCATAGAATAGATATCATTCAAAAAATCTGAAGACACATAGATTTTCTTGGATTTAGTGTTTTGGAGGATTGCTTTTTCCATCCAAAAGGGATTGGGAGTGCAACTTGTTGCATGTCTTCCTTAAATTTTATTATAATTGTTTTTCATATTAAAAAGGATTGGTAGTCGAATTTGATATGGTCTAGAAGACACATATAACATGCATATTTGTACATAAACATTTTAAAGAGCACTTCAGTAAGACAAATTAAATTAAACCATGTCGTAATGATGTATATCACCAATATGTGATCATTCAATCTCACAAAGCAAGGTTATATGGTCATATACATATCACAAAGAATATTGCATTTTTACACAAACAAAATAACAAGGATCGATTAATCTTAGGTGCCTCTTAACTAATAAGGGATAGTTCTCTATCTGGCTCTAGAAGAGTCAAAGGGGGAGAGGATATGGGGGTTATAGATATGTTTTGGAGAGTTTGGGGGTTTAAAGTCGTGAAAGAGAGTTTTTATCTATAACAACTTTCTCAAGTTGATTTTAAGATGAACAGTAATAGCTCCCTAGGACCCACAAATTGCTCGTTCAATATGGGTGATTCTATGTTAAAATTCATGATCCCTCAATGTGAGCCGCTCTTGATGGACCATACTAATTGACAATAGGAGGTCACTATTAGTCCTTCTCTTGTTCGTCTAGTTTTTTCTAAATCTGGAAGGTTACACATCAATTTTTTAAAATTTTATCTACTATAAGAATGTATTTTGATTTATTAAATTTGAGTTGGAATAGGAAATGGGTGAAAGATTGAACTTGAGGGACAACTACTCCCTTTTTGTAATTTCTAGAGAAAATAGGCTACTAAATCCAAGTGAAATTAATTTTCTAACTGGGGTATGTAATTGAACATTTGCTTTCCATTTAGTATAATGACTAGAAATTTTAAATATAAAACACAATGAAACTAAATATTTCTAACTTAGTATTAAATTAACACTTCATTCATAAAGAACTCAATTAATACGAATTGGCTCATATAAAGCTCAATTAATGCCCAAATTGTAATAAAAATGCAAAATATTGATTTCATTTATCTTTGAACCGTCCATTGTGGAAAATGGATTAATGAATGGAATGACTGGGTGAAACATTCTAGAAAAATGTGGAAATGTGATAATATTCCATCATTAGATATGATGATGAATTCATCATGATCATTGATTTAATGAGAAACAAGGGATGTTGATAATATTATAAGAAAAGTTAGTTTATGTTATGGCTCTAGTATTTTAATATGTACTTTCATAATAGTAGCATGCTATCTAAAAGGTTAACACCCTCACAAAATAAGGTGGTAAAATTGGGTGAGAAGACTTTCACATGACATAGTAATCTAGGAGCATGGATAGCTAAGTTCATCAATTTTTCTTTCTTAACAAACCAATTTTTAGTTTGGTACTTATTATTTATTAAATCCACATTTTACAATCCAATAACACAATTGAATGCATGATTAGTTGGTCTTATGGGTGCACTCTAAATGGTGCCTACATGATGTTAGGTTGTTATATATGATGGTTGGGATTTGGTGACTCATTGGAAAAGTAGGCAGTGTGTGACAAGTAGATGTCATACAAAATTATATTAGTCAAACATCATAGTCCTTGTAGATAATCCACTTGAGCCTTCAGTGTTTTGTTTGTGACAAAAATTCCTATGATGAATTTACATGAAGGTCACTATAAAACTCAAAGAAAGATAAATATATAAGTTCCACAATGAACATCATCACAAAACATAGAAAATTGATGAATAAGCATTTAAGTCAGTGGAAAAACACAAAAACAAACAAATTTGACTCCCCCAAGAGCAGATGAAAACATTGAAAGTGTGGCCAAAAGATGAATTCTAAAATGTAATTATGAGTGAGGAAGGTGTTAGGCACTCCCAAATTGATTTTGATAATGATATTCTTATTTGTAAATCTTGAGTTCTTTAGATGTGGTGTGTTTGGTTTGTTTAAGGTGTACCACAATCGCAAACAATGGGAAAATATGATTTTATTTTGCAAATATTTAAGGACTAGAGATGATTGTGACTTTCCCATCTTCATCCATAGAGATTATAATTTTTATTTAGGAGATTCCAATTTATTCAGGATCTCCCACAATGGAGATCCATTCTAGGAAATTGGGATAACATGTGTAGTAAATAGAGAGAGAGAATAAGGGAGATAAAATTTGAGTAATAGTTATGCTTATTTGATCAATTATGGTAACATGTATGAACAACTAGACCGTGAGGTAGTAAATATAGTTATTAGTTATGATTTTAGAGAGATAAACATCTTGGTAGTTGTGGTTTAATTAATGAAAACATTTCAAATTGGCAGCTAATGCAGCTGAATAAGAAATTAAAACAGATGAATAAATAGAGAAAGAGTTTTAGATGGTAGTTTAAGAATACATATTTAGATTATACATAAAATAAGTGGACTTGTTGCCTCCTTGCTATCTTTGTAGGCTTTTAGCATAGAGAACCGGTTGTGCTAGAAGAATGATTCTATAGTCACATGTGAAAGGGAATTGTAATTAGGGGGATAGTTTGCTCTTTAAATTGAGGATAGTAAAAAAGGGTCATGATTAATGGTGGATATGGGGGTATTTATAGTCTACAACCATGGTTTGGGGTTGTAGGGTTTCATAGAGCATGTTGTTGAATGCAAACAGTTAAATGCAACATTCTATGGGTTCAACCATTGGTAGAACACAATATTCCATTAAGTGGCTGATGTGCACAAATCATATCATCTTTTGGATCATGTTTGGTTGCATTTCCATGTTGTTTGGACTCAATTATTACTCTCATTCATGCTAGATTCTATATTTTTAGCTATTCTTACTTGTCTCATAGTTTGGATTGTAGGTACTACATTTTGCAATGAAATGATGAGGAATATATCATATTATCACTTATTGGATAACTCCTCAAGTATCTACATATTTTGGGGTTCGAAACTGTGCAAATACCACTTTTTATGGCATGTAAAACTGACCTACACGTCGTAAATTATGAGCAGAATACACAGAAGCCCAGAACAACCATTGAAACGACGTGTCTTAATTAAGACACCCCATGTCTTAAAAAGACACGACGTGTCTCAGTCCAGAAATTGAATATAGAACTCCAGATTTGCAACAAAACGCCGTGCCTTATTAAAGACACATCATGTCTTATTAAAGACACATCGTGTAACCTCCTAGAAATCGATTCAAACTTCAATTATTGCATAAGACACACCGTGTATTATAAATGACACATCGTGTGACCTACAAATTTCACTCAAACATGAATTTAACTATCTCACACTTATATATATGACCCCAACCCGTCTTGGGACAGTTATGACAGCTTAGGACAGACCTTTTGGAGGGCAACTCGACTGGAGGGAGTCCAGGAGAAGTTGGAGGATACCAAGGGAGATAGGAGGTGGTTACTCGAGAGAGAACCCTCTTCTTCTTCCTTCTTCTTCACTATTTACAATAAGGATCTTCTTCTTCCTCTTCTATCCACTTGGGAGTGAAGAAATCTGGAGAAAGTGTAGCAAGCAAGGATAGAGCTTGACTTCTAGCTATAGTTCTTCTTCGTTCTACTGCTTCTCACAGACATACTAGTTCTTTCTACTCTTTTACTATGTCTTTTAATGTTTTCTACTACTTGTACCTTCTTTCTCTATCCATAGATGAGTAGAATTTTAATCTTGGACATGGGAGAGTAACTCCCATGTCACAGCTTGTATGAACATATAAATTTCGTACTAAATGTTAGTTGTTTGCATGTTCTAAGAGGTGTTTTAGATCTAAAATGCTTGTTTGTGTGGTTGGCCATCATACTTGCATGTTTTATGCTTTCTTTCATAATATGAGAAGATGTGTTTGAGAGTATGGAGTTACTCTTTAGGCAACTTTTCCTTGACCGCAAGAGTGGCTGAGATTAAGTTGAGGAGCAAGGTTTGTGATTCAAAATGAAATACATACACGAGAGTGATGTATGGAGTTAGAATCATCATCACTTCATCGGGAGGTGAGTGATTACTACAAACCTCCTTTGCAAGTTAATTAACATGTTTAAATTTGTATTTTAATATAAGCTATGATGTGATAGTGAAATCCCAAGTCTAGGATCATCCTAAATCTGAATCTTAACCTTTCTTAAGTGATAACTTATTGATTTGTTTTAAATCTATAATTTAGTTTTTCTAATCCAATCATCTTGTGTACAAAGATCTAGATTATTGAAAATCATAACTCTTATACCTAGCTAACCAACGCTCCTTGTTTTTAACCTCGACTACAACTGCTCTCGTATACTTGCGGGAAATAGCTAGTTGAGTAAAAGATCATTATATGATAGAAACTTGTTGGTGTAATAAACCTAACAAGTTTTTTGCGTCATTGCTGGGGAGCATCGGTATTCCTATTAGAGTAAGAGTTGTTGATAAGTAAATGAGACTAGATCACAACCTTCATATCCTCCATCATATACATAAATCATAATTCATCATGATCATCATAATTTGTTGTATCTTTGATGTTTGTTTTTGTATCTCACTCACCTTGTTTATTTGTAGGAGCATATGTGGTGTTCATAAAAGGATCCTTGAATTGTGCATATCTCTACATTCAGAAAATGAACACATCGTTTGCAGCCCTCATGGAGCAAGGAGTGAAACCCAACCATGTATGGAGGAATCACAAACCACACAACCATCATCTATGTCACCATCATCCAAACGACATGCACCCTTGCCACCTTCATCCACATCACCTTCATATGCACCACCCTCATCCACACATCCTTCATTCATACCACATACACCACCACCATCTACACCACATCCACCTAATCCTCTTGATCCACATGAAGAACTAGTCAAGGAGGATGACCTTCCTCTTAAGGACTTCTTTGGTACAAATACAATTCATGTGAGTGGGCCTATTAATATTTCATAATTTGAGGCAGAGGAGTTTTCTATCAGCCCAGCCATCATACCATTGCTACAGCTGAATGCATTTGAAGGGACACCAATGGAGGATCCAAACCTCCACATTGCTGAATTTTTGTAGTTTTTAAGCACCATAAAGATATATGGCATTCCTATTGATGGGATACACCTAATCCTTTTTCCATTTTCTCTTAGAGATAGAGCCAAGGCATGGCTCTATACTTTTCCAAAGAAGTCAATCGACATTTGGGAGGAGCTTCTAAAGGTCTTTTTGGCAAGATATTTTCCACCTAGCAAAACTTTACAACTGAGGAGTCAACTCATCAATTATTCTCAAAGGGATGGAGAGACCTTGTATGCTACATGGGAGAGGTTCAAATATCTGCAACATCTTTGTCCACATCACAGTCTAAGAAATTGGCTTCCATTGCAATCTTTCCATAATGGTTTGTGCTACAATACAAGGATGTATATTGATGTAGCTGCAAATGGAGATCTAATGAACAAAACTTATGGATAAGCCTATGCTATTATTGAAGATATGGCAGAAAATCATTACCAATGGAGTCTGGCTACAAGCTACCACCCATCCTTTTCACATATTAGTTCTGAAATGCAACACAGTTGGTGCTATAGACTTGATTGCAGCAAGGCTGGACACTTTGTCACAAAGGTTTGAGAATCTAAGCACACAACTAATTCAAACAGCCAACAATATTTGTGATGCATGTGGGTTACTTGGACACTCATCTTCTACATGTTATGCTTCTTCAATTTATTCTCCAATGGGCTACACTCCACCGTACTTCTACAACAATGTCAACCTGAATTTCATTCAGCTACAACAACCACAAGTATCTTCCAACTTAGAGTCTATGATTGCAACATTTATTTTAACTCAAATGTAGAAAAATGAGGAGTTCCATCAATAAAGACAATCTATGATGAATTCTATTGACCAACTCTCTTCTAAGGTGGAGGCTATAGCCACTCTTGCCTAGTCCACCGGAGATGGATCCTACATATTTCAGGCCTGTGACATTGAAGAATGGTGTTGTAATAGAAGTATATCCTTCAAGGTATGATGATGTTGATACCTATGAGGGTTATGAAGCTGCAAATCAAGGGGAGAAATCTACAACACATGATCTACTTTTAGATTCTTTAAGCAAGCTACATGTCCTTCCTCCTCACACTCTAGATGACACATTACTTTATAATGAGAACACTCTTCCCAACTCATATTTTGATGATGCTTCAAAGGAGAATGAAAATACAAATAGTATTGGCTTACAAAAGACTATTCTTGCTACAACTCATAGGTTCTTTCGCTTGCCCCAAATCAAGGACATATTTGCAAGGAGGCATCAATCTTTAGCACAACAATTTCTAGCCTCAAATCAAAGCAATGGACCTCCATCTTCATTATTCACCATGACAGGTATCCGGTTGCAATCCTCTTGAGTTTTTTATATGCAATGAGAACACTGCAAATTTCAAGCTTAGGGGGAGAGAAACTGGCTGGTAGTGTAGTTTTATTTCCCTTTTATCATCTTTTTCTTAGTTGTTGTTTTCAGTTCTGCTCTTCTGGTGGAAAATCTAGTATGATATGAGGTTTATCTTTTATATGTGGATAGAAATTGTATGCTTAACTGATTGTCCTCTTTTGATGAGAAATATCATTTGGAGAAATTGTAAAAGGCATTGGCCATCAACATGTGCTTAACTCTGGTTTATGCTTCTAGCCTAAACATTCATCTTTCACATCCTTGATTGCTTAAAACATGTACTGGTTTCAATTTTTGTGAGTAAATCAACTTTACAACATCATTTAGAATATGGGATGTCCTTACCAAGCTCTTAGTGTATTTTTAGCCACTCTTTCAGTGGAAAAAAATTCAAAACAAATGAATGAAATCTAGATAATGTTGCAATATAGTTGACTCTCCTATGTTGTGGAAATTTTTTTGGCTTATTTCACCCTCATACTCCATAAAAGATGGCTAAATCGCCCACATATCATGCTAGCCTAGTGTAAGTCTGATCTGGCCATGATGATTAGGTGGTATGTTATAAAAGAGGGTAAAATACCCCAACCGACACTCCATGTGTGCATAAGCCTACATTAGCAACTGAGTGCCAGAACACATAATCCATTGTCACATCATTTTTGGAAAGAAGGAGAGTACAACTAAAATTGTTAATTTTGACTAAGATTTCATCATTTGTATCCTTAATAGCTGAGAGTTTGAGTTGCATATCCACTAATATTTTGGTTTGGTCATCCAAATTCTACTTAGTGTTGTTTAATTGATTAATTCATTTAATTGTGACCACCCCTACTGAACTAAAAATCTCTTTCTTGGGTGTTTAAGTTGAATTGATGGCTATGAGTATAAACATGTTGATCATGGTTGGCTTGGTCTTATACACTTCTTTCTTTTCATTTGATCTATCCATGAACTTGACAATTCTTCATTTGTGTTTCTATGCTCTTTTTGCTTGAGGACAAGCAATGGTTTAAACATAGGGGGATTTGATGTGCACAAATCATATCAACTTTTGGATCATGTTTGGTTGCATATCCATGTTGTTTTGACTCAATTATCTCTCTCATTCATGCTGGATTCTATATTTTTAGCTATTCTTACTTGTCTCATGGTTTGGATTGTAGGTACTACATTTTATAATGAAATTATGAGGAATATATCATATTATCACTTAAGGATCACTCCTCAAGTATCTACATATTTTGGGGTTTGAAACTGTGCAAATACCACTTTTATGGCATGTAAAACTGACCTACACGTCATAAATTATGAGCAGAATACAAAAAAGCCCAGAACAACCATTGAAACATCGTGTATTAATTAAGACACCCCATGTCTTAAAAAGACACGACGTGTCTTATTAAAGACACCCCGTGTCTCAGTCCAGAAATTGAATATAGAACTCCAAATTTGCAGCAAAACGTCGTGTCTTATTAAAAACACACCGTGTAACCTCCTAGAACTCGATTCAAACTTCAATTATTGCATAAGACACATCGTGTCTTATAAATGACACATCGTGTGACCTACAAATTTCACTCAAACATGAATTTAACTATCTCACAGTTATATATATGACCCCAAGCCATCTTGGGACAGTTATGATAGCTTAGGACGGACCTTTTGGAGGGCAACTCGAATGGAGGGAGTCCAGGAGAAGTTGGATGATACCAAGGGAGATAGGAGGTGGTTACTCGAGAGAGAACCCTCTTCTTCTTCCTTCTTCTTCACTATTTTCAGTAAGGATCTTCTTTTTCCTCTTCTATCCACTTGGGAGTGAAGAAATCTGGAGAAAGTGCAGCAAGCAAGGACAGAGCTTGACTTCTAGGTAGAGTTCTTCTTCATTCTACTACTTCTCACAGACATACTGGTTCTTTCTACTCTTTTACTATGTCTTTTAATGTTTTCTACTACTTGTACCTTCTTTCCCTATCCATGGATGAGTAGAATTTGAATCTTGGACATGGGAGAGTAACTCCCATGTCATAGCTTGTATGAACATATAAATTTCATACTAAATGTTAGTTGTTTGCATGTTCCAAGAGGTGTTTTAGATCTAAAATGCTTGTTTGTGTGGTTGTTCATCATACTTGCATGTTTTATGCTTTCTTTCATAATCTGAGAAGATGTGTTTGAGAGTATGGAGTTACTCTTTAGGTAACTTATCCTTGACCACAAGAGTGGCTGGGATTAAGTTGAGGAGCAAGGTTTGTGATTCAAAATGAAATACATACACGAGAGTGATGTATGGAGTTAGAATCATCATCACTTCATCGGGAGGTGAGTGATGACTACAAACCTCCTTTGCAAGTTAATTAACATGTTTAAATTCATATTTTAATATAAGCTATGATGTGATAGTGAAATCCCAAGTCTAGGATCCTCCTAACTCTGAATCTTAACCTTTCTTAAGTGATAACTTATTGATTTGTTTTAAATCTATAATTTAGTTGTTCTAATCCAATTTTCTTGTGTACAATGATATAGATTATTGAAAATCATAACTCTTATGCCTAGCTAACCAACGCTCCTTGTGTTCAACCTCGACTACAACTACTCTCGTATACTTGCGGGAAATAGCTAGTTGAGTAAAAGATCATTATATGATAGAAACTTGTTGGTGTAATAAACCTAGCCAGTTTTTGGCGTCATTGCTGGGGAGCATTGGTATTCCTATTAGAGTAAGAGTTGTTGATAAGTAAATGAGACTAGATCACAACCTTCATATCCACCATCATATACATAAATCATAATTCATCATGATCATCATAATTTATTGTATCTTCCATGTTTGTTTTTGTATCTCACTCACCTTATTTATTTGTAGGAGCATATGGGGTGTTCATAAAAGGATCCTTGAACTGTGCATATCTCTACATTCAGAAAATGAACACATCGTTTGCAGCCCTCATGGAGCAAGAAGGAGTGAAACCCAACCATGTATGGAGGAATCACAACCCACACAACCATCATCTATGTCACCATCATCTAAACGACATTCACCCTTTCCACCTTCATCCACATCACCTTCGTATGCACCACCCTCATCCACACATCCTTCATCCATACCACATACACCACCACCATCTACACCACATCCACCTAATCCTCTAGATCTACATGAAGAACTAGTCAAGGAGGATGACCTTCCTCTTAAGGACTACTTTGGTAAAAATACAATGCATGTGAGTGGGCCTATTAATATTTCATAATTTGAGGCAGAGGAGTTTTCTATCAGCCCAACCATCATACCATTGCTACAGTTGAATGCATTTGGAGGGACATCAATGGAGGATCCAAACCTCCACATTGCTGATTTTTTGTAGTTGCTAAGCACCAGAAAGATATATGGTGTTCCTACTGATGGGATATGCCTAATCCTTATTCCATTCTCTCTTAGAGATAGAGCCAAGGCATGGCTCTATACTTTTCTAAAGGTCTTTTTGGCAAGATATTTTCCACCTAGCAAAACTTTACAGCTGAGGAGTCAACTCATCAATTATTCTCAAAGGGATGGAGAGACCTTGTATGATACATGGGAGAGGTTCAAAGATCTGCAACGTCTTTGTCCACATCACGGTCTAAGAAATTGGCTTCCATTGCAATCTTTCTATAATGGTTTGTGCTACAATATAAGGATGTATATTGATGTAGCTACAAATGGAGCTCTAATGAACAAAACTTATGGAGAAGCCTATGCTATTATTGAAGATATGGAACCAAATCATTATCAATGGAGTCTGGCTACAAGCTACCACCCATCCTTTGCACATATTACTTCCGAAATGCAAGTGGAAGATCACACAGTTGGTTCTATCGAATGGATTGCAGCAAGGCTAGACACTTTGTCACAAAGGTTTGAGAATCTAAGCACACAACTAATTCAAACAGCCAACAATATTTTTGATGCATGTGGGTTGCTTGGACACTCATCTTCTACATGTTATGCTTCTTCAATTTATTCTCCAATGGGCTACACTCCACCAGACTTCTACAACAATGTCAACCTGAATTTCATTCAGCTACAACAACCACAAGTATCTTCCAACTTAGAGTCTATGATTGCAACATTTATTTTAACTCAAATGCAGAAAAATGAGGAGTTCCATCAACAAAGACAATCTATGATGGATTCTATTGACCAACTCTCTTCTAAGGTGGAGGCTATAGCCACTCATGCATACATATTGGAGAAACAAATTGCCCAGCAAGCTATATTTAGCAAAGAAGCATTTCTACCTTTCTTGCCTAGTCCACCGGAGATGGATCCTACATATTTTAGGCCTGTGACATTGAAGAATGGTGTTGTCATATAAGTATATCCTTCAAGGTATAATGATGTTGATACCTATGAGAATTATGAAGCTACAAATCAAGGGGAGAAAGCTACAACACATGATCTACTTTTAGATTCTTTAAGCAAGCCACATGTCCTTCCTCCTCACACTCTAGATGACACATTACTTTATAATGAGCACTCTTCCCAACTCATATTTTGATGATGCTTCAAAGGAGAATGAAAATACAAATAGTATTGGCGTACAAAAGACTATTCTTGTTGCAACTCATAGGTGCTTTCGCTTGCCCCAAATCAAGGACATATTTGCAAGGAGGCATCAATCTTTAGCACAACAATTTCCAGCCTCAAATCAAAGCAATGGACCTCCATCTTCATTATTCACCATGACAGGTATCCAGTTGCAATCCTCTTGAGTTTGTTATATGCAATGAGAACACTGCAAATTTCAAGCTTAGGGGGAGAGAAACTGGCTGGTAGTGTAGTTTTATTTCCCTTTTATCATCTTTTTCTTAGTTGTTGTTTTCAGTTCTGCTCTTCTGGTGGAAAATCTAGTATGATATGAGGTTTATCTTTTATATGTGGATAGAAATTGTATGCTTAACTGATTGTCCTCTTTTGATGAGAAATATCATTTGGAGAAATTGTAAAAGGCATTGGCCATCAACATGTGTTTAACTCTGGTTTATGCTTCTAGCCTAAACATTCATCTTTCACATCCTTGATTGCTTAAAACATGTAATAGTTTCAATTTTTGTGAGTAAATCAACTTTACAACATCATTTAGAATATGAGATGCCCTTGCCAAGCTCTTAGTGTATTTTTAGCCACTCTTTCAGTGGAAAAAAAATTCAAAACAAATGAATGAAATCTAGATAATGTTGCAATATGGTTGACTCTCCTATGTTGTGGAATTTTTTTAAAATTTCTTTTGGTTTATTTCACCCTCATACTCCATAAAAGATGGCTAAATCACCCACATATCATTCTAGCCTAGTGTAAGTCTGATCTGGCCATGATGATTAGGTGGTATGTCTTAAAAGAGGGTAAAATACCCCAACCGACACTCCATGTGTGCATAAGCCTACATTAGCAGCCGAGTGCCAGAACACATAATCCATTGTCACGTCATTTTTGGAAAGAAGGAGAGTACAACTAAAATTATTAATTTTAACTAAGATTTCATCATTTGTATCCTTAATAGCTGAGAGTTTGAGTCGCACATCCACTAATTGTTTGGTTTGGTCATCTAAATTCTACTTAGTGTTGTTTAATTGATTAATTCATTTAATTGTGACCACCCCTACTGAACTAAAAATCACTTTCTTGGGTGTTTAAGTTGAATTGATGGCTATGAGTATAAACATGTTGATCATGGTTGGCTTGGTCTTATACACATCTTTTTTTTTCATTTGATCTATGCATGAACTTGACAATTCTTCATTTGTGTTTCTATGCTCTTTTTGCTTGAGGACAAGCAATGGTTTAAGCATAGGGGGATTTGATGTGCACAAATCATATCAACTTTTGGATCATGTTTGGTTGCATATCCATGTTGTTTTGACTCAATTATCTCTCTCATTCATGCTAGATTCTATATTTTTAGCTATTCTTACTTGTCTCATGGTTTGGATTGTAGGTACTACATTTTGTAATGAAATTATGAGAAATATATCATATTATCACTTATTAGATCACTCCTCAAGTATCTACATGTTTTGGGGTTCGAAACTACACAAATACCACTTTTTATAGCATGTAAAACTGACCTACACGCCGTAAGTTATGAGGAGAATACCCAGAAGCCCAGAACAACCATTGACACACCGTGTCTTAATTTAGACACCCCGTGTCTTAGGAAGACACGACGTGTCTTATTAAAGACACCCCGTGAATGCAGAACTCTTGATTTGTAGAAAAACGTCATGTTTTATTAAAGACACATTGTGTCTTATTAAAGGCACACAGTGTAACCTCCCAGAACTCAATTCAAACTTTAGTTATTGCACAAGACACGCCATGTCTTATAAAAGACACGTCGTGTGACCTACAGATTTCACTCAAACACGAATTTAATTATTTCACACTTATATATACGATCCCAAGCCGTCTTGGGACAGTTATGATGGCTTAGGACAGACCTTTTGGAGGGAAACTCGATTGGAGGGAGTCCAGGAGAAATTGGAGGAGACCAAGGGAGATAGAAGGTGGTTACTAGAGAGAGAACCCTCATCTTCTTCACTATTTGCAGCAAGGATCATCTTCTTCCTCTTCTATCCGCTTGGGAGTGAAAAAATATAGAGAAAATGTAGCCAGTAAGGACGAAGCTTGACTTCTAGCCGAAGTTCTTCTTTGTTCTACTACCTCTCACTGACATACTAGTTCTTTCTACTCTTTTACTATGTCCTTTGATGTTTTCTACTGCTTGTACCTTCTTTCTCTATCCATGTATGAGTAGAATCTGAATCTTGGACATGGGAGAGTAACTCCCATGTCATAGCTTGTATGAACATATGAATTTCATACTAAATATTAGTTGTTTGCATGTTCCAAAAGTTGTTTCAGATCTGAAATGCTTGTTTGTGTGGTTGACCATCATATCTGCATGTTTTATGCTTTCTTTCATAATCTGAGAAGATGTGTTTGAGAGTATGTAGTTACTCTTTTGGAAACTTGTCCTTGACCGCGAGAGTGACTGGGATTAAGTTGAGGAGCAAGGTTTGTGATTTGAAATGAAATGCATACATGAGAGTGATTTATGGAGTTAGAATCATCATCACTTCACCGGGAGGTGAGTGATGACTGCAAACCTCCTTTGCAAGTTAATTAACATGTTTAAATTCATATTTTAATATAAACTATGATGTGATAGTGAAATCCCAAGTCTAGGATCCTCCTAAATCTGAATCTTAACCTTTCTTAAGTGATAACTTACTACTTTGTTTTAAATTTGTAATGAAGTTGTTCTAATCTAATCATCTTGTGTATAACGATCTAGATTATTGAAAATCATAACTCTTGCGCCTAGCTAACCAACACTCCTTGTGTTCGACCTTGACTACAACTACTCTCATATACTTACGGGCATTAGCTAGTTGAGTAAAAGATCATTATATGATTGAAACTCGTTAGTGTAACAAACTAATAGTGGCACCAGGTGAAACATATGATTCTATCAGGTGTCCCCATGTATGTGTGTGTGTGTATATATATATATATTATTGAATTTCTGGATTTTCTAGGAATCTTAATATTTCTTGAATAAGAAAGGATTTGGATCAAGGGATTGAGATAAAACTCAACTAAAAAGGAAGAAACATAAGAGATTAAACTCAGGGGTTAAGTCTTCCTGTTTATCAAAACATATGGATTTCTCATGAAGATAATGTTGATTAAATATCCCATGGAATCTAAAAAATGAGTATTATATTTAGGAAAACCCAACTTGGAAATTTATTAAAAAAGACATGTAAAAATATCAAGTAAAGGGAAAATTGCATTCAAGTCTGGATAAAGATACATTTTGTATGTGAACTCCTAAACTCCAAAAATAGGTGAAATGAAAGGATTAAATAGGTAGAAAATGTGGAAGATTTGGAATAAATGGGACAAAATCCTTGTTTATCTAGATAGCAGATTTAATATCAGTTTGAAAGAAGGAACAAAAATGGGATGTCAATAGTTTTCCCCTCTCAAGACAAGGTTCAGGCTTTGAGTGAGAATTGGAGGCTTGAGCCATGGTTGGCCCTTTTTGTCTTAAAGGCCAACAAAAAGACTTGTAAACGGTTTTTTGATCAACCCAATGAGGATGAGTAGCATAAG
The DNA here is from genome assembly GCA_963693085.1 of Alisma plantago-aquatica. Taxonomy (NCBI): domain Eukaryota; kingdom Viridiplantae; phylum Streptophyta; class Magnoliopsida; order Alismatales; family Alismataceae; genus Alisma; species Alisma plantago-aquatica. Next base: position 367,934,887 of record OY856409.1, on the reverse strand, counting down.
TGACCTCTTTCATATCTTAGTGGGATCACCATTCATAGATAGAGTAAAGTTAGGTACATGTGATCATCCAAGTTTAAGGTAGCATAAACTAGAACCTATGGTAGTAGTTGTTTGATCATCTTTCCCTTTGAGTTTTGGCAAGCTATTAAAAGGTTTCAGGTTTGTTTTTACCATTTAAATATTTTTCTCCATTGTGGTAGTTCTTTTTTAAATAATTCTTGATTCTCCAATTGATTCATGCCCTAGTTAGAGGAAATGTGGAAGTGAAAGTGATACTAGAAAATGTTGTCATGAAAAGTATAAGCAATTTCTTTTCCTTGTAGGGATGTATTCATGGGACAACCAAATATACAAGGATAAGTTTAGATTGCATGTGCTCATCTAGGGTTAAGGTAGCCTAAACTAAGACCAATGACTATAGACGGTTGACCATCTATCCCCTAGAGTGTTGTCAAGTAATTTGAAGGGGTTCAATGTTTCTTTTGTACCTTAAAAACATATTCTCATTGTGCTCTAGTTCTTTATGAGATTATGTCTGGTTCTCTCATTTATTTGTATACTATTTATGTTAATCTTAAGGTAGAAGTAGGTTCGAAATTTTAAGCCTTATCAAGAGATATTTGATTGAATCAAGAATTTGTAATAATGAAATATCTTTATAGTGTTGATTTTGAAAAAATTATTGTCTTTATCGATGATTTAGATGTCTATATGAGTTAGATCAATTGTGAGAACTAGAGAGTGAACTAAATTTAGATCTAGAAATAGGACCCTAAAATGGTAAATGTTGATTCTCCCATGCAATATAGGACTTACAAAATGCAAAGTTCCTACAAAAGATAGGTCTTAGAATTTAAGATCAAGATGCCTAACACATGGATAAATTTAAATGTGAATGAGGTACCTACCACATGTAGGGCCTGGAATGAAAAAGAAATTTGCAAGGTTACCTAGAAGAAGGATTTAGCTGATTTGAATGTAATATGGTTTTGCTTTCTAGCATAATGCTTATACACTAGTGAAAATTGATGTAGAATAGAAACATGACAAATCTTTTAGCTTTTATCCTTTATTCATCACTTTAAACTATGTATCACAATATTTTTTTTTCTTCCAAATATTCTTTGTGGTTTGGAGTTTGAAGATCAGAGAGACTCCATTTTGACTTGTGATTCACACTTTCTCTAATTTTTGCATTTTATTGAGTGCCCAGTTGCCCTAATTCAATTTGCAGTGCAAAGCTTTTGTCGTTTTGACTTAATAAAAATTGTTTATTACATTCAATGAATATCATGAAGAATCAAAGGGATTACAAGGAAATAAAAGGGAGATGGGCAACAAGTTGCGCCGCCAATCCCTAATTCGATTTGCAGTGCAAAGCTTTTGTTTTGACTTAATAAAAATTGTTTATTACATTCAGTGAATATCATGAAGAATCAAATAGATTACAAGGAAATAGAAGGGAGAAGTGCAAAGCTTTTGTCATTTTGACTTTGGTTTTTTTATCCTAATTGGAAGCTTGTGGATGGTGTATCTGGGAGGATGCACATGTTCCTCTGGAGAATCTTGTCAAGGATGATCATGATGTGAAGATGACAATATGGTAGTTGAGGCATATCTTGGGTATGTTTGGACTTTTGTTTGTTCATATATATCTCACTTAGTCTAGGGAACTTCTGATCTTTCTTTGCTCTGGGCAGTAACATGTAGGTGTGGATGAGATTCACGACATATTCCTCCTCTTAAGGAATCTTTGGAGTTTATAGGTCCTTTGTGGATGAATTATCATTTGTGAGGACATAGATCTAGTGATGAGGTATAACTTGAAAATTTTGTCCTTGTTGTTCCTTTTTTATTTCGGTTTTAAATCGGGATTGGATGCTTTTTAAGTGATTTTGACGCTTGTATTTGTATTTTTATTTTGAATTTATATACAAGGGGTCTCAAATGTTCCTTTTTGAGCACGTTCGAATGCATGTGATGTTATATACGGAACTAGTCACTCAGAACTAGGATATATTGGAGAAAACTAGATGTAGTGATGTAAGTAGGTGTGGGATTATATCTAGGAGCTATGTCATCCCTCTCATTGAGCTTTCCACCTAGATAATTATATTGTTCACATTGTGTTTGGTGATTTGGCCCTCACCCCTAGTGAGTTTACTAGGAATACTGAGATATCTTTTGGTGGTATTCCACTTAGCAACTTGCTTTAGAGAAGGTGTAAGGCCCCTAAACTTACATAATGAGTTGAATGAGCTTAATTATAATAATTTAATTCTTATAAACCTAATATAACCTTGTGATATGCTTTTAAATCATAATACAAGCTTCAATTTCAAATTTGGTAGAATTTGGGCATTGTTTGAGCAAGTTATACAATTTTATGCACATTTTGGACTTTTCTACAATTAACCCAATTGAGAGGTTTTCTTTGCAATTTATCACTTGCATTATGTTCCTTGGATATTCTATCATCATTCTTGATCTTTTTGAGCCATGGGGTGCCTATTTAAACCTTGGTTTGAAGATGTTTTCTCCAAGAGTAATTTAGGGTTTTCCTCTTCACGGATGAGCTACATTTAGTAGCTATCAACTAATGAATTATTTGATTGGCTGGGAAATTAGACAAAGTAAAGATAAGAAGGTCTATAGACATGGTGGGGGAGCTGCTTGTGTGTGTGCTTGTATATTCTTAATAAATTAAGGCCATGGACACTTGGATAGATACTAAAACTTCAACTTTTTGTTTTTCTTTATTTTAAAGTGTCATATACTTATCCCAAAACACCAAAACGAGACATTTTCTCTCCACCACCTCCCTCCTTCTCCCAACCTCGTTCTCTCTCTGTTCATATATGAATTTTTCTGCCCAAGTAATAAGAAAGTGGGGATCTTCTTGGAGAAAGGCTCTAAGGTTGAAATTGACTTCATTTTAGGGTTGAAAAAGCTTCCTTCTAGTGATCTTGACCTAAAAGTGTAAGAATTCCCTTCTTTCCTCCGTCTATTTATTTGTTATCCTTCCTCCTAGCTTTCTACAGGTTGGAACCTTTCTGTTCCATGGTAGAAATTTCTCTAAAGCTCTAAAACCCTACCTTTCTTGCTCCTTATGCTTAGGGTTTGCTCATTTGATGAAGAAAGGTGCTAGATGGACGAATTCATAGCTTACTCTTGGATTTTCTACCCTACCTGCTCGAGATTTCTTCTATGTGGGGTTTTATTTTCTCATTATAGGCAAGTTTTATAACTTGCTCCACGTTTATTGCTTACCATAAGCTTTCTAGATCATGTTCTTGCTTGAAAATGATGATCCATGCACTAAAAAGTTATGCTTGACTAGGATTTCAATTTTTATAATGTTTCCTGTTCTGATTTCAGTTATATATAAACCTGTGATCATGTGTACATTATTCCTAAGGTATTATATGACTTGTATCAGGTTGTTTTGACAACCTATGGTGCGAAGAACCTATCAAACAATGGTCAATTTTAGGGTTTAAAGCTGATTTCTTCTATTAACCATGACCTGATGATAGTACCATTACAACAACCCTATGGTGTTGTCTTCATAACAACTCATGGTTGTGATAAAGGGTGTAAAATGATGGTGACAACCTATGGTCACCCCCTTAGGTCAGGTTTTGGATCAATTAGAAGTACAATGATCAACCATTAAGTACCTTACTGATGTTATCAATCAATGATGACATCAGCTTAATATTTGATGTTGATTAATGAATATAGTGTTGATCTAACAACCAATAGTGATTTAATGATCACTAATGATGGTGGATCAGGTATCTACAATATATGGTGAGTTAATCATATGGTTTTAGCATCAATTAAGCCTTAGACAAATGGTTTCTTGGGTCACTTGATGCAATGGTCAAACCTATATTGTAATTGATGGTTTTATTATATGAACTTGACCCAATGATCAATATATAATGTTCATTCCTCCAATAAAGTGGAATGATGTATAATGTAATATGTTGGTCCTAATAATGGTATTTATATGGTTTCCTTTATATGATCAACTTAAGGAGCTTACTCGTTGACAATGGATGGCTTGTTTTAACTGAACAGTCGATTGTGGGTTTTACCCTACTCTCAATGGAACTTTTTGTGTTGTTAATCAAGGTATGTCTAGGGTTAGATGGTGAATCTATCTAGAGCACAAATCAAGGACTTCATAGGTGGTGTATCTAAGGTGTTTACTTATATAAACAACCAAAGGTCTTACCTTTTAAACATCCAATGGTTCTCGGTGACATTGTGGTATGGTGATACGGGTTGAATGATGATGGAACAAATGGAGGGTTACCCTTAATAAGGTAGTCTTACCTATTCACTCATATAAATAGAAGGGATGATAACCATATTGTGTTGATATGTAACCCTAATGAGGTATAGCTTGTTATACCTAGCTTTAATATAACTAAATGATGGTAATTGGGTATGAACAGTCCTTGAATGACTAATGCAATCATGAAGTACTTTGTTACTGTTGTTGAAACCCTAGTATGCTATAACCCAATCATTATATCTTGATTTATGTATGGGTTCATACTTAGAAATTGTATGGAATGTGATGGTGATGCTTCACCTTATGCATCCATGATCCAATGGGGATGTTGTGAGCTAGGGTTTGGGTATGAGTGCTATTTAGTAACATTGACATAATTTATCATGTTGAACCTAACTCTAATGCAAATAGATAAAGATGAGTATTCATGTTTAACATTCTTATATGATGGAATGCTGATGGAATAACCTCCTTAACATGATCATAACCTTGGTATGTTAATTGGTGGTTATCATAGCCACATGGTTGATACTTTCTTATGCTAAACATTGAATTATGAATATGATGAGAGTTAATCATATGTAGATTCATTGCATGTTGATGTAATAAAGGAATGTTCTTAATGTTAATATAACCCTACTATGATTGTTTATGAATATAACCTAGTTCATTAATGCAATATTGTGCTGATCTGGTGTATTATATATAAGTGATGTTGTTGAGCCTTGTTATAAGGCATGCAAAGATAATGATGATCTTGTAGGGAATAATATGATGGTCTTAATGACCTTTGGGCATGGTTGAGCCCTGAATGAGGTGTAATCCACTTGTGTTGATAAGGGTTAATACCTTGTGATATTGTGAAAAGTATTTATATCCTATGATAGTATGATGGTCTTAATGACCTTTGGGCATGGTTGAGCCCTAAATGAGGTGTAATACTCCTATGTTGATAAGGGTTGATACCCTGTGATATTGTGAAAAAAATTATTATCTTGTGATAGTATGATGACTAGTGTGGTCTCGTGAATGGAAAGTGAATAGTACCATGTGATGATGATATGAGAAATTATGTTTCACACGTTTTATATCTTTTCAAAGTTGTGATATTTATATGCTTGATAGAAGTGAGTTAGGGTTTGTATGTCCACTTGTTTGATACAACCTTAATTCACCCAATTGGCATAACTAATCAAGTGAAACTCTAATCATGTAGCGCCCTATGCCATAGATCCATCTGAGTGTCAGAATTTTCCAGATGGTGAAACGAGTATTCCTAAGGGAAACTCGAAGTGCATACTATTGAGTATGTGGGGTGGCAAGTTGAGGATATTTCCTTGTCATCCACAATCTAGATTGTGGAGGTTGGCTATGGTCATGCCTCATACATCTGATGTGATTGAGAATGGTTGCGGTCGTGTCTAGGTGATTATATATGTGACAAGATTGGAGGACAATTGTGGTTGTACCTCAGATGATAGGGTATGCATACCCACCTCCTTTCACTAGTGTCGTGACCTGTACCAAGGATGGACTAAGCTATTAGCAGCTTGACCTTATGTGTCATTGTGGCAGACCCATACTGACCGGGGGCAGAGAAGATCTTAGGAGTCTGGTTCTTCCTAGATCTTGTATGGAACTGATTTTGACTTAGCAGTGGTCAGTTGGATTTTGTGTGGTATCCTCAAATTCCTCAGGGCATAATAAAAGATGTAATACAGTCATATAGCATATCTATTTAGGGTTATACATGACACTTCACATTGGATGATAACCCTTGTTTGTTCTCTTTACATAAAGATGATGCTTAGTGCAATTAAGAGATAGTAGATATACTTATGTTGTGGATATTCTTAAGATTGTAGATGCATACATACAATAGCCATGATTATGTTGATAACTATACTGCTACTGCTGATTATAATCATGATGCTAGCTATCTCATGTTGTTAGTTATGTTTAGCATGCTAGCCATGCCTTTGTAACTAGAGATGCATATACTGCTGATCATGCTTATCCAGATAGTCGTGCTTATGGTGTTAGGTCTTTTTATGATGTTGATATGTTCAACCTTTTATACATGCTAATGTTGTTATCTATGCTTATGTGGATAAACTTACTCACAATGATAGAGATGCTATGTTACTAGACTTGCTCATGATGCTAGATATGCATATGCTACTGAATTGCTTATGTTATCAACAAGATAAAGTATGATAGTTTGGCTAATGATGATAGTTATTATATGCTCCCTTGTGTATTTTGATAATCATCAGTGTTGTTGAGCTTATTTGTTATATCTGATTATTTTTCTTAACTATTTAATTACTTAAAAATGTTGTAATCATTAAACGTTGTTGGAGGTTATATCTCTTACTGGAACTGGGTCTCACCCTTGTGGTTCGCCATATTTTTTTAGGTAATCAAAAGTGACGAAAACAAACATGTGGCAGAAAAGAGGAGCTATAGTAATGAATCTTTGAGAAAGTTGATTAGACATCTAGTGTGTCCTAGAGTCATCCATGTACTCTCAGGTCCGGGAAGGAAGAGTTTGTATATGGTGTTTTAAATGAATCGAGATTTTGTTAGCATGTTAATGCTTGTTTGTGTGACATATACGAATATTGTTCTCATGTGTATATATGTTGTGGCTAAGGCGATAGATTAATTTGTATCAAATTCGTGGCATAGTATGGATATAAGAAAGATTTTGGGATCTTATGCAAATGTTTATGAGCGGGTGCTGATGCTGAAATCAGTTTTAATTTACCCATATTTTTGGGTATGTGATTAATTATTGATTGATTGTGTTTTATGTTTTGAGTAATCTCATTTAGTGTAATGGGTTCTCATTGGTTAGTATCAGAGCTTTAGGTTCACTGAGTCTACAGGGACACTAGGACTTAAGACTAGGATGATGTCTATGTTAAGAATATGACACAAAAATATGGTGCATACTGCCTAATCTCAGTATTTGGGTGCCCTGGCCAGGTATTCAATTATTGAAGAAAGTTAAGTAGGGAACTCTTAGATTGTTATCTTTCTTATTACTCTGATCAAGTAGTCATTTTGAGACAATATAAAGATCATAACGAATAAGAAATCATGGTGTGAATATCTCAATCCTACCTTTAAGAAGATGAGAATTGCATCATTATCTATCAAAACTTGAATGTTTGGTAACTATAAGAGAAAGATACAACACCATGGTATCTAAATCTGAATACAAATAAGAAAAAGAGGAGTTATTGAAGATGTGATTCATGAAGATAATAAAGTAAAAGACATATAAGTCTATGCTTATAAAGTGATTCAAGGTATGAAATCCACATAAGATGGAGATAACTCCAATGATAAGTATAAAATGAGAAGATAAATGAGAACAATGACAAAGAAATAAGGTGGAACCTGAGTTAATCTCAGACCAACCTATGTGTGTAAGAAAGTGTTAATGAAAAATCAGCATGGCATGTGAAAGAAATTAAGAGATGATCCATGTTTAATGAACAAAAAGAAGAATATGATGATTTACTTGTTGATAAGTGGTTGAAAAATATAATAAAATAAGATAACATACCCAAGTGTGATAAATAGTTGTCAAGGAAGGAGTAATGAGATATGTTAATCATGATGACTCCTATGCTAATGGCAAGGAACCCAAAATGAAAAAGGTAAAATGATACATAAGAAGTTGTAACCTACATAATGAAAATAGAATTGGTTACCTTTTTACTAGTGACCCTTGAAAAATACTACTATGGTATGGGAAGTGTGTTTCCCTTTGTGTCTTTCCTTTCTAGGGCACAACTTTCAAGCGGATCATTGCCACTTGGTACGTGTGGATTCACTGCAAACATGAAGGTGGATCACTTATTATAGCATAAGGTTGCTTGGACTATGGTTCCAAGATCATAAAGTTTGTGATGAGTTTGCTTTTGAGCCTTCCAATAATTTGGGAGACTCCTCTTATATGTTTTGAAATATATTATGTTTGTAAAAGTAGATGAGATAAGGATGTGAGTTCCTTATAGAACATGAGGTGGATACCAAGGTAATGAATCCTAGTATCCAAGATGTGTCAATAGTATGGGAAGTATGTGAAGGTTGGAGATGTTTATTAAATGAACATTACAAGTATTCCTCTCCCTTAGAGAGACAAAGAGTTGATGATGACCTTTAAATGTTATTAGGAAGGGAAAAAAAGTGATTCTATAATGTTGTGTATGGTTTAGTGATAGCTGGACAAGAGCACTATCAAGGATAGAAGGTTTATTGGTCAATAGATATGTGATACCATGTTCCTTTAAGATAAACCTATGATCAAATATCAATGCATAAGATTTAGATTGGATGACATAATTCACATGACCATGATGAGTTTAGAGTTATGTCCTATATACTAACTAATGTACAAATAGAATTTATGAATATGAAGAATAGAGTGTTCCAGACATGTCATACAAGTTATATCAAGCTTTGAATGATGACATGTCAAACTATTTCAAATATGGTAAAAAATATGATCAATATTTCTTCAAAAACCTTAGGGTTCCTGAAGTAGCAATAGCTATGAGACAAGTTGAATAAGAGTGAGTTGGGGATTGACTAGGGTATCCTCTAAGAGTTATGATACCTATGTTAAGTATGTTATGTGAGTCCTGATAAGATGAAGACAATGGCATTGCTCCACCCTTAACAAGGTCAATTAGGAAGTTATATTTGTTAATAGTTATATACAAGTGTATGATTCTTCAACCAAATAGATGGCCAGTCCACCATTGATATGATTGGAGAATCCTCTAAAAACATATTCCTCATAATTTCTTGAAAACTAGGGGGTGCCTGCATGGTTGATTGAGTTGTTAATTACAACAACCATTAAAGGAGCATAGAGATGAAACTTTGTAAAGTTGCATATGATAATAGATACCTGATGTTTTATGTTTGGTAAGATCTAATGAGTGTGGCCTCTGAGTGATGTGTGATACAACATATAGAATAGTTCAAGATGAAAATCGAGTCCCAAAGTTGAAAGTTACTATTAGATTTGTACAGGTGGCACAATAAGTTTCTATGTTCCATATTTGCAAATGTCTTCTTATGTGGGGGGTTTTGTGTTGACCCAAGATGAGATATGTATGAATGATGTGACATCACCATGATATGCAAGTAACCATGTGAAGGTAACACTATTAGGTGTAAAGGAATTACCCATCTTTGTTTACCTTGAATTTCGGGGGTGAAATCCATGTTACCCATCTTTGTTCACCTTGGATTTCGAGGGCGAAATCCCTATTGGGGGTTTATAGTTGCTTACTTAATGCGTTGAATGAGCTTAATTATCATAATTGAATTCTTATAACCATAACATAACTGGTTATATGCTTTGAAATCATAATACAAGCTTAAGTTTCAAATTTGGTCCAATTTGGACACTGTTTGAGCAAGTTATGCACATTTTGGACTTTTCTGCAATTTACCCAATTGAGAGGTTTTCTTTGCAATTTATCACTTGCATTGTGTTCCTTGGATATTATATCATCATTCGTGAGCTTTTTGAGCCATGGGGTGCCTATTTAAACCTTGGTTTGAAGGTATTTTCTCCAAGGGTAATTTAGGGTTTTCCCCTTCACGGATGAGCTACCTTTAGTAGCTATCAACTAATGAATTATTTGATTGGCTGGGAAATTATACAAAGGAAAGCTAATCAGTTATATACACATGGTGGAGGATCTTCTTGTGTGTGTGCTTGTATATTCTTAATAAATTAAGGCCATGGACACTTGGATAGATACTAGAACTTCAACTTTTTCCTTTTCTTTATCTTAAAGTGTCATATACTTATCCCCAAGCACCAAAACGAGCCATTTTCCCTCCACCACCTCCCTCCTTCTCCCAACCTCGTTCTCCCTTTGTTCATCTGTGAATTTTACTGCCCAAGGAAGAAGAAAGTGGGGATCTTCTTGGAGAAAGACTCTAAGGTTGAAATTGACTTCATTTTAGGATTGAAAAAGCTTCCTTCTAGTGATCTTGACCTAAAAGTGTAAGAATTCACTTCTTTCCTCCATCTATTTCTTTTTTATCCTTCCTCCTAGCTTTCTCCAGGTTTTAACCTTGCTGTTCCATGGTAAAAATTTCTCTAAATCTCTAAAACCCTACCTTTCTTGCTCCTTATGCTTAGGGTTTGCTCATTTGATGAAGAAAGGTGCTAGATGGACGAATTCATAGCTTACTCTTGGATTTTCTACCCTACCTGCTCGATATTTCTTCTGTGTGGGGTTTTATCTTCTCATTAGAGGCAAGTTTTATAACTTGCTCCACGTTTATTTCTTACCATAAGCTTTCTAGATAATGTTCTTGCTTGAAAATGATGATCCATGCACTAAAAACCTATGCTTGACTAGGATTTCAATTTTTATAATATTTCCTGTTCTGATTTCAGTTATATATGAACCTGTGATCATGTGTACATTATTCCTAAGGTATTATATGACTTGGATCAGGTTGTTTTGACAACCTATGGTGCTAAGAACCTATCAAACAATGGTCAATTTTAGGGTTTAAAGTTGATTTCTTCTATAAACCATGACCCGATGATAGTACCATTACAACAAACCTATGGTGTTGTCTTCATAAAAACTTATGGTTGTGATCAAGGGTGTCAAATGATGGTGACAACCTATGTTCACCCCCTTAGGTCAGGTTTTGGATCAATTAGAAGTACAATGAATATAGTGTTGATCTAACAACCTATAGTGATTTAATGTTCACTAATGATGGTGGATCTGGTCTCTACAATCTATGGCAAGTTAATCATATAGTTTTAGCATCAATTAAGCCTTATACCAATGGTTTCTTGGGTCACTTGATGCAATGGTCGAACCTATACTGTAATTGATGGTTTTAATATATGAACTTGACCCAATGGTCAAGATCTAATGTTTATTCCTCCAATATAGTGGAATGATGGATAATGTAATATGTTGGTCCTAATAATGGGATTTAGATGGTTTCCTTTATATGATCAACTTAAGGAGCTTACTTGTTGACAATGGATTGCTTGTTTTAACTGAACAATTGATTGTGGGTTTTACCCTACTCTCAATGGAACTTTTTGTGTTGTTAATCAAGGTATCTATAGGGTTAGATGGTGACTCTTAAGAGAGCACAAATCAAGGACTTCATAGGTGGTTTATCTAAGGTGTTTACTTATGTAAACAACCAAAGGTCTTACCTTATAAACATCCAATGGTTCTGGGTGACATTGTGGTATGGTGATACGGGTTGAATGATGATGGAACAAATGGAGGGTTACCCTTAGTAAGGTAGTCTTACCTATTCACTAATATGAATAGAAGGGATGATAACCATATTGTGTTGATATGTAACCCTAATGAGGTATAGCTTGTTATACCTAGCTTTAATATAACTAAATGATGGTAATTGGGTATGAATAGTCCTTGAATGACTAATGAAATCATGAAGTACTCTATTACTATTGTTGAAACCCTAGTATGCTATAACCCAATCGTTATACCTTGATTTATGTGTGGGTTCATACTTGAGAATGGTATGGAATGTGATGGTGATGCTTCACCTTATGCATCCATGATCCAATGGGGATGCTGTGAGTTAGGGTTTGGGTATGAGTGTTATTTAGTAACATTGATATAATTTATCGTGTTGAACCTAACTCTAATGCAAATAGATAAAGATGAGTATTCATATTTAACATTCTTATATGATGGAATGATGGTGGAATAAACTCCTTAACATGATCATAACCTTGGTATGTTAATTGGTGGTTATCATAGCCACATGGTTGATACTTTCTTATATTAAACATGTGCATTATGAATATGATGAGAGTTAATCATATCTAGATTCATTGCATGTCGATGTAATAAAGGAATGTTCTTAATGTTAACATATCCCTGCTATGATTGTTTATGAATATAACCTAGTTCATTAATGCAATATTGTGTTGATCTGGTGTATTATATATAAGTGATGTTGTTGATCCTCGTTATAAGGCATGCAAAGATAATGATGACCTTGCATGGAATAATATGATGGTCTTAATGACCTTTGGGCATGGTTGAGACCTGAATGAGGTGTAATCCTCTTGTGTTGATAAGGGTTAATACCCTGTGATATTGTGAAAAGGATTTATATCCTATGATAGTATGATGGTCTTAATGATCTTTGGGCATGGTTGAATCCTAAATGAGGTGTAATCCTCCTATGTTGATAAGGGTTGATACCCTGTGAGATTGTGAAAAAGATTATTATCTTGTGATAGTATGATGACTAGTGTGGTCTCGTGAATGGAAAGTGAATAGTACCATGTGATGATGAGATGAGAAATTATGTTTCACACGTTTTATATCTTTTCAAAGTTTCATATGTATATGCTTGCTAGAAGTGAATTAGGGTGTGTATGTCCACTTGTTTGATGCAACCTTAATTCACCCAATTGGCATAACTAATCAAGTGAAACTCTAATCATGTAGCGCCCTGTGCCATAGATCCATATGAGTGTTAGAATTTTCCAGATGGTGAAATGAGTATTCCTAAGGGAAACACGGAGTGCATACTGTTGAGTATGTGGGGGTGGAAAGTTGAGGATATATCCTTGTCATCCACAATGCAGATTGTGGAGGTTGGATATGGTCATGCCTCATACATCTGATGTGATTGAGAACGGTTGCAGTCGTGTCTCAGTGATTATATATGTGACAAGATTGGAGGACAAATGTGGTTGTACCTCAGATGATAGGGTATGCATACCCACCTCCTTTCACTAGTGTCATGACCTGTACCAAGGACAAACTAGGTTGTTAGTAGCTTGACCTTATGTGTCGTTGTGGCGGACCCGTACTGACCGGGGCCAGAGAAGATCTTAGGAGTCTGACTCTTCCTAGATCTTGTATGGCACTGATTTCGACTTAGCAGTGGTCAGTTGTATTTTGAGTGGTATCCTCAAATTCCTCATGGCATAATAAAAGATGTAATGCAGCCGTATAGCATATCTATTTAGGGTTATACATGACACTTCACATTGGATGATAACCCTTGTTTGTTCTCTTTACATAAAGATGATGCTTAGTGCAATTAAGAGATAGTAGATATAATTATGTTGTGGATATGCTTAAGATTATAGATGCATACATACTGTAGCCATGATTATGTTGATAACTATACTTCTACTACTGATTATAATCATGATGCTAGCTATCTCATGTTGTTTGTTATGTTCAGCATGCTAGCCAAGCCTTTGTAACTAGAGATTCATATACTTCTGATCATGCTTATCTAGATAGTTGTGCTTATGGTGTTAGATCATTTTATGATGTTGATATGTTCAACCTATTAGACATGATAATGTTGTTATCTATGCTTATGTGGCTAGACTTATTCATAATGATAGAGATGATATGTTACTAGACTTGCTCATGATGCTAGATATGCATATGCTACTGAATTGCTTATGTTATCAACAAGATAAAGGATGATAGTTTGGCTAATGATGATACTTATTATATGATCCCTTGTGTATTTTGATAATCATCAATGTTGTTGAGCTTATTTGTTATATCTGATTAGTTTGCTTAACTGTTTAATTACTTTAAAATGTTGTAATCAATAAACGTTGTTGGAGGTTATATCTCTTGTTGGGACTGAGTCTCACCCTTGTGGTTCGCCACATTTTTTAGGTAATCTGATGTGACGAAAACAAACATGTGGCAGCAAAGAGGATCTATAGTAATGAATCTTTGAGAAAGTTGATTAGACGTCTAGTGTGTCCTAGAGTCGTCCCTATACTCTTAGGTCTGGGAAGGAAAATTTTGTATATGGTGTTTCAAATGAATCGAGATTTTGTTAGCATGGTAATGCTTATTTGTGTGACATATACAAATATTGTTCTCCTATGTATATATGTTGTGGCTAAGGAAATAGATCAATTTGTATCAATTTCTTGGCATAGTATGGATATAAGAAAGATTTTGGAATCTTATGCAAATGTTTATGAGCGGGTGCTGACGTTGAAATCGGTTTTAATTTACCCATATTTTTGGATATGTGATTAATTAGTGATTGATTGTGTTTTATGTTTTGAGTAATCTCGCTTAGTGTAACGGGTTCTCACGGAAGGCTTTAAGGGAGAGATCACAACATTGAGTTGTTTGGGGTAGACCCATCCGAGGAAGGCATGGCTTTAAGTTGAGGTCAAGTACACTTGGTTATCCTAGGTGATCTTTAAGAAGGGTGAAGTGAGGGGTGTGTATTCTCCTCAATTCACCACTCTACACATTACAATGCATGTGTTGTTGCTAGTTACTAGTTTTATTTTCAGAAATGTATGTCGACAATAGAGGAGAGAATAGATATATATTTGTTTTGATAGATATAAAGGCAACTGCCGCTTTTAACATAGATGGATGCATATATGCACACCTACTGACTTGTATGAGTAGGTCCTTGTTGGTGACTTCACTCAAACAAGGACCTACTCATACAAGTGTTTGAGATGTGAAGGGTTGTGCAGGATTCATTGGCATGCTAGAGGTATATATCCTATATTTTTTTTCTACTCCTATTTTTATTTTTGTGACCGACTTTGTAGGTTTGGGGATATGATCACTTCTTGCCCAATAAGCCTCACAACCAAAGTAGCCCTTAGGGTCATATTTATTCTCCTTTTTCCACTTACTAATAATTATTTGGGAAAAATAGTAGATTTACTTACAAATAATGGAAAGATGTCTAGATAGGATGTTGATTGTATAGGTAAGCATAACACATTTTAGTATGTCTGCTTTGTATATGTGTGCTTTGAGTTTCCTCCTTTGTTTTTTTGTGCTTTCCATGTTAGATTCAGGATTTCTCTAAGTTTTATCTAGGCTTGGTGAGTACATGTTATGAGGAAGCCACAAGATTCGTGAGGCCCCTTTGGGTTGAGTCAGGTACTTTCCGTCTCATCGCCCATGTGGATCTCCACACTGCTGTAGTGGGGAGGCTAGGTGGATGAAGAAAGGTGTACTAAGGGAATGTTTGATTTATAGGATTTAGTTGGATTTCCGTAACTGCTGGATTCACATAATCCTAGGATCAACAAAATTTCTGATTTCAAAAAATCTTACAAACCAGAGCTTGTGGTTGGTGAGCTGTATACAACATATGGACTTTACATTACCGGCCCCACTTTGATGCCCAGCGCTGCAAA
The DNA here is from genome assembly GCA_963693085.1 of Alisma plantago-aquatica. Taxonomy (NCBI): domain Eukaryota; kingdom Viridiplantae; phylum Streptophyta; class Magnoliopsida; order Alismatales; family Alismataceae; genus Alisma; species Alisma plantago-aquatica. The sequence continues at coordinate 367,919,354 of OY856409.1, read as the reverse complement.
GATTCTTGTACAGGCTGCGTGCTCCACCCACGGGATCACGGCGCCTAGCCGTTTTGAACTGGACGACATCGTCCAACATTTACACGACCCAGAAAAAATGCGGGATGGGCTTCATTTTACGACTCTTACCAACCAAACTTAAGCTTTTTGCAGTTGGATCGCTTAATACAATCCAATCCTGCCGAATACGGGTAACCAAACGTGCCCTAAGTGAACCTATCTACCTCATAGCACACCAACCGAGGAGGGTGAATAAACACCCTAAAGGTAGCAGGAAGCCAGATTTGTAGTATGATTTGTAGTCGATGGTCTAGCTACTAGTATCTTAGAGGAGGAGGAAAGCAGAAGAGGTTAGGGATGGTGGTTTTGTGTTTCTCACAAGCAATTGGTAGTTGCATATTGATAAAGGGGGTTTAAAGAATCCAAAGGTAGTGTTAAAAGGACTAGGGTGTCAGGGTTTGAAGATATCCAATTGTCGGCATCAAAAAAGGGAGAGAAGCAAAGGTTAGGGATTTGGTTCTCCCAAATACGAGCAAAGAGGAACACATGTGAGGGTTAATTGTTCTTGTATCTGTGAGAGGGAATGAAATGGCATGCTTCCACCGTGATTTGTTGTCTAGATTTTTCATGTAAAACCAAGGTGGATGACTTACACTATTTGTGGTTGTTGTTGAGTCATTCAGAGGTTGAAAACAACCTCCCACCTACTATATTGGCAGATGGAAAACTAAGATGCATCGTGCCTTGGATTGCATTCACATAGTGTATCTAAGGACCATGTTACACATTTAGATGACATGTCCTAATTATTTAACCAGTCAACTTAGTCCAAGGTTGATAAATTCACTAAAATAGTATTAGAATTCAAACCACTAATATATTTCAAATGGAAAACTAATTGATCAAAAAGTTTGGATGATGATATAGAATAGGATTATATTCTCATGCTTAAATTTTGGAGATGAAATACATTGTATTATTATAGTATTTTTTATAGTTAAAAGTACACATATACGACCCTAGTAGTTCAATTAGGGTTTCACTTTTCTCAAAATGTGCCAAAAAAATCTAGTTGAGAGTATTAAAGTGAAATTGTTATGAATGCAGTGAATATGTTCAAGCTTCAAAAGAGATAAGAAAATTATGTATAAACTCACTTCATCGCATTCTACCCTCCTAATATGAATTTTACCCCAAAATTCAAGCAACTAGAAGAGGTGTGGATATTTTTGTTTGATCTCTGACTTGATCTTATAGGTAGCATCACTCTAATCATTATGGCTCCAAAGAATCTTTTACCATATTGATGCACCAATTGTTCTGAATCTCCTTCACTTTAGTATCAAGAATTCTGATTGGGGACTCGACATAAGATACATCATAATTTAGCTCCAAGGGTTCATGATTCAGAATATGACCAGGATCTTTGACATACATTTCTAGATTCAACACATGGAGTAAATTATGTGGTGTGTTGTACTAAGGTGTAAGGGAAAGTTTATATGCCCATTCTCTTATCATTTGAAAAATTTCCAAAGGCCCCACAAGTCGATGGGTGAGCTTCCCTCTGTTCTCGGCTAAGTCTCAAATAGGTTGGATATTTAGAAAACATGGTCAAAGTTTGAATTTTCTCTCCTTTTAGTGAGCATCTGCATAAGACTTATGCATGTTTCTTCATTCTTTGTCTAATCAATGCTACCTTTTTTTATAAAGTTGTGCTTCCTCTGATTTCATAATGGTGTGCTCTTCAACATCAATGCAGATCTACATGGTCTGTGATAGAGAGCTTTGTACGGAGGCAATCCAATACTTTCCTGATAAATGTTATCATATGCAACCTCAGCTAAGGGTAAAGAATGACCCCACGATCCTTCCCAGTAAAGCACTTAAGATCTCACTAGATCCTTCAGAATCTACATTGTATGGTCCAACTATCCATTAGTCTACATATGATCTATTATACTAAAGTTTGACTTGGTGTCCCAATTTTCCTAAACTTTCTTCCACACTTTCTATGTGAACTTTGGGTCCACGTCTAAGATAATGGACTAGGGAACTCCATGCAGGCATACAATCTCCTATATATAAAGGTCAGCAAGCTCAGACACTTTTCTCGCCATCTTCACATGTAGGAAGTGAGATGATTTTGTGAGACATATAATATAACCCACGCATCATCATACCCCTTTATGGTCATGGTTAAGACCACCAAAAAATTCAGGGTGATTTTAGGGTTGTAGTAGACCTCCTGGTATTTTTTGCTCTGTCTTGATCCTCTGGCAAGTAAGACATCTGGATACCAAATCGGAAATGTTAGGCTTCATACTCCTTCACCAAAAGAGTCTTTGTAGGTCCTTGTACATTGTGGCTTTTCTAGGGTGAACTGTGTAATTTGATCCATGTGCCTCATTGAGAATCTTAGTCTTGACTTCTGACTATTAAGGAAACCATGCTATGTCTTTAGAACATAGTCCACCTTTGAAACCCGCATATATGTTTTCTAGACTTTGTCAAGAAAGAGGAGAGTTCTTCATGACTGAGGCTAGCCTTTTGTTCTTTAAGTAACTTAGACTGTAACCCAAGGAATCATAGAGATATTATTGAAATGAACATGATCGGGCATGAATTGTGGCTTCCAGTCCGGGAAAAATGTCCATATTTTCCCATTCACTGATAGAAAAAGATACACATGCTACCCTTTTCTTGCTAAGAGCGTCCACAACTACATTCACCTTGTCTAGGTGGTAAGAAATAGTGAAATCATAGTCTTTTAGGTACTCAATCCATCTACATTACCTCAAGTTCAATATGTATTGGGGTGTACTTCAACTTTTTGTGTTCATTGAATATATAAAAGGCAAGCCCATACATGAAGTGACTTCAAATCTTGAGGGCATAGATAATTGTGTCTAATTCCAAATCATGAGTTGGATAATTAAGTTCATTTGGTTTCATCTATCTAGATGTGTAGACCACTACCTTCTTATTCCAGAACAGATTCTAATATGTTCCTTGAAGCTTTGGTGAATATCACAAACCCTTCCCAAAAATTTTGTATTATTATAGTGATCACATGATATTGTGTGTTCACATGGATGATGGTGGTTTCAAACACAAAACTCATTTTAGGTTTATAAACATATGGTGATCTATGCTAGGGTTTATGGATGTTGTAAAGGATGTGTGGCCTTTGGATGTTATTGGTAAACCAGAGCTCAAATTTTGTCAAAATTGAGGAGTGTTAGAAGCTCTCTATGCAAATGGAATAAAAATTAAGTTGGATATATCTATGAAAATGGGAAGATTAAGGAAGCTAGTGCATGTATTGATCAAACCTCTGATGATAACATCCTTAATGATTTAAACCAAATTTCCATTGAAATAAGTAAAACTAAAGAAGCTATTGAATTATATAAAGTTGGTGAGTCTATTTTGAAGAAAAAATCAACAGTTTAGTGGCTAAATTTTGATGACAAAAAATCAAAGCTCTTCTATTCTTCTATTAAAACAATATTATGAAGAAACTCTATTTAAGTATGAATTTTATGGAACCATATGTAGTGAAAAAAATATTATAAGGACAACACATTTTTTTACTAATATGCATATATTTTTTTGAGAAATGAACAAGTAGGTTTGTATGGAAGAAAGAATTGGAATTGCCTAAATCGAATGTTGATAAAATTAATCAGTTGAAGGCTCTTGTTACACCAAAAGAGATATAAAATGTCTTCTCCACTCCAATGGTACAAAGATCCTAAACCTGATGGATTCAAATACCATCTATTAAAAATTTTGTAGGAATATTGTAGTCCCTGATGTTATTTAAGAAATTCAAAATTTCTTCTTAAGCGGTTGTCTGGTAAAAGATCTGAATAAAATGTATGTGAGTCTTATTCCTACAAATAGGAATTCCACCTACGTCAAATATTGGAAACTATATCTATGTGTGCAGTTATTTATAAAGTTACCTTGAAGATACTGGCTTATAGACTTTCGGATATTCTTCCTTTTGTTATCAACCTTGTCCAACACGCTTTTATTTGAGGTAGAACTATCATTGATTATACTCTCCTAGTTATTGATATGAACAAAAACAAGAGTTACTCTCCTAAAATGTGCTTGAAAATGGATTTATGAGAGCATATGATTTGGTCAATTGGGGAAATTTGAATTGTATTGTTACCAAGATGAAATTTTCATCTCATTCTACTCAATGGATTGATGAAATCCTAAATAATACTAGTTGTCAGATCCTTATTAATGGAGTACCCATGGATTATTTTTCCCTAGGAGAGGAATTGAATAGGGGGTCCCCTTGATCCTTACCTCTTTGATATTGTAATGAAGGATTCTCTAGTATGCTTCTATATGTTGAAAGGAAAGAGGTGTTCCATCTTGTGAGAGCTTCGCACAAATTCTTAGTATCACATACTTTATTTGTTGATGATGTGGTTCTTTTATTAAATTTTGATGCCAAGTCAATCACAGATTCACATGTATCACTCATATTATTAGATATTTCAATGACATCTCGAGTATGAGAGCATTGGGAAGAGTGTAATTTTCTATAGTGCTAATGCATACAAGATTACAATGAAAGAAACATTGAATATTGAGGTAGGGACTCTTCCAATGAAGTATCTTGCTCTACCTTTGCTTCAAGGGAAATAAACTAGAAGCCTTTCTTATACTATTATTGACAACATGAAGTCTCATTTAGAAATGTGGAAACCTAAACATATATCCTATGCAGGGAGGATTGAACAGATTAAATTAACATTGGCCTCACTTCATATTTATTTGGAATCTTACTTCCCTTTACCTAAAGTTATGTCTGAGAAAATTGACAATCTATGTGGGGATTTTTTTATGAGGAGGATCTAATCTTAGACTTGATGCTCACATGGTTTATTGGTACAAAGTTGTCTACCTAAACATGAAGGAGGGGTTAATTTTTAGGAAGACTGTGGACATTCATAAGGCATGTGTTTATTAAGAACATTTAGAATTTATCCCAAAACAAAGATCCTTATTAGGTGCAATGGATCCATGAAAGGTATGTAAATAGGGAATTTATTTGGAGATTTTAAACAAAATCCAATACATCATGGATACGGAAACAAATCATTTTACAAAGAGATGTTATCCTGCCTTTAGTATCTCATTGAGGTGATAGTCATTAGGTGTTGCCTTGAAGGTTTCTAGGGTTGGGGAAATGGACATTACTTGATGATCCTCTTGATAATAGAGATATTTTGGAACTCGAAAAAGGGAATGTGCTCCACATTGATTGTTATATTATTGATGGTTAGTGTAAAATCACTAGATCAAGGCATGACAATAGAATTGTTGAATTTGTTAGTAAGTTTTATTGCTTTCATATCTCAGAATCCCCTAAATACTTATTGAATGGTAATGACATTCTAAAAAATATAGATGGTTTGTAAGCTTTAAGACCTAAAAGCTCAATTATTCACTAAGCAATATGGGATTTGAAAGATAATGCTCAAAATTGTGTAAATTTGTAGTATGGTGTTCATGCTTGATAAGCTACTGACACATGATCATATCCGTATCAGAGGATTTACCATTCCTTCTCATTGTGAATTGTGCAAATGTGAAAGTGAAAATAGTGTACATGTCTTCCACCTATTTTCTTTCTCAAAATACATAGAGTTACCTATCTTATAGGTCAGATGGGATTAATAATGTAATCCTTCTTAAAAATCATGGTTGAAAATACTTGTTCTCTAATCATCTTCTATAGAATATGAGATAAAAGGAATAAAAATGTTTGAAGGTAAGGAAAGTGAGTTGAATGGACAATTTGATTTCGTTAACAGTATAGATGATTGTTTTGCTTTTTCACTTTTCTTTTTTCTAGTTGTTTCTCAACCTTTCTCTATGTCGTGCATTGTATAAACACTTCCTCTAGAAATAAAAAAGGGGAGCGGGCTTACAAGACAAAAAAATGTCACAAACCCTTGATTTCTAGAAGGTGGAGTAAGAATTGGTGTGATAATCTCTTAGAAAATGGACTCACAATGAAGAAGAATAGAAGAAAGAATCATCCTTTCATGTAAGCTTAGTGAGAGGAAGAGAAAATTGGGGATGGAGCGATGATAATATCCAACTAGTACCAATTAACTCTAGTTTTGTAGGGATTCTTGGGTTATTTCCAAACAAGGACAACTAACACTTTGGAATGATATGTATATATGCCACCCTCGTGCCCTAGGAATGTGACTTTATTAATCTAACAAGAATTTAAATTATTTTTTAAATTTGAAAAAAGTTTTTTCTAGTCAAAATCAATGCAATTGTGTTTTTGTACACATTTAGACCATTTTTCAGAGTACTTATGATCTGGAGGAACTTCTAGAACCATTCTCAAGAGTTCAAAATGTTTCTCTATCGAGTCGGAATAGGAGATAATATTTTTGATAATACAACTACAAACTCATCAAGTTAAATTTGGAATACATTATTCATAAGACTTATGAATATGCTAAGATCATTGGTTAACTCATAAGACATTAGTAGAAATTCATTATATCCATAAGGAGTTTGAACTGCACTTTTCAAAACACCACAATCTTTAACCTTAAGGTGATGATATATAGAAAGAAAGTGAGTTTTGAGAAGACTTTGGTAGTGCAAAACTGATCGAAGATATCATCAACATGGGAAACAAGGTACTTCATTTTTTTATTGTATCTTGGTTTGCCATGCGGTAGTGAATATGCATGCGCATAGAATTGTCTTTCTTCTTTGTGATGATAATATGTGCAACCCAAAGGGAAATACCTAGACAACTAACCCTTATCTAAAAGTTCATGCAATTATTTCTTCAGCTCAACCTCATTAAAGCCATCCCATATGGTGTCCTAGAAATTGGAGTAGTTCCATGAAGAAGATCTATAGAGAACTCAATTTCTTGATTATGGGGTAGGCCATGAAGCTCATCCATATATATATATATATATATATATATATATATATATGTGTGTGTGTGTGTGTGTGTGTGTGTGTGTGTGTGAGAGAGAGAGAGAGAGTAGAGTCAGGCTAGAATACACTCGAGTGTCGCACGAATACAGTCAAGTGTGTTTGCATATCAAGACTATTTCTTGCAAAATGTAAACCATTGATCTTCACCGTCATACTATAACTAGGCTACATACAAATTTTGAGCCCATTTGGATGAGTGTAAGTCACTCATCCAAGGGAAACAAAATTGACGCACGAAACTAATTTGAAATGCATAATTTTTGTGGTCTTTATAACATGACCTATAAATGTCCAAATGTGCTCAAATTTTGCATATTCACAAGATGTTTAAGAAGATCAACAGATTAGATTTTTGAAAAAAATATTGCATCATGAAAAACTACTTGACTGTATTCTGCTCTAAATACACTCGAGTGTATTCTAGCCTGACTATATATATATATATATATATATATATATATATATATATATATATATATATATATATATATATATATATATATATATATATATATGTATGTATATATGAAATCACATACCATCTCCAGACTTTGTATGAGTCCAATAGTAGGACTAGTCTCTGAGAGGAATGTGATAAAGACATTGCATCCTTTTGTGATAACCTTATAGATTTCAAAGAGGAAATTGTAATGTGATCAGGAAATTTGATTCCATTATAAATCACTTCTGGAATAAAATTAGGTGGATAAATAACTACCCTCTTCTCCCTACAGGAAATATAGAGTGTAATGCTTGTATAACCATTCCATACCAAATATAGTATCAAACTCTTCCATATACAAGAGTATGAATTCAAAAGGCATATCATTTTTTTTTTAATTTAACTAGAAAGTTGTCACTTTTATGCAATGTTGTCTAGATTTTTCTACTAGGAGTTGTTACATCAATAATATATCCTAACTACTTTGTGTGTATATACAAAATTGGATCTAGATTTGTGATATAAATATACTTGCAGACCTAGAGTCAGATAGTGCTTTAAGAATATGAGAATTTAAAACATAGTCCATTCAATCACCTAATTTAAGTTGGCCTTGAACTCCTTAGCATAAATGGGAAACACCCTTGCATTGTAGTTACCTTGTAGGGGTGGAAAACTCGCTTGAGGGTTGCCAAAAATGGAGGGAGTAGGGCATTTATTAATGAAGTAACCCTCCTTGCATTTATACAAAATAAGCTTGCTATGATGAAACACTCGGTCATGGTATAACCTATGAGTTTTTCACTTTGGTGAGAAGACATGTGACCTCCTTTGCATGAATTTCCCTTTCCTGGTCCCTTTTTACAGAGAAAGGAAAACTTTGTAAACATGTCTTCAAAACTGTTGGTTAATACTAGGTATCCCATGATAGAAGGCTTTCGCAAACCTAGATCCCTTTCAAGGGAAAGGACCATGTCAAGAGCATCATCATTGGGTGGGAGGTGAAAACTAGGATTTTTAGGTTGGTAGATAGGAAGTCAACAAATTTTTTCCAGAAGACGTTCCTTGGTTTTGATAGGGGCATAACATTTAAGAAGTATGGACTTCCTAGAATATTTTATAAGTGAAAAGTTGTCTAAAATGAGTTCATTGTATAATTTCTTCTTCCTCTTTTTGTCATCCATTGACATGAAGCACTCAATAAACATGGTTTCAAAGGCTCCTGGTTCTAGATATGGAAAGTGTTCTCTATAGACAACATCCATGTAGCTTTGACAATTACAGCGGGTGATCACCCCAAAATTCATCAAATTCGTTTAAAAAATTGAGCATGACTACTTCTTTGTTTTTTTATCTAAGGTAGATTTTTTACTTTCTTGATAGTTATATGTTTCTTTTAAGGTGGACACATGCATACAATCCACTAGGATTTTGTTCTTCTTCTCCCATATACCCATGGCCATAGATATATGATCAAGAATTTGTTCTTATTAGTTCCTTTTCATGGGGTGTAATTTTGCAAATTCCTATTAACCCCTTAGACTACCATGGGTTTTAGGAGGCATCCATGGAGTATAATTAGATTGTATTATATATTTCATTTCTAAATAAAATACTAGATATTTATCGATTATTATTCATGAGTTTTAGTGTTATGTTTTTTGAAGGATATCCTAATATTGATATAGTAAATGTATGCCAACCTTAGGATTCGAAATAGAGTGAAACATCCTATTTAGATGAGAGGTGGGGAGGGAATGTCTATATATGAGAAGGGTCCTTAAATTAGGCACCCTTGAAGAAGGGACACTTGGAGTTTCAACTAGGTAAGAATAATATTGTTAGACAACCATGCTTACTATTGGGTAGCTCAGAGATTTAGACACCTCCACTCTTTCTATCCCAAACATAGGGCTACCTAAGATTCATAATACGGCAATGAAATGCTTATGCAAATGTTTGATGTGTGAACTACTGCTCAGATAACTGTGATGACCCCAATTCCAGACTTCTTCCTTAAAGAATATTACACTAGCATGTGTGCACCCATACCATTAATATATTCAAAAGGTAAAATGTGTAAAACTGTGTTTATCCATTTGTATCTCCAAATGGAGGTAGCAACAATTAATTCAAGTCAATGTAGTTTGCACACATGCATTCATTCATTCATAGATAAGAAATATAGTCTAACATGATGTTGGAAGGAAGGAGTAGCAATAAGATTAAAGAAAAATACATAGGTATATAGGTATGCTTGCAACTTAGACATAAACTAGGAAACTAAAACTAAGGAAAGAATAGAATTAACTACTACATAGAATAAAATGAGAACTAATATAAATCCTCCAAGATCGTTGATTAGTTCCATCAAGTACTTAACTCCAATTAATTATTCTTGGCACCTAAGCATTATGTGAAACAAGTGGATCAACAGATGAGGTGTTGGTGCATGGGCATAAGGATACATACATATATGTTTAAATACTTTAAACTTTACAAGAAATAAATGGTTGAAATAGTTCCATTAGCAAGAAAAATGAAAACTCTAATTTTATTCATTTTGTAATGATTTTCATAACTATGGTGAACTAATACGTAAGCATATATTCTTGGGCCCATTTCATGTGTACCATGTACTCTAGAGATCTCCCCATATACAGTGTACTCTACGGAGGTATTGGTCGATATGAAAACAACTCCTCTAATCATGGTTGATTAACAAGCACCATCTGTAACTACAAACAATTCTCAGTTCTCATGTTCTTGGTGACAAGGCAGAGAACAAATACTATACAATTGATATACCATACACTTATTTTCAAGTGGATGAAATCATACTTCATACTTGAGAGCATAACCATATAATTTGTAAATCCACATACATGATTAATCAAATCTTAGATAGCAATTGGGGTCTACTGAAATATTAGATTAATCACCCTAAAATGGAATTAAGGTTCATTGTCATTAAGTTTTCAATAATGACCAAGATTAGGGGTTGGGCTTTATTATGGTCATACTCTCTATCCTACGCTTAGAGTTTATTTAGAGGTGTCATGATGTTTCAAAGAGTGTATGTAATAATAGATCTATCATGTATGTAATTACTTGGCTAGTTACCCAATTTGTTACTATTAGAAAAAGGATATATATGAGGGATTGGGGTGAGTATAGGACATAGTGAACACCAAACTAGGGTTTCATGATTTAAATAAATTCAAGAGAGCACATATCAGTTCGAATTCAAAAAGGTGATTTTCATAGTAGGGTGGTTATATTCTATTTTTTAGTTGGTAATTAGGTCGAAGATTCATAGTAGCGATTCAAACATTTATATATTATGATTCTGGAAAATTAGACTATAAATAGTTGTATATCATGCTTTTATAATTAAAATGGACTACTGGATCATAAAGTTTTGAGATTCCTACTAATTATGTGGTTTCTCTATGTTAATATAATTTCTAATGAAAATTCATCTATAAAGATCACTAACCATGGGCCCACAACTTGGTCTATTAATTCAAGGATCAAGGGCTAATTTGGGATTAAATCCGATGGTTAGGACACGAAGTGAATCCCCCCTGTGAGTTGTGTGAGCTATTTTTGTGGCTTGGTCAGATTCATCCACCTCATACCAGCTAACTCCACACATGCTACTTTGCTCCTTGATTGAGAAAAGGTTGCTTAGAAATCTAGAGATGATGTACATGTAGAAGACTTGGATCATTTCTAGGTTTGTGAGGCCCCTTTGGATTGAGTCATCTAATTCCTATTTTGTAAATTCCTCTAGAATTGTGCGATGTGGTAGTGGGGAGGTGAGGTGGTCAGAGGAAGGAGGTCTCAGTGAATTTTTTTTGCCTCAAAACACATTAATTGTTTCATCAAGCACCCTTAAGGTGTTAGGATTGCATGTAAGCAGTTGATTTGAAATGAGTGGTGGTGTGGCTAGCTATATGTTTCTGAGGGGTTTAGGAGGGAAGAAGAGGTTAGGGATGGTGTGTTGAGTTTCTTGCAAGAAATTGGCAGCCACATATGACTAAAGGGGGTTAGAAGAAGCTAAAGGTAGCATTAAATAAAAGTGTGGTGTCAAGGTTTTAAGACACCCATCCTTTGCATCGAGTAGGTGAGAGGAATAGAGGTAAGGGAGTTTGTTCTCCCTAAATATGAGCATAGTAGAGGATGTGAGAGAGTTTTTTGTGCTTGTATCAGAGAGAGAGAGGATGATATCATGCATCCATTGTGGTTTGTTGGCTAGGAATGGCACGAGGTGGATGGCTTGCACTATTTCCAGCCATTGTTGGGACTTTTGGAGGTTGAAGATGACATCCCACCCACTAGAATGGGAGTAGGAGAGATGGAAGATTGATATGTGTCATTCTACATATCACATATGTGTATTGTAGCTAGGGGCCATGTGACACATTTATGTATTATGACATGATTACTTAACCAACCAAATTAGGTCTAGGTTCATAAATTCAATATAAATTTGAACCGCTAGTATCATTTGAACAAGTTTGATATAAAGTTTTAGGTGGTTCTTTACACTAGGATGATATTCCCATGGTTAATTTTTTACATGAAAATTGATTGTATGATTATAGTAATTCTTATAGCTGACGATATACACATATGTCACCCTAGTTATTCAATTAGGGTTTCACTTTTCTTACAATGTTCCTAAGAAAGAGCTATAACTCAAAGACTATCTAGTTAATAGTATTAGGGTGAAAACTTTATGAGTGTATTAAAGATATCATAGTCTTCAAATAGAGAACAAAATTTATCTAAAAACTCATTGTATCAAAGAAGTAGAGGAGCAACTCTTGATTATAGCTGCTCTTTGCAAGTGTCCAACTCAAAAGTCTTATTGTTGCAACTCACAACCTCCTAGTCCATATTGGGAAGCAAATGAGATGTAATTATGAAAATAAGAAGCAACAATGAATGCATATATTGTAAAAGGTGAAGACAAGTAACAAGATGTGTAAGGAGTGGGGCCTCATAAGGGAGCCACTCTCTTACTTGAGGGAATAATAGAAAACCATCCAATGCCAAATGTGACAATAATTTTTCACAAAGGATGATGAACTAAAATTCAAATATGTATTCAATCATTCACCAAAATTGTAGCAATGCAAGATAAAAGTCTAACTATTATAATTCTTATTTTATCATAGTCCTTCACCAAGCAGGGTGTATACAAAAGGGAAGAAAATGAAACTAAACTATAATTAAGAGGTTGAAGAGGGCAACCTGGATACTCCAATATATCTCCAATAAAACACTAATCATGTGTAATAAGCATCTGGAGATCATCTGTAGGAAAGATATTATTTACCTAAGGGGTTGGGAACACACCTATAAGAGAATACAACATCAAAATTTACTAGCAAAAGCTGGTATGCACTTAATAATAGGGATGGGACAATCATATAAGAATGAAGTATATCAAAAGTAAACTAACATGGTTTTAAATGAAGAGGGAGGAAGAACATGGATATCAAAAGAAACCTTGATGTAGTAAGAAAAATAGATTACATAAAGAACAATAAAGTTTGCAGTTAACAATTCTTGTCTTTAAATCTTCATTAAGAGAACAACAAATGTATTATAAGATCTTTTGCCTACATATTAAATATCATATTATGACCATCTAAAAGTAGGGCCAAAACACTTCCACATTCCATGCCTAAGAATAAGGTGAGAGAACCCACAATCCTCTATGTAATGGTACATAAATTAGGTGAGAGTACCTGGGTCATAGGTGAGAGCACCAAAAGCCCATATATGGAAAATGTTGTACAATGGGATACAACCTCAAAATATACCAAAAATAATAGATAATAATGATCTTAACAATCTAACATGCATTTAATAGACAAGCAAGATAAGTTCAGCCCAATAAATTCATTAGTTTAGGGTTTCCATTATTAAGTGGAACAATAAGATGAAAAATTACAATCAGGTTGCAAATTGAATAAGTATCAAAAGGTCAACAAAAGTATATTGAATTTTTCTTTACAATGGTCAATGAGATAAATTTTAGTGGATTGGACCCAACTAGGTCATATACATATAACCAAATGACATATGAAGTAATATGCCACAATCAAGTCAGAGAGAGAAAGAAAATAAAAATCATTTTCCAATATGACTTGTAAAGAGAAGCAACATAGATCACACATGTGTGTCTATAGTCAAATTCCAAATCTAAGTCCAAACCAAGGTCCCTTCACTTAATATTAAATTAGATGTGAAACATTAATTAATGAGTATATTACAAACCCTAGAAATTTTGAGTTTTGATGGCATTGGATTTAGGTTATAAAACTTATATCATATGATGGATTTTATTTTTTATTATATATGATATTTATATGTATTTTCTTATAAACATATAATTAATTAAGAATGATAAATACTAACTTAATTTACTGATTTATTAAACAAACTACTTTGTCAATTATGGAGATGCCCTTGCATCACACATCAAAATCTTGATGTGTGACCGGGTACATAGGTACATTACCAAAGATCGAATGATGCACACTATTAAAATAAATAGAAGGTCAAAAGACTGTTATGCTCATGAGGTGCATGACAAAAATGAATCGAAATTGGGGCAAGACTGTAAAGCATTGGGCATTCAACTTCTTCATAGAAAAAACATGAAAAACTCAGAATTCAGAAGCTCGGGGCTCTGAAGCAAGGAATCAAACTTGTGTGTTTGTAAAACCAAAGTACCAAGGAAATTACAAACTTATCCATGATGATCTAGCAGACTCAGAGAGCCCAAGAAGGGGTTAAGAGCCAACTGGAGGTGAGTCTTGTACCTCCTACCATGGATGGCAAGGAATAAACTGAGCAACCTCTAGGAAACCATCAAGTAAGAGAAAAGGGTTCAAATCGAGACTGAAAATTAATGACGGAAATTCAATGGAGCCAACCCAACCAAAAATCAAAATCAGTCATGACCAAAATAACAAAAAAGTACATGACACCAGAATCATTATCAAAAGTTGAAAATTAGGAAAACTCAACAAAGTAATTTGAAAATGAGAATTGGAGGTAGGAATAGATTCATATAGACAGAAAGAAGGATCCCAGTCCATCACACAGGGCTCTTAGAAGGTGAAGTCCCTAAATAGGACCCTAGCTAGACACCAAAGGTATAGGTAGGGAGGGTGTTCTCTAGGTCGATCAACGCATTGTGAAAGCTTGGAGTAAGATTCTAAAAGTTCAAATACGGCTCAGGTAGGGTTATACATAGTTGTGAAGCCCCTGAGGTAAAGGACACTCGAAATGAAGATGGAAAACGGGGGACAGTTGGATTTCATGGTCAAAAAGGGGCTACATACTGAGAAACTCAAACAAATTAGGGACCCAAGGGCACAAATTATCCTAGGGAAACTAATGGATTTGTTAGTGTGGCTTAAGGAGGAGAGTGAAAAGAGAGAACCAATTCACAGAGGAGGAGGTTGCAGACTATACACTGTAGGAGGAGTAGGATAGGAGGTAGAAGAAAATTCCAAGGATGTATGATGTAATCCAGCGGCTCTTACAAAGACCAAAATCAAAGAGACATATAGCCCAGCGTGATAGGCAATTTTAGTAAATCCATGACAACTACGTGTGATACAATACAAATTAGTGATATATATAAATCAAAACCTAGATCTATTATAATAAGGATTCAAGTTATCATACACTATCATCCATATATTAGTTAGGGTAGATGTAGGTCCCCAAATAAGATGAAACTTTTCATCTAGACTAGTTAGTACCCAAGGAAATTGACTTTGGAGTTAAATTTATTTTTTAAGATTATCTTGTATGAATTCTAATACAAATAGGGTTTAACTCAATTATCTTAATATTGATTATTATAAATCACCTTAATCACCAATAAATAGGATTTAGAGTTCAGTTATCCTCGTATCTTTATTAAAAGGTTCATGGTGTATTATGTTGCATGAGTTTCTATGTTTTATTTATTTAACATGTAAGTCCACTAATGACATAATTAATTAATGGTGGATCATTAATCATTTACATGAAAAGTGTAACTCTGATTCCAGTACACATTATGCTCATTAGATACCATCCCAAACATTTATGCATGTTTATACACATACAATACTTACTAATCACCTTTAGGTCACTATATGTGTATTAGTGAACAATGTGGCATATATTATGTATTTCATTAACTTGTTTACATATTAAGCAATTGTTAGGTTATTAGTTTCATTTTGGGTGTATCGAGATACATCATGCAATTAAGCACCTAGTGTTACTTATGTATCGCATGTGGCATCAAACATATATAGGAGAGGGCTAAAGGATTGCAAGTTAGGTTTTAGGTCCACATGATTACTATAAATCGCATACACCTCATCACATGTATGAAGTCCAGGTTTAGGTGAAATATATTTTAGCTATCATTTTAATAGGGTTTATAGGATCCAAGGCAAGGTCAAGGTCACATGTATTCATCGTTAAGGTTTATTGGATATATTGTGTGCTTACATGTCATTAGGGTTATAAACAAGTGTATTCGGGTATAAATTTATCCTTTTGGGTCATTTATAAAGATCCAAGCACAAAAACCTCCCAATCAAGTAACTATGGTTTCTAAATTCAGGATAAGTATATTTTTGTATGTTACATGACTCCATCACTTAAAGAAGATTGTGTCTTCAAAATCAGAATATCCATATTCTATTAGGTACTACCCCTCCACCCAATAAAAAGGTTGACATAGTAAGTCAAACAAAACTAAAGGTAAAAGGGTGATCTAACAAAACCATGTATAGAATCTATCACCTCATCACTTACTCTTTAGTACTATCATATATCAAAGTTTATTGTCCAAGGGTAGTCTAACCAATCATGTGTTTGGGTATTTACTACTAACTTCATCATCCCCCTCCAATAATTATACCCTTAATTCATGTCTTGTAGCTTCAAAATGTGAACATGGGCACATGTAAGGAGTGTGAGATGAGGGGGATGCACTCCTTACCCAATTCCAGGTATAAACCATCTAATCCAAATACACCAATAAGTAATAGTTTTTTCATTTCTCAAATAAATAATATACTAGAAATATTAGTATAATAATAAATCATTACAATATTCAATTTTTCTAGAATACATTATAGTCTCCCACTATGGGGCTGACATGAAAGTATACAACTTCTTTACTAGGAAAAAGGATATCCAAAATATCACAAGTCTATCTCTTAAGAGTCAGCTTCACTAATCCAACTTCAAATTATCATGTCATACCCACCATATCTTGCACCTAAGGGGTTGGAAGCATACCCCACAAGTGAAGAAAAAATGGAGGTTTGCCAGCATAAAAATATTGTTATGAGAATATATAATATGGAAGAAAGGACATCAATATGATTATCAAGACTTACCAAATCAAGAGGGATACAAAACATCTAAATGGATATCAAAGAGAACTTGAAAATAAGATAAGAAAATAAAGAGTTCCTTGCCTTGATTAATGTCTTAATAGAATATTTCAATCATGAAAAATATTAAATAGTTATTGATAGTGCATGTTAAAACAATCACACTAACTTTACTTAAGTAGGACTAAGACCCATAAAATATCAATCCTAAAGTATTGGGTGAAAAATGCAACCCCTGAGTGGAATATACACACCCTTTATCTATATACAAGTGGAATACATGCACTCGAGATGGAATACACACATAAAAATATAGAGGTACCAACTAATATAAATAAGTTTAGTCTACTGTACGTGCACAAATGTAGAGGAAAGAAATAAGCTTAGTTAAGCTTCAAATAAGAGTATGACAAATAAGATCAAGGCATCTATGTCTTTTACATGTGACGATACTAAGACAATATAAACATGTTGGTACGAAATAACAAATCTACCATGAATATGGGGTGAGTAAGAAAATATACACATATCTTCTCTAAGCAAGACAGATACACATCTACTCTGATAGTTTCTCTTGTAGCAATTATCACCTCTTCATCAACAAGTGTGGGAATTTATACATTCACACAAAATCACACGTCACATTATACTAGTAATCACCACATGATGCATATCAAAAGAAGAAGCACATTAATTCAATATATGAGGGATGAGAACGACCATTAAATATGAAGTGGGGTCAGATGACCCATAAAAGAAGATCCAACAATCTCAATGATGAAAGAGAATTTACTGACAAAAGGAATCTTTCCAATAAGAGCAATTAAAAAAATAACTCCATTAAGAGCATTAGGTTTTTCATGTTCTAAATAGAAAAGAGATAGAAACATAGGTCAATTTCTCAATATGGATAGTAGAATGCAACATACCTCATGTCAAGTTTAGATATGTCCAAAGTTAATTCTAGTACCTATCAAAGGCAAACATGAAATAAGGGTTATCTACTTAGTAAAATCATAAACCCTAAATATTTTCATTAGTGAATTAAGTTACCAAAACCACCCCATCTTGTAGATTATATTTCACTGGACTATAACATATTTTACTTTATTTTTCTACTTAAGATTGTTAGGTATGGACTTTAAAAATTCTAACTAACTAGAAGATTCCATAAAAACCATATATTTGTTAGATTGAGACTAGTCAATAAAACCAATATCATTCAGATAGGGAAAAATCTCATGACGACAAAAGATATTTTCTCTTATTTTTCTAAGTTATATATAATTTACAATGAATTTAAGGAAAAATAACCAATCTAAAGATGGAGAACATCCACGTGTGTAGGATTATCTGTAAGGTTGAGCATCTCATTGTGCTGGTGACATGGTAAATTATCGCACTACAAATTCACTAGGAATATAATTCCTAGAGTTTACCAAAACAAAAGTGAAATAATGCCACCCGCAAGTAGATGGATCTTATCGCATTATAGTTAAGGATCAAATCCCAATCGACAACTTGTTTAAGAATTATCTAATCAAAATAACTTAGCAAGAACTAGTATTTATCACAAAAGTTGAGATTTAACTAAGGTTGCAAGAATAAAAAGATATAGATTAAGGTTCTAGTTATCAATGGATGGAAACACTAGGGTGGAACTAGGTTTCACCGCCACTACTCGAATCTGCGCATTCATTCAAATCCAAACATGTATGAAGATATAATTAGAGTTATGCAAGTTTCCCCTTCTGGCATTAGAAACTTGTATTAGTAGATATCCATGTAAGCTCGATATCTCATTACCTACA
This sequence comes from Alisma plantago-aquatica, assembly GCA_963693085.1. Classification (NCBI taxonomy): domain Eukaryota; kingdom Viridiplantae; phylum Streptophyta; class Magnoliopsida; order Alismatales; family Alismataceae; genus Alisma; species Alisma plantago-aquatica. Next base: position 367,900,656 of record OY856409.1, on the reverse strand, counting down.
GATCCTCTATCCACTACTCTGGAGACTTTCAATCAAAATTTCTTGTAAGGGTGTCAACCAAAGATAATCGGTATTCAAATCTTAAACATTGAAGTTCTCACGGTAGAAGATTATAATAAATCATGTAAAGCATGTGATCAATCCATGAGACATGTGATAAATGATTAGCTATGAATTAAATGAGTTCATACAAGAGTTGTAATATGAATGAAATTGCAAGAACGATAGTGGGCTGGTCTCCACACCCCAGTGAAAATACTACTCCCTCGATATGGTAAGATTAATATTACTAGAAGAGGAGGAGGACACCATCATTTTTGTGATGGTAAAGAAAGTAGCTCGGCATGGTGTTCGAAGTCAGACTTCTTTCCTTCTTTCTCCTTCAGGTATTAACCCTAACTTACAGTAGAAGCAGGTGGATGAATAGCAGTTTAGAAGAGAGATCAATCGCCCAAGGAGGGAAATCGACGACCTAGAGTAGTTGATGGCATAGATTTGTTGATCTATGTTGGAGGTCAATAGATGTCACCAAGATAGGTCGATAGAACTATCTTGGTCGATAGGTTTCACCCTTGCTCTGATCTCAGAGATAGCCTTTCAGTGTTTTGTCTCCAAAAAGTCTTAGACACCTTGTAAAGTTGTGCTGGGGGCCTATTTATAGGGTCGGGGTTTTCGATCTCTTGTGTTTCCTATCGGTTTCAATCAATGACCGACAGGTGCTGACGCTTGGACTTCTTGTCATTGGTCTTGGAGTTTTATAGGTCTATCGACCTAGAGGGTGGATAATACTATCACTTGAAGTTTTTGATGTCGACGAGAGTGTCGACGGCATTATGTCGATGACATGACTTCTTGTCAGCTGAATAAATTGATGATGTTATCAAAGGAGAGAGATCGATGGATTTGTCGACCTTTGATCATTGGTGATTCTATGTGTCATTCCTCTTGGATGTCAACTAGGGAGGTCGATTATGTTGTCGAGAATTTTTTGTCGATCATCTGTCGATGCTTGATATTTGTCAAAAATTGAAGGTCGATTGGCATGTCGACTGATAGGTTGATTTTGGTCTCAAACACAAATATTGTGTATCAATACAGTGGGACCCCCTGGGCAAAATTGCTCCAAGGTGATAAAATTCAAAACCTGCAAAGGGAGTCAAGAAAAGTATCAAATTCCTACAAATTAGCATAAAAACCTAAGTAGATCAAAACAAAGCTATTTCTGGTGAATACTTTGATATATGAATGCTAAATTAGACTAATAATACAACTGAAACTGGGATGAATATGCATTCATCATCTGGCCTTATAAGTGTTATTCAAGTGGACCAGCCCTACATAGAGTCGGGCGCTTGATTGGACTTAGAAAAAGACCTGATTGCCCTTGTCAGGAAAAACCAAAAACATAGAGAAGAAAAGGGTAACTTTGTATAGTCACAAGAAAGTGTGTTCTTCTCCTTCGCTTCTCAACTCATTAACATCAACAGGTTCATCATAGCGATCAGGTTTGGGGATCTTCAGAAGAATCACCTAGGCTGAGTAAGCATGGCTGATCACACCGGTTCCCCATCAGTCATCAGACTTAGTGAGCCTAATCATAGGTCATGAGTCAGTCAGAATCTTCAAGGAAGCTAGTTGTAAGACCTATGACTTGGCTTTATGTTTGATCTTTCTTGCTTTGCATAATAAGATTCTTGAAACCTTAAAATAATCATGAGATGTGCCTTAATAACATGTGATGTGCTTATGTTTTCAGTTTGGTCCAGTTTGCATGATATTTGAGCTAGTTGTGCTATATGTGTACCCTTGATGCATGCATGTCCTTAGTGATTGAATGGCCAAGGTTTTAGAGGGGCCAATGTCACTTGTGTCTTAACACCTAATCTCCTACCCTTGGGTATTTATACTCCTCTCTTAACATGTAAGTGATCTCTTCACACTGTCTTGTGTTCTCATCCTTGGATCTTCTCTTGGATGACTTCATGGTTCTCCCATGGTATTGCTTCTTAAGGAACTTCTCTCTGTGTGGTCAAATCCATGGTTTTCCCATGGTAGTACCTAATTGAGTAGAAGATCTCCTCTCTTCTCTTACCTTTTCAACTTAGAAGTTTGGGTTTCCTTCTCTTTCTTTTGACCTAGGGTTTTTGCTTCTCTTGAGGTGATCTTGCTTGGCTATTGATTTGAACCAAGCTATGACCTTTCTCTCTTTCTTGGAGCTTTCTTGCTGTTTGTAATCTTTACATCAGAATCCATGCAAGTTATATAACTTTCCCCTCAATTATCATTACACTCATCTCACATGTTGATGATCTACACTAAAATGTGATTATAAGTATTATGGTGATGATATCTTGAACTAGAGTTTATGATTATGTGGTGATCTTACATAGGTTAACTCTTTTTCTTAAACCCTAATTCTTGTACCCGAGACCTTATTGATGATGGAGATGATGGTTCTTACATGCACATCTTGAACATTGGTTTTATCCTCATGAGCATGGTTCGGCTCTCATATGGAAGATGAAGATTTTAAATCTCGCATGCATGTGCTTAACGTTTGGTTTCTCTTTCATATCATGGTTTCTATGTTGATTCTTGTGATGATCATCATAGGTTTTTGATTCTCATCATTTTCATGAGGTTTTCACCTTGATGATGCTTCATATTCTAGATGTTACCCATCTATTTTGATCTCTATGTTTCTCTATTTCCTTGTGGTCATTAAGACCATGATGGTGGTTGAGTTTTGGGTTTTGGTTTGGTCACTATAACCCTAAATCCCTTGGTCACTATGTTTCATGACCTTGCATGGTTGTTATGGTTGGACCAAGTTGGTTGAAATGGGTCGGTTTGTTGTGGTTGCTATGCTGATGTTTGGTTTTGGCCCCTATGTTTGATGAGGTTTGATGGTCTCTATGTTGAAGGTGTTGTTGTAGTCACTATGGTAGACCCTAACCCTAGTAGTCGGTAGTGCAACCAGTTCCTAGAGGTCGCTAAGGGTGGTCTCATCTTGTATGGTCCATATGCTTATTTGACTCCATGATTGGTTGGTTATGATGATAACGTTTGATCTAATGGTTTCCAAGAATATGGGAGATGGTGATAATTAGGGTATGATATTAATTGTTGTCATGAAACCCCAATTGGTTAACTATGAGGAACCCTAATCATAATTTGAGTTTGTCATGATAATGCTTAGCTTTCTTGAGTAACTAGCATGTTATTGAAGTATTTTCTCCCTCCTACTTGTTGCAAACTTATTTGCAGGTTCAATGAACAATACAACTAATGATTGTTGTGATGTCATTCATGTGACCTATATGTGATGATTATAAGCCTTGATGAGGCATAATGAGATAATAATAATGTTGTTGCGGGAACTATGTGAATGGTCTTATGACCTGGCAGAGGATTGGTGCCTAATTGAGGTGATATCCTCCAGTTATGTGATCAGGGATTGTTATCCCACAGTAATGTTATGATGGTAATGGCCTTGTGTATAGTGGTGAGGCATTATCATGTGGTGATGTAATCAACTTTATGCTTTATATGTTTTATATCTTCTAAAAGTGTATCGTACCTTATCTTTAGTAGAACTTGTTTAGGGTTTGAATGTTGTAACTTGATTGATGCAGTAAAAGATACCCAATTGGAAATAATTGATCAAGTAAAACCCTAATCATGTAGATGCCTTGTGCCACAGATCCATTCTAGTGTCAGAACTTACTGGATGGTTAAATGAGTATTCCTAAGGGAAACTCAGAGCACATATTGTTGAGTACGTGAGGTGTAAGTGACCAAGTGTCCTTGACATCTTGATTCTATGATTTAGAGGATGGCTACGGTCATGACTTGGTAGGAGAATGGTTGTGGTTGTATCTTAGTATATATGATGTGATAGAGGATAGTTGTGGTTGTACCTCAAATGATTGGGTTGTATACCATGTTCACTGGTGTTGTGACCTATATACTAAGGCGGACAAGGATGTAATACAGTTGGATTCTATATGTTAATGCGGAAGACTCATACTAACTGAGGGCATAGGAGATTATAGGAGTCCGACTCTCCTAGATCTTGTATGCCACTGATATCGAAATAGTAGTGGTCAGTTGGAGTATGAGTTGTATACCTCATCTCCTCAGGGCTTAATAAATGATGTAACACAGCTCTGTTGTATATCTGCATAGGGATAAACATGATTCACATTTGTTGTTGTCCTTGCCTTATTTCTTGTACTGCTTAGTTGTATTATAATATGATAAGAGAAATCAACTATTATACATGTTCTTCATGTTCCTTCTAAATACATAACATGTTCTACTGATCTACTATAGTTATTTAATCTTCTCAACATGTGTAATCATTTTTAACTATTTCATTTAGCGAAATATTCTCATCATGTTAATTGTGTTATTTCCTACTTAAGTATAATATGTGTTCACAATAGTTATTGGAAGAAAGTTATATCTCTCATTGGGATGTGGGTCTCACCCTGTGGGTTTCCACATCTTTTTAAGCAGTCGTCCGTGTTGTGGTAGAGATCGTGTTGTTGAGGAATAGCAACAAGAAAATCAGTGAATACAGAAGGTTGTATATGTTGCTCGTATTTTGTAGTAGATTCCTACGTGTCGTCCATGTACTCTCATGTCTTGTATGGGGTGTTTTATATATATTGTATATCAATTTAAAGTTTTCGCAGTATGCCTTGGTTGTACATATATGGCTTGTATATGTGAACAAGATATCTTTTGTAATAGGTTTGTGGCAAGATGGCCATTGTACAGTGATTTGAATGCCTTTGTGGTATGATATGTGATACATGTGGTGACAGGTTGTGAGCCTTGACTTATATGTGTTTCCACTTGATATGATAATCTAAGATCAGTTTTAATTTGCTATGTTTTGTGGTAATGTGGATGTTAGTTGTTAATTGTGTGCTTTGTTTTGAGTTATCTCATTCGTGTGGCATCAGGTTGTCATAGTTTGGTTGGTATCATAGATCTAGGTTCACTGAGTCTACAGGGACATAGGACTATGGTTTGTGTCTATCCTTGCATTATCTAGTATATCTGATTGCAGCATCTACTTATGAAGAAGAAGAAGATGTGTTTGGAGAACACGAAGAACAGACTGAGAGTAGTGTTGTTGCACCAAGAGGTAGTGCTAGGAGGCAAGCAAGTGTATATGGAGTGCCTAAAGAGCCTCAGTTCAACCCAACTACCATGGCCAATCCCACCTTTCAGTCCATGTTTGGACATCTGATGGACATGATTTCACACATGGCGGATAGAGTGCCTGTCCCACAACCTTGGGTTGTTGTTCCTAATGCAGAATCCTAGGGTTCTGGGAAGATCGTTGAGAGGTTTTGATGCGCTGGAGCATTGGAGTGTGGGTACAATGGACCCAGTATATGTAGATATGTCATTGATAGATCTAGAGAAGGCATTTAAGATCCTCAATATTCCTAAGGAGGATAGGGTGAATCATGTGGTGTACATGTTGAAGGGTAGTGATGTCCATTGGTGGGCCATCGAGGAAGACAAGAAACCTAGTGTGGTGATAAGTTCGTAGGAGTTTTGGCCAGAGTTTGAGAGTTGATACTTCCCATGACGTATATGGTCTAGAAGATCTCACAATTTGAGAAGATCTGGTAGGGATCTATGACGATCAACAAGTATGAGGCCAAGCTTATGGAGTTATTGAAGTTTTATTCTCATATGGATGTAGGGATGTAAATGGGTATGGGTAGACCCGTGGACCCGCAAAATCGGACCTTTAAAAGACTCGCCATGGGTCTAATTTTTTATACCCACATACCTTTGGACCCGTATACCCTTGTACCCACAAATAAATGGGTCCAATAATGGGTATGCTTGGACCCAGACCCTCTAGACCTGTGTACCCGCTATACATAAGTAACTACTTAAATAATATGTTATATATATCATACTTTACTAGTCTAATTAATATTCTTTTTGAGATTATATCCTACTCTAACCACAATAAGGTTTAGACTAGTCATATAATTAAGAATTAACTATTCTAGTTACAATAATGAACATCATATGTAAACTTAAAATCAAATTATCTACTAATTTACATTGTTTTTTTTTTTGGAAAATTGGGTAAGTATATTCCAAAAACCCCCAAAGGGGGATGAAGTTACAAGCCACACCCTACCATGTGACTACGAGCTCCTAGGAAATGGTTACAACAGTTCCCAATTCCTAGCAATTATAGGAGGTATTTCAAGCCTTGATTTAAAAGAAAAGTACATTCTCTTGATTTCCAAAGCAAGGTGATTGAAAATGACAACGAAGTCCGAGGCGCCACCATTATGCAGTCTATTGTTGCGTTCAGTCCAAATAAGGTGAGTTGCACCGGTGATAGCCCAAAGTTCAATGTTTCTAGCATACTTGGATCTCCTACCGAGGTCAGCAAGACATTCATGAAGAGAATAAGAAGATTGTATGTTGATTTTAAGCTGTTCTCGACCCCAGATATATCTCCAATACTTGCAGCCATCAAACAAGTGAGAAGTCAAATCACTGTGTAAACCACACCGTAAACATGCAGGGACAGGAGCGCCTGACCAAGAGCTGATTTTTTCCAAAGTAGGAAGAACATTGTTAAGAGCTCTAAAGCAAGTAAGGCTCCACATAGGATAGTGCCTTGAAGACCATAGGTTATCATAGACTTTGTCTGAAGGTCGATGTTGTCTGCAATTGTCCCAGAGGTCATTGCCCATCCACAAAGAAAAAGAAGGCCAAAGAGCCATCATGTGCTTATGACAAGTAGAGCCACAACTAGAAGGTGCAACCAGAGAATTGCCATATCTGCTAGACATCCATGTGCTCCATATGCTTTGCGTCTGAGTGAATCTTTTGATGTGTCGTAAAGTGTAGAAATCAGCAAGTTCATCAAGTCTTTTGAAACCAAGGCCACCTTCAGATAAAGGATGCGCCAAGCGAGCCCAACAAGATGGATGCATGGAGCTGCCCCATAAGAAATCAGAGAGGAGTAATTCCATCCTACGTAACACAGTAGGAGGAATATCCCCCATACAAAGCAAATAGCTAATCAAACCCATAGCACAATGTTTAATAAGAACAATGTGCCCAGCCATGGAGATTTTAGAACCCGGCCATCTTTGTATCATGTCTCTCAATTTGTCCAAACATTCATGATAGTGACGTCTCCTAAGGTTACCACCTGCCATAGGGAACCCAAGGTACTTTGTTGGCCATGAACCTTGCTGCATACCCAAACAATTGATCAAGGCATCTTTGTTGCGGCATGAAGAAGATAGAAAAATATGGGTTTTACTTGGGTTACATTTCATACCAGAGGTAGAACCAAAGTCATGTAGAATTTTCTTGAGATTGAAAAGGTTGCACATACGTCCTTCAGAAAAAATAAGAACATCATCCACAAACAGAAGGTGACTGAGAGCTTTGGTTCTATTGATAGGATAGCTGTGAATAAGCTTGTTGTCATAAGCAACCTCAATGCATCTACTGAATCCTTCCATATCCAGAGCAAAGAGTAAGGGTGACAAAGGGTCACCTTGTCGAAGACCATTGGAGCTTTTGAAAAAACCCACTGAGGAACCATTCAACAAGAGAGAGAATGGCGTAGTTTCCACACATTGCTTAAGAATAGAAATGAACTTATCATTGAAGCCAAGGCCAATTAGACAGTCCCATAAATAAGACCAGCGAACAGAATCAAAAGCCTTAGTGATATCCAACTTAGTGATATCCAACTTAAGCCTTAGTGATATCCTACTAATTTACATTGCTTTCTACATAAGTTAACTGTTATGATGATGACTAAAAATATGTAAACTATTAACTCAATCAATGTTAGTGTATAAAATATAACATTATCTAATATAACTATTGCATGTTAATATACTATATAATAACAATATCTTGTTGTATTAAAATATATAGAACATACTCATTTTTTTACATAAACAATATGATGCTTTGTAGAACCGCTTACCCGCATACCTGCTATTATTGCAGGTACGAGTATGGTGCGGGTCTAAGTTTTGCATTATGTGGGTCTAGAACCGGAACCAGACCCGCTAAATTAAATAGGTATATATGTGGGTATGGCCAGACCCGCACCATTTACACCCCTAGATGGATGCTATTCTTAAGGAGAGGATCTGGTGTTTTGAGAAAGGTTTAAGCATAGAGTTAATGATAATGGTGTCAGCTTTAGATAATAGGGAGAGGTTTGCAAAGTTTGTGGAGTCCTTGAGATGAATTGAGTAGACAGCTATAGAGAAGCATGAAGCCAATACTAAGAAGTGATTGGCTCAGTTTCAGGGGCAGTCTTATGGAGGCTTCAAGAAGCCTAGGTTTTCATCACCTCAGTCATAGCAGAGATCACGGGTACAATCCCAATGGTCACCAAGCAAGGGAAGAAGTCATAGCTTTCTACTAGTAGGAGCTCACACTACAGCATCAGTGTTGGTGGCATGGTCGTTAAGAGTATCATATGACTAAGGACTTGCCACAAGTGTGGACCGATAGGGCACATTATATGGTCTTGTCTAATGAAGTATGAGAAGGTGGACCAACAGTCAATACATGGTCAGCAAGGTTCACAACAATGATAATTCAACAGTGGTGAAGGTAGAGTATGTGGTTAGGTGTCACAGGCAGGATCTTCTAGGTAGGCCAGCAGAGTACGAGAGCAAAAACAGGTGATAGCTTGATTCTATGCCATGAGTCATCTGGATGGAGTGTTCAATCCACGGGTCCTAACAGGGCAGACAGAGTTATTTCATTCTAATTTGTCTTCTTCCTGCTTTATATATGTTTTGATTGACTCAGGTGTGACACACTCTTTTATCTCCAGAGAGGTGATAGATATTGTTCTTTGTCTGTTAGTTATAGATTTAATATTCTTCGCTTAGAAACCCCATTGGTTGGTTCCATCAAGCTGTGGGAGGTGTGTCCATCCTACATTTTTTGTTTTTCAGGACGGAACATTCAAGTGGACCTTATACCACTTGATATGAATGGATTCATTATGATACTTGGTATGGATACCTTGAAGAAATATTGGATGGTCTTGGACTGTAGTTGCAAGGTGGCGACTTTCTTTTATGTTGATGTTTCATGGATCTTCCAAGGAGATAGGAAGATTCTCTCGGCGTGCTTAGTGTCAGCAATGACATCAGAGAGGCTAATGAGGTAGGGGTGTGAAGCTTTCTTAGCACATGTGGCAGATACCAAGGTAGGGAGTCCTAGTATCCAGGAAGTGCCAATCATAATTAAGTTTGAGGGTGTTTTTCCTGATGAATTTCCCAGTGTTTCCCCTCCTAGAGATATTGACTTTGAGATTAATATGGTTCCTAGTACATAGGCAACACCGCAGTCTCCATACAGGATGGCACCAGATGAGCTGCAGGATTTCAAGAAGCATTTGGGGGATATGCTAGAGAAGGGCTTTATCAGACCGACCACTTCCCCTTGGGGTGCTCCTGTTTTGTTTGTTAAGAATAAGGATGATTCTATGAAGTTGTGCATCAATTACCGGCAATTGAACAAGGTGATGATCAAGAACAAGTACCCTTTATCATGGATAGATCATCGGTTTGATCAGTTGAGAGGAGCTTTAGTGTTCTCTAAGATAGATTTGGGGTCAGGTTACCAACAATTGTGGATCCAAGTCAGCTTTTAGGACTAGGTACGGTCACTACGAGTTTGTGGTTATGTCGTTTGGGCTAACCAATACACCAACATCGTTCATGGATCTGATGAATTGGGTGTTCATATCGTATCTTGATCAGTTCATGGTTGTGTTCATCAATGACATTCAAATATACTCTAGAGAGAGTCAGGAGCATGAGTAGCATATATGATAGGCTTTGACATTATTGAGACAACATAAGTTGTATGATAAGATCAAGTGTGATTTTGGCTGAAGGAGGTGTCTTTCCTTGGGCATGTGATATCTACTAGAGGCATTGATGTGGACCTGAAGAAGGTGGAGTCACTACTACTGTGGGAGCAACCTAAGACTCCAACAGAGGTTCACATTTTCCTAGTCTTGGTAGGCTACTATAGGAGGTTTATCAAGAACTTTACTATTGTGGCGTTACCCCTAACCAAGCTAACAAGGAAAGGTGTGTTGTTCGTCTGGGGTGATAGGTGCCAACGTTCTTTCCATCTTTTTAAGGAGAGGATGACTAGTGCACCAGTGTTAGAGCTGCCAAAGCAAGGGTAAGGCTATATCGTAATTTGTGATGCTTTTAAGAACAGCATGGGATGCATGTTGTGTTGGATCTAGGTCTTTAGAGGGGGGTGAATAGAGCTTCAAAATTCACACAAGATAAGTTATGCCTTCAAATTATATCAATCAAAAACAATAGCTTAAGAGAAATGTAAAGTCCTAACTAAGAAAGCATGGCAAGGATGACAAAGAAACATGCACTTGGACAAGGTGGTTTAGAGTGGTTCCACTCTCCAACCTATGAGAGAGTCAATCCACTACCTAGAGAGGTCAAACTCTAGAACTTTGCAATCTGTGTATACTTATATTCATTCATAAGAGATACAAGGAGACCACCATACATCCAAGGACTTACCTATTCAAGACAAGAGTTTTCCACCTACACAAGGACTTACCCACTCGATCAAGATGTCTTCAGCCTTCAGCAAGGACTTACCCACACTTGCATCAAGTCCTTGGCCTTGAATTCTTCTTGAACCTTGACCTTGACCTTCTCCTTCACCTAGAGAAGATCTTCACCTCTTCTTCAACCTTGACGAAGAAGAACAACAACCACTTCACCTTCACTCAGAGTAGCTTTCTTCAACCTTTTCTTCTTTGAGAAAGGGGGGTAGGAAAGATGAAATGGAATGAGAGCTTTACAAGCACAAGGAATTAGCTCTCTTACAACTGGCCTAACTCACTCGTAATCACAAAATTCTTTGTAAATGGGAGAGAGAAAGGGGCTCAAGGAGTTGCAACACACTTAACTATAGCAAGGACTTAGAATAGCATGAATGAGCAAACTTGGAATGAACTCCAAGGGGTCCTATTTATAGTTGAGGGTGTTCCCTTGAGTGTGGGATCACTTAAGGGTATGCCTCTGCATCGGATTGTGACGCCACCTCACCCGCTGCTACACCTTGACCCGTGGACGACAGCAGCAGATGACCTACCAAGAAACCTCAACCCGTCCATGCTCCAGTAGCCACGACTCCATCCACCTTCACACGACCAACACCTCATCCCCATTTCTTGGCTCATCAACACGCAACTCCAGCAAGTCCAAGGACCGCGACATGAGTGAGACCTCAACCCAGAGGAAGCGAAACCGTGGTGTATAGAGATCGCACCCAAGGTCTGTGCAAACAAGTGCATCACGACATCACAACACCAACAACCACGACCCGCGGTTCCCAGACAACAATTGTGACCGGCCGAGTCCTCGAGCCCGCGATCACCTCCCCACAGATCGTGACTGTGATCTTCCATAACTGTGACCAGAGGGACAGTGCACAAGAACCGCGATCATGGAATTTTCACAACAGTCTATCCATAGTTTCTCAAACTCCATTGTCATCCTTTCCTCACTGCAACCAGCAACCTTGCCTGCAGCCCTCTCACCACCATCATCAACCGCGATCAACTTTGCCACCTCCATCCTCTCCGCACACCATGATGTTGCTTGTAGTCAAGAGTAGCTAACTGACCCATGATGGTATCCAACACCCTGGTCCCGTCCTTCCTCTCCTACATGTTCACAGCTCCCACGATCATGACCGCCCGATGCCTCGTCGCGACCAAGTAGTGAACAAACATGCGCCTGCGGTCTGTACAATGAGGGACTGCGATCAGTGCAAGTTTGAAAGTTGCGACCAGAGCAAATGAACATGACCGTGACTACAAAGGAACCACGACCGTAGTCTATGATACAAAGATCGCGACATGCTGGAAGCAATAGAAAAGCCACGACCGTGGCACTTCCCAGCGAGGCCTATAAATAGGCCCCGACCCCCCTCATTTGGACACCCTCTCTGGACGTCGTTAGGGTGCAGGTCTGCCCTGAGCCTAGGGAGATGATCTTCATAGCCAAGATCCTACCTCCGTGGTGGTCTTATGCCCCGTTCACCCAGATCTGAAGTGAAAACTCAGATCTGCAAGCCACTCCATCCAGATCTAGATCTGTTGCATCTACATCGTTCCTATACCGCCATCACATCCACAAGTTGCTCCTCCTACTGCGAGCGAGGACTACGAGAAGAAAGAGAAGGTGGAGAGAGAAGATATGCCCCATTTGTCATGGTGTTCTTCCCTCCTCGTCTAGATCTACCCCCACGTTGTGTAGAAGATTGTTTCTCCAGTAAGTTGTGATCATCTTCTTCACCATGCTCATGGCGGAATCTTCTCTCTCTCTTGTTTTCCTTGTTTCTCTCACTATGAGTGAGTAGTCTCCTTTCGTTGGGGTGCGGGGACTATCCCTGTTGCCCATGCTTATATGTCTTTTCATTAAACATTCCATGGCATGTATATAACTTTTCATTTTGTTGTTAATTGTTGATGTGTGCTTGTGGATTGATCATCTGTTTGCATTTATCTTTTTCTTTTCCTATGTTGTGAGAACTTCAATGTGTAGGATTTGAATGTTGATTAACATGGTTGACTCCCAAACTAGAAATAGAATGGGATTCCTTGAGGTCGTAAGTGTATGATCCATGAGGGGACGAGCCATCTAGCCCACGGTGACTCTTCTGTGTGCCTAAACATCCCACAGGGAGGGCCACAACTTCATTTGGATTTATGTATCTTCAGAATCGTAAGTACATGATCTGGATGGTGACGATACATCTGATGCCTAAGGTGATTCTTACGTGGACCTAAACATCCCTTAGGGAGGGTTCGCAGCAGTTCTATTTGGATAGTTATATCTTACCTGGATGTTTGTGTTTGGATGTGTTTGCATGAGTAGCGATGGTGAAACCTGGGACCATCCCAACGGTTCCCATCATTAATCTTTAATCAACTTTTAATCCTGCACTTTACTTTCCTTGCATTTAGTTTAATTAAACTCAAATCAACCAACCTTGTTCTAAATATTAGTCTTGATTCAACTAGATTAGACTAGTAAAAGATTCCTAAAAACGTTGTCCCTTAGGATTTGATCCTTAACTATACTGCGATGAGATCCGTTCGCTTGCGGGTGGTATTATTGTACAAGTTTTTGGCAAAATCTCAGGGATTTCAACCCTGAGTGAGTTTGTTAGTGTGATAATATTCCATGTCAGTAAATTTCTTGACTTGGGACATTCACTCTTGAAGTGTCCCTTTTGTCCAAACTTGTAGCATCTAGGACTAGAGGAGGAGGATTTCTTTCCCTTGAAGTGCTGCCCTTGGTGTAGTTGGCTTCATGCTCACTAGGGTCATCATATTCACTAGAGGAGGAGGGAGATGTCCAAAAAGCAAGTTGTTGTTGAAGGATGACCGCCTCCACTTGTGCTTTGAAAGCACTATCTTTGATCTTCTTGGATTCCTTCTCTTCTTGCTTGGCTTCTTCTTCTTGCTTGTCAAGCCTTGGCTCATGAGCTTGGAGGTTTCCAATGAGCTCTTCAGTTGGGATGTCACCAAGGCTCCTCACTTCTTCAATAGAGGTCACCTTTGACTCCCATCTCTTTACTAGAGTCCTCAAGATCTTGGAGTTGATTACACCTCTATCTAAAGTGTTGCCCAAAGCAGCTAGGCCATTGATGATCACATTAAGCCTAGAGTACATCTCTACAGTCCCCTCTTTCTTGCCCATCTTGAGCTTCTCTCGAAGGCCGTTCAACATGTATATATTAGCCTCCTTGACTTGCTTTGTGTCCTCATAGGTAATGCACAATTTATCCCAAATATCATAGGCAGTGTCCCAAGATGAGATGTGGTTGAACTCCGTTGTGGTAAGGGCTGCATAGAGGATGCTTATGGCTTTGGCATTGAGCTAGGCTTCTTTTAGTGCAGCTTCACTCCATGTTGAAATAGCTCTATTTGGCTCCTTGTATGGTGTGACCATCACCTTCCACATATCAAAGTTCATCTTTGGAATGTAGAACTGCATACACCTCTTCCAATAGAGGAAGTTGGTTCCATCGAAGACCGGAGGACGCATGGAGAAGCCTCCATCAAGGTTGAGTGAACCAAGTAGTTTTCTGCCCATTTTCTCATCTTGTGGGAGATTGTTGGAGAAGATCCTTGGCTCTGATACCACTTGTTGGATCTAGGGCTCTAGGTGGGGGTGAATATAGCTTCAAGATTATCACAATATAAGTAAGACCTTCAAATTATATCAATTAAAACCAATATCTTTAGAGCAATTTGAAGTCCTAACTAAGCAAGCATAGCAAGGATGAGAGAAATTGAAACATGTACTTGGACAAGGTGGTTTAGAGTGGTTCCACTCTCCAAACTAGGAGAGAGTCAATCCACTACCTAGAGAGGTCAACCTCTAGGACTTTTCAATTTGTATATACTTATATTCATTCATAAGAGATACAAGGAGACCACCATACATCCAAGGACTTACCTATTCATGACAAGAATCTTCCACCTACACAAGGACTTACCCACTTGATTAAGATGTCTTCAACATTCAACAAGGACTTACCCACACTTGCTTCAAGTTTTTGGCCTTGAAGGAATTTGCCCACTCTTCTTGAATCTTGGTCTTGCCCTTCTCCTTAACATGAAGAAGATCTTCACCTCTTCTTCAACCTTGAAGAAGAACAACAACAACAGCTTCACCTTCACTCAGAGTAGCTTGCTTAAACCTTCTCTTCTTTGAGAAAGGGGGTAGGGAAGATGGAATTGAATGAGATCTTTACAAGCACAAGGAAGTAGCTCTCTTAAAACTAGCCTAACTCACTCATAATCACAAAATGATTTGTAAATGAGAGAGAGAAAGTTGCTCAAGGAGTTACAACACACTCAACTATAGCAAGGACTTAGAATAGCATGAATGTGCAAACTTGGAATGAACTCCAAGGGGTCCTATTCATATATGGGGGTGTTCCCTTGAGTGTGGGATCACTTACGGGCGAAATATATCCATTTTCTAAGTTACAACGGATCTATTCTTGCTCAAAGCAACTCACCAACGGTTATAATCACTTTTGCTACATTTTTCATACAGTACATTTAGTCGAGTTTCAATAAAGATAACTTGACTGATCCACTAAGAGACAAAGCCAATTTTCAAACTATTAGTCGAGTTTATTCTGGGAAACTTGATTGATGAGTCAAAATTAGTTTTGCTTAGTTGATCGATCGGTCGATTTCTGTGAGTGTGCAACTCATCCGATTTGTCTGTCTAGAAAATCCATCACTAGATCAGTCGAGTTTCCAACTTGACTATAAAAAACCTATGACAAATTTTTGAAATTGACATTTGAGTGATCAAACATTGGAATTAAGTGTCCCTGGTTTTTTATCATCTTAGTTACAAGTCACATCATCAATACAAGTGATTACAAAAATCATCTAAGGACATTTGGGGTGATTTCCCAAATGTCACACTTGCATTACTTTTGACTTGGACTTGAACTTGAACATGCTAGGGCTTATGTAATTTGATCATTTTCATGTACCTAAAGCCTGAAATCAATCTTGAACAAACATATTAGATACATAGGAATGGAATGGTTAAGTCATTATCAAAATATAGGCAATATCTAACTCTCAAGTCAACATGCTGATGCAGGACAAGAACGCGATTTCTTTAGCTTTGCGACAGCTTAAGAAATAGGAGGAGAACTACCCAATGCACAATCTGGAGCTTGTAGATGTAGTTCATGTTTTGAAGATTTAGAGACACTACTATTATGGAGATAAGTGTCAGACCTTCACCGACCACAAGAACCTTCAATACATCTTCTTGATGCAAGAGTTAAATATAAGATGAAGATGATGGATGAAGTTGATCAAATACTATGATTGCACCATAGACTACCATCTAGGGAAGGCAAACGTGGTGGTTGATGCATTGAGTAGAAAGTATTCTTAGTCATCATCTGTTGATATGGTGCATTTGTGTTTTCTAGTGTGCCATGAGTGAGACGTGTTGGTATCTTTCCGTCAAATGAACATGAAGTTAGGAGTTCGTTCCTAGAAGGCTTGTTGGCATAATTACATGTGAAGCCCATGCTAAAACAACATATTAGAGATGTGCAACTGGTGATACTATGATACAATAGATTTGATTAGAGTTTGGTAGTGAGAAGCGTGAGGGATTCAATGAGATAGAAGATGGGATAGTTTGTTTCCATGGCAGGAGAGTGGTACCAGATGTTGATGATCTAAGGAAGTTGGTTCTTGAAGAGATTCACTCCTTAAAGTATGTGATGCATCCATGCGGTACCAAGATGTACCACAATCTTCAGGACCTATATTGGTGGCCTGGTTTGAAGTGTGATGTGGTTGAGTTTGTGGTAAGGTTTCTTGTATGTTAGTAGGTCAAGGCTGAACATCAAAAACCTGCAAGAATGTTACAACCCTTACCTATACCACAATAGAAATGGGATCAATTCACTATGGAATTTTTGGTTGGTCTCCATAGAACATCCAAAGGTCATGATTCCATTTGGGTGATAGTGAACAAGCTGACCAAGTCAGTGCACTTCCTTCATGTGAAGACAATGTACACATCTGAGAAGTTGGAATAGATATATGTTGATGACATAGTACATTTTCATGGTATTCCTGTAACGATAGTGTCTGACAGAGGTCCTCAGTTTACATGTCATTTTTGGGAGCGTCTGCATACATCGATAGGTATGCATTTGAGGTTCAGTACAACATTTCACCCGCAAACATACAGTCAGTTTGATAGGACTATTCAGATGTTGGAAGATCTATTGAGAGCTTATGTTTTGTAGTTTTTGGGCATTTGGGATGTGAATCTCAGTTTGATAGAGTTTTCATACAGCAACAGTTACTATAGGAGCATCGATATGGCACCTTACGAGGCTTTGTATGGGAGACATTGTTGGTCTCCATTGTGTTGGTATGAAACATGTGAGTATCAACTTTTGGGGCCTGAGCTTGTACAACAAACTACATAAAAGATAAAAGTGATACAACAGTAGATGAAGGCAGCCCGGGATAGAAATCTTACACTGATAATTGTTGTAGGCCTTTGGAGTTCCAAGTGGGGGATAAGGTTTATCTTAAGGCCACTCCTTGGAAAGGCGTGTTGAGGTTTGGGAAGAAGGGTAAATTGGTTCCCATGTGTCACGCCCCAATCACCCATTAACCACAAACCGCAAGATTAGGCGCGACAGGGTGGGAATTACACATAAGCCAACCACTCTTCACTTTTTAAAACATATTAAAGACATTAACAGGAAAATCCAATTTATGCTGTAAAATGAACTAAACAAACCGCGGAAGCATCTTTATTATCTGACTAGCAATATAACAGAGTCTACAGCATATTACATTGTTTGACATAAAATAAAGCATAACAGAATATTTACATTTTTAAAGACATTCTCTCTCTCACTCACACCTTGTCCCGAGGATCGAGGGGAATGGACTAAGAGACCTCTAACTTCTAACTACGAACCTTCTATCAACTAGGCGTAAGGATAAATCGATCCTTCTGATTTCCTGCTGCTGATGATGACCTGAAAATGTTTTGAGTAGAGGTATGAGCCTACTCGCTCAGTGAATAGTATTTCACTTAGCTATCATTAAACAACTCATCAGGTTTATAAACTGAAATTAAACATAATTGCAGAACTAAGCAAGACAGTTCTAATAACATAACAGATTTACAGAATATAATCACATTTCCAAGCATCAACAGGTAATTCAGATAAATGAACAGTTATATAAATTTACTGTGAACCTACTTGATTATTTATCCATTTTATTATTATGCCCTAAATATATGCAGTGTACTCTGCATATAAAGATCCGCAACAAGTTCATGCTACGGTCCCACCGTACAAGACTTAGCGACACACCCAGGAAATGCTAAGTCTGACTGCTCTCGTCCTGGTCTACTACAGGACCTCACTGCACTCTCAAAAGAGTGTGAACTAGACCCCTCCTACCTGAGCACACAGGCGGAGTGTCGAGTCGTGCCTATCTGGACTGTCCTCCAATAGGTAACACGGCTACTCGGCCATCTGGACTGTCCTCCAGTAGGCCTCACAAAACTACTAGACCATCTGGACTGTCCTCCAGTAGGTCTCTCTCTCCAACCATCTGGACTGTCCTCCTAAGGTTGCCGACCATCTGGACTGTCCTCCAGCTAGGTCGTTTCATCCCCTTAAGATCGCAGACCGCACAAAGGGGATTCTACGGTGTCAGGGCATCTATGTCTATACTTGATTAACAAATAAACGTTTAAACAGTAACATCACATTTCAAGCATTTTGCACAATCTAAACGTCACAAAAGCACATATATATAATTATCATAATTAAACATGATTCAGAATCATTTATCCAGTTTCAATGCTAAACATCAATATTTGAAATCAGTTAATATATTGCAATAATAATACAGGAAATTTCATCATTTTCATTAAGCATATCACGTAGTTCAATTCTAATGAATCTAACATACACTATTGTATGAACTATACTGTTTAGAAGTTATATCAATTGATACAGAAGCAATTAAACATTTAAATTGAGTTAAATATTGATTTCTAAATGAACTACTACTCACCCACTTCGGTGTGTTCGTATACACCGAAAAATATCCACAAACACGCCTAATTCTTCCCTTTACAGCAGAGTGCACGCCGTGCACCTGGGCTGCACGCCGTGCACCTGGGCAGAAACTCGTTCTGCATATCTGTAACCTTGCACGCCGTGCAAATTGATTTGCACGCCGTGCACCTGCGCAGAAACGGAAATCTAATTGTAGATGAACTCGATTTAACATCTAATTAAGGCTATAAGCTACAGATTCTAGATTTGGAATCTTAATCAAAAGCCAAGGCTACCTTTCTTTGGTGTCTCATGCGTCCAAGGCCGAAATCGGGGCATTCGTTGGGTCTTCTTCAACCTTGGTACAAACCGGTTCTAACTTGCTTCACGTACAGGTGGACAGGTGGAAGCAACGGACTCGAATGGGTGCTTAATCATGGCTGATGACAGCAGATTCTTGCTCAAACCTCTTGGCCGGAGTTGAAGCAGTTGCTTCGAGGTGTTAGCGGTGTCAAAACGAGTTCCTAGCTGCTGCTTCGTGCAGCTATGGCTGCTGCTACGTAGGGGTGCCGCCCCCTTGCTTCTTGGGCGTAGGTGGCACAAATGAAGGCGGGGAGAGCTGCGGTTTTCCTGCCTTTACCTATTGGGCGGAGTCGAGGCGACGTTGCTTGGTGATGGCCGCGCCCAAGACAGCTCCTGGCCGGCCTCTCGGCTGCTGCGCGGCCGCAGCTCCTTGCTGCAAGTAGGGCGCCGCCCAAGACAAGGAAAGGGAAATGAAGGAGGAGGAGGTAGGAAGGATGGGGAAGGAGAAAGGGAGGTGGGGTGCTGCTCATCGGAGCTAAAAGGCCAAGAGATCGCCCGCTATCTCCCCCCCCCCTGCTACTGTTCTATCGGGCAGATTGGGCGCCGCTTCTGCGGTTGCCCTGTTCTATCGGGCAAAAGAAGAAGAGGAGAAGGGTCGGTTCGCGGAGGGGCCGTCGTGCAAAATGCCCAGCAAAAATCTAAAACTACATCTAGGTCCCTGAACACTCAAATGCCCGTATCTTTTAGCTCGGAAGTCGGTTTCGGGTGATTTTTCTTGCAACGGTTTAAGCACGGAATTCTCTATCATCCCAGGGCATAAAATCATGTTAACTAGCTTGTCACATCAGGTCAAATCACTTAATTGCAACATTGGGTATTCAACTCAACCTAATTAACTAATTAATCAACATTAATATCATTAGTCGCCTTAGGTGATTCAAACTCAACTATTGATTCATATATTAACTTATTTGATTAACCATGATATTTAATTTGATATTCAACACTAATTGCATTAGTCAGCACTCAACTCAACTCAATTAACTCAACAATCATCATTACTATTATCATTAATTACCTCAGATGATTAAATCTTGACTATTGGTCCACATGTTGTCTTATCTTGATTATTCATGATGTTTAACAAAAGCTTAGCACTAACTGAGGTGTTTTACGTAATTCAAGGTATTTATTGACTAACTCTGATATGGGTCGTAACAATCTCCCTCCCTTATAAGAATTTCGTCCCGAAATTCCTAAAAGAGAAAAGGAAACTTGTCATTCAATCCTAACTCGTGTTTCCACGTGTCTTCCTCTAGGTCAAGATTTCTCCACAAAATTATTACTAATGATATCTCACAATTCGTGAGTTTCTTGATCCTCTGATCAATCATCTGTATAAGTTCCTTAACCTAGAACACATCTGATCTGATCCCAGACCAACCCACAAAACTTTGTCTTTCCTGAATCGTTATAACAGTATCTCACTTTATGGTAATTACCAAGAAATTTTTATACTATTCATGCAAACAGACTAAAATTCTTAAATAAACAGAATACATGTCAATCTGGTGCTAAGTTAAAATCATGCAATTTAACTGTTAAAATCATCACATCTCATAATGAAAACTAATATCAAAATACTTGATTCATCGTACACCCTATCCTCAGGGTTTCATTTGCCTTGTTCATTCATCACATGCCAACACCCTACTCTTAGGGTTTCCTCATTCACTAACCACATGGCAACACCCTACTCTTAGGGTTTCCATTATCTCATCTGTTAGATTTCAATTCAAATCACAATACGGTATCATTCTACAACTGGCAGAACAATATATTTCAAATCATTGTAATTACCGAGTAATGTTTATATCATGCATGCAGACAGATTAAAAATTCATAAATATTCCAAACTCAATCAATTTTGGCACATACATACCGGATTCATGTAATTGAACATTTTATTACATCAATAAAAGCTATTTACTTCGCATATAACAAACCATCTGTACTATTGTTCAATTACTTAAATTTTCTCGAAGAACGTGCATATTAACCAAATTCCTGGTTTATGCATCACATAACTCAATTAAGAGTTATTTACGTATCATCACACAAGTATTTAATAGTACTTGAGAATTTCTAATGATATCTTAATGAAAAGTGCCAAATCATGTAAAATGTTAGATCACACACATTAACATAACCGGAAGCAGGTATTTAGGTTTATTTACATATTTTAATGCTATCTTACTATCTTGAAATCATGCACCTGATGGTTTGCCAAAACTGTGCTGTCTGGGTTTTTATTCAAACCGAACCATTATCAGTTGTGTATTTCTAAACTCAACATTCACATTAAGCAAACTCTATAAGACTTAAATGTTCTTCCCATTTCCACTGAAAAGCAAAACACATGCTCTCAGCATGTTCTCAAGAGTCTGAATGGTTCTCTCAAACTAACCATCCGTCTGCAGATGAAAAGGTTGTATCGAATCTTAACTTTGTGCCCGAAGCACAAAGCAACTGTTTCCACAACCTAGATGTGAACTTAGGTTCTCAAAATGACATGATTGAATCTGGATTACCAAGCAACCTAATTATTTTATCCACGTATCTTAGTCAAGTTTCGAGACATCAAAGGTCGACTTAATATGAAGAAAGCGAGCAGACTAAATTAATCTGTCCACAATCATTCATATCAAATCACAACCTCTAGGTGTCCTGGGAAATCTTACCACAAAATCCATTGTGATAAATCCCCATTCCCATACAGGCATAGAAAAAGATTACAAGGTAGTTATAGGTTTCTAGGGTTCAGCCTTAACCTACTGGTACACACTACTTCTAACCATATACTCAACTGCATCCTTCTGCATATCTGACAATCCATTTCAACTTCTTGGGATTCATATTCATCTTAGTTTTTCCTGAAAGCATAACATACATCAATTCATACACTTTCATAAGAATCTTTTCTTTCAGGCTTTTCCCCTTAAAAGAATTTTACTCTATCACGAGGTACACACAGCATGTCATGCTAAAACAACATCTTATCATCTAAAAACTTAACTCTAGTCTCTTTTCCTCCTATCAGGTCATGCATGGTCTGGCTTAACTCACTATCACCCTATTGTAGTTTCTTGATCTGATCATAAGAGGTAAGCTTAACTTACATCTGTACCATCAAATCACTCTGTGTTGTCATCCCTAAGCCTAAGTTCAATCTTCCACATTTCTACTAACAGGTCTCAATTTGAAACCTGCCATAGAGAATGCATTAGTTGTTAAACTTGACTTTCTGCTGGAAGCATCAGTCACCACATTCTCTTTACCAGGGTGATACTCTATTGTCACATCATAAAGATAGTGACACCATATCTTTAAAACATGAACTACATCAACTATCTTTAGATCATAATCGGATAATACTCCGCTTTCTATGTTACTTACTTATTGTTACATTTTAGGTTTATGTCTTACTCATTCCTCTAAATCATCTCATGTTGTTCATGTACCGATCAGGTTATCTTC
This sequence comes from Alisma plantago-aquatica, assembly GCA_963693085.1. Classification (NCBI taxonomy): domain Eukaryota; kingdom Viridiplantae; phylum Streptophyta; class Magnoliopsida; order Alismatales; family Alismataceae; genus Alisma; species Alisma plantago-aquatica. The sequence continues at coordinate 367,878,111 of OY856409.1, read as the reverse complement.
TTCAAAACCCTAGATCGTTATCAAAACCAGTTAATTTTCATAGAACAAATCTCAAGATCTTTATTTAACAAAGATATTGGCATACAAGGTTACATCACTAATGATATCCTTTAAACTACTTCAACCCTAATCATCCTAGGGTTTTGGTCTAAATCAATATCATAGCATTTGTATGTGTGTGGTCGATTATATAGATCAAATTTATTTGCTTGGGGCAATAACATATTAACCCAGCATTCAACTTTAATCACATTCAGCTGAAAATTCAGTTTTATAATAGTTTCTGTAATTCGTTTATTAAACTGTAAACAGAAACTCCACAAATTTTGAAAATTTTATATGTTGTGCCTAATAAAGTTTTAAACCTACAGTAAAAATTTCAGGTCATTTCAAGTTACCAATAATTAATTAAAAATCAAATAGTGCGCTGCTATATAGCAGTCTGCAGCAGATTCGGTCGAGTTGGAACTCGACCGACACCTTACTGAAGAGGTCAAAAGTCATCCAAAAATTACACCAAATTAATAGAATGTCTAAAATTTGTGATTTTCACACATAGTTAAAATTTGAGATCAATTGGATATACCAATAAAAAGATAAAATTCAATTACCACATTGCTATATCATTCAGAAAATGTGATCGGTCGAGTTTGATACTCAGCCGATAAACTGGTCAGAACATTCTTCAAAAATTCTGATATCTTCCAATGTTGTTCACATTATATATATCCAACTCATATCCAAATTGGGGCTAAATCAAAGTTACACATAAAATACTAAAAATCATTTAGTGAGACATTCTATTTATCAAATTCTGTATTCATATATCATTAAAATCCTAATTTGGGTCAATTAGGGTCTATGCTCCTCAAACCCTAATTCTCAAGACAAAAGAACGTTTAAACTTCTTTTCTTATTTTACTTGTTAATAGGAGTCATTAGATCCCAGTAACGCATCCTGTCAGCCGGACCAGGCCGAACCTGTAGTCCTGAAGCCAAGAGCTACTCGGGATTAATCAACCCCTATTAAACTTAAACATGTGGAATGAACATCCACTCAGGGCAACCATATTTAAACACAGTTTCGGGTCTACATTAATACAAAGGAAACAAACATTAAACAATTCACTTCATGTCACAACAATATAAAAGAATCATGTTTACTTTACAAACTGGAAATTTCATTTCATGCATATAAAAGCATTTCTAGTGATCTTTAAATCAAATAAGCAAAATCAAGTAAGAGTTATATCGCATCCTATATGTAATCTCTTATTCCTTTATTAATTTCCGATCTATTAACCCTAAGATTTCTAGGGTTTTCTCTCTAGCCTATCCTTCCTCTGCATACCTGGCCAGGGCATCCAGAGAAGAACAGACAGAGTAGCTTGATACTGGTCAATCTAAGTATTCAGACACCTGGCCAGGGTATTTAAACACTCAGACCTTCCAGAGCTAAAACACATCAACTATTGTTTGCCTTACTTATAACTTTATCTTTTGATCTTAATGATTCTTATCGACTCAACTTAAGCTCATTACTTGATTCTCGTG